>JANHMN010000008.1:25179049-25216201 GCA_030674055.1 Rhabdomys pumilio
TGTATGTGTGTGTGTTTGTGTGTTTGTGTATGTGTGTTTGTGTGTGTTTGTGTATATGTGTGTGTTTGTGTGTGTTTGTGTAAGTTTGTGTGTGTGTTTGTGTAAGTTTGTGTGTCTGTGTATGTTTGTGTGTGTGTATGTGTGTGTCTGTGTATGTTTGTGTGTATATGTGTATGTCTGTGTGTGTTTGTGTATTTGTGTGTGTGTGTCTGTGTGTTTGTGTATTTTTGTATGTTTTGTGTGTATGTGTGTGTATGTGTATGTGTGTGTTTGTGTGTGTATGTGTGTGTTTGTGTGTGTATTTGTGTATTTTTGTGTGTGTACATGTATGTGAACACATGTTCACAGGCAGCTTCAGGATCAGGTGGATCCCTGTGGGACAGTGGAGCAATTGGAATCTTTTCCCTCCTTTCCTTCTTCTTTCTCTTCCTCCCTTCCTTCCTTTCTTCTTTTCTGACCTTGTTGATTCTTGTTTAAAAAGCACAGAACATTCCTGTCTGTGCCTGACACGTTGTGCTCTCTGTGCCTGGCCTTGTACTGTGCCAACACATAACAGTCACTCTATCCCACCCCCCATGCTAGTCAGTTTTCTGTCACCTTAACAAATGCCTGAGAAAATCAACTTATAAAGGGGAAAGAGTTCATTTTGGCTCCTAATTTTATAGGTTACAGTTCGTGATCAACTGGCCCCATTGCTGCTGAGCTTGTAGAGCGTGCATTAGGGCAGAGGTTCGTGGGTACAATAAGAAGACTTGTTTTATGGTTTGGGAGTAAAAGAACGACAGGAAGAGACTGAGGTCCTACAAATTACTGAGGACACTCCCCTAGTGATCTGGAGACATTATCCCAGGCCCTACCTCATAAAGTCCCATTGCCTTCTGATTGCACCAAGCTTAGAGTGAAGCTTTAGCACTTAGGCCTTTGAGAACATTCCAGATCTGAAATATAACACACAGCAACTGTGAAAGCATTCATAGGCCAGGACCTCTGTCCTCTTCACTCTTGCAACATTTATGTGCTCAGCTCTGGGAAGGATCCAGTGATTGTAAGACAAAGCGCTTGCACGCAAGAAGGTGTGCCTGGAGCTGTGACATTCAGTGTTCTTGACAAGGTAAGCTCAGGAACTTTGAAACACTTGTCCCTCCAGAAGGGAGACGCTAATTAACATTCTTCAGACAACAGAGGGGAACCAACCTGCAGGTCAGGACACATTCCCCAGGATGGACCATTGGCCACCCACAGACAAGGAAAGTCCTTGCCACCTCATTCCCTAAGGACCAATCAGTTTAAAAGTCACACTGTTCTGCCAATCATATTGTACCTAGTTGCTGTTTTCCTATGCTACCCCTGGAAATGGTATAAAGGTCTGCCCAAGGAACTGCCTGGGACCACCGTCTCTCCTACGGGTGCAGGACAACCCCAATGTGTTGGGACAATAAATTCCTCTTGCTTTTTGCATCGATTCTTGGCTCCACATGGCTCACTCAGGGGGTCCCTGGTAAACTAAGGCTTGCCAGAGTCTTGTATTCTCATCTGGAGTTCTTCCCTGAAGCCTGTTTCCTGAAAAGCACTTACATTCCTGCAGTAGAACAGGCAGGCAGTAATGCGTCTATTTTACATAGAAAGCTGATAGGAGGATGAAATAGTCCTGCTAGTGAACGTGAAAGTCCATAATAAGCTATAAAGTCACACCAAGTCATTTTTCTCTGGCAGGAGTGTGATTCTAAATCAAACTCAGTCCCAAAGATCTTGAAAATGGGCTTTTGTGGCCCCCTCTCACTCATTCCCAAGATGGCAGACCTACTGAGCTCCATCCTGAGCTCCATGGAGAAGCCACCCAGCCCTCAGTGACCAGGAGAGTCGGTGCAAGGCCCGAGAACAGGCTGCTCGCCTGAAGAAACTACAAGAACAAGACAAACAGCAAAAAGTGGAGTTTCGTAAAAGGATGAAGAAAGAAGTGTCTGATTTCATCCAGGACAGTGGACACATCAAGAAAAAGTTTCAGCCGGGCGGTGGTGCGCACGCCTTTAATCCCAGCACTTGGGAGGCAGAGGCAGGCAGATTTCTGAGTTTGAGGCCAGCCTGGTCTACAGAGTGAGTTCCAGGACAGCCAGAGCTACAGAGAAACCCTGTCTTGAAAAACCAAAAAAAAAAAAAAAAAAAAAAAAAAAAGAAAAGAAAAGAAAGAAAAAGTTTCAGCCCATGAACACATGAACAAGATAGAGAGGAGCACACTACATGATGTGTGTAGAGGTGGCTGGCCTCACATCCTTCTTCTTTGGAGAAGATGATGACTGTCGCTATGTCGTGATCTTCAAAAAGGGGTTTGCACCCTCAGATGAAGAGCTAGACTCCTACCGTCATGGAGAGGAGTGAGACCCCCAGAAGTGGAAGCTAAAGGAGCTAGCTCAGAAGTAGGAGGAGGAGGCAGCTCAGCAGGGACCTGCAGTTGTGAGTCCTGCCAGTGACTACAAGGACAAATATAGCCACCTTATTGGCAAAGGAGGAGCCAAAGATGCAGCCCATATGCTACAGACCAACAAGACCTATGGCTACAAGCGGGACACACGCTCCATAGAAGAGGCCATGAACGAGATCAGAGCCAAGAAACGTCTGCGGCAGAGTGGGGAAGAGTTGCCAGCTACCTCTTAGGCATCCCACCCACCTTGCTTTGACCTCCAGCAAGGCAGGGGCATGGAGGGACAAGGCTGCTGCTATCAGGACCCATCCTGGAGCCCCATTTCTAAACTATGAAGCCCTGCCAGCTGTCACTCAGGCTGGAGGAGAAGCAGGTGTTTATAACTGCTGGAATTTGGATGTACGGTTTGTGTTTGTGTGTTTGTGTCTGTGTGTGTGTGTGTGTCTGTGAGCGCGAGTGTAAATGTGTGAGTGGGTATTTAATCTGTATTGTTCTCTATTACCCTTGGAACTTTCTTCCTCATGGTCCTGGGGTTACTTTACATTTAATAAACACTGTTTGACCCAGAAAAAAAAAAAAAGAAAATGGACTTTTGTGCTTCTCCTCTGCTCTTGTTCTTGAGAGTGCTTTCCCTTTCTTAATAAACTCTCTATTTCTAACCACATGTCTCTAGTGCTACCCTTCCTCTGCCTTGGGACACAAAGAGACTGGAATCAGTTGTCCTTTGAACTCAGATCCATGACTCAGCAATATTAAGCAAGCTTCTCTGACATTCTGGGCTTTTGTACTGTGTCCTCTTCATCTCTGTGCCTAACTTTAAAGGCACAGGTTTCTCCATATCTCCTCTTCCTGGCAGTTTCCAAGACTTTCAGCTTGTCTGCTCTTTTATTTGTCTCTCAGACTTTAATAAAATTGTGCTTGATCTTCAGAAAGATCTTGAAAATGGAACAGAAAGCTATCTCCTATTCATAATCTACTTCATCCCACAGTAAGCTAGATATGGGCCATACTTCTTTGTTGGCTTTTCCATTTTAGGAATTTATCACAGTGAAGCTAAGAGAATGGAGTTATTACCAGTTTACTAAGCCTCACTGTTCTGTTTCAGCACAGCCTATTCAGACAGCCTTTCCACTCTGAGGGCGTTTGAGGCTACATACAAGTTAATCACAAAACCTTCTGGAAACCACATTTCTCTTGTTTGTGGCTATTTCATTTTCCTCAGCCGTGAAATCCCCAAATCCCATGTATGTGAATAGTCAAGCTCTGATTTAGTGCAGTTCCAAGTATTTTCTTGACACAAGCGTGACGAGTTGTTATTTGTTACATTATTAAGCAATAATCCAGGGATCCTATATATTGTTTCACCTTTCTTACAAATCATTACAATGAGAGCTAAGACACAGAAGTGAATTTTTAGTGCACACTTGCCTGACCGGGAGCTTTTCAAGGCTGCTAGTGGCTCTAGTTGCCAACCACCCATCCTCCTCTCTTAATCTACCTCTCCTCAGATACTGCCCTCATCCACTTGACCCAAGCTAGCTCACCACTACCTCCACGAAGTGATGCAGAGGGGATAGCACGCCTTTCTCTGTAAGAGGATACCTGTCAGCACACAAGATGACTTACTGTGTATCATTGGCTCTGAGTTGCAAGACAGAATGAAGCTGCCAATTTGGAGGCAGATATTGTGGAATTTTGTTTATCCTGGATAGCAAATACTTTTTCTTTTCTGTTCAGAAGGGGAATACAGTATTTATTGCCTTAGTTAGGATTTCCACTCCTGTGAAGAGACACCATGACCAAGGCAACTCCTATAAGGCCAACACTTAATTGGGACTGGCTTACAGATTCAGAGGTTCAGTCCATTATCATCAAGATGGGAATATGACAGTGTACAGGCAGGCATGGTGCAGAAGGAGCTGAGAGTTCTATATCTTCATCTGAAGGCTGCTAGTGTTTCTCATATGGTTAGGAGGA
The DNA here is from genome assembly GCA_030674055.1 of Rhabdomys pumilio. Lineage (NCBI taxonomy): Eukaryota > Metazoa > Chordata > Mammalia > Rodentia > Muridae > Rhabdomys > Rhabdomys pumilio. The sequence goes on from JANHMN010000008.1 coordinate 25,183,446, forward strand.
GGGTCTCATTGCCCATGCCCACAGTGATGTGATACAGTTACTCCAACAAGGCCACACCTACTCCAACAAGGCCACACCTATTCCAACAAGGCCACACGTACTCCAACAAGGCCAAGCATATTCAAACCAGCACAAGTATTATATCTTATAAGTAGGTAACCTTGTGTGCCAGTCACACTCTGTAACTCAAACATTTGTTTTGCTTTTTATAATTCCATGTACCTTTTCATTTCTAGTTGTTTTCAAGTTTAGTTTTGCATTTGTGCATGTATTTATGCAGCTGATGGTGTCTGTCTACAAATGATATGAGGGCCAGGAGTATGTATAGCTCTGCTTTCAAGCTCAACACAGAGCCTGGTGCAGAGTAGATGCTTGTTAAGCTATGAAGTAAATGAATGTATGTAACTAGAAATAATGAGTCCCTCATTATTTCTCCGGCCACTATGTGCTTTCACCAAAACACGCTTGTAGCAGAACGCTGATGCTCCTCTATACCCCTGGAGCACTTCAGCTGTCTCCTCACTGGGAAATGGTTCTAGCGAATGGTACCGCAGTGGTCTCAGGTCTCTATCCTGTTGGATAGTGAGCTTCTCCTGGGCGATGTGGCCCTGCTTATTACTGCATCATCCCTAGGGATCAATCTATGGCTGGCACATAGGTTGCCATGGTTTGGATGCTCCCTCTAAAGCTCATTTTAGATTTACTCACCACATGTATGGAGGTGGAATCTTTAATAGGTGATTAGATCACGAGGGTGCCATTATCAAGAATGGACCAGGTCCATTTTCAAGGAGTTAATTATTGCTGAAATTCTACACAGTTCTCCCTGTCTCAAGAATTTTTGTTTGTTTGTTTTTGTTTTGTTTTGTCTCGTTTTGGCCATGTTATAAATAGGTAAAAGTCCAAATATATGGGCCCTTTGATTTCCGAATTCCTAGTTTCCAGAACTGTGAAAAATAAATCTCTCCTACAAACTAAAATGTTTGCTTTCCTGTTTCGCCTTTTTGCCCATGTGTCTTTTCTTCCAAATCATTCTTTCTGTGTTATGATCCAGCCTGTTTTTTCCACTTGCAAATACTCAGTGGGAGAGAAACTTGTATGCCAAATCACACAACGGAGGGGTGTTCCACCAGTGCAGTCCACTGCCCTCAGCTTCTTTCTGAGCTCCCTCTTCAGTTCTGAGTTTATCCTGGCAGAGTAATTTGACTTTGGCTTCGGAAGGGCCATCTCCTTTCCACCACTCTAGACCTTTTGCACATGGACTGAACACCCATCCTGTGTCAGGTAAGGCTAGATGCTGCTCAGCTGTGGACAAAACAGACACAGTTCACTGGAGATTATAATCTGGTGAGATAGCAGACAGTGTAGCATCTGAATTTTCCCTGTCTTCTGGTTTCATACAGAGCTGTTTCATTTTTCATAGTTTAAGAAATTGCAAAAAAATTTGTTCCCTTTTCTGCCACTTTTAGCACCTTTGCCTGTGTTTCCTCTTTGCTGCTAAGTTTAAAACGTGTGACTTGCACTTGTGGAGGTCATTTCTGTAGCTCCCAACCTCCCTCCTTGCCTCTGTGCTCACCTCCTTCCAGGCCCTTTCCCAGGTATGGGTGCTTCCTCCTCCTTGGAAATGCTATGTTCTTTCGTTGACAATGATTTGTGCCATAGCTTTGTTTGGATGATGAAAGAGATTTATTATGCCCTCAAAAAATTGTGCCCATTGTACTTGCTTGTTTATGTGTCAACTTGAAACAAGTTAGAATCATCAGAAAGGTGGAGCCTTGGTTGAGGAAATGCCTCCTTGAGATCCAGCTGTAAGGCATTTCCTCAATTAGTGATCAAGGGGGAGGGCCCAGCCCACTGTAAGTGGTGCCATTCCTAGGCTGGTAATCCTGGGTTCTATAAGTAAGCAGGCTGAGCAAACCAGTCAGCAGTACCCCTCCAAGGCCCTTGTATCAGCTCTTGCCTCCAGGTTCCTGCCCTGTTTGAGTTCCTTTTCTTAATTCCTTTAGTGATGAACTGCAATGTGGAAATATGAACCAAGTATGCCGTTTTCTTTTCCAAGAAAATGGTCATGGTGTTCTGTTGCATCAATAGAAACCCTAAGTAAGACACCCATGGGCTGGCCAATGGTTAAGAGCACTTGGTGCTTGTGATGGCTAATCTTGGCTGTCAACTTGACTACATTTGGAAGTGACTGAAACCCAAGCAGCTGGTTACATCTGAGGGGAGGGGGGAGGGAGGGAGGAAGGGAGGGAGGGAGGGAGGAAGGGAAAGAGAGAGAAAGAGAGAGAGAGAGAGAGAGAGAGAGAGAATATCTTATTTAGATTGTCTGAGGTGGAAGAACCACTCTAAATCAGGTCATTTGAAGTCGAAAGATTCACCCTAAATCTGGGCCACACATGGTGGCAGCCCACATAAAAGGACAGGAGGATAGAAGCTTGTGCTTCCTGTCTGCCTGCCCTCACTCTTACTGGCAAGCTCATCTCTCCTGAGAACTTCCTTCACTGGTGTTAGAACTCACTTTTTGTGGATTCCAATGTGCACTGAAAAGTGCAGTTCTCCAGGACCTACCTGGAATTCCAGCATCAGACTGGTTCTGCCGAGACATCCATTCAGTCTCACGGACTGAACAACTAAATACCAGATCCTTGGTCTTTCCATTAGGAGACAGCTATTTCTGGACTACTCAGACCATTAGAGTGGTGTCACTCTAATAAATCATGTATATAAAACACCAATCTTGCAAAGGACCTGGATTCAGTTTTGTCTAAATTACTTTCCTATTGCTGCAACAAAGCATCATTACCAAGGCAACTTATAGAAGAAAGTTTATAGAGAAGTTTAGGGTCCATGATGGTAGCAGGCAGCAGGCAGCAGGCAGGCAGGCAGGCAGGCAGGCAGGCAGGCAGGCAGGCAGGCAGGCAGGCAAGCAGGCAGCGGGCAGGCAGCAGGCAGGCAGGCAGGCAGGCAGCAGGCTGGCAGGCAGGCAGGCAGGCAGGCAGGCAGTGGGCAGGCAGCGGGCAGGCAGGCAGGCAGCAGGCTGGCAGGCAGGCAGGCAGGCAGCAGGCAGGCAGGCAGCAGGCTGGCAGGCAGGCAGGCAGGCAGGCAGCAGGCTGGCAGGCAGGCTGGCAGGCAGGCAGGCAGGCAGGCAGGCAGGCAGCAGGCAGCAGGCAGGCAGGCAGGCAGCAGGCAGGCAGGCAGGCAGGCAGCAGGCAGGCAGGCAGGCATAGCACTGGAGCAGTAGCTAAGAGCTTACCTGTCATCTATAAGCATGATGGGATGGGGTAGATAACTGGGAAGGGCATGGGATTTTGAAACCTCAAGGCCCTCTCCCAGTAACACATCTTCGCCAGCAAGACTACATACCTCCTGATCCTTCCCAAACAGTTCCACCAACTTGGAGCCAAACAAACTATGGGCTTGTGGGGACCATTTTCGTACAAACCACCACATTCCACTCCCTGGCTCTCATAGGTTTGTAGCCATATCATAATGCCAAACGCATTTAGTCTGATTTCAAAAGTCCACATTGTCTTCCACAGTCTCAACACAGTTTAAAAGTCCAGTCTCTTCTGAGACCCAAAGCAATATTTTATTCTAACCCCTTGTGAGAAACAAATAACACACTTAATAAAAAAAAAACTTAAATACTTGTAAAAACATTAAGTAAAAATAGTTACATAAAAAGCCAAATGACAGCCTTCAAACACACAGTGACACAGATTGTACGCTACCATTCTAAAAGGGAGACGTCTGGGCATAGTGAGGAAATACTGGACCAAAGCAAGATTGAAACCCAGCAGAGCACACTCCAGATCAGATGTGGCTCCTGTATCTGTTGAAGGGCTTAGATAGCACTTCCCTTCCAGCTTTGCTTACTGCAAAATGCTTCTCCCGCTGGTTCCACTCCATGCGTGTCCTCACCTCTTCGTGGCAGACATCCCATGGATCTGCCTTCTCCATCACTTTTGCCTCTCTTCTGTGTCTCTGACACAGTCCAGCCTTCACCCTCACATCGTCACACAGTGGACTCTCAGGGCCTCCATGCAGGGATTCCCCCCAACATGCTTTGCCTCTGTGGCTCTTCCTAATCACAGATGAACATCCACAACCCATTTATTTTTATATTATTCATGGCCCTAAAGCTAGAACCATGCTGCCAAGTGCCTCTGCCTGCTTGGGATGTAACCTGGTTTCCTCCTTGAACCTGGTTCCTTCTTTTAATTAAATTTCCCTAAGTTTTAATTTGTTGGTGCTCTTAGAAACAGGTAATTCATTACCTCCCCTACCCTGCCACAGTTTGCAGGGTTATCTGGGTGGATCACAGCCATAAGGGTACCACTCTCTTTATTTTTCTTTATCTCCTTTAGCACAAACCAAAAGCTCAAACTTAAATTATGTGGTGCTCCTTTTTCCCCTTTAAACTGTGTGTTTTGCATTTTTTTTTTTTTTGCACACTACTTGCTTGTTTTAATGATAGACCTGTATAAGAGTGATCACTAATAACTATATAACACAGTCAATATTGGGAAATCTTAAAATCTCTTCCACTACTAAAATTAGTCCAAAACTCTACAATTTAGCCTTGGGCAATTTTTTAGGACAAGGGCAAAAGGTAGTCACATTCTTTGCCAAAAAATATTACAAAAATGGTCTAACTCAGTTACTAATATTGTCCCCCTCTGAAATCTCTTGAGCTGGACCTCCATAGTCCACATTGCTTTCAACATGTAAGTCTTCTATATTCATCAGAAAAAGTATACAGTCGGACCTGTCACAACAATAATCTATCCACGACACCAACTTCTTTCTTACTTGTTTGCTCTTGTGGCAAAGCACCATGACCAAGGCAAATTATATATAATATAAAAGAAATATATTTAATATAGAAGAAAGGGTTTATTGGGAATTTCGGGTCCAGGGAACTAGAGCCCATAAGCGCCATGATGTGCCAGCAGGCAGTTAGGTGCTAGAGCACTTGTACCAAAAAATGAATGATGCAACTGGTAAATCTTCTCATTCAAAAGCAGATATAATTGACAGTGTATCCCAAGTCCCACATTCCCAACTCTTCATCCCACAGGCATTAGTTTCAAGTTTCTGGAGTACTCTAGAAATATGTATGCTCTTACAGGGAGTTCTCTAAAGATGACCGCTCAGACACAATTTATAGCCAACTGAAAGGCTTTGTTCCAGCCAGCTGGGTCTATACCCAAGTGTTTGGGGACCTAGGCATAGCCTAGAGTGTCCAGAACACACAGGACTTTTAAAGGCAGAAACCACATCCTGGTGTTTCACTTGGCAGCTTGTAGGCTTTATGTTTTTCAAAACCTACTTTTAATATGGGTACTTAAATGCTTTAATCTCCAGTGTAACCCATCACCCACCAGAGGTAGTAGAAAAGAAAGGTTATTAGGATACAGGGGAAGTAGACCTGTTTAGAAATTGTTCTTTTGAGTAAATGCAATCTGCATTGTCAGGAAATCAGCAGTTCACTTCACAGGAATCAGCAGTGGCAGCTCGATCCACTTGCAAACACTTCACGAATATACCAGCAGTCCATTTCAGTAGTGTCAGGACAGCAAACACAAGTCAGCAGTGGTAGCGTGACCTAGCAGAGACAGCCAGGCCTCAGCTGAATCTGCACAAGTCAGCAGGAGCAATTATGACCAGCAGGGACACCAGGAGAAGTTCTACGTTGTGCTTCTCTCAATGAAGTGAAGGTCTGCAAAGAAGATGCAAGACCAACAGCATTGCAAAACTAGCTATACAAGACTTGTCAGTGGCCACTTGGTCCTATTCATGCTCCCTTCAAACATCATGTATCCTCCAGAGAGTCTTGCTTCACCACATGAGTTTGTCTTAGCAAAACTCCATGTGAGTCTGTCTGTATCAGCTGATATCACTCTGCTTGCTAATTGGCCTGAGTCCGCAGAAGTGGCAAGAAGCCACCAGAACACCACTAGAAGTCTTTTGGTGCATTTCTGTCTATGGAGTCATAACAAATGGAGCTCAGCAATGCAATGTAAGGCAAACCAATCCATGCGTGTCATTAGTGAAGAATCTTTTATCATGAGTCCTTGCATATACTTGTTTTGGCAAAACATCTGTTCACCTATGCCTGCTACAGCAAACCATCATTTGACATAACTGACTTTCCAAAGAAACCAGAAATTCCCACTTCAGCAGCTTCTAGGGGCTTAAAGTTTAACAGAGACTTAAAGAAGTGATCAGTTGGAGGGTTTTCTGCACACGAAGCCATTTTAATTGAAGATAAGATAGTTAGCTAGGACATCTTGATCTTGGGTCCCTACAACAGAGTTGTGTAATTTTCCATGAGATGGAAACATTAAGAAGATCTAATTCTAGTTAAACCTGAAATAGCCTGAGTAAGTGTCGCTGCCCGTTCCGACCCACAGAAAGGAGCGACACAACACGAGATTCTTCCCAACGCCGTTTACTCAAGAACCTTCTTACAATATCCCTCTGGAAGGGCAGATCCCAGTTCCACTTTTCCTTTTATCCCCATGCCTGGTCACTCAGAGCCTGCCACGTGGGCACACACCATTGGCACACGTCAAATGGCCCGATTCTGCGCGGCAGCGAGTCTGCGTAGTAGCTCTGCGAACATGACTCCGACCAGGTGTTTGAGGAAATCAGGCGCCATTCACAAAACTTGGCGGGTGCCATTCATAAGCTATGGGGCCACCTTAGCTGGCCGCCACACCCGCTCCCCACAAGTAAGAATACAAGACAGAAGAACTGCACTGTTTTGCCCTTTCATGTTCAATGAATTTAATACATAGAGGTCACGGAGTTGCTTTCTGTATGGAACTGAGAGTGGGGTCAGGAAGATCAGCCAAAAATATTTTGGAAGTCTAAAGTAATATGTTACGAGAAATGTATGGTTAGGAAAGAAACGTGTAGACAGAGAGATAAGATGCCAAGTATTCGAGAAGAGGTTGGAAAGTGAGCAACTGCAGGGTGATGGACTTCCACTAGGGTTCCTGTGAGAATAAAAATGGCTATGATAAATGAGGCTATGAAACTGGGGCTGGGGCAGAGCTCTCCCCCCACTTTGTGAGTTTAATATTGTTTGAGATGATCAAGCCATTTAAAGTAATTTTTCTACCCACTGGTCAGGAACTTGGAGGAGGGACTGGGATTGGAAAAGGCTGTGAGAGTCTTGTGGGAGTCAGATGTAGATGAGGTAAACTAATCCCTTTCATCAGCTACTTGAAAGGACTGTGTCACATGCTCCCTGGAGCCTCAAGGAAGGTTGAGAAGTGTGGTTTGGCTCTGTCCAAGAGGGAAGGATTGAGGGCACAGTTAGCAATCTCTGTCCAGGCCAATGGAAATTGGAAACTGTGTGTGTAGACCAGCCATAGTGGAAGGAGGGCATTAGTCTCTTCAGATGATTTAGAAATAGCTTCACGTTAGGGCACTTAGGAAATCCTGAGCTGCGTATCCCGTTTTGCAGATATCAGAATGTGACATTAAAGGCTCTGGCAAAGCTAGCAGCTCAGAGACAAAGCATTTCCCAGCTGTTTCTGACTTTGAGAAGTTGGGTTTAGGTGGGATATAGCTGATGATCCTGTGGGTCACACCTGGCAAACACTGAGCAGGCCTGAGGGTGCCTCAGGCTCAGGGAAACATGTGGTAAGGCAGGAGCTTAAGTTTACTTATTTAAGAAAGAGAGAGAAGAAAAAGAAGGTGAGGAAAGGAAAAAGGGAAGCGAAGGGGGAATGGACCTCCGTAGTGTAAGGATGTGTAAAAGCGAAGAAATATAGGGGTTTGTCATGACTCCTTGGCTGGACAGGATTACTGAAAAGATGACGTCTAAAACAAAGCTGTCTTTTTTAAGCACTGAATGTCTAAACTCCTTTGAAGAATAGAAAAATGGATGGAATTCTCCCGAATAGGTCTCACAAATTAGCACACAATTAGATTTGTAAATTAGTAAATCCCTGTCTCCCAAACCTGATCAAAACAGCAGTAAAAGAGATGACAGCCCCATCTTGCTGGCTGATTGAACTGCAGTCAGCATTCCACCCGCTCACTCCCGGCTTCGCACCCCCCACCCCTGCTGGAACTCTGATTAAGCCTCCCAGCAGGTGGCAGTGCCTATGATTAGAGAGTTCTGTGAGGCTTGCAGTTTGCATAATGCATTTTGCTCATTCCCTCCTTAATTCTCATGCCAGCCCAGCCGGGAGGCTGCTGTGTCTCAGGACCATTCAGCACCCAGGGAGCTGAGTGGTCACGGGAACTCCATCCTCCAATTTCAAATCTCTGTGCTACCTCCGTCATAGGCTTCTACTGTGGTTTTCCTTTCCATCTAATTTCGTTTCCCCTAATTGTATTATCACAACAGAGTTGAAAGAAGAAAGGTAGGAAGGAAGGAAAGAAGAAAGGAATTTTGAGACGCTGTCCTAGAGATTCTTTCCCCACTTAAGGGTTGAGTTGTCCTTTAAATTTATGTGTTGGGATCCTAACTTCTGTGCCCCAGAATGCCTTATTTGAGTGCACAGGGTCAGTCAAACGAACAAGGAGTCACCTAAGTAGGCTCTGCTTGTAAGGCTAAGAAGTGTACATATAGAGAGGGGCACACACATGAAATGCCACACAAACATGAAGATAACCCTCTACAAACCAAGGAGGGGCCTGGGACACATCCTTCCTTCCAGCCCTCAGCGCCAGCCCTGTTCCCATCTTGATTTTGAACCTACAGCCTTCAAAACTGCAAAGCAGCCACTATTGTTTAAGCCACCGACCTCTGAACAGCAGCTGAAGGTAAACACTGCACTGCCAGCTTTCTTTGAGAAACATGATGCAAGCTGCTGCGGAACCACCCGCAGGCATTTACCTCATCCACAGAACGTTTTCAACAACAGAGTGAAAGCTGCCAAAGTCAAGTTCCTTGTGCCTACAATCATTCCTTCACAGTTAAAAAAGATAGCGAGGTTTCTTTGATCTGTCTTGTCTTTGTTTATGTGCGAGCGTGTATTTGTTTCTGTTGGCCTATAGACACTACTATACAGGGGCTGTGTGGGTACATGCCACTGTAAAAGTGTTGGTGGTACACTAATACGCTTTTCTGTGTGGTTGCAAAACAGTCATTTGAAAATACGTTCTAGAATTTTTCTAAGGGTCAGTTCAGGTTCACTGATCTTTCTATAACAATCTCCACTCACCTCTCAGAAACCGCAGCATTTGCTCCTCTGGATCCTATGGCTATCTCTCCTGTTGCTTTTTCCCCTTTTGGTTTTTGAGACAGGTTTCTCTGTGTAGCCCTGGCTGTCCTGGAACTTGCTCTGTAGATCAGGCTGGTCTCGAACTCACAGAGATCTGTCTGCCTCTGCCTCTGCCAGAATTAAAGTCATAAGCCACCACTGCCTGGCTCTGGGAATATATTTTTGTTATTTCTTCGTTTTGAAAGAATTTCAAGAATTTACATAGAGTTACAATGACCTCTCACTACAGTTAACATTCATTATATTTACCTGTGCCAATACCTTACATAATTCTAGTTTTCTTGTATTTGAGCGTTGCTATAGTTTAAATATGGTTCCCTGCCCCAGCAACAACAACAAAACAAAAATCAAAAACCAAAACTCATGTTGAGGTGTACTTCTTAAATCTAGAAGTGTTGGGAGGTGGAGCCTAATGGGATAGCTTTGAGTCATGGGGACAGAGTTCTCATGATTAATAGTGTCTCAAGAGAGTTGTCATTCTCTCTGGGATGGATCAGCTGCTTCTAAGGCTGCTTATTACAGAACCAGGTCACATGCTGCCCTCTTGCCCTCTGTGTTCTGTTGTGGTCCTCTCCAGATGCAGCCACTTGACCTTGGACTCTAGCATCCAGAACTATGAGCCAAATAATCCCCCACCCCCTGCCCTTTTAAAGTTACTTATGGAGTCTATTATAAAAGAAACTGGATGAAGAAAAGAGCAACTCCAGACACTGTGATGTGACCCTCACCCTAGTCCCCCAATTGCTTAAGCATGTAGTCCTAGGAAGAAGAATGGCCTTTTACAAATTCATAGTGTAACCATTAACACCAGGTTTCTTAACACCACCACCACTGTGTCATACACCAGCACAACCCCCTGTCAGTCCAGAGGCGCAGACAGTCTATAACAGGATTGCCCTCACCCCAAAGACTCTTCTCCAGTCCAGGACTTTTACCTGACAAGTTCTGCTTGGTCTCCTCGAATCTGGACAATTCCTTGGCATTCCTTTGCCTTGCATGACTTTGCTGGCTTGCTTGTTTGAAGTCTGGGCTGGTTATTTTACAGAGCTATTCAGCTTGAGTTTGTCTGATATTTACTCCTGCTGAGGTTCTGGTTATGCACTTTCACCGTGAGCTCCAGGGTTAAGAACAGAAGCATCTTTCCTGAGGATGGTGCAAAGCAAGCCAACTAGCTGCACAAAGCAGTGCTGCCCTCCAATGTTGACCTGCTGAAGCAGGTTTGACCTGCCCCAGAGCTCTTCATTTCTCTGTTCTTGTGGACTGAGGCTGTAAAGGTCTCTTCCAAACTGTTAGCAGATTTCATCCCAGATGATGCCAACAAAGCCTCAACTTTGGGAGGCAGTTCTGGAGGCAGTAAGAAGCTTCAGACGACAGATCCTTGTCTGGGTGTGCATCTCAGTTCTACTGCTTACCTGCCTCCTCTTCTTGATTAAGTGTCGCTGGGGGAATTGACCTTGAGTTTTTACAGACTGAAGTATGGTTGATTTAACCAATCTGACTACAAGACTAGCGAGATGATTAAATAGGATAACGCAGAGAGTGACAGGCCTGTGGCACACAGTGTGAACTATACTATTCTGATTTTCCTTTCCTTTCCTTCCTTCTTCTTGCCTGTCCCTGGTGTCACCCAATGTTGTGGCACCCACACAGACTCCATCCATACAGAAGCACATTCCATCAACTGAGCAGCAGCTGCTGGTGGTTTGTACTCAGCCCCTGCCTGGAATGGCTCTGGGCAAAAAGTGTGGCCTTGGCTAAGGTTTTGTTTTCTCCCTGAATGCCTTCAGCATCCAATGACTGATGGATGAAGGGTACAAGGCCCTCAATTAGGATAGTTCTGAAGGACCACCCTAGCTCCAGAGTCCTCTCTGAGGTCATCAGGGGTCTGGGATGCATCTCAGCTCTTCTCTTCAACTGTTCCTGCTTCCACGACACATACCTGTATGCACCCCACCTGCACTCTCATCTTAGACTCAGACTGTTTCCTGGGGAGCTGACCTGTGATACTGATCACATGTTTTCCAGAAGATGTTTAGTTTGTGAGGCTCACTTAGGTGTAAAAAGCTACATTGAAAAATAGGTCCAGCCGGGCATTGGTGGCATACGCCTTTAATCCCAGCACTTGGGAGGCAGAGGCAGGCGGATTTCTGAGTTCGAGGCCAGCCTGGTCAACAGAGTGAGTTCCAGGACAGCCAGGGCTACACAGAGAAACCCTGTCTCGAAAAATAAAAAAAAATAAAAAAATTAAAAAAATAAAAATTAAAAAAAAAAGGAAGAAAAAAGAAAGAAAAAAGAAAAGAAAAAAAATATGTTCAATTATAAGAAGGTACTTTCTGGAACTGGAAGGGGCGCTCGGCCATTATCATTATTCCCTGGCTGCTCTTGCAGAGGGCCAGAGTTTGGTTCCCAGCACCGGTACCAAGTAGCTCACAACCACTTGTAATTCTGTCTCCAGGAGATCCAGTGCACACATTTCAGCATAAAAATGCACACACACACAACACATACACATAAATAAAATAAAATTTATCTTTTTTTAAAAAAAGAATTACATTTAAAACAGAAAAAGTGAAGACAGAAAGCAGAATGTATTTGAAGTCCCCACGTTTTGAACCCCTCCCCACACACCCTTCCAAGGGCATGTGCGTGAGCCTGGAGATGTCCTCTAATGTAGATGGGAGCCTGTGCTATATGCTGGGCTATAACTGTGGTGGACCAAGGTGTCCGGTCTTTCAATACTCACTGTCTTTCATTTCTATCTTAATAGAGTCCTTTCAAAATGTGACTGCCTGGGGCGGGTGGAAGACTTCCTTATAGCTATATATGACTGTGTGATCTAGTTGTGGTCAGTAGCATGTGAGAGGAAGTGGTGTGGGCAGCTTCTGGGTCATGTCCTTGTGAGAGGGACTTGCTTTTCTCTTAGCAATGATGAATTCCCCAAAGAACCATGTGGTTTAGTCTCCAACGTGGCACTTGGAGAGCTGATGAAACCATTGAGAAGTGAGGTCTACTGGAATGCCTTTGTCATTAGGTGTGCCCTTAAAGGAGCTTGTGGAACTCTAGTCCTAACTTTCCCTTTGTCTCCTGGACATGAGGTGAACGGTTCTCCCATGCCTTGCACTCTTACAGTAGACTCAAAGAAACGGAGCTAGCTGATCATGGAGCAAAAATATAAAATAATCCTTTTTTTCTCTTTATAAGTTGATTATTTTGGGCATTTTGTTACAGTAACAGAACTAGCAGTATGATTCTTTATCCTTTCCATTGTTGATAACACTGAAAAATTTTTAGTGAAAAATGGCAAAACTAGTGATTTCTTGAGTTATTCATATTAAAGATTGTATATTAACTCATGTCTGGGTAGGTAGAGTTTGGATTCCTTATGCAGGGGTTGGGGTGACTAGGAGCTGCACTGTGCTCAGGTTAAGCTTTAGATGCCTGTGAGGCACCAGGTGAGAGTTCAAGGGTGACATTAAAATGTGGGTGTGGTCTTATGGGTAAGGGGCTTCCTTTCCTTCTCTCACCTTTAAACCTGAAAGTCTTTGTGAAAGCTTACTTTCGCATTTTTCTAAGGCATCCGTTTTTTAGCAGAGTGTATTTCATGTGTATGAGTGTTTTGTTTGTATGTGTCTGTGTGCCATGTCTGTGCCTGGTGTCATGTAGGTATTAGGTACTGAACCCTTCTCCTTTGCAGGACCATCAAGTGCTCGAAAACACCAAGCAGCCATTTCATCAACCCCTGGTTTTCATTTTAAAAAGCATTTTTAAATGTTTATGAAAATACCACGCTCAGGGACAAGAACTAAGGGGATTCAAAACATCTCAGTGAACAACGATGGTCTAGAGATAACTGTTTGAATCGCTGGCTCCACCTCACCCAGCCAGCTTTCTAGTGTGATAAATACTGCAGTTTTCTTGTGTTGGATTTGTAGTTTAGTTTAGTTTAGTTTTGTTTTGTTTTTGTTTTTCGAGACAGGGTTTCTCTGTGTAGCCCTGGCTGTCCTGGAACTCACTCTGTAGACCAGGCTGGCCTTGAACTCAGAAATCCGCCTGCCTCTGCCTCCCAAGTGCTGGGATTAAAGGCGTGCGCCACCACTGCCCTGTAGTTTAATTTTGTTAATAGAATTTTTAAACACAGAAATTTAAATTTCTTACATAATCAGATTTGTCTCTCTTTCCTCTTAGATCATCTGGGGTTCACAAATTTAGAATATGACTCCCTCAACACACACAGTTAAGGTTTGGTATTCTCCTTGCTCTTTAGTACTAGTGTGTGTGTGTGTGTGTGTGTGTGTGTGTGTGTGTGTGTTGTTTTATAGCACTGGGCTCTGAAGCTAGGGCCTCATTTCTGTTGGTCAATGTTATATCCCTGAGCCACATCCTAATCCTTACATTTAAATTTTCAATAAACCTGGATAACTTGTGGTAAGAGAGCATCCACTAATTTTTTACTAACGGAAATCTTTCATTACCATGTATTACGCATTGACACTGTTGACACCGGGCTGGAGAGAAGCTCACGAACTGAAGCCCAGATGTGGTAGAGGGTTTCCCGTGCTGGCTCTGCGCCTCTTTCCAGAAGCCTGCTCTGCATTTCTGTCAGAACTAGTGTCCCACTGTCTGCCCAAACCCTTTACTGTGTTCTTTAGAAGCATTTTGACATGCCTCTGCCATCCCAGTAGTGAGCTCCAGGCCAGCCTGGGCCACCTAGTGGGACCCTGTCTTTAACAAAACAAAGCAAAACAAAAAGTATATTTAAACCTATATTTATTGTTTATCGTGGACTGATCCTAACCATAGGAAAAAGCACAACAGCTGCCGTGGAAACAAAGCTCTCGGCAAGCATTCTGAGAGAGGAGGAGCCTCGTTCACGAACATGCACAGTGTTCCCTACAAGGAGGCTCACCATGTTTTTTCATCAGGTATTTTATTTGACAGTTTATAGATGGTTTTTGATGTCAATAGACACAGATCATAAGTCTGAATAACATGGTACAGACAGGACAAGAATTTATTGGACTGCTTTTCACAGCCAATTTGAAATTTTTAAAATTTATTTATTTTTATGTATATTTGTGTTTTTCCTACATGTATGTCTGTGTACCATGTGTATGTGCCTGGTGCTCACAGAGGCCAATAGGGGGCATCAGGTCCCCTGAAACTGGAGTTGCAGAAGATTATGAGCTGTCGTGTGGGTGCTGGGAACTGAACACAGGTCCTCTGTAAGAGCAGCTAGTGTTCTTAATTTCTGAGCTATTATCTTACTGTTATTAATTTTGTAGGTTATGCTTGCTGATCCTAGTATGAGTTTTTTTCTTCTGGGAGATTCTCAGACCTGGGATTTCATAGAGAAAAGCTGTCTATTCTTTATTTCTCAGACACAATTTATTATTAATGATTCCTCTTCTCTCCTCCTATTTTTCCCTCAGTGGTTAATATCGACTCTTATAAAATGACCTCTCCTTACTGTCTCATTTTTGGGCAAGACCTTCCTGTATCTGTGTTTGCTACGTACCCATATGTCTGCTGTTTGCATTCCTTGTTAATGTATGTCATCTCACAGCTTGCCTTCTACATACAAGCTGGTCACCTTGCCTGCGCCTTTACAAGGCAGGGGGTTCACTGGGTGGTAAAGCATCTGCGATAGCCATATGCCACAACACACTATGTTGAAACTTAAATATATGCTCATTTGACTGCCATTTTTGTTTGTTTTTTAAATTTTTTATTGAATATTTTATTTACATTTCAGATGTTACCTCCTTACCCCATTTCCCTCCCCCTCCGCCCAGGAACCCCCTATCCCACCCCCCCTCCTCCTGCTTCTATGAGGATGTGCCCTTACCTACCCTCCCACTCCCACCTTCCTACCCTCAAATTCCCCCACACTTGGCATCTAGTCTTCATGGGACCAAGGATCTCCTCTCCCATCTATGCCTGACAAGGCCATCTTCCCCTACATATACAGCTGGAGCCATGGATCCCTCCCTATGTGCTCCCAGGCCGGTGGTTTAGACTCTGTGAGCTCTGGTTGGTTAGTATTGTTGCTCTCCTCATGGGGCTGCAAACCCTTTCAGCTCCTTCAGTCTTCACTCTAACTCCTCCATTGGGAACCCCTTGATCAGTTCAATGGTTAGCTGTGAGCATCTGCCTCTGAATATGTCAGACTCTGGCAGACCTCTAAGGAGACAGCTATATCAGCCTCTTGTCAGCATGCACTTCCTGACATCCACATCAGCATCTACCTTTGGTGACTGTACATGGCATGGATACCCAGGTGGAATGGTCTCCAGACAGCCCCTCCTTCAGTTTCTGTCCCACACTTTGTCTCCACATTTGCTCACTTGAGTATTTTGTTACTCCTTCTAAGAAGGACTGAAACACTCACACTTGGTCTTCCTTCTTCATGAGCTTCATGTGGTCTGTGAGTTGAATCTTGGGTATTTCAAGCTTCTAGGCTAATATCCAATTATCAGCAAGTGAATAATACCATGCGTGTTCTTTTGTGATTTGGTTACCTCACTTAGGATGATATTTTCTAGTTCCATCCATTTACCTAAGAATTTCTTGAATTCATTGTTTTCAATAGCTAAGAAATATTCTATTATGTAAACATACCACATTTTTTGTATCCATTCCTCTGTTGAAGGACATCTGGGTTCTTTCCAGTTTCTGGCTATTATAAATAAGGCTGCTATGAATGTAGTGGAGCATATATCCTTGTTATATGTTGGAGCATCTTCTGGGTATATGCCCAGGACTGGTATAGCTGGATCCTCAGGTAATGCTATGTTCAATTTTCTGAGGAACTGCCAGACTGATTTCCAGAGTGGTTGCACCGTCTTGCAATCCCACCAACAATGAAGGAGTGTTCCTCTTTCTCCACATCCTCACCAGCATCTGCTATCACTTGAGTTTTTGATCTTAGCCATTCTGACAGGTGTGAGGTGACTAAGGATGCTGAACATTTCTTTAAGTGCTTCTCTGCCATTCTATTTCCCTCAGTTGAGAATTCTTTGATAAGTTCTATAACCCATTTTTTAATAGGGTTATTTGGTTGTCTGGAGTCTAATTTCTTGAGTTCTTTGAATATTCAGTATTAACCCTCTATCGGATGTAGGATTGGTAAAGATCTTTTCCCAATCTGTTGGTTGCCATTTTGTCCTATTGACAGTGTCCTTTGCCTTATAGAAACTTTGCAATTTTATGAGGTCCCATTTGTCAATTCTTGATCTTAGAGCATAAGCCATTGGTGTTCTGTTTAGGAACTTTCCCCCTGTGCCCAAGTATTCAAGGTTCTTGAATACTTCTCTTCTATTAGTTTCAGTGTATCTGATTTTATGTGGAGGTCTTTTATCCACTTGGACTTGAGCTTTGTACAAGGAGATAAGAATGGATCGATTTGCATTCTTCTACATGTTGTCCTCCAGTTGAACCAGCACCATTTGTTGAAAATGTTGTCCTTTTCCCACTGGACAGTTTTAGCTCCTTCGTCAAAGATCCAGTGACCGTAGGTGTGTGAGTTCATTTCTGGGTCTCTGGGTCTTCAGTTCTATTCCATTGATCTTCCAACCTGTGTCTGTACCAATACCATGCAGGGTTTTTTTTTTTTTTTTTGTTTTTTTTGTTTTTTTTTTTTTTTATCACTATTGCTCTGTAGTACAGCTTGAAGTCAGGGATGGTAATTCCTTCAGAAGTTCTTTTATTGTTTTTGCTATCCTGGGTTTTTTGTTATTCCAAATGAATTTTAGAATGTTTCTTTCTAACTCTGTGAAGATTTGAGTTGGGATTTTAATGGAGATTGTGTTGAATCTGTAGATTGTTTTTTTGGCAAGATGGCCATTTTTACTATATTAATCCTGCTCATCCATGAGCATGGGAGATCTTTCCATCTTCTGAGATCTTCTTTGATTTCTTTCTTCAGAGACTTGAAGTTCTTGTCATACAGATCTTTCACTTGCTTGGTTAGATTCACACTAAGGTATTTTACATTATTTGTGACTATTGTGAAGGGTGTCATTTCCCTAATTTCTTTCTCAGCCTGTTTATCTTTCAAGTAGAGGAAGGTTGCTGATTTGTTTGAGTTGATTTTATAACCAGCCACTTTGCTGAAGTGTTTTTTTTTTTTTAAATCAGATTTAGGAGTCTCTGGTGGAAGTTTTGGGGTCATTTAAATATACTATCATATTATCTGCAAATAGTGATATTTTGACTTCTTCCTTTCCTATTTGTATCCTTTTAACTTCTTTTTGTTGTCTAAGTGCTCTGGCTAGGACTTCCAGTACTATATTGAATAGGTAGGGAGAGAGTGGGCAGCCTTGTCTAGTCCCTGATCTTAGTGGGATTGCTTCAAGTTTCTCTCTATTTAGTTTGATGTTGGCTACTGGTTTGCTGTATATTGCTTTTACTATGTTTATGTATGGACCTTGAATTCCTGATCTTTTCAAGGATTTTACCATGAAGGGGTGTTGAATTTTGTCAAATGCTTTCTCAGCATCTAGTGAGATGATCATGTGGTTTTTTTTTTCTTTGAGTTTATTTATGTAGTGGATTACATTGATGGATTTCCGAATATTGAATCATTCCTGCATTCCTGGGATAAAGCCTACTTGATCTTGATGGGTGATTGTTTTGATGTGTTCTTAGATTCGATTTGGGAGAATTTTATTGAGTATTTTTGCATCTATAGTCATAAGGGAGATTGCTCTGAAGTTCTCTTTCTCTGTTGGGTCTTTATGAGGTTTAGGTATGAGCATGATTGTAGATTCATAGAACAAATTGGGTAGTGTTCCTTCTGTTTCTATTTTGTGAAATAGTTTGAAGAGAATTGGTATTAGGTCTTCCTTGAAGGTCTGATAGAATTCTGCACTAAAACCATCTGGTCTTGGGCTTTTTGTGGTGGAGAGACTTTTAATGATTGCTGCTATTTCTTTAGGGGTTATGAGACTGTTCAGATGGTTTATTTGCTCCTGATTTAACTTTGGTACCTGGTATCTGTCTAGAAAATAGTCCATTTCATCCAGATTTTCCAATTTTGTTGAGTATAGTCTTTTGTAGTAGGATCTGATTTTTTTTTAATTTCCTCAGTTTCTGTTGTTATGTCTCCCTTTTCAGTTCTGATTTTATTAATTTGGATACTGTCTCTCTGCCCTCTGGTTAGTCTGGCTAAGGGTTTATCTATCTTGTTAATTTTCTCAAAAAACTAGCTCCTGGTTTTGTTGATATTTTATATAGTTCTTTCTGTTTCTACTTGGTTGATTTCAGTCCTGAGTTTGATTATTTCCTGCTGTCTACTCCTCTTGGGTGTATTTGCTTCTTTTGTTCTAGATCTTTCAGGTGTTTGCTGTCAAGTTGGTAGTGTATGCTCTCTCCAGTTTCTTTTTGTAGGCACTTAGAGCTATGAGTTTTCCTCTTAGCACTGTTTTCATGGAGTCCTATAAGTTTTGGTATGATGTGTCCTCATTTTCATTAAATTATAAATTCATTTAATTTCTTTCTTTCTTCCTTGACCAAGTCATCATTGAGTAGGGCGTTATTTAGTTTCCACGTGTACGTGGGCTTTCCATTGTTTTTGTTATTGTTGAAAACCAGCCTTAGTCCATGATGATCTGATAGGATGAAAGGGATTATTTCAATCTTTTTGTATCTGTTGAGGCCTGTTTTGTGACCAATTTTATGGTCTATTTTGGAGAAGGTACCATGAGGTGCTGAGAAAAAGGTATATCCTTTTGTTTTAGAATGAAATGTTCTATAGATATCTGTTAAATTCATTTGGTTCATAACTTCTGTTAATTTCATTGTGTCTCTGTTTAGTTTCTGTTTCCGTAATCTGTCCATTGCTGAGAGTGGGTGTTGAAATTCCACACTATTATTGTATGAGGTGTAATGTGTGCTTTGAGCTTTAGTAAAGTTTCTTTTATGTATGTGGGTGCCCTTGCATTTGGATCATATATGTTCAGAATTGAGAGTTCATCTTGGTAGATTTTTTTCCTTTGATGAGTATGAAGTGTCCTTCCTTATCCTTTTTTATTTCTTTTGGTTGAAAGTCGATTTTATTTGATATTAGAATGGCTACTCCAGCTTGTTTCTTGGGACCATTTGCTCAGAAAATTGTTTTCCATCCTTTTACTCTGAGGTAGTGTCTGTCTTTGTCATTGAGGTGTGTTTCCTGTATTCAGCAAAATTCTGGGTCCTGTTTATGTATCCAGTCTGATAGTCTACGTCTTTTTATTGGAGAATTGAGTTTATTGGTGTTAAGAGATATTAAGAAAAACTATTGTTGCTTCCTGTTATTTTTGTTATTAGAGGTGGAATTACGTTTGTGTAGCTATCTTCTTTTGGGGTTGTTGGAAGATTACTTCCTTGCTTTTTCTAGGTTATAGTTTCCTTCCTTATGTTGAAGTTTTCCATCAATTATCCTTTGAAGTGCTGGATTTGTGGGAAGATATTGTGTAGATTTGGTTTTGTCATGGAATATCTTGGTTTCTCCATCTATAGAGATTGAGAGTTTTGCTGGGTATAGTAGTCTGGGCTGGCATTTGTGCTGTCTTAGCATCTGTATGATATCAGTCCAGGATCATCTGGCTTTTATTGTCTCTGGTAAGAAGTCTGGTGTAATTCTTATAGGTCTACCTTTACATGTTACTTTACCTTTTTCCCTTACTGCTTTTAGTATTTTTTTTTGTTTGTTTTGTGCATTTGATGTTTTGATTATTATGTGACAGGAGGTATTTATTTTCTGGTCTAGTATATTTGGACTTCTGTAGGCTTCTTGTATGTTCATGGACATCTCTTTCTTTAGGTTAGGGAAGTTTTCCTCTAATTTTGTTGAAGATATTTATTGACCCTTTAAGTTGGGAATCTTTACTCTCATCTATACCTATTATCCTTAGGTTTGGTCTTCTCATTGTGTCCTGGATTTCCTGGATGTTTTGGGTTAGGAGCCTTTTGCCTTTTGCATTTTCTTTGACAGTTGTGTCAATGTTTTCCATGGTATCTTCTGCACATGAGATTCTCTCTTCTATCTCTTGTATTCTGTTGGTGATGCTTGTGTCCATGACTCCTGATCTCTTTCATAGGTTTTCTATCTCCAGGGTAGTCTCCCTTTGAGATTTCTTTATTGTTTCTACTTCCATTTTTAGATTCTGGATAGTTTTGTTTAATTCCTTCACCTGTTTGGTTGTGTTTTCTTGCAATTCTTTAAGGGATTTTTGTGTTTCCTCTTTAAGGGCTTTTACCTTTTTACCTGTCTTCTCCTGTACTTCCTTAAGGGAGTTATTTATGTCCTTCTTAAAGTCCTCTATCATCATCGTGAGAAGTGATTTTAATTCTGAATCCTGCTTTTCCGGTGTGATGGGGTGTCCAGAGTTGCTATTGTGGGAGAACTGGGTTCTGAAGATGTCAAGTAACTTTAGTTTCTGTTGCTTATGTTCTTGCACTTGCCTTTTTCCATCTGGTTAACTCTAGTGATACCTGCACTCACTGTCTCTGACTGGAGCCTGTCTTTCCAGTTATCTTGTTTGTGTCAGAACTCCTCAGAGTCCAGATGTCTCTGTGATCCTGTGATCCTGAGCTCCTGGGTGGAAGAACTCTCAGGACTCAGGCCGCCTCTAGGACCCTGAAATCCTGCTGCTCTGAGTGCAGTGGTTCCTCTAGGATGGCTCAGGACATGGTGTCTTCACAGGAGCAGATCAGCTATGTTTTTGCTGCTCTGAGTGGTGTGGATCCTCTAGAATGGCTCAGGATACGGTGTCTTCACAGGAGCAGAACAGCTAGGTGTCTGCCCCAGCCAAAAGACCAAATGAGGGGTGTAAGGGGAATGGCCCAGAGGGACAGAGTTTGGGTGGCTGATGTGTCCTGAGCACCCCAGGCTCTCAGTTGTAGTTCTGGGGTGTAGGGTAGTGGGAGGGGTTCTTACTGTCTGCTCTGAGTGTAATGGCTCCTCTAGGATGTCTCACGATATGGTGTCTTCATGGGAGCAGACCAGCTAAGTGTCTACCCCAGCCACAAGGCTTGACTGCCATGTTTTAATTAGCTTTGTGCTACTGCACAAAACAATAGTTTTAACGATGAGACAATTGTAAAACTGAGGCAAGACTTGGTGTGGCCATTGTCTTGAAAGTTTCAGTCTATGGTGAGTCGACTTTGTTGTATTTGGGCCTGTGGTGAGGAAGCACATTATGGTGGGAGTATGTGCTGACCTAGATTAAAAAGAGAAAAAAGGAGGGGTCGGTGTCCTACTAGTCTGCCTGATGAGCACACTCTGTGGGAATGTCTTCCACTATGCTCCACTGCTGCTGCCATGGGCTGACGCTAACACACTGGCCTTTGCTGGATGCTTTTCCAAATCACAGCGTCTCCATGCACACCGTTACCCAGACTCATGGATGGAACACTGTACAACCACAATGCCTTTGAAGGCCAAGGAGGCTGGAGGCATTTTTCTTTTTTTGTTTGCTTGGATATAAATCTAAGATGAGTGTTGGTACAGTCGAGGAAAGGACAATCATCTGTTCTTTACATAGTTGTCCCACCACATGGCCTGCCACCTTTGGCTCTGGCTTTCTCACCAGTTTGCCTGCAGATAAGCTATGAAATTCTTCATCTGTGTGACTTTGCTTTATTATACATATGTCTCGATGTGGCTGCCGTACTGACCTGGCTGTGCAGAGCACTGTGCAGCTCTTGGCTTATGAGTAAAAAGAGTTAAAGGGGGTGAAGTCCTGGCAGGCAGGCCAAAACCCAGTGGTTCTTTGCAGTGCTAGCTTGGTTCCATCACTAAGTTCTAGAAAGGACCCAGTGTTGTAGGGAATAACAGCACAACTGTGGGTTTTTTTTAATAGACTTGCGAGCCTTTGTTCAGTCCAAGGAGTGTTTTCATTGAAATTATTTCTGACCTGTTTAGTGGCTTTCCACCCCCACTCCCTCCTGCCTCTGGCCTTGAGTCTTTCAATGCCTTCAATGAGCTGCAACCATGAAAAGGTGACCAACCACTGGGATGGGCCATTTAGGGCCAGGATGGTGAGATTTAAATGTAACTGTGCAACTGACAGAATGATTCATTACCTTGTGGGTCCTTGGAAAAGATCAGAGTTTCTCAAAGTGTGCTCCATGGCTGATATGAATCATACAGATGTCCTAGGCACACAGAGTTCTCAGGGTTCCAGGCCAAGTTGGCTTAGGAAATGCTGCATACTAATACCCCCTCTCGGAGCTGTACAATGTACATTAGCATATTAAAAGTTCCGAGCAGTACAGCAGGAAAGAGTCCAGTTTCAATTCTTCCCACTGATTAAGCAAGTTTATTAGTCCCAGGAACAAATTTCTTTTTAAGCCAAACAGGTTTCCCTTAACACCAGTTTTGGAAAGGACTCAGGGCACTTAATGGAATTTTCCCTCTTCTTTGGTCATGAAGTCTCAGACGCCCATTAGGCCTTGTGTCAGTATTGAACACGACAGCTACCTTTTAAAAGAAATGCAATCAAAATCCAATCCCCATGAGTGTGCTTATTTGTTCAAAGTGTCATTGGTGTGTTTGGATGCATTATACACAAGAAATGGTGTGCCTTTCAACTCCCGTGAGCCATTTGTCAGTTTCAGAAAATGACCTTCTGATGTAGTCATTGATGGGTTTATTCAAACAATAGATACAAGGATCCTCTTGGGTCTGCAGTTCTGTGCTAAGTACAAAAATGCTGTAGATATTCCAGTCTGGCATGAAAAGAGAACTCAAAGATTACGAGCAGTCCATACATGTTGTATGCCTCTGGCCACACTATGGGCACAGCTGGTCTGTGTTGTCTGTGTCTCAGCCAAGACAGGGGAGGTTCCATCCTAGGCCCTAGAGGGCATGGCTCCACCAGGAAATAGTTCATTATTTCTTGACAGTTTTGCTAGAAACACCAACCCAGGCCAGATCCAGCAGTGGCAGTTCACAGTGGCAGCAATACCGCTGTGTAGCAGGCCACCTCAAAACTCACCTGCCTAGCCCTCACTATGTGCTGGAGTAAGCTGGCTGTGTGAATACCATCTAGGCTTCTTGATTCTGCTTGAGACTGAAGAGGCTCCACTTTCACTTCAGGTTGAAGGTTAGTAGGGAGCATGCCCACATTACATATCTCTTCTTGCATCAGTGGACCAGCCAAGCTTGTTTTGGTGACAGTAGAAACCAAGATGACAGATCCAACTACTCAAGGACTCTCAGGCTTCAGCCAACACAATTAGCTAACATATGTCAGAGGATAAGACACATAAACACCCTGCGTGCAAGTTACACGGCTAAGGTCTGGATGTCCTCACATGCATGACCATCCTGCGTGCAAGTTACACGGCTAACGTCTGGATGTCCTCACATGCATGACCCAGCTGATTGCCTTGTATGAGGGGCCCTATCCAGGAGCCATACAGTAATGGCATTGCTTCCCTTTCAGCAGAATGTTTGGTAACTCGCCACCAGCTCTGTGAAGTTCTCTCTGGATCCAGTGGCCCCTGAGAGTGGGTAGCTGATCATGTCTTTTTGTTTGGGGACTTTAGTTTTTTTTTTTTTTTAAAAAAAACTTTTTATTAATTCTTTGTGAGTTTCAGATTGTACACCGCAGTCTCACTCATCTCCCCATCTCCTCATATCCATACTTTGTCCCTGCAATCTCCCCCTCAAAACAAAACACATGTACAAACAAACAACAACAAAGACAAAGCACAGAAAACATCTCATCATGGAAGCTGTAGTGTGTCACAGTGTGTCCCACAGAGTGTCCCTCTGTCCACACATCTCCACTTGCAAATGTTCACGGCAATGAGCCATTGGTCTGGTCTGAGATCTCCAGCTTCTATGATACCATCAATATTGGATCCTCATCGGGCCCCCTCTTGGTTATCCTGCTCTTGCCCTGTGTCATAGAGATCCTGCAGCTTTGGATCAGCAAGACTGATCCTTAAACATGCCCCACCCATTTGCAGACGATATAGATTTTGTGGGTGGGTCAATTCAGATCCCTGGATGTGGGCCTGAATGGTAACTGAGCTGGTCAGACCACAGGCTCTCCCTTATCCGCGCCACCAGGGCCAGCTCTCCACCACTGTTCCAGCTAGGCCACCAATGCTGCCATCAGCAGGAGGCAGGGTCAGCTTACCTGCTCTCATGTCCTCCGGGCTGGCTCATCCCTGACTTGAGGGCCAGCTCCACTGTATTGCCCAGGCAAAGTGCAGGGCCTGCTCTTCTGAGTGCTACAGCCAATGAAGGGCAGGACCAGCTCTGCTGCTCTCATGACCCCAGGATGAAGTCTCCAGGCTATTGGAGGTATCAAGGGGGAGGTGAATGAGGGAGGGCATTACCCCCACACCCATGCCACCTCATGCCAGACAAGTGGTGGGGCCGACTCTTCTTCAATCTCACCCTTGGGCCAGCCCACTTGCACCTCCTCCACCAGGGTCTGCTCTACTGTCCTGCCCAGACAAGGTGCAGGAGGGACAGAGTCAGCTCACTCGCATGACCTCAGAGCCAGTTCTCCTGAGTGCCACAGGTGGTGGGGGTGAGGAAGGTTGAGGTTATCACCCCTTTATGCATACCACCTCTAGGACCCTAGCTTTTAATGCTGAGCCATCTCACCAGCTAGGCAGGTGGTTTTGAATAAAGCACAGCAGTCCAGGGATGAGATTAATTTCATTGTCAGTTTGGTGGAGATGTCCAGATGCTGGTGGAGCCCTGTTTTGTGTTGTCTAAGGGCATCTAGATGGAATCAGTATTTGCATTGGCAGACTGGATTAAGATGTTCCTCCTGGCCTCCATTAAAGACCTGCAGAACAAAAGAGCAAAAGAAAGGAGAGTTCTCTTTCTCTTCCTGAGCAGAGCACCTGTCTTCTCCTAATCCTAGTAGCAGACAGCCCTAGTCTTCAGAGCTGACAGGGAATTACATAACTGGTTCTCAGGCCTTTGAACCCGGACAGAACTGCACCATCAGCTAGTATCCCTAACTAGCGGATGACAGTCTATAGGATTTCCTGGGCATTGTAGCCATGAGGTGACCCTCATTATTACCTACTACTCATTTCTCTTTAGCTTTCCAAGTCTGATCTCTGTCTCTGACTCTGGTTTTATCTCTGCTCATGTTTCTGTCTTTGTCTCTATTCCTTCCTTCCTTCCTATCTATCTATCTATCTATCTATCTATCTATCTATCTATCTATCTATCTCTATCCATCTATCTATCTATCTATCTATCTATCTATCTATCTATCTATCTTTCTATCTCTGTCTCTATCCTTGACTCTCTGTCTATTCCTCTCTGTCTCTATCCCTCTTTTAACTCAATCTCTACCACTGTCTCCAACTCTGTCTCTTCTGTCTCTCTATATCTCTATCTTTTTTATTAATGAACTCTGGCTAACAGCAGAGTTGGAAGTCTGGTAGATTGTAGTGATCTGAATGAAACTGTCCCTCAAAGACTCAAAATTTGAACGTTTGACCCCCAGTTTGGTAGCAGTGTTTGGGAGGGTTAGGAGGTCCAGCCTTGCTGGAAGAAGTGTGCCACTGGTGGCAGGCGCTGAGAATCAAAAGCCTCACCTGCTTCTCGTTTGCTCTCTGCTTCATGCTCGCAGTTAAAAATGTAAGCCTTCAACATCCCGCTCCCACTGCCATGTCTGCCACTTGCTGTCCCTAATCCCTTATCCTTATCCCTATGGAATCATAAACCCAAATAAACTTCTTCTAAAATTGTATTTGGTTGTAGTGTTTTATAACAGCAACAGAAAAGTAAGTTATCTACAAAAGAAGTGGTCCCCAGCCTCGCACTGTGCGTCCTTTGCCTCTGAAGCTCCATCTCCAGTTAGCTGAGGCTAGGGAACTGCTGACATAACACAGAATGCCTCTGTGTATACCGGAAGTCTGTGTCCTGACCACTCCCCATCATCTTGAAGCCCTCCTGATGGGGTGCATTGGAGGATGACCTCAGCCAGCCAAGACATGACTGGATACTTCCGGAAAGGACTTGTTCACATGACCTCAGGGCCAGTTCTCCCCACTGGTGCAGGTGAGGGGAGATGAGGGAGGTTGAAGTTATCATCTCTGCAGCCATTGAAAACATTTGATAGCAGATCCACTGCCAAAACAAAGGAGAATAAAAAAGAGTAGAAAAGAGCAGAGGGTAGGTTCCTTATCCAATGACCCTCCTCCTACTCTGGGCCTGGTTCTGCGACGTGCTGGGTCAGTGGATAGTGGTGGATGCAAGGCAAATCAAGACTCATAAAGGCCTGTGTGCCAGGTTGCCCTTCTGGCTGTTGGAAACCTTTATGCCTTCAGGTGAGCAAGTCCAGACTTGCCTGTTGTTGATCATATGGCCTCTGCCTCAGCTGACTTCAGTGAGGCCTCTCTGGACCAGCCACACTGCTGGCCCCATAACTATTGATGTGATTATCTGGTCCTCACCAGAGGAGCTGCTCAGCTGGCCCCAGGGACTGTGAGACACAACAACAGCTCATCCGGTAAAGATTCTGGAGTCTGGGGTGCTTCGCTACCCTGTGTCCTACAAATAAGGTTAGTGCTGTGCGTCCTGGCCGTGATAGTGGGCAGGATAAGCTTGTGGGTTATGCAGTCTCCAGTGCCGGCAATCATCTTGTCTGCAGTTAAGAATGCTGAACAATGAAAGGATAAGCATTAAGCAAAGGCAGTGTTGGTGAATCAAAGTGCGTAGGCAAAGAGGAGAAGGGAATCAGGGAAAGAGAAGGGTAACTCTATTGTTCATGCTCTGTGAAACCAGTGGGAACAGGCAAGAGAAAGAGGAAGTTATTAAGTATTAAGTAACTGGGTGAACTTAGAGCTCTCCCAGTACAGAATGTTTGTTTCCTGATACAAGAACTGCAGCAAAAGTCAGGGAAATAAATGGTTCAAACATTTTTACAATACTCTATTTTAAAAAGAAAAAAACCCCACAGTACCAAGTTCAAATACGTCATACCAATAAAAATAAATAAAAGAAAAATAAATTTAGAAGGAAAAGATTTTCTTTCTTTTTTTTTTTTTGTTTTTTGTTTTTTGTTTTTTGTTTTTTGTTTTTTGTTTTTTTTTTTGAGACAGGGTTTCTCTGTGTAGCCCTGGCTGTCCTGGAACTCACTCTGTAGACTAGGCTGGCCTTGAACTCAGAGATCCGCCTGCCTCTGCCTCCCAAGTGCTGGGATTAAAGGCGTGCACCACCACCACCCAGAAGGAAAAGATTTTCAAATGAATCACAAAGTAAAATAGAAAAACTGAAAAATACAAGGATGGTTAAAGATACGCCAACCAAAAACATGCTTATAAGTGTATGCATATAGCTGTGTTGTGTGCATGCATATGTGTGCCTGTGTGTGTCTATGTGCGTGTCTGTGTGTGTGTGTAAACATGTTGATGTGTACATGTGGGTCTGTGAGTCTGTGCATGTTTGTGAGTATGTGAATATGCATGCATATCTGTGTGGGCATGTATGTGCATGTGTTTGCATGTGTATCTGCCTGTGTTTGTGTGCATGTACATGCGTGTGCATCTATATGAGCATACCTATATATGAATGTGCATGTATGCATGCCTATATTTGTGTGTATATACATGTCAGTAAGCATGTGTAACTGTGCATGTACATAAATATATGTACCCAGATGTGTGTGTGCATTTGTGTGTGCACGTGTTATAAGGTAGGGATCATAACTTCAATATCAGACAAAGTATAATTCAGATAAAAAATTGTTAAATAAAACAAATTCCAGCACCTTACATTATAAAGGATAAAGTTCATGATAATATACCTCCTGTAAATATCTATGTATTCATAAACATAGTAACTTCATTAAGCCCTATCAAAGAGCTATAAGGAGAGAGAGAGAGAGACAAGAAACACTAAGTAAACCTTAGTCCATCTATGTCCATCTAAAGCAGATGAAGTTGACAGAGCTATGGTATTAACTCCACTAAATTGTGTTAACCCCATTAGCTATTCTGTAGCCATTATAAATAAAGACCATCTGCTTCTAAGGAGAACATACACAACGTGCATGGAAAAGCAGATCACATTTCTGATACCACACAAAGTATGGGTGTCCACGTGTGAATGAGAAATGTCCCTCATATACTCATGTGTCTGGACACTGGTTCTCCAGTTGGTGGTGCTTTGGGGGAGGTTATAGGGGAGCAGCCTTGCTAGAAGAAGCCATCACTGAGAGCCTTGCCTCACTTCCGGTTCATCCTTGCTGCTTGTTGGTGGATGGCAATGTGATCTCTCAGCTTCCTACCTCCACTCCCTTCTGCCGTCACTCTGCTGCCTTTATAGACTCTCTCTGGAACCATAAGACGAAACAAGCTGTCTTGGTCATGGGGTTTTATAACAACAAAAGAAAAATCAACTAATACAGTGTGCACAAATATATAAAAACTTGTTTAACTGAAAGGAATTGTGAGTCTTCAGGCTTTAGCAAATTATTTTAATGATGTAAACTTATTTAAAAAGATTCCAAGCTGAACACAAGTCTGTGAGTTCATTTATGGAGCACACCAACCATGATAATCTGGGCTATGCAGAGGCCCATGTAGGGACATCTAAGCATGAAGTGGGGGCATGCGGAAGTTGTTTCACCATGTGATTCCTCAGTGTAGCTTTCTGTTAATGTGACAAAATTCCTGACGTGATCGTCTTAAAAGAAGGAAAGGTTTGTTCTGGCTCACGGTTTTAGGAGTTTTGGGGCATGTTTGTCTCTGTGGCTGTGGTTCTATTATGGCACAGTCCTTATGGTAGAAGCACATAGAAGAGATCTATTCACCTTGTGGTTGTCGTGAGGCAGGAGGACAGGTGGGGTAGTCTCAGTATCTCCTCCAAGCGTGCACACCCCTCATAAGCTAACCACACCCTACTAGGTTCCATCTCATAAAAGTTCTTCTACCTTGCAACATCACCCCACAGTGTCAGCCAAGCCTTCAGCACACAAACCTTGGGGAGGGGCGCTCTAAATGTAGACTGTAGCACAGTGTGGAAAGGTCGGCTGAGTGATGAGCATTTAGCGGCCCCTGGAGCGTGTGTTTGTGGAATTCCTCATGCTTCCTACACTAGCCTCATCATGGGAAACAGTCTCACTGCTCTCAGATGGCAGTCTTTGGTACCAAGATGAAAGTGCAGAAGCAAACTCCAGTCTGCAGAGAATCACATCCTTCTAAAGGGACAAATGGGAGGACAAGACAAACTCTGGGAAACCACTGGCTTCAAATGCAGAGAAGAAAACTGGGCTGTCTAAAGGACACACCTGCGTCCATACACTCTGTCTAGACCACCTCACTTTAGACTGGAACAATGTATCGCTTTCCAGGAAGAACAAAGAAAACTTCTTCTAACTGCTAATTTAAATATCCATTAGACTTGGGTCTGTGTGCAGTTTAGGATGCTGTGTTTCACAGGATAGATTTTATGTCTGTAGCTTTATTCACATGGAGCCTGTGAGATGCCTGGTCTGCATGGTCCCCGTGAGGACTTCTGCACCATCACATCCAAACAGTAGCTGACTCTTTATCAGTTCTTTCTCGAAGCCTCTGCTCCTTTTTTTTTTTTTAAACAGTTGCAGCTGTTTTGCTGACCTTATTTTCTCACTGGGCATACGCTCCGTCAGCTGTGGAAAATAAAACCAAAAAATACAAAATTTAACAGTTGCATACATCTATTTAAGAATAACAATGCATGCAGGGCTTCTTACATTAAAATCTCCCATCCACGTGTTTCAAAGTCAAAGTGCACCACATTTCCAAAATACTTTTACAAAGCTTGGGGAAACATTAGCAGGCACACATGACCTCAGCAAGCAGATGGTCCCTAGTCCAGATGTGGGGAGAGGCGATAGTGTGTTCCAAGTTAATGAAATTTTTACAAACAGTAAGCATGGTGACTGAAGGGTAGGAGCCAACAAAAGGAGCCAGAGTGGAGTCCAGCATGACCTAGGAATAGAGAAAGGGCATTGTGGAGAATGGTTAAAGACTTGAGTCATACACATTTATTCAAAAACACCTGTATTGTGCCCAGCATTGCAAATGGTGGATGGTTAACGCATCTCAGTTTGGTAAACCTTCAGTCCAAATTTGGCCAGCCACAGCAGGTGCCTAGAATGTTCCTGGGAACTTTCCTGGCTGCTTACCTGAAGCCTGGCTTTTTTTTTTTTTTTTAATCTCCACTGGAGATTGGGAGGGCTATGTGATTTATTGCCACTTTGGCTGCAGGAGAGTAATAATTATAAGAAGCCTGCCTGCTATGGATTATCATTGCTTCACCTTCATTAGGGAATGTTATTGATGGAATTCACGCTGGCAGCTCTTCAGGAGACTCTAATTCCTCCTGCATCTGATCTTTAATAAGGTGTATAGGTGGAAACTATTTTTATTACATTGTAATGTTTGTATCTTGATATTTCTTTGAGTTCTTTGGGTTTTTTTGTTTGAACATTTTGTAACTCTAGTGTCTGAAGAAGGGTTCAGAATCAATACAAGAGGAAGATGAATTGAATGTGGCGTCAGAAGAGACTGGCTCTTAGACACTGGCTAATGAGGAAAAGGAGGAAATAGGAGCCTAGGTTGCAGGACTGACTCTGTGTCAGGCAGGGGTGCTCAAAGGGAGAAGGGCAGTAATTTATTGTTGTTTCTAATTATGTGTAGGCGCATGTTTCTGCATGTGGGTATGTACATGGGTGCGGGTGCCTGTGGAAGCCAGAGGTGTCAGTTTCCTTGGATTTGAAGTTGCAGACAGTTAGTTGTGCCCAACATGGCTGCTGGGCACCGCATTCCAGGAGTCATAAACGTGCTTCAGCGCAGAGGCCTCTCTCCAGACCTAGTCATTTAATTAATACTGACTGACTTACGGTAGATAGACTTGAAATCTCCTGTTGCTTGCGTGTGCATTCAACAGACTTGCAGCCAGTCACCGTAAGCAACTGCTGGTATTAGATTTAGCCTCCATCACAAGTTACTAGTGAGTGGATAGACCGTAGGAAGCACTGGGCCTCAGTCACTGGACAGTGAGTAGCTGAAGGCCATGACCTCTGGGCCCAGGCAACATCCACAGTAGTTTCTGTATCTATCTTGCTTTCTGATTTAAGACTATCTCTAAACCATGATGTAATAAAGTTTAGCCAAAGAGCAGTAGTCTCCTGGGCAATGGAAACAGATCAGTCTGCAGCTGCTAAGAGAGGGAAGTTTGGATGTCAGTGCATGAAGGAGAAAGCAGAGAAGTAACACTAGGTAAGAGTTCCCTTCCTGTCCTCAGCCAGGCCCTACACTGAGCGTGCTCAGAAACACACACCACAAAGGCTCCTGGGAAACAGAGTTCAGAAGCTTCAAAAGTTACTCAGCTATGAGTCAGAGACCTAGGTGGACATGTATGATACTCAGTTAATGCCCCAGAAAGGCCACTTGTTAAGTAGGAGTAAGAATCGTGCATCAGAGTAAGGTTGTATCCCATGATGAGAAACACTGAAGGCCTGTGTAGAAACCTCAGGGAATTCAGTGCACTCTCTGGAGAAAGATGAAAGTCTAGAATATCTTAGGGTATCAGGGTTCACAAATGGCCAGGATGCATCATGAAGTGATTTCTGTATTTAAAGGAGAAAAATAGGTTCACCACCAAAGAAGAAAAACAGGTTTGGTTTTGTTCTGTTTTTTTAAGGCAGACCCAGAGAAGAACTAGAGCTAAATGCTGGGATCACCACTTAGAGCTTTAAATGGGCCTAGGGAGGCAGCTCGGTCAATAAAGTGCTTTCCATACAAACATGAGGACCCACGTTTAATCTTCCAGGATCCACATAAAAATGCTAGATGTGAAAGTGCATGCCTGTCATTTCAGCACTGGGGAGGCAGAGATAAGAGGGTTCCTGCAGTGTGCTGCTCAGTCAGTCAATCCAAACTGATGAGCCTCAAGTTCAGGAAAAGCCCCTGTCTAAAATAGTAGGTGAAGAGTGACTGAGGAAGGCGTTCCATGTTGGCCTCTGCACTCCACATACATGTACACACACAGGCAAATAAACATACCCCCCAAAACGGCAAGCTAGGAAAATGACTCAGTGAGTGAAGCTTTCTTTCAAGCTTAATGACATGAGTTCGGTCCCTGGCACCCAAAAGGGCAGAAGGAGAGGACCAAACAAGCTGTCCTCTGACCTTCAGAAAATACCCACATGCACACTCACTCACTCAGTAAATAAATAAATAAGTGTTTAAAAGTTGACTTTTGACCTTCTTACAAAAAAAAAAAAGCATGCACACTGTCCATACTGCTTCTATATGCTTGCACACACACACATCCACAAACAGAAGAGCCTCAAAATAATTGCTACAAATATGTTAAATGCTTGGGAGGTAGAAGCAGTCAGACCTCTGTGAGTTCAAGGTCAATTTGGTTTACCTACCAAGTTCCAGGCCAGCCAGGGTTAAATAGTGAGACTCTGTCTCAAACATGGCAAAGCAAAGCAAAACAACACACACACACACACACACACACACACACACACACACACACACACA
>JANHMN010000008.1:25216211-25238418 GCA_030674055.1 Rhabdomys pumilio
ACACACACACACACACACACACACACACACACACACACACACACACAAAACCCAAACAGGTTAACACTGGAGCCAGAGAGATGGCTCAGTGGTTAAGAACATTGTCTGGTTTTCTAGAGGATGTGTGTTTGATTCCCAGCACCCACATGGCTGACACTCAAGTTCCAGAGGCTCTAACTCCTTTCTGACCTCCACCAACATCAGGTGTGCATGTGGCACACAGGCTTACATGCAGGCAAACACTTGAAACAATAAAAATGTAAA
This sequence comes from Rhabdomys pumilio, assembly GCA_030674055.1. NCBI lineage: Eukaryota > Metazoa > Chordata > Mammalia > Rodentia > Muridae > Rhabdomys > Rhabdomys pumilio. Next base: position 25,216,476 of record JANHMN010000008.1, read on the forward strand.
AATATTAAAGAACTTGGCGGAACAAACTTGGTGAGATGAATAAGCAGATGGAGATGAACTCTAAAAGACCCAAATAGAAATTGAAAACCATCCCAAGCGAAGGCCTCATAGCTGAGATTAGCAGGCTGAACTCAAGAAGTAAAAAGGCAAATGGATACTGCAGTGGTTTCAATAAAAATGGCCCCCATAGGTCCATAGAGAGCGGCACTATTAGGAAGTGTGGCCTTGTTGGATCATGATGTAGAACTCTCAGCTCCTTCTGCAGTATCACGTCTGCTTGCATGCCACCATATTTCCCCCCATAATTAATGGACTAAACCTCTGAAACTGTAAGCCAGCACCAATGAAATTTTTTCCTTTATAAGAGTTTCTGTGGTCACGGTGTCTCTTCACATCAATAGAAACTCAAACTAAAACAAACACAAAAAGAGATTACATAAACTACCCATAGGAAGCATCAAAAAGACAAAGTTTTTAAAAAATGGCCAATGGTTTGTGAGACAGTATATTAAATTACTAATTAATTGCATTTTTTCTTGAAGGAGTACAAATTACTCTTTTCCTAGAAGGAAAAGAGAAAGAACGAGACAAGAGAAATATTTGAAAAAATAATAGTCAAATATTTTCTAAAACCGATAAAAGGCATCAACCCGCCGAGTAGCCAATGGCCTGAGAGCATCGTGCTAAGTTTTATTGTGACTACTGTGATACATCTTATCGACGATTCTCCGTCTGTGAGGAAGACACACTGCAGTGGTCGGAAACACAAAGAGAATGTGAAAGACTATTACCTGAAACGGACGGAAGAACAGGTCCAGAGCCTGACTGACAAAACAACGGCTGCATTTCAACAAGGAAAGATCCCTCCGGTTCCGTTCTCTGCTCCTCTGCCTGCGGGGGCCATGATCTCACCTCCCCCTAGTCTCCCGGGTCCTCCTCGGCCTGGCATGATGCCTGCACCCCACATAGGAGGCCCTCCCATGATGCTAATGATGCCCCTGCCTCCTGGGATGATACCTGTGGGACCAGCTCCTGGAGTGAGACCACCTATGGGAGGCCACATGCCCATGATGCCCAGGCCTCCGATGATGAGACCTCCCGCCAGCCCTGTGATGGTGCCCACGCGGCCCGGCATGACTCCACCAGAAAGACAAGAGCAGAAGTGCTCTTTATGGTTTTGTATTTCTTGTTCTGTTTCACCAGGAGATCTTGGTGCTGGGCTTGAGTGTTTACGAGATACATGGCAAGGAACTTCCCTTCCTAACAAAAAGAATACTTCTGGAGGGAGAAGTGATACAAAAAGGGCATTTTCACTTACATTGTGAAATGTGAAAATAAAACGGTCAGCTGTTTAAGTTAAAAAAAAAAAAAGGCATCAACCCCTAGGTCAGATGAACCCAGAATTCCTCAAGAAGGCTTTCAGTGAGGACCTGAGTGTACCTGAGCATGCCATAATAAACACAAAACAAAAAGGATACTATCACTTTATTACTGGTAGATTTATTTTACTTCATGTGAATGGTGTTTTGTCTGCACATATGTATGTAAACCACATGTGTGCCTGGTGCCACAGAGGTCAAACAGACATATCAGATCCCTTAGGATTAGAGTCATGGATGGTTATGAGTTACCATGTGGGTGCTGGGAACTGAGCCCAGGTCGTCAGCAAGTACTCTCAACCACGGAGACACCTCTCCAGCCCCAAGAGGAAAATCTTAAATGCAAGCAGAAGAGATTACATTCAGGGAAACCATACAATTTAATAAAAATAATAAAAGTAGTAACAGATGGCCTGGGGGACTGACCAGTGGGTAACCCTGCTTCCAATGTGAGTGTGACCTGAGCTAAATACGTGGAACCCAGGGAAGAAGCCAGATGTGGTGCTGTGCACTTCTCCGGTTAGACAGAATGCCAGAAGCTCACAGGCCAGCCAGCCTGAAACATGCAGCAGAGAGACCCCGCCTCAAATAAGACAGGAGAGAGCCAACTGACCTGTATACATGCACTGTGCCATACGTCCCTCTTCCCAGAAAAGCAAAGCATAACAGAGACACTATTTTTAGAGTTAAACGAATGTGTCAGAGTATCAGAAATAATGTCCATCAGGAATAATGACTGTTTTAGGATGAAGAAATGACATCTTTAAAGGACTAAGTGAAAAACATTAGAAAATCTATCAAGATGTCTTTCAAGGAAGACAGGCATAAGTGGTTTTGCTAACCATTCTGAAGGAACACTGAAGGGAAAACCAGAGGATTGCCGTGGATTTCATGTTCATGTTCCTTAATAGTTATAAGCTGACCACGAGTCCCCATTGTGATGGTATTTGGAAGGGGGAACTGTGGGAGCTAGAGGTAGATTAGGTGCTGAGGATGGAGCCTTCACTGTGTGATTAATCCTCGTATAAAAGATGAAGACCATGAATGAGATCTCTCTTCACACCCCAAGTAAGGTTGTGTGAGGACACAGCACTGAGTCCTTCACTGGGGACAGATCAGACTGCCATGCAAACCATGGACTTGTTTATACCACCCAGCCTCTTAGAGTTCACTGTCGGACCTGAACTGACCCAAGACACGGGTGAGGAGAAAAGATCCCACTTGGGAGCCTCTATGTTCTGCAACCGCTGAGGACTCCTAGAAACATAAGTAGGTAGGTAAGAGAGATTGGTTTTTGAAAATCACTTTAAAAATGACTAACCAGTTCAAACAAAATAAGAAGGGATGAAGGGATTTGTATATGTACAAGTAAGGTACGTAGTAAGTGTCCTGAGGGTCACTGAGTCATTAGACAAATGACCTACTGTAAAGTTCCTACATCCCAGGCCGGGTGGTGATCATTGACGGTAGACTGTGACAAGCTAAGGAGACAAATGATCCTCAAAGTTACCGCCAAGCACAATGTGAAGAATTAATACTGAAAATACAGTCGGGGAGACAAAGGGGAAAACTTTTAAATGTCCAGTTTAGAAGGAGTCCGGAAAGCAAGAAAGATAAAATGATCTTAAGGGATAATTGAAAACAAACCCTAGGATGCTAAATTTAAATCCAACCAAAAAGCAGTAAAAAATAAATCATCTAAACCCACTGATGGAAAGATAAAATTTACTGTTCAGATAGAAAAATGGCATCTAGCTTTATGATGCACACATGAAATTCTCCCTTAACCATAAGATTATGGGAAGGTTAAAGGAAACAAAGGGAAAAAGGAGGGGTGTAGTTGAGACATCTAATGAATCTCTGTCAACTTGCCTGGATTAAGAACCTGCATGAGACACCTCTGGGTGTGTCTGTGAGGAAGTTTCCACAGAGGTTTCATTAAGGAAGAAAGACACACCCTGTATGTGATGACACCATCCCGTGAGCTGGGGCCCCAGGTGAACAGAAGAAGAAAAAGGAAGAAGCCAGCTGAACCCCAACATTCATCTTTCTCTGCTTCCTGGACTGTGGTCCAGCTGCCTCAAGCTGCAACCTCCATGCCTTTCACCCATCATGGACTGTATCCCCTTTTACAACACAAGCCAAAGCCCCTTTCTCCTCTGTTTCTTCTGACAAACATTTTGTCTGAGCAACAGTAACTAAAAAAATCAAACCAAAGCAAAAAAATAAAACAATGATAAGACTGTCTGCAGCTGTGTGAAGACCTTTGCTTCACTGAGGTAGCTGACATGTGAAGACCCCTGCATCTCCAAAGACAAAAATAAGAGGGAAATAGTAATTTTCCTTCATTTTTTTTTTTTTTTTACTGTTCTGAGTGTATAAATCCACAATACCTTAAAATATATGAAGTAAGAACATGGAGTGCTTCCTCACCTGGGCAGCACAGTAGAGCTGACCCAGATGGCAAAGGTGCAGGTGAGCCGGCCTGAGAGGATAAGGAGAGCTGGCGCCACCACTCATCTGCTGTGTGGCATGGTGACAAAGGAGTGATGGTGGTGGTGAGAGAGGACAGCAGATGAAAGAGCTGGCCCTGTCCCTCACAGGCTGCTGCACTCTGAAGAGCAGGCCCTGAGTCTCACTGGGCAGCACAGTAGAGCTGGCTCTGGTGGCTTGAGTGCAGGTGAGCTGGACCAAGGTCATGAGAGTGGGAGAACTGGCCCCGCCCATCAATGGCTGTGGCATCTGGGCAGTGATGGAGAGATTGCCCTGGTCCTGTCGGTGTGGGAGTGCTGCAGGCTGACAACTCAGCTAGCACCCAGGCCCAGATCCAGGGCTTTGAGTTGGCCAACACCAACATCTTCCCCATCCATGAACTGCTGGAGCGTGTGAAAGGGCTGGTCCTGCAGACCCAAAGCTGTAGTATCTTCATGGTCCAGGGCAATAGCAGAATATCCTAGAGGATGTCTGGTGAGGACCCAGTATTGATAATGTAGCCGAAGCCAGAGGCCTTGAATCGGACCAACGACTCACTGCAATGAACATTTGCAAGTAAAGAAGTGTAGACAAAAGGGTGTACTCTGTGACACTCTGTGACACTCTGTGACACACTGTGACACACTGTGACACTCTGTGACACTCTGTGACACACTGTGACACACTGCAGCTCCCATGATGAGATGATTTTTGCTTGTTGTGTTTATTTTTTTTAACTTTTGTTTTGTATTTTCTTTTGTGGAGGAGGCTGCGAGGGCAGAGGGGAGATGTGGAGAGGCGGGGAGATGAGTGGGACTGGAGCACATGCTGTGAAACTCACAAAGAGTCAATAAGTTTTTAAAATGAACGTGTTGTACTCAAAGAAGACGCAGTCGAATCATTACTACACGATTCCCTCTCAGTGGCAGAACAAGCACGAGGAAAGGAGCAAGAATATACACGATTTAAAGTACAGTGCCGGCTGTTCCCCCAGAGGACACTTTCCTTCTAAATGGATACAATCATAAATGGATCAGATTTGAGGTCATAAGTAACTTTAATAAATATTAGCAATCCAAAATCAGAGTATGTTTCTTGATCATATGAAAACGAATCTGGAACTCACGAAAAAGTACTATGAGCCTCGCCAACATTTGGAAATTAAAGAATAGGCTTCTATATCATCAATGGATTAAAGCAGAGGTTGTAAAAGAACCAAAACTTGCTTTTGGATGACAGATAATGAAAATATGATATATCGGAAATACAGAAGCTACTAAAACAGTTCTTGAGTTTATAGACTTAAATACATACGTTAGAAAAAACACCAAACTAAACCAAACCAACCAAAGAAACAAAAAACAAGAGCCAGTGATCCAATCACAATTCAAGTACAAAGAGAAAGAAACTCCAGGAATGTTGAAAAAAAAGTATAAAAACCCAGAAATCTGTAAAATGTAAAATAATTAAACACTTGGAAGAACGAAAGCAAAAACTCTTTGAAAAAATTAATAAAGCTGACAACCCTCATGAGCAAGAGAGAAACAGAGAGAGAGAGAGAGAGAGAGAGAGAGAGGAAGAGGAAGAGGAAGAGGAAGAGGAGCAAGAGGAGGAAGCACAGAGGAAGAAAGGGACAGAATGACAGAAATACGAATCACCAGTTACCATCAGTGTGAAAAGAGTGTCACTGCAGATGGTACTGTGGACTCTCGGAGACTGTTTGGATATGAAAATGCTTGAGAAAACACACCTTTGAATCTGACAGAAGTAAAAAAAAAATCTGAGTAGCTATTTTTATTAAAGAAATTAAATTTATATTCAAATCTTCCTACAAAGAAAATTCCAGGCACAGATGGCTTCCTTGGTGAATTATAGGAGTCCTTCAAAGGAAGGCAATGTTTGTCAAGCTTACAGACACTCAGATAGAAGGGGAAGAAGACTCCTTGAGCATTTGGTACACACATTGTATCCCTGTACCAAAGACAGATGGAAACAAAGTAAACAAAAATAAAAAATGAAAACTAAACAGCCACTAATAACAAGAAGAGAGATGCACTGTGATATTTTTGTTTCAGGAAGAGAGATGCAAACAGTCTGATAAGCCTTCTGCAACTGTACCAGTGGCTGGCAAGATGACCCAGCAGTTAACAGTGATTATTGCTATTCCAGAGAACCCAGGGTTGGTTCTTAGCACCCACATGGAGGCACACAACAATCCCAGGGGATCTGGATGCCCCTTTCTGGCCTCATGGGCATCTGCATACACACAGTACACACAAACACATAAGTGCACATAAACACACACACCACACTCTCTCTCCCTCTCCCTCTTTTACACACACACACACGCACACGCACACGCACACGCACATGCACATGCACACACACACACGCACACACACAAAATGAAATAAGCTCAAACCCAGAACAATATGAAAGCAAGATTTTAGCCCAAGTCCATATGAATTTTATCCCAGAGACAAGAATTTTACAAAGATGTAGTCTTTGTAAATCAACCTACTTCACTAATAAAATATGGAAAAGAATCCAATTGGTTATCTGTGTAAAGAAAGCTTCTGATAAAACTCAACTCTGTTGATGGCATTCATTCCTTTAACAACTATTAAGTCTCTGTCTGCAAAGGATCAAAGCCAAGTGCCCTATTCTTCATAGCACTCACATGTACTAGGAGAGTGAGGTGAGATACATGAAGACAGACAAATATATACTACTGCACTGGTGAGTTAGAGGCACCAGTGCCTCTTTGTAAGAAAAGTAGATGGAGTCAGAGAGAAACCTCTCAGTTAAGAACAGTGGTTGCTCTTGCAAAGGACCCAGGTTCAATCCCCAGCACCCACATAATGGCTCCCAAGTCTCTGCAACTCCAGTTCCAGAGTATCTGCCACCCTCTTCTGGCCTCTAGGGGCACCACACACACAATGCGTGTACATGTGTGCAGGCAAAATTGGATACACATAAAAATAAGTAAAACAAAACAAAAACCAAGGTAAATGAGAAGAACCTCATGGCGGCAGACAGGAGGAGGCCCTCTGAGGTGACATTTTGCCACAGAGCTGGTTGATGTGAGTGTCATAGCTTCCTGTTTCTGCCACAATAATTGAGAATACATTTAGTGGCAGAAAGAAGCACAAATATATTGCCTTGCAAGGCTCAGAAGTCTTGTATGGCTCTCATCAGGAAGACATAGGATTTTAGAGGGGAACCTTTCACGGGAGGCTTTCTATTTACTATACCCTTGAGAGACAGAGAGAATTCAGTTCACTGAGATTCTGGGGCTCAAGATTTCTTTTTGCACCGACTTTCAACTGCAGGCCATTCCCATCTTGAAGGGCCGCCATGCTTCTTGGTTCATAACCACCACCGCCACCACCCTCATCCATAGTCGACTATCTATAGTGAGTGAACTGAGGTCCCTGCTACTTTGGTCTTTCCCAAATCTTCAGTCTCCACTTGGACTGGGTCAGAAAAAGTCTGATTTCCCCACTCTAAGAACCCTGGACCACCCTGATGATCCAGGATTCTCTCCCTTAACATCACTGTAAGTGTTACAGTTCTGCTCCAAAGGTGTACTGGCAATTGGGAGCCGAGGAATTCCACAAAGTCACACCACACAACAGACTTCACATAAGAGATTTATTGGGAGGAAAAACCCAGGAGGACGGCTGGCCTGGGATTGGAGGGATTATGTGACCTGATCATTAGGGCAAGCTCAAGGATTGATGAGATTTTCTTCTTATAGGGTTGGGCCTGGCTACTCTTCCACCTCGGGGTGGTTACAGCCATTAGAAAATGACCATTAGATCTGTTAAGGACGTCTGGGGATGGCGCCTGGACAATGAAGTTTCTTAGGTGGGTGACTTGAATATGCTTGGCCCAGGGAGTGGCAATATTTGGAGGTGTGGTCACTCTTCAAATAATGTGTTGGAGGAAATGTGTCATTGTTAACATGGGCTTTAAGTCCCTTGTCCTAGCTGCCTGGAAACCAGTCTTCTCCTGTTTGCATTCAGATGAAGATGTAGAACTCTCAGCTCCTCCTGCACCATGTCTGCCTGGATGCTGCCATGTTCTCGCCTTGATGATAATGGACTGAACCTCTGAACCTGTAAGCCTGTCCCAATTAAATGTTGTCCTTATAAGAGTTGTCTTGGTCATGGTGTCTGTTCACAGCAGTAAAACCTTAACCAAATCAGAACCTGGCCATTTTCCTGCCTTGAGGGTTTGCAAAGTTTACAAAGTATTCAGGGTTTACAAAGAGAAGCTTGCCACTTGAGTTGGCATGGACAACCAGCAATCATAACATCTACACAGTTCCTTAACCTTGTGAGGTAGTTCCCACAGCCTCGGGAGCTGGGACATCGGATGTCTTTCCTCATTTTGTGGAAGACTACTGTGTTGCCCACAAAACAATAGGTGGAAGTCAGGAAGGGAGACACTGGCTGTCTGCAGAAGAGTATTTAAGGGAAAGGGAGGCCAAATTCAAAAATGGCTGGGTATTTTGGATCCAGAGAGAGTGGTAACTCTTTGGAAGGCAGATTACCCAGTACATGGCTATATGCTTGAACCCCTTTACTAGGGAAGAGTTACTGGCCAAGTCAGCCACATTGTATGTATCTGTTGTGTATGATGGTCCACATGAAGCCAGGCATAGGTGGCACAGACATTAAAGTGGATTGATTTTATTGTATTTCCATGGGATCAGACTAAAGCATCTTATGTCTTGTGTTGCTGAGGTCATGCAGACTTGGAGAGGCACCTACAGGCTCAACTATGTAAACTCTTGAAGAAGACAGAGTCTTGCCAGATGTAATTAAACTAACATGAGGTTGTTCAAAGGAGCTCTAGTCCAGTGTGATGGGTAGGAGCCCTTATAAGAATTGGAAGACGGGCAAACAGAGAAGTTGATGTGGAGACACAGGGAGAAGATGCTCATCCCCTAATCAAAGAGGAAGGCTGGAAGATTCTCCCTCACACCCTTCAGGAGGAACCAGCCTGCTGATTGACACTTTGATACTGAGCTGCTCTCCTCCAGCACTGCGGGATGGCAAAGGTCTGTTGTTAAGCCCCCAATCTGTGGTACTTTGCTACAAAAGTTCAAGCAAACTCACATAAGCTATACAGAAGGGCCCACAGAGAACAGGGATAGCCTGGGCTCTTGCTTCAAGCTCTATGTGTGGTGATCTGAAAACTTCACACAGAGGCATAGACGTTGACCCAGTTGTGTCTTAGTTACATATTTCTGCCTAGACATTAAATTTGGACATTTAAGTCTCTGGAGTTAGTTGTTCCGACTCAATACTCACTTTGTCTTCACTTATATAAATATTATTCCAGGAAAAAACAGGTAAAAAAAAATTAAAGCAAAGTAAACAAAACAATGCCAAAACCTATTTCTCAGCTGCATCTGCAGAAAGAATGCCAGATGACTAACATCATTGTTGGCTCTGCAAGGTTGTTTCTGGGGACTGGTTTGAGACAATTTAGGCTGGGTATGATGGTGCCCACCTTCAACCCTAGCACTCTGGAGGCAGAGGCAGGAGATTACATAATGACTTCCAGGCCAGCTGGGGCTACATAATGAGATCCCTGACAAAACAAACAAGAATAGGAACAGATTAGCCAGTCTCAACTTCTTGTCCATTCCTCCTGTCACCATGCCTGGTAGTTGTCTTGGAGGAGACCTGTTTCCTGATGTCCTCATGGCTTTGGTGCCATGGTAATGGTACCATGGTAATCTCTCCCCTCTGCTATCAACCTTCCAATGAACAAGTGTCTTATGTGTGACAGCATAGTAGTTGCATACAGCCGTTGCACATGCTCCATAGCCTTTAAATCATCATAGTAACAATAATAAATATATTATAGAGAACTACTGTCAGGTTTATAAAACCCAATTTAGTGTCATTTAAACCATAAATAGCTTGTTATACTGTATTATTTAGGGGATACCACCACCAACAACAACACCAACAAAACCCTATGCATCCTTAGTGTACAAGCAATTTTTAAAAGATTTTATTTTAATTTTTTTGGTTATGCCTATGTGTATGTGTCTATGGATGTGAGTGCAGTGCCTAAGGAGATCAGAAAAGAGAGCATAAGATCCCCCTGGAGCCTGAGTTACAAGCAGTTGCAAGCCACATGATATAGATGATGGGAACAAACTTGAGTTCTCTGCAAGAGCAATGTATGTTCTTAAGTGCTGAACTGTCTTTAGCCCTACACATGTATGGTGGTTTGAATAAAAATGGCCTCCATAGGCTCATATATTTGAATGTTTAGTCAGCAGACAGTGGAACTGTTTGAAAGGATTAGAAGGATTGAAAGGTATGGTTGTGTTGGAGGTGTGTCACTGGGTGTGGGCTTTGCGATTTCAAAAGACTGCAAGACCTAGTCAGTCTCTCTGCTTGTGGAGCAGGATGCAGCTCTCAGTTACTTCTCCTGTGTCACCCCTGCCTGTCACCATACTTCCTGGCACCATGATGATAAAGAACTAAACATCTGAAACTGTAAGCAAGTTCCCAAATAAATGCTTTCTCTTATGAGGGCTGCTGTGGTTATGGTGTCTCTTCACAGCAATAGAAGAGTGAGGAAGACAATGTACAAATAAAAAAATATTTTGGGTATACAGTTGCTTGAATCTGCACACTAGGAATTGGCAAGTGGGAATGGCTGACTGCATAAGACGTGGATCACACCCAAGAGATGACAAGAAGAGAGTGCAAAGGCCTTTTGATGGTATCTTAGGGCTGTCCCAGCAGCCTTCACTGCCTCTGGTAACAGAGAGAAAATGTACTCTTCTCTTTCATAAGCCGTTGTCTGCCAGGCTCTGTACTTACAGCCTAACACATTCCTAATTGACTTAGCCTCAATCCTTATTTTACAAAATACACTGTAGTGCTGTAGTCACTTAGTAATGTCATATGTTTCCTCCCATCTCTTTTCATGTCTTGATAGCTCATTTATTTTTAGTGTTACATAATATCCCATTGAATGGTTCTATGGGTTTATTTTGCTGTCCATGTACCAAAGAGCATCTTAGTTGCTTCCAAGTTTGTGTGATCATGAATAAAGACTATAGATATCTGTAGCTCTCTCTCTCTCTCTCTCTCTCTCTCTCTCTCTCTCTCTCTCTCTCTGTGTGTGTGTGTGTGTGTGTGTGTGTGTGTGTGTGTGTGTGTGTCTAAGTTTTCAACTAATTGTGTCAGTACCAAGAAATGTGGGTACTGGGTTGCACGGTAAAAGCGTGTTGAGTCCCATGGCCATGTCACCAGTCATGAATATCTCTGTTGCACTATTCCTGATCAGCATTTGATGGTGTTCTGTTATGTGTATTTCAGTTGTTTTGGCTTGTGGTGCTCTATGAATACATGTGCTTGTTTGTACCTCTGGTGATTTACATAAGAATGCCTCCCTGCTTCTAGGCTCATATATTTGAATGCTTAGGAAGTGGCACTATTCCAGTGGATTTTGAGGTATGGCCATTAGGAGCAGGTATGGCCTTGTAAGAGGAAGTGAGGGTGGGTTCTGGGATTTCAGAAGTCTGTGCCAGCCCAGTGTCTTTCTCTTTCTCTTCCTGATGTCTGCCAATTTTTATTGTGGCTGCATTGAATTTATTGTCAAGATCTTGACAGTATTGAGTCTTCCTTACCTAACATTGAACATGTAATATATCTCCATTTATTTAGATATTTGATGTCTTTCATCAGAATTTTATAGTTTCCTCACATAGATGGCTCAGATTTTTGTAGGTTTTTGCCTTCTATTTCACTTGTCCTTACTGCTACTTTTGTGTTTTCATTTTCAAGTTTCACTTTTTCCTTGGATGTATGCAGGGAAACAGTTGACTTTGTAATATGTGACTTTGATGTAAGCACTTTTCAGTTCTTAGTTTCTTTTTCTGTTACTATGATACAATACTCTGTCACAAGAAACTTGGGGAAGAAAGGGATTAGTCTAGTTCCTAACACAAGAATGGAGTCAGTCCATCTCTGTGGCTAAACCAAGGCAAGCGGGTGCCCAGAGCTGATGCTCATCACGCTCACTGGGAAGCAGAGAGAGATGAAGGCAGGCATGTCAGTGCTCAGCTCTGATGCTCTCCGTGTTATACAGCCCAAGGAACGATCCCTCTCACAATTAAAATGGGCCTTCGGTTTCAACGAACATAATCAAGATAAGCCTTCACAGTCATTCTCAGAGACCATCTTTACTCTAAACAGTCTCTCAGAGGTGTGCTCAGAGGCCCATCTCCCCAGGTGACTCTAGATTCTGTTACATTGAAAAGTAACAATGACAATCCAAGCTCCCAGGAGGTTTCCATGGCAATACTTTGAGATACTCCACATAGATAATTACCTGAATTACAGCCTTACATTTTTCTTCTCGGTCTGTATATGTTTTACTTGCCTTTCCTGTCTCATACTAGGTTCTAGTGTAAGTTCTAGTACACGATTAAAGAGGATGGTGTTGGAAGGAATCTGGCTGTGGAAACCCATCATAGTGTGTGATGTGTGAGCTATGGTTTTTGTAGAGATCTTTTTATCAATAAAGCTCCTTCTATTTTGCAAAGATTTTCTTTTAATCATGGTTGATCAGATCCTTTCTCAATGTTGATACAATTATGTAATTCTTTTCTCTGTTGATTTGATGTTTACCCTATATTTTTCTAATCAGACAAAGCACGGACATTCTCACTGCACATAGTTTATACAGATTTTAGTATAACCCTGTGGAAGGAGAAAACTCCTGAGGTAAGACAGTGGTTTGGTGCATACTTTCCTAGTAGGACTTTGTCTTCTTACCTTGAGTATGTTTATTAACTGGGTGATCTTTTTACCCTGTTTTATCAAGATAAGCACACATAGCTTATCTCATAGGCTGATGCCAGCTTCACGATACAGTTGTTGCCGATTGGTTCCAATCAAAGATCTCATAGTTGCCCTGTAGTGAAGCATATGTCTTCGTGAATATGTTTTCTCTTACAAGAGAAACTATTGGGGTCACTGGTTGTTGTGTTAATGTCATAATAAATAATAATAAATGTCTCACAAGGCTTATAGCCACACTGAATTGTTCTATTCATGAAGTTTCCAATGGCCCAGCTACTTTCTTTCAGGAAAGGGAGTTGCTAGCTCTCTGCCATTTTGTTTTGTTTTGTTTTTGAGGGAGGTTTCTCTGCATAGTTCTAGCTGTCTTGGAACTCACAGAGATCCACCTGCCTTTGCCTCCCAAGTGCTGGGACTAAAGGCGTGTGCCACCACTGCCTGGCTGAAAGCTCTTGGTCTTTGTTTTCTACTCATTTGCTCAATTGAGATTTCTCTTCCCAGATAACTGTAGCTCATGTCAAGTTGATAAACTAACCAAGACAGTCTACCTCTTGTCAACAGGACACACCAGTCTGCAACTATTAAACCACCATATTTACCTTCCTGTTTATCCCCATATCTCATGTTAATATCACAATATAGAATACTCCATACCTTAAAAAGTCCCATGGTCTTTAAGTTTTTCAACACTTTAAAAGTTCAAGCGCTTTTTAAAAACCCAATGTCTTTTTAAAAGTCCAACGTCTCTCAACTGTACCCTCAGTAAATAAGAAAAAAAAAAAAGCCAACTTACACACTTTCTGCTTCTATGAGGGAAGAACCAGGACACAGCTGCAATTAAATCAAAGCAAAAGAAAAATCCAATAGTGTAAATAACACTGTTAGCTTACGTCTGGTATCTGGGATTTACTCACAAGACTCTGGGCTCCAAAGGGCTTGGGCAGCTCCATTTCTCTAGTTCTGCCTTTCTCTGCACACATAGTTTATCTCACAGGTTCATGCAGGCTTCACTCCAGAGTTATTGCTGCCTTTGGCCGTCATCCTACAGTTATGGTATCTCTAATACGCTGTGGTCCCCACAGGTTTCACCCTCACCAATGGCCTCCCAGTCTCTCTTCAGGGACCCTGATCCTGCCATATGGTACCAAGCCTCAGCTTCTCTTCATGACCCCTTCAATCCTGAGTCCAAGGCTGCAGGTAAGTCTTCATGTTCACCAATGGCCCTTCCTGACTTTGGAGGTGCCAAGCCTCAGATGTTCTTTCTTGATCCCTTCATGCCTCTAAACCAGTACCATGTGGGAAACTCTTACACGTTTACTAAGTTTGGCTGTCAGCATGAGATGCGGCCTTGGTATTCTCTGGAGCATAGCTTTTGTGTGCTGACTCTTAGGAAATATTTTTTGAGAACATTTTTGCCTCAGTGATACTAGACTCTTCTTCATTTCAGATTTTTCAGTCCCAGCTAAACAGTGTCATTGTCCCAGTAAAGCAAAGATTTCACTTTAGTGGTTCTGGTCTCTTATTAATCACAGCTTATTCTTCGGCCTCAGCTGACCAGAAACCACACGTTCTCAATTCAAAATATCACATGACCAGCCCCCAGCAGTCTCTGAAGAGCTCTTTAACTTCCCTCTGAAACCTTACAAGCCTTTATGACCTGCACTGCTCCTTTGGGGTTTAATTTCTCTCCTGAACTGAAGCTTTTTCCCTTCAGGACTTCTTTTGCTCTCATGAGAAAAGTCATTTGGTTTCTTTACAGCCCAGGGATTTAATGCTTTTGATCTGAGGACTATCTAATCCCTTAAGTGGCCTTGGCTCTAGCTGCTTGGGAAGTTAGACACATAACATCCAAAACCTAATTTCCACACAGTCTCTCTTCTCTGCTAGTTTTATGGTGAGAAAGGACCCAATTGCTAAAAGTCTTTGGAGGTGGTTTTTGCTGGAGGGAGCTCAGCACATTCCAGAAGAGAAGGGAAGCAAGACAGGAGAACAATGTGTCACTGATGTGGACATGCAAATGACTGACATCTGGGCTAGGCACTTCAGAGGACAGTGTCACAGCTTGCCTCTGGAATGTCCCCAAAAGACCTTGTGTTGAAATCTTGGTCCCCAGTTTGTAGCACTATTGGGAGTTGGTACACTTTTAAGAGGTGGTGCCTAGGTAGAAGAGGGATTAAGAATGGTCCCTTGAAAGAATCCTTGGACTTCATCTTCCCAAACTCCTGCTTCCTGGCTGCTGTGATGTGAGCATTATGCCTCCTGTAAGGTGCTGAGCAGCCACATATCCTGAGCAACAGGGACAAGTAACCATGGGTTGCAACTCCTGAAACCAGGAGCCAAAAGAAGGAAAGCTTGATGATGCAACAAGAAACCAAAAGCCAACCTTGGCACCAGGGGCAAAATTCTACTTTGTCAAGCGACAAGAGAAAAGGATGGGTGTCCAACACTTGCTGCTGTACACTGTGAGAGAAAAACAGTCTCCAGCAGTCAATAAGAGGAGGCCCAGTGAACAAGGGAAGCCTACATTAGAGGACAGCTTCAATAATACCTGGCCTGACAGATGAGTTTATCGAATCAAGGAAGCTGAGGAGCTACATATGCTGCTTGAGTGGTTCAGTGTTATGTAGATCTCTCTGGCATATGTGTAGGGTAGTACAAAGAGCACAAACTTTAGAGTCAAAGGACTGTAAGTTCAGGTTTTTTCGATTTGATAACCTTATTGCCTTCTGCAAATAACAATAATTTCTCTTCTAAGAGTAAATGTGTTCATGAAGACACAGGCTTTATTTCTGGGTAACCATGCTTTCTTTGATTTGGAATCACACAGCCTTTTGTGTTCCTTCAAGGTAAACCAAGGTAGAAAGGTCACCCAGTTAGTAAGCAGACTCAAGACAAGAACCACAGGTCCTGCCAGTAAAGTGTACACCAGCCTGTGCTGTCTACCTTCATTGTATTACTATAGGAATCTTCCCCTTGGTCCTCTGCGGTCCAGGAGTTATCATGCTACATGAAATGGCGATGTGTAAGTTATATTCAATAAATAAAGCACCAAAGCAACAGACTAATTGACATGAGGTTTGGGGAGGTTGAGCAAGTTGCTTCTATCTCCCTTGTTTGTAAGGTTACAGTACTGGTGTGGCAGGGACTCTGGCTTGTCTCACACTCACTTGTCAGGAATGTGTATTAACACTCTTCAGGTGCACACAACAGACTATGGTGACATTTATAGCAAATAGTTTCAGACTTGGTTTTTGTGTCTACTTCTGTGAACTTATCTGAATCATAGTCTGAATGTGTGCTTTATTAGGTACTTTCTATTGCTGTGATAAAACACCATGACTGTGGTGGTTTGAATATGCCTGGCCCAAGGAGTGGCACTATTAGGAGGTGTGGCCTTGTTAGAGTAGGTGTGGTCTTGTTGGAGGAAGTATGTCACTATGGGGGTGGGCTTTGAGGTCCTATGCTCAAGCTCCTCCCAGTTCAAAAGAGAACCTCCTCCTAACTGCCTACAGAAGATAGTGTCCTGGCTGCCTTGGGATCAAGATATAGAACTCTTGGCTCCTTCACTAGCACCATGCCTGTCTGCATGGTGCCATGCTTCTTGCTGACGATAATGGACTGAACCTTCTGAAACTGTAAGTCAGCCCCAATTAAATACTTTTCTTATAAGAGTTGCTGTGGTCATGATGTCTCTTCATAACAATGGAAACTCTAAGACAATGACCAAGGCAGCTTATAGAAGGAAAGGCTTATTAGGGATTACAGTTCCAAAAGGGTAGGAGCTCATCACACTCATGGTGGGGAAGCTTAGTGGCAGGTAGGCCTGGCAGCTGGAACAAGCAGAAAGCAGAGAGCATAAACTCCAAATGCCACAAATCTTTTAATATTCACCTTCTCTAACAAGGCCACAACACCCAACTGTCCCCAAAGAGCACCACCAAGTAGGGTCCAAATACTCAAACATCTGAACCTAGACACTGTCATTCAAATCACTATATGTGTGTACAGAAGTGTGCTTCATATTTGTGTGGCACTTTGTTATAAAACTCCCAGTGGATACCTAAAACCAGGACTGGCACAAAAACAAAACAAAACAAGCAAAAACAAAAGCAAAAAAAAAAAAATCACAGACATGCTTCTTTTCATGACTCCACAGCCATGGTAAAGTTACACTGGGCTGAGTGAGAGTGACATGATAACCTACCACAGAACAAGGATAACAGTATGCTGTGTAACACGGTCTCTGCCTCTACTTCTCAGTCTCTTGGTATCATGTTGCACTCTATCTGCCCCTCTTGATGATGAAGGGGAAAGAGAGAACAAACTGTATATAAGAGGAGATCACTATTCTTAGGAAAAGCAAAAACAGGGCAAAAGACTTTATTTTTCATGTACAAAACTATGAAAAATGTATCAGCTACATACCATTGGCTATGGCTAGTAGAAAACCTAATTTGTATTGTTTAAGTTAAAGAAAAAAAAAGATGTGACATTATCAGATTGATTAGAAGTCTAGAATAATGGCTGAATGCAAAATGGGGTTGACCAGAAGTCCCAGCTTTATGTCTCTCAGCATCTAGAGGATGAGACACTCTCTTCCCAAACACTCATTGCCAGCACTTCCTCTTCTGTTCACTACTGGCCTGTTACAGCCCTGAAGTCAGGAAGCAGCACTTGTACCCCAGGAGAGAGAGGGTACAGTGTGCCAAAGTACACTGCCACTCTAGGGCCTCCTGGGAGTGCCATGAACCCATTAAACAAAGAGCTGAAGAACTAATGTAGCCATGTGGGCTCCATCTTCTTTGGAATCCTCAGGCTGGATGTGGAGGGGAGGTTCTGATGGAACACCATGGCTGTGGCCAGGGATGAGGGAGTATACTTGCTGAGCTGGTACCATGAGTCCTTTCCCTATGGGGAAATCAGATCGGAAAGTAGATAGACAACCACAAATCCCTTAGAGATGTTCTTTATTCCAAGCTGCACAGTAAATGATCAATGTGTCTTCTTTGTGGGTTGGAACAAATTAAAGAGGGTATCTCACGGAGGCTTCAGAATCATTGTAAGTTGAATCCAATCCTTACAGCATTAAAACAAAACAAAGCAAAACAAAAACCCAACACATTCACGGCACTGGATGTGACCACACTGGTTTCTGGGGACATGGAGGCAGGCAAGGAGAAGTTCCTGCCCTCCAGGAATCTGTAGGCAAGTCAGCAGGACCCTAGTGACATAACATAGTGTAAGACTGCATTAGTTCCTGCACAGGGTATCCTCTATCTGTTTCTGTTTGTGGGAAGCTCTGGCTACAGTGGCTCTGAGGACCAGTTGACTGGGTGCCAAGTTGCAGAGCCAGGCAAGGAACTT
Organism: Rhabdomys pumilio; assembly: GCA_030674055.1. NCBI lineage: Eukaryota > Metazoa > Chordata > Mammalia > Rodentia > Muridae > Rhabdomys > Rhabdomys pumilio. The sequence continues at coordinate 25,234,534 of JANHMN010000008.1, forward strand.
TACCTCTGTGTCTTGTTCAAAAGCTTCTCCGAGCATGTATGCACTCACACACTCTCTCTCTCTCACACACACACACACACCCCTTACATACCAGGGATAGCACTGGAACCTTCTTTGTAAGGATATTGGGGTGACCGAAGGTGTAGAGCTATTTGGAACAATAACAGTGGCTGTTCATTGAATAGTCCTTATTATTGCAATCATGTTTTTGATAACAGCATCCTAGAAAGTAGGGAGTGGCGGCACTTTCATCACATCACGATACTGTTGTTCCCCACTGGAAGCAGTAACCCAGGTCCAGCTTCCCATCACATGACCCAGGTAGGGCAGAATGTTCAGAAAGACCTTATGAAACATTAAGGAAAATAGAATAAAACATGGAATACAAAAAAAAAACCATACAAACTATTCCACTTAAAACAGATCTTACAGCGTACACTTGGACCCCAGGCTCGGTCTCCGCTGCTCTCCCGAGGCTGAGCCACCAGAAAGGCTCTTGACTTGGATCCCTACCTCCTCCTTCTGTTCTGTGTCCATGTGGACAGCATCAGCAAAGGCCCATGGTTTGGTCCTCCAGGTACTCTGTCACTTCAGGCTAAAGACATGGTTTTAACCTCCCTCCCTTGTCAAAGCCTTTCTACCTGGTCTTATTTCTGGATTCACAGTTTTTACTCTTCCCAAGGCAAAAATTTCATAGCATATGCAATGAATTATGTTACCTTTCAAGAAAGACCTGATTTATGAAGAACAAGCCCAATCAATAATAATATCTACTCCCACAGTGCCCACACAATAGATACGCTACCTGATCCTCAGCTAATAATTGGCTCAGATCTGAACCTCTGGAACTTCTTTTTCCAGGTGTTCTCTGCTGGTGTCTTGTGTGGCGTTTAGTATCAGACAACCCAAAGGACTGGTTTAGACAGGGGTAACCATTTATTTTATCTGTGTGCTTAGGGGTTATAGGGTCACTTGGGAAGGCTGTGCTTCTGTCTTAAGAGGCTGTAAGCAGTTGGCAGTGGAACTCTGATCCTGAAGTCTCTTGAATCACATATCTGGCAACATACCCAAGAAAGCTGGAGAGCTGGAAGCCCCAGCACCTCTCTGTCTCTCTTCTTGTCATGGTGATCTCTCCAGTCTGGCCATCTCACTGCAGCCAGACTTGTCCTTCCACTCACCTGTGAGAGACTTCATTGCTCTTCAGTACTACCACATGGGCATGAAGGAAAACTACTGACACCCTTGTTAGTAAGATGCCGCCATTTAAAACCAGTAGGAGAAACTTCACTGAGGCATCCAGCATGCAAAGCACAGTTAATCTTTGTAAGTCTACTGCTTTGCTACAGTTTGTCTCTGGGATGTTTCCCAAAGGCCTGCATCACAAAGGCTTGGCTCCCAGTCCATGGAAATACTGGGGGCCTTGTGGAAGGAGTAAGGTCACTGGGAGGGCGTGTTGCCCTTGATTGCATATTGGGTCCCTCTCTGTTTCTTTCTTTCCATGAGGTGAACAGACACACAGTTCCACCGTACTACACTGCCACGGGCCAAGGAGCAGTGAGCCCAGTGATTATGCACTGAAACCAGGAGCCAAAATAAACCTTCCTTTCTTATAAGTTGCTGGTCTCAGGAGTTTTGATTATTGAGATAGGGAACTGGATACTGAAGGTTTTTAATATCTATGTGCTACTCCTGGAGGAATCAGCTCAGTTGTCTCCCTTGGGGGGTGTGACCCTCCTAACAATTTAGGACAGGAATTGAACATAATGGAAGCAGGATGTCAAGGCCACCAAGATGGCCTCTGGCTACCTGAAATCCCGATTCAACACATTTGATATAATCGCACAGAAATGTGTCCAGCCCTCTCAAGCTTCTCTTCCTTTGAAAACCAAATCTAATAGTGGTCTTGCTCTGTGGCTTTTGTGGCAGATATTTTACCAGTAGGTTTTTAGAGTGCAATTCACCACACAGTGATACCTCCTAAAAATATTAGTTATTATCAGTATGCATTCAGGATCTGAGAATTTTTGCCATAAAGCATGGAGATTTTATTGACAAGATTTTGGCCTGATGTCCCCAACTCTCAGAAAACATTGATGCTAGGATGCATGAGTAGACATAAATAGAGAGGAGAATGAAAATGTTCAGATTGGCTTGACACAAAGACAATGCTCCTTTAGCAATTACAAGGCTATAAAAAGCATGAGAGCAGTGTTCATCTTCTCAACACAGTTCCAAAACAACGTGGCCCAAGGATAAATTACAGTACGGACAAGCACTAAGTGCCTCAGAGCTCTTTGCACAGCTTCATGAAAGTCTTGAGGATAAATGCTTTTTTTTTTTTCAGTGGGAAAATTTGCCAGGCAGGAGTGGTCTCCTGGCAGGAATATTTAAAAGCCAATTGCCAAGACTAGAACAAAAGCCACCATTTTACCATTTTAAAGCAATATCAAGGTTGAGATTTGCAGCTGTTGTCCTGTCTAAAAGAAAATACAGGCCCCTTGCTAGGAAAAAATGGAATGTAATTATGTTATCATGAGCTGGGGCTGGGGAGGGAAGCAAAGAAAATTTGTCATGCAAAGGATGATGGATGCTGTTTTGTCAATCGAAACTGCTGGAACGCTGCGGCATCGCCAGGCAGCACAATTAGTCTTTTTCTTCTCCTCTTCCAATCTGGCAAGTGGAAATGCAGAAAGGCACTCCATCCTTTGGCTTTGCATTTCCTCTCTATATAATTATGCCAGGTTTATAGAGTGGGTCATGAAGTCATCAATTATGGAGACTAAGCAGATACTGCACTTCAAAGCAAAAAGCTGTTACTCTCTTGAGTAAAGATTTCCTTCTGCTGAAGCACATTTTGCAAATTACCAGGAGGTCTTCTTCTAGGGTCATATTTGTGGTAGCCAGATAACTGTCCTAGGGTATGAGGCTTCCTGGTGGTGAGGGTTTTGCTTACATCGAGTCAGTGCTGATCACGTTGTAAATCATGATTTATGTTGTAGTTAGAAGCCTCAACTCAAAACATTAATCAAGGACACTCAATGTGATGTTTGTTCTTCTGCAAGCAGTGTGGTCTGGTGGTAAGAGTCAGATGAGCTTCACAAAGGCACAAGGGGAGAATGTTTCCTGCGGGATTTTAATTCCTTACAGTTTCAAGTTAATAACTTTATAATTAGATTAGGAATCAGAGTGCTGATTCAAATATTTTAATTTAGACAAATTAGTTGAAGCATTTGCTTTTAATTTTAAGCAATAAGGAATTAATAATTTCTAACTTAATATTCATCAATAGATGGAGACTATATTTGCATGCCACAGTTAAAAAACAATTCTCTCCCAAGTCGTCCTGTCTGAACTATTTTTGTTTAATGGAAAGGACAAAGACATGAAGTGGCTGTGTGCTTCAAATGCTACGTTGGCTGCACTGGCAGAGATGGAAGTGTGAGGACAAGTTCAGTGCCCCCAGAACTGCAGGGCGCCTGGCCTAGACAGTGGTGACCAGTCAGAAGCAGTGGAACATCCTAACTAGACAGAGAGGAAAGATGTCAGAGTAACCAAAGTTGGAGCAAATCTTCAGGTGTAAGATTGGACACGTTTGTGTACGACTTCAGTCCAACTAAAATTTTGTTTTGCTACCATTTTTTTCACTAAGTCACCACTGCACTTAAAAGTTGCTATGATCTAGAACTCAGCCTCTGAGTGTCTAGTGATATTTATTGGCATAGTACTTACTGGGGGCTCTCCTGTTGTGCTAGGTACCTGTCTGTCTGTTTAAAGTACAGACTTGAGAAAATCAAACCATCACAGTTGATAGTTTTTAATGCAGTGTTGTATATAACATATTTATATATATATATATATATATATATATATATATATATATATATA
>JANHMN010000008.1:25244356-25279469 GCA_030674055.1 Rhabdomys pumilio
TCAACAACAGCCAACAAACACCAACAGCAATCAACAACAGCCAACAACCTCCAACAGCAATCAGCAATAGCCAACAACCATCAACAGCAATCAACAACAGCCAACAACCCACCCCTTGCCATGGGGCCCTACCATTTATCTACCCTCTGAAAAGTCCCCAGAATTCCAAACATCACACAGTCACAGAAACTCTCTGCTGTTGGCAAATCATGCCCTGGAATGAGACAATTATAGTCAGCTGCTATGGACAATCTGAAGCAGCCTCATATCCCACACCTGAGATTAAGACGAAAATATTCTCAGAATATTTCTGTGTTTTTAAAAGAAACTAAAATTCCAAAATTGTCACTACAATTACGGGCACTGGTGTTTGAATTTCCGGGGTTTTCAGGAAGCGTTTTACATTTTACACTCACTCTTCTTTTGGTTTTCCCAACTGTAGAGTTCTAGGGCTGCTTGCAATTTATAGGCTATGCAGAAGCAGGGCTGATCTGTAGCCTATGCTCTGCTATCCCTCTACAGGGTGACCAAAACCACCCTCCAATACATTGATTATATTTATTCTCCATGTCCTTTCTTCCCTCAGTAACAACCTGTTTCCTACCTTTAGGTCCTTAAGTTACCAGAGGTAGCTGGTCTTTCAAAGAAGAAGCAGGCAAAGGCTGAGGCTGCATAGAGGCCTGTGGTCCCTCTCAGGAGGAGCCACACGACTGTTGTGAGCTTGACCTCTTAGGTGTTCACATGCATAGACTTAGATAAATAATTACAACGAATAAGACACAAAGGGGCTAGAGAGATGACTCAGCAGTTTAGAGCAGATACTGCTCTTGCAGAGGACCCCAGTTCTAATCCCAGCCTCCAAGTCAAGCTGCTCACCAGTTCCTGTAGCTTCAGGGGATCTAATGCCCTCATGGCCACCGTAACTCATGCACATATGCACATATTTGAGAAACGTGGGGTTTTTTTTCTATCAAAGGTAGCTAGTCTGCCAAGGACAGATATTTCATAAATTTTCTCCATCTTTATTTTTCCATATCTTATAAAACTTTTATGCCAATCTCTTAATCTCCCTTACCTGGTAAAACTTTGGTTTATACAAGTTTCACCTCCATTCCCAGAACTTGATAGCCTGGGACAACCAGCCCTTTCTCCCTCTCCTTCAATTCCTTTGTGCTGATTCCTTTAAAAGTAGTCAACCAAGAAGGCTTCAGAGCTGAAGAGGCGGCTCAGTGGTTAAGAGCACTTGTTGCTCTTGAAGAGGACTTAGGTTCAATTCCCAGCATCCACATGGTGGTTCACAACCACACTTAACTCCAGTTCCAGGAGATCTTATGCTTCCAACCTCAGACATGGTGCATCAAAAAAGATTGTGAAGTTGGCTCCCCAGCCAATGAAGAAAAAGACACGGTCATTAAAATAAAAAACCAAGTGAATTTCCTACGTCACTATAATTTGCTCACTCAGTCTGGGTCATGGCTCATGCTTTCAAAAAGAAGTTGCCTTGTTGAACTGCTTTCCTTTGTTCACGTGTTCCTTTGTGTGATGCTGAGATGGTGCTTTGTTTCTAACACACATGATTAAAGATGAAATCTTTTTAAAAGTCTGAGGAGAAAAAGGACACAAAGATCTACATAACTGCTGATCGTAGGTAAATTACTGTCAGAAGCACATCTCTGCAGAGCCCATTTTAGTAACGAAGCTGATTGAGTCATAGATCCTACTTCTAGGAGGTTACCTACAAGCCGAACTGTGTGGCTGTCTCTTGATATGGCATTGCTTTTCCTGGGGAGTCTAAGTCTGTCCACCCCAGGTAGAGAGGGTAGAGGCAGATCAGAGGAACAAATCCACCAGTCTAGCTTGGTGACTGATAAGTTTAAGTGGTTTGCTAACAGGGGCATAGATAGTTACACAGTGAAAGAAGAATTCCTTCCCATCTGCCAGCAATAGTTAACACACACACACACACACACACACACACACACACACACACACCCTTAGGGAGGGACAGGCCTTGCCTTGTGGACCACACAGATCCTTTCTGCTTCCATGGGGAATGTGGGTGGGCTCTCCTTTCAGGTGCTCAGAGCTGCTGTGATCTCAAGCTGGCAATGCTGTGTCATGCCCTGAGGATGGAGTTTCACAGTACTTGGCACTGATGGGAAATGATCCAGAACTCCCCATGGATAGCAGAATCCACAGCCATTCATGCCTCCTCTATAATTATGTAGTACTTGTCCAAAACCTGTACATGTTCTCATACCTCAAAGCATCCCTAGACCACCTGTGATCCCACTACAATATAAACACTACATACACATAAGTACGTTTTTTCATATTGTTTAAAGGGGTGATACCAAGAAATGTCAGTGTCTCCTCAATACAGATGCAATTTCTCCCTGGTTGTATGTATCCTGCTACGTGAAGCTCTTAAGCACAGGGGATCTGCCGTATACATTTGTTATTAATTTTTTTCAACGTCATTATCTCTTTTCTTTTCCTTCTGGAATTTGTATAGTTGAACATGAAACTCTTGAAACAGCTTTCTATGCATCTTAAAATGTTTTGTTGCTGTTGTTGTTGTTGTTCGTTTTTCTCTTTGTTGGTTTGTTCTGCATCTTAAGGCTTTGCTTGATTTTATTTTCTGGATCCCAACTTGATATTTTCCCATGTCCTCTGTATTCTCTGGGCCCATTGATAGTTTTACTTTAGTAAGCATATTGTATTTATTCATAACCGTGGAGTAGGGACTATTTATTTTATACAGCGGTGATGGTGCTGTGCACACTAGAACAGATTATTTCATAAGCATTGCTGTACTGTCTCGAAACAACATTCCCCCACTAAAGAAGCAAGGTTCCCTGGAGGAAAGGCTGATTCCAGGTACCCACTGAGCAGGAAATAGACAAGAGAGACCCACAACAGCTTGCCGGAGCAAGAAGCAAGGAGCTTCACAGTGGTGGCTGAGGCTGTGCAAAAGGGTGAAGAGGCCATGGGCAGGGACTCCCACTGGCCAAATGTGGGACAACTGGAGCACCAATAAGAACAGTAACTGTGATGTACCAAAACACAAAGCATGCAAAAGAAGAGGAGTTTATAGTGCTAATATAGAAAGAAATCCTCAAGGAGTCTTAAAAAGACCAGCAATATTTTTTTTAAATCTTTGTTTTTTAATTTTATTTAATTTTATTTGTTAATTTTTATTTTATGTGCATGCGTGCAGGTGTGTGTGCATGTGTCTATGAATGTGCACCACATGCATGCAGTGCCCATGGAGGCCAAAAGAGAAATCAGATCCCCCAGAATTGATGTTACAGACAGTTGTGAGCTGCCATGCAGGTGCTGGGAGCTGAACCTCTGTGTATGTTTTTAACTTCCAAAGCCATCTGTCCAGCCCCATGAAACTCAGCATTATTTTCAAAAGGGGTTTTGAAACAAAAGAAGCAAACATCGATCATGGCTTTGCTGTGTGACTTACATGTCCATATTATCAAGTAATTGATAAGAAGTTTCTCTTCAGAGATGTATTCTAGGAAATAAGTGAGGAATGAATAAGATTTGGAAAACAAATATCCGAGAAATTGTTAACCTGACAAAAACTTAGACACGGCTGGGAAGAGGGAATCTTAACTGAGAAAACTGGCCTGTAGGCAGGTCTGTAGGGTATTTTCTTGATTGATGCTTGGTGTAGGAAGACCTACTGTGGGTGGCATCACCCCTGGACAGGTAGGTAATCCTGAGTTATTATATGGAAAAGTAGATTGAGCAAGTCATGAAGGAAAGCCAATAAGTAACCTTCCCACATGGTCTCTGCCTCAGTTCCTGCCTCCAGGTTCCTGTCCTGATTTTTTTCAGGAGTCTGACCTGAGAGTTGCCAGCTGTACGTGGAAATAAACTGTCATATGTTTCGTCACAGCAATAGAAACCCTAAGAAAGCCTCCCTGCGCAACAGTCAACATCCTGATGGAGTCAGAGCAGACATGCTGTGCTCTGGGAGGAGGCCCCCTCATAAGCTATAATGCTATTGTACCCTCCTCCAGTCAAACCACAGCAAATGAAGCCTGCAAATCTAGCTACCAGTCCACAAAGAATTCATAAGACAGAGGAGCATGCTGCAAACATGGTGGAGACGCATTCTACAGAATCCAGATTGGGAACCTCCCGAGCAGGAGTCTAGGCTCTTAAAAAAAAATAAGACTTTGAAGGTCAAAAGAGTTACTGTGGATTGAAAAGACACAGACATTGTATGTTTGGGGACATCTGAACACTTATTATTTCTTGACATTAGGGGATCATTGTCATTTTCTAATGATTTGTAATAATAACAAAGTTGAGTTGAGTCCTTTTTAAAATAAAATAGGTAACGAATAGCATTCTGGGTGATTGATAAAATGCTGCAAGGCTGGGGGGTGGAAAAGCATTCCACTGCAGAATGTTGGTAACCACCGAGGTTGAGCAGCAAGGATATGGAGCTTATAAATCATATCTCCTCTTCTGTACATGCCTGGAACTTTCCAAAATGCAAAGTTGGAAGACAGATGATAAATTCAGGGGCCATGCGTGCATCTCACATCACAGCTAATTTGATTAGTGTAATGCACGCTTGGAAATCTGAAACAATACAGGGTCATGAACTGCCAGTTCGCAGAATGAAGACGTGTGAATAGGCCTAAGGCATGCGAAATAATGCTAGACTCTGCTAACAAGAGAAGCAAGAGTCAAATGATTCAAAGAAAGCTTTTTCCACTCTCCAGATCAGACAAACAATGAAACCTTAAGAACTTGCTACGCTGGTACACCTGAGGGAAAATAAACCAAGACTTCCGGCACAATGGGACATGGTTCAGCCTCAAGGGCAAAGGCTGGCAATGTATCAACACGTTTATAAACACATTTTCCTTTTGACTAAGCAGCCTATGTGTAGTGATGCGAATGAGAAGCACCATCTACAGAGGGAGAGGGTCAGACACACTGTGACAAGTGAGAAAAGAGTGCTCCGGGAGGAAGAGTGTGAATACTGTGAAGGTCTCAGGGGCTAATTCCCGAGACAAGGCCGAAGCTTGAACACTGTTAGGATGCTGAACTGTGTTCTCCCAAAAGGCATATCAGAGGTCTTCACTCCCGATACCTCACGGTCCTCATTGAGATCCGTCTCTTCAGAGGTAATCACGTTAAAATGAGGGCACTCAGTGAACCAGTGTGTCTGTTATCTTAAAGAAGGGGGAGTTTGGAGAGAGACATGCATATGATATGCTGTGAAGAAAGGATGAAATGATGTAAAAATCATCAATTTGCCTTTCTCAGCATCCAATGTGTTGATAGAAGAATACATTCCTGAAAAGGACGAAGGTTAGAGGCCAGGATCTGGTTCCTCAGCCTTTCCAAGCTGGTAGATACCACTGAGCCATTCCTGCTCTTGGACTCCTGGTATCCAGAATGGATCGAGACTCTGGGTTTCTGTTGTTCAACCTCTCAGGCTGCGCAGTTTTACTGTGGCGGCTTCAGCCAACCCGCTAGTGTAGTACGCCATGTTTTCTGTGACACGAGAAGGGACGTAAATACGTGCATCCACATCTGTTCATATTTGCACAGAAACAAATAAAGTGACAACATATGGGGTGGGGATGGGTGAGGTTGAGAAATTATCCTTTTATTTATTTATTGATTTCTGAATCATGCAAATACAAGTTTTCAAAGGTGAAACTTAAACCATGAATATCAGCCTGTGATTTTAGTTTGAGCCCTGACTCATCTAACACTCAGGCCAGTTGCTCCCCTGAGTTTCCTGGCCTTTCTCTTAGTTGTTGATGGGCTTTGGGCAAGCATCTTGCAAGATACTTGTTTTTGTAATGAGGAAGGAAAATTATCCTGTTGGTGTGGGTGGCTGCCGCAGTCACCTCTGGCTCCCCACTGTATATACTCGATGTGTGCTATGTGTAACGGATAGCAAGGATCACCTGAGAAGCAGAGAGCTGCTGCCGTGGCCTCAGGCCATAGGCATCCAGGGGAAAAGGGACCCATCTCAGGCCAGAGCTGGGCTGCCTTTCCTTTTTCTCTTCTGCCTTAGTATTTCTAGCAGAGAGATAATGAATGGAAAATTCTCTCAGGGTGGGCTGGAGGTACATAAAAGGAAACAGCTTAGCCTGGCGGGGTGGTGCACACCTTTAATCCCAGCACTCAGGAGGCAGAAACAGGTGGATCTCTGTGAGTTCAAGGCCAGGGCAACAAAAAGAAACCCTGTCCCAAAGAAAACCAAAACCAAACCAAAACCAACCTCCGCCCCCCAAAAGAGCAGGGGAGATTTGCTTTTGGTACTTGTAGTCCCTGTGTCCCTGTGGCTGTCTCTCATGGTGCAGTAGTGATGGATGTCGGCCGGCTGAATCTGGAGGAGCCAGCACTGCCCCTCAGCTGAGGCCCTTTGCTGCTTGAGTCATCATGCCTTGCCTTAGAGTTTCCTACCAGGAAGCTCAGCTCAATCCTCCATCAGGGATTGTAGGTGGTGCAGCTCCTCTCGGTTTGCAGGAGAAGGAGAAAGAATGAAGAAAAAAACCACAGACTGGGTCCCTCAAAATAGCAGGTTTTATGTGGAATAGATAAGGCCCTGTGGGGTGATGGCTCTGTGGGTTCTCAAACAGTTTAGAGGACAGACTACTTGGTTTACTCTCTGCTTCTTAGCAGTGTCAGGATTTGAGTGCCTCAGTTTCCCCACTGGAACAGCCTCAAAAGACTGACTAACTCACTGTTTAAAACCAGGCCTGGAAACAAGTCTTTCCGAAGGCTATTCAGAGATGTGAGCACACTTCAAAATTTTTCTTTCTTTCATTCGATGGAGGTAGATTGTACAGGATATCTTGATACCTTTTTGTGATGTAGTTAGCTCATGTTTCAAAATACTACTCTAAGAATAAGTTTCCAAGAAGTCCCCCTTTTAACAGAAGCACATATGGAAAATGTATGAAGGAATCATATCGAAGGCCTTGACATTATACATTAATATTGAAATTCTTTTAAAGATTTATTGTCTTAAAATTATGTGTATGTGTGTACATGTGCACACGAGTGCAGGTGCCTGTGGAAGCCAGAAGAGAGCATTCAATACCCTAGAAGTGGAGTTCTATGCTCTTCAGGGACCAGTACTTGTGGACACTGGAAATGAACTCAAAACCACTCACTGTAAGAGCAGTGGACACTAATCACTGAACCATCTCCCCAGAAGTTCTTTTCAGTTGAAATTGCGTCAAAACTAAGACTTCTTTTTTTTCTGTTCTCTTAGTTTATAATGACAATGGTATTCAATCTCTTTTCTTTTGACTTTTAAGACAGAGCCTCACTCCAGTCCAGGTTGGTCTGGAACTCATAGCAATCCTCTTGCCCTAAATGCCTAGTTATTAATCTTACCGTATGCATATTTAACACCAAATATTTTGTTCTAAATCTGTGTTTTGTATTTGGGGTGGAGGTGGTAGGGAGGATGGAGAGGGGAGGGGTAAGTGATCTGTGTTTGGAGGTCAGAGGTCAGAGGTCAGCTGCAGGTGTTGTTCCTTAGGATGCCGTTCCATTCATCTTGGTTTTTTTTTTTTTTTTTTTTTTTTTTTTTTGATACAGGTCTGTCACTCAGACCTGAGGCTTGCCCGATGGGCTAAGGTGAATGACCAGTGAGTCCTGGACATCCCTCTGCATCCCCAGCACTGGAACTATAAACAGATACCATTATGCCACCATGATGAATTTTTCCCATGAGTTCTGACAATTAAGCCCAGTCCTTAGACCTCCACAGCAAGCACTTTGCAGAGTGAACTATCTCCTCAGCCCATTTCTTAATATAGGTTTCCAAAATAGGTCATGTTTACATAGTGCCATGATTAGGATCTAGGATGTATTAAAGGGCCAATGTATTAAAGGATTGGTTGGTCCTGACCTTGGCCATACTGGAAGTTGGTAGAACCTGAAGAAGGAGGAGCTTAATGCAGGAAAGTAGGTCATTGGGGTAGCTCTCTGGGGAAAAACCCTTCTTATCTTTCACTTTCTGGCTATGGAGTGAAAATCTGCGGATGTAACATACTGCTACTGTGATATACTGTACTGCCCCAGGTCCAAAGCCTCAGAACCAAGTGACTGCCAATCAGCCCTATCCATAGCCAAGTTTACCTTTAGCCTATAACCTAGTTTTAGTAGTGATGACAGTCTTTACCCAACTGTTAATAGTGGAAAATCTTTTCTGTTTATTGGACTTCCACAAGGAACACTCTTCTCTGGTTGACTCTGCCTAGACACAGTGCTTCTCCAGAAAAGTTGGAATAGTTTCCTTCCATTTATATTTACCTACTTATAAGTAATAAGTTGGTCACCAAATCTCTAAAGATGAAAAATTGGAGGTCTTGGGTTTTTGTGTCATCTGAGGTCTGTGGGTTTAGAAGGCGTGTTTGATGGTCTCCAATGTGTGGCTTGTATTGTTTCTAATAATCAGATTGTTTTGCTTTTGGCCTTTTAGTTTATGTTCCAGTCTTTATGAGTTTCACCATGACAAGGTGTCATGGATCCGCCTTTCTTGTGTCTAGTCCCCTACCTGAGTTAGCTGATATCCAGAGAGAGGTGGTCTGTGCAGGACTTGACATTCAGAAACCGCGGTCCGAGTGCCAGAGGTGCTTAAAGTGACTGGCTCAGCCTTTGTTGGTGAGCTATTTTTTGGGAAACACATTTTTCCCTTTGAGGGAAACCACTTTGTATTTATTATATTTTCTATTCAAATTAAGGATTATGGATTTTTTTTTTCCTTAAATTCTTAGATTTTACAGTTTGATCTTTTTAGTGGAAATGTTGGGTTCCTAACAATGTTTGTTGACTCTTCTTCCTTTAAACATATTTTGTATTACATCTGATATACATATATCGCTGCTAGCATAATTACTCACCACACAGTTGCGACTCCAGGAGAGCCGCAGTCCTGTCCAGTTTCCATCCCTGTTCCCTTCATTTCATTCTGACCCTTCTTCACCTGTAGCCTATTAGCTTTACATTTACATGGCATGGTGTGTGTGTGTGTGTATATGTGTTTACATACACATACATATTTATATGTATACACATATGTATATACACATATACATACACACACACTCACTTTACTCTTTTCCTAGAGAAAAGTATCTGACATGCTCTCCAGAGTTCTTTTGTCTTCCATTTCTCTTAAATGTATCTTCAAAGTTGCTCTGTTGCTGAATGTAGAGGTAGCTCTCCTTCATGATTATAGCTGCCCTGTGCTCCTTTGGATCTGCTCTTGTTTGTTCAGTTTGCCCCACCTTGAGAACATTTGGGTTACTTACAAAGAGCAGCATAGCATCGGCTAGTGTATATCTTCTGGACAGTATCCTAGAACTGGCCATGCTGACCATAAGCCATGTGCTCTGACTCCATCTACATCCCCGAGTTCCCTTGTGTGTGGGGACAGCAGTGGCTGGTGTTCATTTCAGCAGCATGTGACTAAGCCTGTCTTCACCAGTCTCATGAACAGGATAGACTGCCTTCATTCACGATGTAGTTGACATTTTCCCCCCTCACATATGACCAGGCCTGGGGCCTCTGAACCTCTTCACTAAAGCTCTACAGTGTACTTCATGTTAACAAGAGATCCAGGCCAGTACAGATGCATCCACTCTCCGGTAAGCATCACTGAGACTTACCGGATGTGAGTTATACTTTTGTGTCCCTCGACTCCCACCCCTATAAGCATATGCTCTATGGCTCAGCCATCATGGTGTCATTCGCCACTGCTTTGCCCTTGCCAAGTTACCACGATGTCCATCACCACTGGACCTGTCAACCTGATTTGTCTTGGCACCTCCTATTCCACAGACGCTTTCCTCACTTTTCTGCCATGCTGGTGATTATGGGTACACCTTCTGTGGTTGGCTTTCTGGCCCTCACTGACAGCGAGCTCCTGTGAGTTAGGCACAGGCTGCTTCCTCACATGTCTGCAGTCCCAGCTGAACACAGAGGCAGGGTTCACCTGGTTAGAGGAACCTGTCTAGTGATAAGCGAATGAGTGTTAGGTGTCAGGTGGGTTTCCCTGAGAGATAAGAAATGTCCCATAGGGATGCATGTGATAAGCTCTCCAGGAAACCATCTCATTTACAAGCAGGGAGTAGGGGGTGCCCCACAGAAAATGCCGTATGGCCCCAGGGTGCTAAGGGGTAGGTATGGCTTGACACACTGGAGGCACAAATCTGCTCAATATGGAGAACAGCAGCTCTTTAGCATCTGCCAAGTATGCCACACAAATCCTAGCCCCGTACTGTCCCTCAAGTCCCTCCCCAGGACTGCCCAGAGGCTGCCCACAGCAGGTCTCACTCCAATGGCCCACTGGCTAGTGGCTTCCTCAGGACAGCTGTGTGTGACTGTGCCAACCTTCCACTGTGACATGATACTGTCTCTTGGTCTCAGACATGCAGCTTCAGTTTCTCTAGAGTCTCCATCCTGAGTGAACATCTCTGATTTTCACTCTTTCCCAAGCAGGCTCCCCTGCTGCGGAGAAAATCTGGCAACCCTTCGGCATGAATGCAGCAGTGTACTTGGCAATTACATGCAGGTTCTTTAAAAATAGTACTTATTTTTTCAATTATAAAAATAATGCATGCTTATAATAGAAAATTAGGAATATTGAAAACCAAAAGGGAAGAAATAATTATCCATGACTTCAGTGCTGAGAACACCCACTGCTAACATTTTAGTAGATTTCCTTCCAGCCATTTTCTATGAATATTTATGTGATGGAGTTCATTTTCTGGGTACACTCTTGCACTTTCAACCTAACCTCCTCACACGGGTACCACTCTTCTCTATTGTGTGTAACCATAGCAGATATCAACTATACACAAAGTCTTTGCAAGGATCAGTAAAAGTTAAAGCATATGAATGATCCCCGGAGCACAGCTCAATACCAGCACCTGCCTAGCATGCATCGAGCTCCAGGTTCAATCACCAGCTCTTCAAAAGTAAGGAAGTCCTAAATAAAATTGAATGCGTGTATTCATAAGCGTGCTGTAGCCCATGACAGCAGTGAAAAGCAAAGCTGGCAGGAAGATGTGCCTTGGCAAGGCCGAGTGCCCGATTCTGCCTCTCCTTGGAGAGTTCCTCTACAGACTGATAATAATTATATGCTTAAGTGTATCTATAGCTTGACTTTTATTCCTTAATCACTTCATGTGTGCGTGTATCCAGCATACACTGAGTGCATGCTGAATAAATTGTGGGACGCCAGAGCCCAGCCCACAACCTCCCTTAGAGTGGCAGCCATTGAGAGTTTGTAGCACACTGATGGGAGATCTTTCACTGTACTCATTACCAAGCTCCCATCACTAGGGTACTGGAAATACCACCCGTGGTTATAGGAGGGCAAGGATGAAGCTGTGCTCCACTCTCTTCTTGCACTTTTCTTTTTCTTGCAGTTAATAATTCTTTTGTTCTCGTGTGTCTGTCTGTTTCCTGACTGTTGCCTTAATCCCAAACTCCATGCCCCATGTTCTCATTCCTTCACTTTGTAAGGGGTCACAGGCATCACATGTACAGGCTGCGTGAGCAAGATGCTTGCTATCAGAAATGTTCTCGATTATTTTGCTCATTTTCCCTCTAGCCTTCAATATGCACAAAGAGTGTACAGTCTTTATATATATTTCACAAGTGCCTCGCACACAGCCTGCAGGCAGCTTTGTACAGTCTTCAGTGTGCCTGTGTTATGATTGTGAGCTGCCATGGTGATTGGATATGATGTCTTCTACTTGGAAGCATTTCAGATTTTGTATTAGAGGTTCTTAATCTATGTTATCAGTTCCCCTTCCTGTGAGTGTTTTCTGGAATCATCTACCCTGATTCAGTGACTGCCCTGCAGCAATTGTTAAAGCCTTGGTCTTAGCCCATGTCAATTCAGAAAAACTGTGGGGCTTAGTGGAAGGAAGTTTTAATATATCCTAAATTAGAAGGAGAGAGAGCGCCGTTGTTGGGCACTTCTGTAAATATACGTGGCATCTTCCCTAATCCTGCAAAGACAGATGAGGTCTCTTTGGCTGAGGAAGATCAGTGAGCATCCCAAAGGGTGTTCATACTGAGGTTCAGGAACCAAGTGGTGTAAAGTTTGCTATACACCTAATTTCCCTGCCCCAATTTACCAAGACCTCTGCCCTGGGGTCTTCAGTCTGGGACAGCGGAAACTGCCATGACTTGCCCTGTTCAGACAGTGGACTGTGGTATGGTTTTAAAATGTGTGCAGGCCAGTTATGGACGAGGTCCTTAAAGAGGATTAGAATTCCTGCACGTAAGCTCAGATCCTTGTTCCTTTCTTATTCTGTGACATTGAGTAACCTCTTACACTCTGAAAGTTCTTATTTTAATAAAAATTTAAAATCTTTTAAAGTCACTCTGTCAGGACATGGAAGGCAGAGGATTCTAGCAGGTTGCATTGATTTTTCTCAGGGGCATTCTAGAGATCTCTGACTTAGCACACTGAAGCAAACCGAGGGTGGGGTTGTTGGCCTCATCTGACTGTTTCCTGCTAGTATGGATAGGACCTCTCATCCCTCACTTGGCAAATATCGACTAGAGAAAAGAATTGTTATTCCCAGGCTTCCTTACAGCTTGATCTACCACCAGCACACTATGTGAAAAACCCGTGTGATTCTCTAGTTGTTCCTGTAGCACTAAGAGCTTTCCTGTCCTTCCAATTAGACGATAGAAGAGGGAAGATGGTCAAAACATCCTGTGCATATAGAGATGGGTGGCGGGTGTAGCATATGTTGGGTGAAGGTAAAACACGGCGACTGCAGGCATGACAGGTAGAATGCAGAGGTGATCAGGGCTGGAGACGATGCTGGAACTCAGCTGGTCCACCCTGTGAATGAGAACCACATTACTGGGCTGGCTGAGCACTAAGTCACAGGTGGGCAGGGTTTCTAGCTGAGATTCCTCTGGCCCTGCCTGGCTCATGGCCACACTGTTATGTGAGAGAAACATGTGCCTATTTTTAAACCATGCTGATTTGGGGTCTGGGCTAGTTAGTTCATGTCAATTTGACAGAGTCACTTGGTGAAAGTGTCGCTTCAGTGAAAGAATTGTCTTCATCACATGGCCTGTGGGCACATCTATGGGACATTTTCTTGATTAAGAATTGATGTGGGATACCAGGAAGTGGTGGTGCATGACTTTCATTCTAGCACTTGGGAGGCAGTCATGGGTGAATCTTCGAGTTCAAGGCCAGCCTGGTCTACAAAGTGAGTTCCAAGATAGTCAGAGCTGTACAGAGAAACCCTGTCTCCAATAAACAAACAAACAAACAAACAAAGGATTGATGTGGAGGGCCCACTCAATTGTGGGCAGTACCAACTCTGGGCAAGTGGTCCTGTGTTGCATAAGAAAGCAGGCTGAGCAAGCCATGAAAAGCAAGCCAGTAAATCGTGTTCTCTTGTGGCCTCCGCTTCAGCGCCTGCTTCTAGGTTGCTACCTTGAGTTCCTTCCAGAGATGGCTCCCTTCAGTGATGGATTGCAACCCATGAATTGAAGTAAAACCTTTGCTTTCTGAGTTGGTTTTGGGCAGTGTTTTATCACAGAACCAGAGAAGAAAACTAGAACGAGGATCTTTTTTAGGAAAGCCGAGGTAATGCTCAGGCTAACAACCAAGGCCACGACTGCTCAGTTTCCTCTTGTGTCCATTTTCCCCCTTCACACTACAATCTGTAAATGTGTTGCTACAAGCTATTTCCTTTTCTTACATCCCCCCGCCCCGCCCTCTGCTGCCCAGTAACCTCTCACTCAGCCTTGATAGCCCGTGAACATCCCTGCCTCCAGGAGCTCCTTGACCCACTCCTTACTGGGTAGGATTCGCTATCGAGCCCACAGGAGAGCTTCCCACTATCTGTCTTTACTATGTGTCACCCTAGTCATTTGCCCAGATGTCATCAACTCTCAGACCAGACAGTAGATTTCTTACAGCTGGGATCCTATTTTCCTTCATTTCTGTAACCCAAACAGTGACTTTGTAATCACTAATGGACCTTTGTAGACTGGATGGATGAGCGTAGATAATATAACTATATGTGTACCTGCACAAACTCACACAAACCCTCATTCATTAAAAAAGTTTCCTTCTTTTTTAAGACCCCACTTGTGTCTAGTGCCCCCATGCCTTCTACAGAAACTCAATGAACACATATTTATTGTTATATAATTTATAAGCTATGATTATACATTTGCCTGGGAACTTGCACTGTGGCTTTATCAGGTTCCCTCAGCACCATAGTCCTGCCGGAGGAGAGGTTGTGGGACAGTGCCAGTGCTGCCACGGTACCAAGCTCAGGCATAGGCCTGGGAGATTAAAGGAAGACACAGACTCTGGTCATTCATTATGAGAGAATGCCAAAGATTTTACTGAGCAGGTTCAATTTATACACCAAGCCAGGGAAGGAAAAACACAAACAGGAACTCAACTGGGGGGCAATGGGCTGTCAAGTGTAAATTCCCTTCCTGGGGCACCATGCCTACATCAGGATGTTTTTATCTTAGAAAAATAGCAGAATGTTACTTGGCAGACAGTGGCACACGGAAAGTCTCAGCCAGGGCATGGCAGCCCTTCAGGGTTCTACAGTTGTGAGCTCCCCTTGTGCTTCCTGCTTGGTGGGGTGATCCTTCTTCCTACTCTTCATTTTCCCGCCAGTGCCTGATACTGTGATGTGCTGCGCTGAGAGGGCCCTAGAGCTGAACGGAGGCAGGCATCCCTGTAAACGATGAGCTAAATAGTTTAGACCACTTGTGATTTATTATAGCATTGAAAGTCAGACTAACACAATGGGCCACTTAAAATGCTTAAACTATTTTAGAATACAATTAAGGTTTTCAGATGACAGTGGCAAACATGTTTGGTATCTATTGAAAAAGCAAATAAGTAAAGAAAGGCAGGCTGAAGTAAGTAGATAAGGAAGGGGGCAGAGACTTAATAACAATGATGTCACCAGGAAGAGGAAGGGAAGCAAGGCGGGAGGAGGAGAGACAGAGAAAGACAAGAGACACAGAGAGAATCCCCATGCTAGCCTGCTCCATGCACCAGGTTCTCTGTGGATGCTGGGGACGAGGCGGCCACCATTGCTGTTCTGAAAACAAAAATCTCACCTAGATCTCACTGTCTGGTGGGAATGGACCACAGGTGGGATTGAAAAGACTCTAGCAGACAATCTCCAAAAGAAACGATTAATTTTAATTTTTAAAAATGTGGGGCCTGAGTATTGTCTTGCTTGTTCCTTGACTATTTGCATCTATTATATTGCTAGTTCCTCAACCTAGAACTGATATTTGCATGTAATTTAAACAGTCTAACAGCAAAAAAAGGAGGAGGAGGGATGGGATAAGGGATTAATTGGGGGGGGGAGGGGGGGATGGGAAAAGGGGATAACTTCTGAAATGTAAATAAATAAAATATTGAATTAAAATTTAAAAAAAAAATGTGGGGCCTGGGGAGATGGCTCCATGGTTAAGATCACCAGCTGCTTGTACAAAGGACCTGGGTTCCCTTCCCCGAACCTGCTTGGTGGCTCACAAGCATCTCTAATCCTAGGTCCAGGGCTTCTCATGCCTTCTTTTGAACTGCTCTGGTATCAAGCGTGTGTGTGTGTGTGTGTGTGTGTGTGTGTGTGTGTGTGTGTGTGTGGCACATACACATACATGCAAGCAAGACACTCCTGTACATACACATACGTGCAAGCAAGACACTCCTGCACATACACATACGTGCAAGCAAGACACTCCTGCACATACACATACGTGCAAGCAAGACACTCCTGCACATACATAAACACTAAAGCGTTTTGAAAATTGCTTTCTAGCTCAATATCAAGAAAAATGATATTTCACCAAAAGGCTGAGAAGTGATATTCTTTCTTCTAAATGTTATCAATATGGAGATTACCAACGCTTTACAGTCCTTTTTATGATGTCTTTAAAATCCAGAGGTATGACACAGCATACCTCAATGAAGAGCAGCCATTTGTTGAGTTGTCCATGTTAGACAGACAACAGGCAAGTAGAGATGCCATCTACTGTAAGTGAATATAAATACCCTAATGTCAGTATTGAACATGTGGCAACAAAACAAATGAGAATGACATGAGAGTCACCGGCCAGGCTGGCCATGCTCAGTCAGCTCTCCATACATTTGGTCTGGGGCAGAGACTAGCACAAGTGAGCCATGCTGAGGCTGGAGAGAGGGAGAACCTGCTGGAGGAGTCCCTTGGCCAGGGCACAGGTCCTGAATCAGGACCCAGTAGCACTCTCAACATGGGGTGTGGCCAGGGCAATCGGGTGAGAGTGGGGACATGAGCTTGGACCCAGAAGCCACATGCCCATGTGCCTCATAGTCCAGGTAAGGAGTCTGGCCGCGGGCCATCTCTTGCTTTCTGTTTGTTTGAATTCAATTTATTTTTCTTAAATGTTCTGTTTTCTTTCATAATGAAAGAGGGACAGTCAAAAGGCCCTTTGCTGGCACCCCAAAGACTGTAGTGCTTGGGGTGTAGTTTGATACCATGTCTTTTCTATGTCTCCATGGGTCTTTATATTCTGGTGGCTTCTGTGTGGCAGGGACTTGGCAGACATTGTGCATCAAGGCACACTCTTCGTGTGTGTGTGTGTGTGTGTGTGTGTGTGTGTGTGTGTGTGTGTGCACACACATGTGGAGGCTAGATATCAAGGCTGGATCTCTCTCTCAATTGTATTCCACCTTATTTTTTGAGGCATGGTCTCTTAAACCTGTAGCTTACTGACTCAGCCATACTAGCTGGCTGGGGAGCTCCAGGGATCCTTGTTTCTGCCTCATCAATGTAAGGATTACAGACATTACAGTCCTTATTCAGCTTCTTATGTGAATGTTGATAATCCGAACAGCAAGCACTTTCTCTACTGAGCCATCTCCCAAGACCCCCAAAGCACACTTTTAAAGACATTTTCTCACCATGTGGTGTCCTGAGGGTCTAGCATGCCCCTTGAATACACAGCCTGCCCTTGATATTTGAAAAGCATTGTTTCTAGCACACGCCCACAAATAGTCAAATCTGTGGGCGTTCAAGTCCATTGTACAGAATGGTACATTTGCACAGAGCCTACACACATCTGCTCTATGCTTTTTCACCTTTACTGACTTAGAATGCCTAAAGTAATAGAAATGTACGTCTGGACTTTACTACTGTACTGTAGGAAACAACAGAAAAAAAATGTTTTTACACATTACTGTGGATGTAGTGTGCTTCCACATCTGTGATCATGGATGAATGGAATCACGGGATGTAGACCCACAGATATTTAGCCTAGCTATATTGATTTTACATGTACTGTAGCCATGCATCATAGCACGGTGCATATATCCTTATCATCCCTGCCTGAGGATTAGGTATTCCAGAGTCTTGATCTTTCTCTGGACTACAGAAGCCTGAGTCACCCAGTCCATCTCTGCTGCTGCTGGGCTCAGGGCCCTATACTAGAAACACTCACTGGCATTTACAGTGCTACCCGACAGCAGGGACCACAAGTAGCCGCCCCCAAGGCTGTGATCAAGATCCTTCTGTGGGTACTGTGGGCTGAAGCCTGTCTCCCTGAGAGCCGCCTTTCACTAGGACTGTCTTCCCTACCTCTCTGTAGACTTATCCACTCTGTGATGGGTGCATTTCAGGCTCTCCCTCTGTCCTCCACCTTTCCTCCCTCTGCTTGTCACCCTGTCCCAAACAGTCCTTCTCTTGCAGGTCTTCCTCCCTCAGCACAAATGTCCCAAGGGACCACAGTGTCTGGTGGTTTTGAGAGGTCAGGTGTCCATGTTTTCTTGCTACCCCAGAGATTTCTGGAACAAGCTTGGTCAGTAAGCAAAGAGCCTCTCATCACTTTCATAAAAGCTGCCAAGATGTTCCTCCTATCTTAGGAATGTCTTGGGGTCCCCATTATAGCAGGTATGGGGCTGTGGCTACATGGAGGCAGCTCAGCCCGGAAGGAGAGGTGCACATTCTCCTGTTCCTTTGCTGGCTTCGCCTGGCTGGTGTCTTCCTACCCAGGCACCTCTCCCCTTGGCCTCACTTAGTTCTGAGCTTCCTTCCAGTAGGGCTGTGTAACTCCAACAATGCTCCCTGTGTTCTGCTCTGAACAGGTGAGTGTTCTAACTTACAAGTACAACCACGCGCTGTTGAAACAATTTTGAACTTGGTCTTTGTGATCTTCTTTAGATGCCAAGGTTCTGTATCTCTGAGCATTTTGTTCTTATCACATGGCCAGGTCCTCCCACCCTCTCTTGCTCCGTCCTCTGAAGCACACTGACAAGCAGTAGCTTGGATGTGGGTTGACATGCATCTAGGATTTAGCTTAAAATTTGCATGTTCTTGTGTTGATGGATCACAAATAGACGGAGGCAGGGGAGCTAGAAGATGCTAAAAGCGTTGGGAGGGTTTTCTTCTGCAGTAACAACAGTTCAAATGCCACATTAGTCAGAGCAAGAAGTGTGAGCTCCTGCCAGAGACAGAACCCAGTTTTAGTGTCTGAACCCAATGGAAGGCTAGTTCACATTACTTCACGGTTGTAAAGAAAGATGCATGTGTTGCTGTTATTGTTACTGGTGTGTGTGTGTGTGTGTGTGTGTGTGTGTGCGCACACAGAGGGTTCTCTGCTCCGTGCAATCATTCAGGGACCCAGACTGTTTGCATTCTCAGTACCTTCTAAGAGTTTTCTAGTCTTCATGTGGTTAGAAGGCAAAAAAAATAATAAAGGGAGAGGAGAGAGAGGTGGTGGTTGTGTTTAGGACAGGAGCAATGCATTTATTTCCCACCATACTCCACCTCATGGACCCTCAAGCAGACTCACGAGGCCCCTTTCATCACTTTCCAGAGCCTTTGAGCTTCTTCTTCTAATTGTTCATAAATGTAAAATGGTTGTTAGCTGCTGAGAATACTGGGAGTTATTGCTCCCAACCAACAGCATTTGGTCCTTGTTCTCTGGCCTCTCCTAGACTCCTGCGTGTTACTGTTATGTGTGGAATTGGGACCGGACATCGCACTAAGACAAGTCCCAGTGCTGGTTCAGAGCACACTTGAGCACACAGGGAACCTGGGGAGTACAGTATGTGGATGTCTCTAGGAAGCCTTTGGGAACCCAAGCAAATACTCCTTGGCTTCAAACTTGTTCTCCTTCAGTAAAGCCTGGAGTATGCCAAGTACCAAACAAAATGGCAGACCCTTGTATACAGGCTGGCAGTCCTGTTCTGGCTGTTGGTGATGGGTTCCTTCAGCAAACACTTCTTGTACGAACCATTGTTCTATCCTCCATGCGCCCCTTCTACCTCTCTTGCTGAGCTGATTGGTTTTCTTGTCCCTTTCCTCTTACAGATGTCAATTCCAAGAGTGGAGTGAGTTCATCCTAGCACCTGGTGTAGTACTCTGCATAGGGCAGGTACTTAATGAATGAATGCTCAGTGAATGAATGACAGAATGAGTGAGTACTGGCATCCATTGGCCATGCTGTCCCTAGAACTATAGTTGGTTTAGTTTAGTTTAATTTTTGTTTTAGAGGGAGGTGCTGGGGATTAAACCAGGAACTCATGTTTACTAGCCAAGCCCAGCACTAGTCCCGGTTTTAGCTGGAAATTCTCCTCTCTCCACTTTTCATTTCCTGTTTCCAGGTCCTCAGCTGCAGGGGACTCTCCTGTCCTCCTGCCCTGTGGTCTTGCCTCCTTTGAGACTTCAGTGTGCCAGCTTCTGGGTTTGCCATAGTTCCTGCTCACTGTCTTTCTGCTGCTGACTGGTCCAAAGAGACTCCTCAGGTTTCTCCTACCATCTGCTCATCCTTTCTTTCCTACAGGCAACTTTACCTTAAGCTCCTGTGGTCTCATTTCCTGCCACTCGTAGCTGCCTATCTACTTACTGCCAGGGACTTTTTGAAGCAGCATTGACAGGGCAGGTACGTAGGTTAAGCCACAGACATCAGTCCTAGATAATTTAGTCAAAGGAATTTGATGTTTGTTGACCACCTGTCACCCAGCAGAGACCAGAAGATCAGGATCCGAAATGACAGATTGGGACCAGAACCTGGAATTCTATGCCTTGTCCGGTCAACATGGGGTTGATGGGCTTCACACTCTGCTCAGGGAGAGTCTTCACACTTCTTTGGCTCTGGGTGGCTTTGACAGCTGTCCTAAGAACACACAAGGTGATGCTTACTTCTTGAGGGAAAATAGAGATGACCCCTCACTGTCCTCAGGATCTTCCTTCCCCTTCAGATGAGCAAATCAGAGAATGCTTGGGTCACTTGCTCACAACGACAGAGCATTTTCATAGATCTGATGCATGCTTCAGTCATCTTTCACCTACCATGTTGTGCAGCTAACGTGTACTCTGTGCTGTGTCATCGGATGGTGCGCTGCACTGGTAGGAAACAGTGACCGGAAGCAATCTGTATATGTTCAGCATAGACACAGTTTCCTCCAACGCCACTGGGCCAATATTGATTGAATTCTTGAATGGAGAGCCTGGGCACAGAGGTGACTATGGTTTTCACTTTGCCTGCTAAACAAACTAAAGAAAACAGAGATCCACACAAACCTCTTATGTATCAGAACACTCAGGCCTGTGGCAGGGTGTGGGTAAAAACCCCAAGTTCCCCAGTTCCTGGTTTCTAGCCCATTTCCCCTATGAAATACTGACAACCTTTGGCAACACAAAAAAACAATGTTAAGCAGCAGGCCAGATGTGCAGGGAGGCACCAGCTGCATCTGGCTCTCAGCTAACTTTGCCCACAGATTAAGAACTTGCTTCAGCCTCAGAAAAGTCTCCTCATCACTATGCCTCAGTTGTGTCACCTACATATAAAATGACAGTTGCAGCATCTATAACACGAAGGACACCTTTGCATACAAAGTCTTCCCTGAGGTCGACTGGAGGATGCTCAAGACACAGGCTCTGTGACACTGCCTAAGGAACCCTGGTTCTCAGGGTATGGGCAAGGGTGGCTGTTGGGAGAATTGCCACCGTTCTTCAGATAGCAGCCCCATCAGTCACACATAGAGCATTTACTGTGTGTCAGTCATCCTAATGATGCCATCTATCAATTCATATAGATGTTCCAATAATCCTGTGAAGAATTCATTACCTGGGTTTTGCTGATGAGGAGACTGAGGCATGGAGAGGCTACGTAAGTCAATGTCACAGAGCTTGTAGTTCCAAGAGCCAGCTCAGGTCCTAGGGACTGTGCCTCGTTTATCAGCATTCTGAAGACAAGGTCTTCCTGACCCAACCTAGCCAAGAAAAAACCCAGGAGTGGGAGTGTGGGCAACTACACAAGATTGCCTCATGCTTGAAACCCTAGGTTCCATTCCCATCACAGAAACAAACAAAATGCATACATACATACATACATACATACATACATACATACAGGAAAAGAAAGATAAGGCATGACACCCTGCAAATATCAGATAAAACAAAATGGCGCTGCTGAGAAACGCTGTCAGTTTGCCCTCCCTGCTTAACTGTGCCTCAGCTCTTTGCACAGCCGCCCAGCCTTTCAGTGGACTTTCCCTGTCTAAACATATTCACCCTCATTTGCCTTCAAAGACTACACTTTAGTGTTAAGTCAGAGGCTTTTTACAAAGGATGAAGTAGAACCATACAGCGTGCACCCCACCTCGTTTAGTTGCTAGAAGTCTGTTTGTGGAGTATTTTCCAGTGTGTACAACTTCTCTTCGCTTCACTGACCCGATTAGTCAGTGGAGGAATTTCTTCTTTGACGCTCAGTCTGAATCTCATTAGGGTGCCTGGGCCCAGTTACTAATTGCTGAATTCTGGACTTGCCAAAAGCATTTATGGACAGCAGCGTGTGGGTAGGAACCTTCATTTCCCTCTCAGTAGATTCCATTGTACCCAAGGGACCTCGTCCTTGGCCTTAAATATAGAATTAGCAAAAATAGAATTTCTGTGGCCAGAAGGATGACTGGAAACTTTGATCTTTACATTTTATTTGTTTGTTTACTGGTGTGTGTGTGTGTGTGTGTGTGCATTGCATGTGCTTGGGCATGTGTGTGTGATTGGGCAGGGACATATTACATGGCACACAGGCAGAAGTCAGAGAACAACATTGTGGAGTTGGCTCCTTCCTTTTTCACTTTCCTGTTTTTTTCTGAGGATGGAGCCCAGCCTGTCAGTTTGTGGTTTTACCTGCTGAGGCAATAGCTCCTATTCTTGATCCTGACTGATAGAAAACTGGAGCCTGGAGGTGAAGGGTCAGGCTGTGTGACAGTCTTGTTCTCAGAGTGTGGCTTGCATGTCAGAGGCCAAACACAGTTCTTCCACTGGGGCCCTGCCCTGGGTCACAGCCATACACTGCCAGGATCCCTCTGCCACATGGCAGCCCAATGGGCTTGCTTTCCTTCTCTCTCTCTCTCTCTCTCTCTCTCTCTCTCTCTCTCTTTCCCCTCACTTGTCTCCCTTTTATTTTCCATTTTTTCAGTTTTTAGTTTTTGTTCAAATTAATTTATTCTTCCCTCATATATTACATCTTGACCAGTTTTCCTTCCCTCCTCTCCTCCCACTCACCTTCCCTCTCTCCACAGTCACTTCAGAAAAGGGCAGGTCTACCAGAGCCAGATTTTAATCTCCCTTAATTCAGTCCACACTTTGAATGCATTATATTTGTCTTAAGCACAAACACTTGCTGTAAAATAAAGACAACACTGCCAATAAATGAAAGCAAAGCCACACTAGGTCTCCAGTAGCATGGGGCTGCCTTTTTTTTTTAAATTAAGTTATTTATTTACTTTACATCCTGATCAAAGCTTTCCCTCTCTCATCTCCCAGTCCCTCTCTCTCACCTCACACCCCGCCCCATCCACCTGAGAAAAGGGGAATCTCCCATGGATATCAGCTAGCTTTGGCATATCAAACTGCAGTAAGACTAGGTGATTCTTCTCTTGAGGCATGAATTCCTCTCAGTTCTTCTGTTGAGGCTACACAAGACGGCCCAGTTGGGAGAAAGGAATCTAAAGGCAGGCAGTGGAGTCAGAGACAGCCCCTGGGTCGGCTTTAGGGGCCTGGCTGCCTTTTCAAAGCCAGCACAGGCTCACCTCCTGCTGAGGAAAGCTTTGCCTGTGACTATGAGAGTGGCCCGATGGAGGTGGCCTGAATGGAACTGTCTCAGATAAAGCTTGTGTTTTTCAGTTCCCTGGCTGCCTCAGTCAACACCCTCTTCCCCAGGAGTCTTATATCTATGTACAGGAAAGAGGGTCTCTGGGAAAAGAAATAACCAAGAACTGGCCCTGCCACCACTCCTTATGGGAGTTGGTTGTCATGGTGGCATCTACCTGAGCCACATTTTGACTGCTGTGAGCTGGACAACTGGTCAACTCCTGCTCACTCACCGCTTCAATTCCAGTTGATGCTATTTTTGCAGGAACCACACTGAAAGGATTTAAATATGTATGCCTGTTTTCCCCCTTATGGCCTTTTAAGGATAAAGGACAATAAAGTGCCTTTTACCTCCATACTGTAATGAGAGCTCCATGTCTGCAGCTTCCTGTAATAAGAGTTCCACCCTCCTCAGGAAGAAATGAGACTGGGCCAATGCCCAGAAGCACTCAACAGAAGAATGGAAGTTTCTGAGGAACTCACATCTGCACATCCAGTACCTGGCAAATCCTTAATTGTGGGGGAGGGGAGGAGTAGGGTTGTGGGTGTCAAGGGTAGTGGGGATATCTAAGTCCTCTGGACACCAGGACTCAGATCTGGGACTGAAGTAAGTCATTTCCTCAGCCACAATGTTTTTATTGCTGATATTTTTCTCCCCTGTGTATCTGTAGTATTAGGGATGGAACCAAGGCTTTGCTTATTCTAAGTAAATACCACTGAGCTACATCCCCAGCCAAGAGCTCAACTGGTACAGAAAGATGTAAAAGTCATACATATTGCTAAGTGTGGTGGCACATGTCTATAATCAGGAGGCTGAAGCAGGTTTAAGCCAGCCTGGGCTACTGGCCATCTCAAAAAACAGAACAAAAGAAAACAGACATAAACAAATCTGTAGGGTGTTGTAGAATGTTTCAATCCATGTCTGCATTATGTAAAGTTTAGATCATGTTAAACACACCAATAGCTGCAAACGTCTGTTAATTCCTTACTATGAGACGTGCAGGATCTTTCCGGTGTTTTTAAGACGTGTACCACACACAGTATTTGGAGTCACATCACTGTATTTCTTGTTGCTTTCTGCTCTAACAGTACCAGCTGGACGGCCTCTCCCTGCCTCTTCACCGTGCCTATGAGCCCAGCAGAGTTCTTTTTCACCCCACCTCCCATGCAGCAGGCACTGTGCTTAGTACTCAGCCTGAGTGCTCCATTTGCTCCCACAAAACAGACATTGTACAGGGACAGGAAGCGGGCCAGTCACCTGATTGTGATCACAGAGTTCCAGGCCAGCAGAGCTAGGATCTTAACCCTAGTGACCAGGCTCTAGGTCCAGTGGCTTCATACTGCCCTGTGCTGCTTATCCTTTGCAGAAGACTGGGAAGGACAGTCTACATGCTTGCCAATCACTCCGTGATGTCTCTCCTTGCTAACCTGTGAAGCGGGTTCTCTCCAACTTTGCAGTGATGCTGGCTGCAGTGTATAACTTTTGTGCTTTGCTTTTTTTTGCTTCGCTTCTGGGGAGTTTCAGGCTCTTCCTAGGAGCATGCAATGACTTTGGAATGTGAATCCCGTTCCTGTGACGCCTGTATCTATCACTTCTATAAACTCTTTCCCATTTTCTCTTCCTCACAGGAAGTGCCCCAGGACCACTTGTCCTTCCAGATCACATTCCCTGTGTAAGGCCTGCTCATGACGTCACTGCTCACGAATGGCAACTCTTAAACCTTCACCTCCACTCTGACCTCCTACTGTAGCTCTCATCAGGCCTTCCGGGTTGGATTCCCCAAGAGAAAGCAACAATGTTTTTCAGAAGCCCACGCTGAACTTGACTCCTGCTTCCCAAGCCTCCTCCCTTCCTCTATGTAAGCAACTCAGGAAAGCACCACCCAGTCAAACAACCCGGAAATCCAAGTTGGTTATTTTGAAGAGGGCCTGGACGAGGAATGGGAAGTAGGGAGAGGCGCAAATGGCTTACAATGAGTGGTCTCTCAGCAGTGGTGGGTGGGCAAGATGTGCTCTGTTTGGAGGCGTTTTTCTTTTAAAGGAAGGTCCAGAGAGGAAGCCAAGGCTCTCTAGCAGACAACAATCAATCCCCAGAGGCCACTCTGACCTGTGACCTGCCATCAGTGCAAGAGAGAATCCAGTTAAGACTCAATAACCAGCATTACTGGGTGAGATGTCTTGATTGTTAGATGTTGGTTAGCAATGCAAATATTGTAAAAGTGCTCTCGGGCCAAGTCCCCTGCTGACAGGAGCAGCGTCTGCGCTGCCTGCTGGGCCACACCTCACTGCCAACCCTCAGTCAAGCGTGATGCTCTCAGCTCCAGGGGACTGCTTCTGGACTGACTTCAGTCTCAGTCCCCAACCTGAGCTCACTCCAATTCCAGATACACAAGCCTGCTGCTGCTTAAGCACCTCCTGCCCCAGCAGAGAGAGTCACATCCTCTCACTATCCCAGAGCAGAAAGTATCCTGTCCCCTCAACATCTTATACCCTCCAAGTCCAGCACAGGAGATCTAGGTTTGCAATGTGTAATCACCACTTTCTGAAATTCAGATTAAAAACTTCATATGCCAAAGCTCTTTTTCTCATGTCAACTTTGACACTTCCAGTTTAGTGGAGCTAAGCCACCAGCACCACAGTCACGGTCTTGGCTAGGGTTTTCCCTGCCTTAGGTGAGAAAGCAGGTCTCTGAGGTAAAGAAACTTACCAGGAAGTGACCCAGTTAGCCAGCACTGCTAGTTTCTGCTGCCCAAATTACTCAGCTTCATTTCCTCTGACTTCACATGCAAAGTCTTAACATCCTCTCTGTCATTTTCTCTAAGTATAATTTCTATTCCTGGTCTCCACTTTCCTTCCACAAGAGACTTATAATGGAGGTTTACACCAATTAAGATCCTGAAGACTGTGAGAAGTCTAGTCACATTCACTGAAGTTTCTATGGTAGAAGTACTTATGTTCTTGCTGCCTTCTAGTGTGTTCTTTCTCCCTTCTTCACTGGGACTTCCAGCATGGCCAGTGTTTTCAAGCCTCAGGGCAGGCATTGCAGGCCACAAAAGAACTTTTGAGTGGGTAGAAAGTTGACACTTCTCAAACTGTCACCTAGCCAGGTTGTGATAGTTGCAAAAGAAGCTGCCACCTGCAATTTCTCTTTGGAGCGGGTTGTGTCTAGAGATGTCCTGCTCTAGGGCTTTCTGTGGGCACAACAGAGGCATGGGCTGGTAGTGATTTCCCTGCTGCACTCTGTGAAGGGGAAGAGGATACGACCAGGTGTGGTGGTGCATGCCTTTAATCCCAGCACTCAGAAGGCAGAGGCAGGAGGATCTCTGAGTTTGAGGCCAGCCTGGTCTACAAAGTGGGTACAGGACAGCCAGGGCTACACAGAGAAACCCTGTCTCAAACACAAAAATAAAACCAACCAAGGTGAAGGGGATGGTGCTTGACTCTTCCAGTTAAATATGAATACTATGGACTATGCCTGCAAAACAAACATAAAATAATTCAAGCTGGTAGAGAAAAAAGACGAAGGAGAATCTGGAACCCTAGGACAGGCGCTAAACTGATTCAGCTTAGGGTTTGTTTTCTAAATCCCTTGGTGTCCAGAAAAGAGGGCGGGTCTAACTAATGCTGGTCATGTGAGAATGTTGTGAATTTGTCAAGAGAAGCTGAATAAGCACTGAATAAAATAAGCCAAAAGACTCCACACCAAGACACATGGTGAAACTTCTGAAAACAAGACACAGAAAACCAGCTTGAGAGGGAAACAGCATTACCTGTGAGACTAGAAGAGGTTAAATTGAAGTGGGCATCACTGGACACTATCACGGCCAGAAGAGGTACCATAACCTTTTAAAAATACCCAGGGGGAGGGGAAGAACTGCTGTCCCACAGATCCTATCTGCAGTGAGGATACCACTCAGGAATGAAAGGGCTCCCTGACGTCCTCCACTGTGTGAGAAGAAAACAACCCAACAGAATTTCTGCAGCTCAGGAATCCTTTGCTGTTGATTCCCTGTGCCCAAAACAAACAGATACATAAAATTAAAATCAATAAATCTGAATGCAACTACATTACAAGAAACTCAGTTCAAGCATAATGATAGTACATGTAGAAAAACCCCAAGTAAGCCAACAAGCTAACAAGTAAGCTGACAAGACCCTAGGCCTCCTACATTGTATCTAATAAGTAGGTTAAGCAAGGTTACCGATTACAGGCCCAGGAAACAAAAATCAATTTTATGAGCATAGACTAGAAATTAACCTAAGCCCACTAAAAGAAACAGCACACAATATTTATAATTACTTAAATAAAAGAATAAATCTAAAATATTTATGTAAGACTTGTGTGCTGTTAGCCAGGCGGTGGTGGCGCACGCCTTTAATCCCAGCATTTGGGAGGCAGAGGCAGGTGGATTTCTGAGTTCGAGGCCAGCCTGGTCTATAGAGTGAGTTCCAGGACAGCCAGGGCTACACAGAGAAACCCTGTCTCGAAAAAACCAAAACCAAAACCAAAAACAAAAACAAAAACAAAAAAAAAGACTTGTGTGCTGTTAAAACTACAGCCCCATGTTGAAAGAAAGAACTAGATAGACATACCATTTTCATAGTTTGTAAAACTTAACCTTGAAAATATCAATTCTAGGCAAATTAATATCCATGTTTAATGTATTTTCTGTCAAAATCTCAGCAAGAGTTTTTAATGGGTATAAGCAACACCGATCAAAAAGTTATATCAATAGGTGAACTAGAATAGCTGAACCAATCTTGTGAAATAAAAATGTAAAGAATATCAGTGTATAGAATTTATAGGCTTATAGATAATTCCAACAATCTGGGACCATGGTATTGCCAGAGGCTCAGACACAAACCGATGAGACAGAGCGGGGAGCCAGAAACAGACGCACACAGAACGATCAACAGAATTTTGAGAAAAATGGAAGCAATTCACCGGAAGAAAAAACTGTTTCCCAGCTAAAGGAACACAAGCAACTAATATATGTGGGGACCCCCCCCGAAAGAACTCTGACACCTTAAATCTCACACCTTAATCAAAATTAAATGTAACTGAGTTAAACATAAAATATAAAACAACACAACTTTAGCTGTCAACATAAGAGGATACCTCAAATGCGGAACTAAGCAAGCACTTCTCTAACCTTACACCAAATACATGCTCCACTAAAACAAACACTAAACATTTGCTTGGGACCCAAATGAAAGCTTTTGCTTTGCAAACGATCCTCTGAAGAGGCCGAAGGCACAGACTACAAACCACAAGAAAATCTGCCAATCACATGTCAGCTAACATTTACATTTACAAGACTAGTATCTACAGATACTAGTATGTATTACAATACATCCAGAACTCTCGAAACTCAACTGTTAGAACACACACTAAGAAAATGGCCAAAAGGCACAATGAGGCGTTTCACTAGTGTACAGAAAAGATAGACACGTAGAAAGGCATTTAACAACATAAGCTACCGGGTAATGCAGAAAAATCCACAAGACCCACAATAGAAGGTCTAAAAATAAAAATCAGGGAGGGGAGGGTGGAGAGATGGCTCAGAAGTTAGGAGTACTGGACACTCTTGGAG
The DNA here is from genome assembly GCA_030674055.1 of Rhabdomys pumilio. Lineage (NCBI taxonomy): Eukaryota > Metazoa > Chordata > Mammalia > Rodentia > Muridae > Rhabdomys > Rhabdomys pumilio. The sequence continues at coordinate 25,273,125 of JANHMN010000008.1, forward strand.
AAGACTCCAGTTTGGTTCCTCTGCCACGTGGCAGCTCACAGTCATCCATATGTAACCACAGTTGCAGGATATCTAATGCCCCTCTCTGACCTACCTCGGTTCAAGTGGTGCATACATGTGGTATACATTCCGTACACCCAGGCACACATACATATACAGTAAAAAATATTTTAAGCATTATTTTTATGGCAATAACAGTGAAAATGTAAACAGATACAGCTGCTTTGGAAAACATTTGACAGCTGTTTAGAAAACTAAGCAAGCGATTTCCTTTTCCTTTCTTGTTTATTTGGGACAAGGTCAGCCTCTGCAAACCAGGCTGATCTTGAACGGAAGGTAATCCTGCTTTAATAGTCCTGCCCGCTGGATTCGCTGTGCCTTGCCAGCGTTCATCGTGGCTTTATTCAGAATTAGCTGCTAACTGGAAACCGTGCACATGAATCTTCCTTCACCAGTGAACTGCTCTGTACTGAGGGGCATCTAAGCTTGGTGCCTGGATAATCCAGATTGTGCTCAATGGAAAAGGTACTAAAGGTTACAAACATATCTATCTCATGATCCCATTTACAAAATAACCCGAGATGACAAAACTTTAGAAATAAAGAACAAAGCCAAGACTGCCAGAGGCTGGAGGGAAAGAGGGGAAAGAAAGGGAAGGAGATGTACTTCTGAAGGGAACTACAAGAGGTCTCAGTGGATGGAAATACCCTTTGTTATGCTGGGCATGGTGGTATAGATCTTTGATCCCAGCACTCGGGAGGCAGAGGCAGGGGAATATCTATGAGTTCCAAGGCCATCCAGGGCAACAGAGTGGGACCCTGTCTCAAAAAATAAATAAAATAAAAAGTAAATCCAATATCATTATGATATTGCTCTGTAGTTTTGTAAGAAGAAGTTACCATGAGAGGCAACTAGCTTAGTTTCTCCCTTCGTCTCCTGGGGTCCACTGCAATGGGTAAGGAAATCTCCATTTTGTGCTTAGCACGCAGTCCAAATTCCTAAAAGATAAGCTTCAGCAATGCTGATTCCTTTGTCCCCTCCTCAAAATTGTAAAACTGCTATGAGATTACTCACTGCTCGCTCTGGCTTTTGTAAACCCATTTATTGCTGTGTACCAGGGAGTGGGACAGCTCCTTTATGGCTGCATACAGAGGGGGACAGACAGATCCTCACAGCTGAGAGGAGTAAAAGCAGTTTCTCACCCAGCTACACGTTGCACACAGATGCAATATCTACAGTGCCCACTTTCACAAGCCCTTCCTCTAGCCACTCCTGTGTGGCATGTCTTCAGTTTGGTTTTTAAGCTGCTGACCTGCTAGCAGTAACTAATAAATTCATTTAATTATAATTTGGTTCAAATCTATCGTCTTTCCCCAGTGGATTCGAACTATTGCTCAGGATGGCATGGGTCTCATGGCCTTTAGGGATGGCTTATCTCATTCCCAGAATAGCCAGGCTGCAGGAGCATCACAGCACACCAGGCTCTAATCTCTAAACTCTCTCTGACCAAGAGGGAGCAGCTCTAGATTCAGGAGAGACTCTGTTGACAGCTCCAGGGACCTTTCTTCTCAAAACTTTCAAGGCATTGAAAGTTACAAAACACCAGTGCTAGGAACATTCAAAACAGTGGCTTCAGGACCCAGCCACCCTCGATTTCAGTAAACCAGAGCTGAGGTGAGTAGTAATGACACACTGTTAAGGCCTAGCCCAGCTTTGAAACCAGGCTCCCAGTCCTTCCCCTGAGCTTGCTGTCCCTAATCCTGGCCTGTCAGAAAATACAAAAACAACTCCAAGAAGTCATTTAGCCACTCCTTCTGTGTCCGAGCCCTGGATAGCTTCCTAGAGCAGAGGGTGAGCTAGGTCCTTCAGCACGGCCTGCAACCAGTCTGTCTCTCAGAGAGTCATCTTTCACTGTTCACGATTGTTAAATGGAAGCCTCACCTTAGGTGGACACCACCACTGTACTGCCCTGACAATGGTACTATTCATCATTGATATTTTGCAAAGTGGTTGGCCAAAAAGAAAGCTCTGGAGAGCCTGTGAGATGGGTGTGGGTCAGGGTCATCCTCCTGTTCCTCTGCAGCTGTCACTCACAGGTGACAGGCACAGGACACAGTGGACAGGCTGTAAATTTAGTGCTGCATTCCAGACTCCATGGCCACATAACCAGCTGTGCTGGTGGGACCTGGATCCTGAGGAGCCTAGGGGAACCGGTTTCATGTAGTTTGTGTGTGTGTGTGTGTGCGTGCGTGCGTGCGTGCGTGTGTGTGTGTGTGTGCAGTGTATGTGTGTGTATGCAGTATGTGTGTGTATGTGTGTGTGTTTGCAATGTGTATGCTTCCTTCTCAGGGCTCTAAGCACTTGTGTGTGAATGCCGTGTGTCTTTAGTTGTCTGGGTATATGTGATGTGTTGTTTATCTCTGTTGTGAACAAAAAACGTCGGAAAAGGAGCTGGTTCTGCTGCTGTGGTGGAAAACTGAAAGGAAGCTGTGTCTGCAGAGATTAACTGGCTGATTAAAGTTTCAGTACTTTGGAGAGGTTGGAATGTTCCAGGTCCAGAGGCAAATTACTTTATCTTGGACTAAGTTCTGGCCCTCGGGAACAGCCATTTCTTCCTTGCCCCTCTGTTGGAACCAACATCTTGTGGCAATAGATGAATGCCGTTCAGAATCTATTGATTTAACAATGCTATCAGATAGCATTTTGAACCTATAGGGACGCTTTCCCGTTTCACCGTTACCTGCCTCTCTGGTGTATGCACCAACGTATTTTAAACTTGTCTTGATATATGTCTTTATCTGTTCTATAGAATTATAAAAAAACTTCCTGAAACTGCTTTCACATCGGAACACAGAATTAGGGGTAACTTAAATCTGTGGTCCCAGCTCATGGTTACTCAAAATGGCACCAGGATAATCTTTTTCCCTTTAAGATGAGAGCTGTGGTTTCTGCGCTGACACTGTGTGTGTGTGGTGTGTTGTTTTTATCTGTGTGCATGGTGTCTAGGGAGTGTGCATCCATGCTGTGTGTCTGTATTCATGTAGTAACTGTGACATTCACGTGTACCCCTGTGTGTAGCTTGAATCTGGGGATGGGTCCTGAGGATGTGTCCTTGTGGGTTTGCCCACACCTGTGTAATCTGAATGTGGGTCTCGCACGTGTGCAGCTGTAAACATGTGCATGCAGTACTTGTGAGCGAGCGTGTTTCTGCTCCGGGTACCTGTGTGGGGGTCAGTGCGCATGGGCTGGAAGAGTCCCCTAATTCGGTTCAGTGTCCCGTGAAGGTCCCCCACGCGGCCAGGAAAAGCGCGAGGCAGGTCGGCGGGCGGCGCCCCGCTCCTCCCCGGGGGCCGGGCACACGTGGGCCCCCGGCGCCGCCTCCCCGCGCGTCCCCACCCAGCGGGCCGCCCCCGCCGCCGAGCGGCTGGGGATAAAGTGGCAGCGCAGACGCCGCGCCCTATCGCTGCGCAGCCGGCCGCGCGCAGTAGTCTGGCTCTAGCCCGCCGCAGACCCGGACCCGCGTGGTGCTCGGGGAACGTGACAGCGGCGCTCGTGGCCCGGGTAACTGCCTCCCGCCCCTGCCTCAGGATAGGAGCCGCCGCCAGGGGTCCCCTGCGCGCGTGTGCGTGCGCACGAGTGTGCGCGCGTGTCAGCGTGTGCGCGTGAACGCGCCCCTCGCGCCCTCGCACCAACCCCCAAACAGACTTGTGCCCGTCAACTGCATCTTCCCAGACTGGTGTAGGAACAACGGCCAGGTCCACGTCCTGTGTGGCGTGCCGATGACAGCCGCGAGGCTTCCTTTCCCAAGTGGTCGCGGGCGGGCAGGAGGCAAAGTTTGTCGGAGAATCGGGGTGACTTTGCTCGGGGACCCGCATCTGCGCGAATGCGCGGTGCCGCGGAGCGCGTCTCGCAGCAGCTCCGGGCTGGGGACCGGCTGTCCCTCGCTCCCGGAGCCCCTTCAGGGGTGTGTTCTGGAAAAGTGGCGACATGAGCTAGAGCTGGAGCAGCAGGAGGGAGCAGCTCGCACCCCTGCAGCCCAGGCGGGGAGGGCGCGGACCCCGTGGTGCTGTCCTGCGGCCGCGATGAGGGAACAGCCCTCGTTTGCCTGGCGCTGATACTCGAGGCTGTGGCGGTAGTGGAATGCAAAAGCCAAGACTAATGGAAACAGGTTTGTCATGGCATCTTTGGCATTCAGAAGGGAAAAATCGCTCGGGGCGCGTCACCTACTTATTATGCCCCCAGAAACCCGCTCAGTGGAGATTTTAGGAGAGATGGGTCCATGCAGCTGGGGCTTTGTACCCACGGAACTGACTGTAATTTCCGCTTGATTACAGCTAAAATAGTCTTTAAGATGAAGTTTCCTGAGATGATTTAAAATAAACACAGATGGGAGGGGGGCTATACTGAGGCACTTTAGAAAAATAAAGTGAGCATTTTCTTAAGGATAACCAGGACTTTTCAGTCTTTGGAGGGGTTTGCAAGAAATGTATGTAATTTTAATATATTTGTTTTTTTTTTTTAACTGCTTAGAAAAGAAGCCACAGTCCTGACTCTAAAAAAGGCTTTCTTTCCTCCCTTATGGACATAAGTGTATTTCTGACTTTAGAATATGTCCACCTTTCTTCCAAGGGCCTAAAGACCCCGGCAGGATGCCTGAGGCAAGTTCACCCAGGCGAACTCCGCAGAATGTTCCCTACCAGGACCTGCCTCACCTGGTCAATGCAGACGGACAGTACCTCTTTTGTAGGTACTGGAAGCCCAGTGGCACACCCAAGTAAGTCCTCCTTCATGGCACCTGCTCCTCCTCCTTGGTCATCATGGGGTCCACCCTTTCTGTGACCTGCCTTTCATGCCATTGACACCCCTGGCACAGTGGTGTTAGCAGAGTTGAGAGCTGTACTTCATGATTTTCTTAAAAATGAGGGCTCAAGAGTTCTCTTTTCACTACAAATACGATAGAAGTCCACTGTCTGGCTGTTTTCAGAGATTCTTATGACTTTTTTTTTTTTTTTTTTGTACCAGAATTGATTTCCTGTTGCAAGCATTCATTTAAAAGCAAACCCAACAATTACCAAAAAATCCAGTGAATGCATAAGAAAACTAAAATTATATGTGCCTGTATCTGTCTTTTAACCTTTGCTGTCTGCTCCTGCTTAGTTCTGAGCATCAGAGATGACGCCCAGCTAGTTGGGAGGAGAGGGGTCTGGGGTTTCCTTCTGGTTTCTCTCCAGCTCAGGCACTTATTCCCATCCAGGATCTGCTTTGCTGCTAGAAACAGACTGGGGCTGTACACAGCCACCCAGCTGCTCCCCCACCACCCTGTTCCTCTTGGGTGAAGCAGGAAAAGCCCTGCTCGTCTGTGTTAATCAGGGAAGAGAGTATTTGTAGCAACCTGGTGACTTGTCACTGTTTCCTGTTCCTTGTTTCAGGGAAAGCTTACCTGTTCCATGGGCCTCTTGTCTCCCAAGGGGTCCTGGTGGGTATGTACTGTGCTCCTACTGTGGCTCTGGGGCTACCCAGTTAAGTAGCTATGTCAACAAGGTGCGTGCCATCCAGGTGGATTCCTATTAACAATGCCGAGGGAATGACTTTAATACCGTGGCTTCTGTGCAGCTACGCCAAGTTGTGTGTTTTCAAAGTGGGCACTGGTGCATAGGCTGGTTGGTAAGTGTGCCTGCCAGTTCTTGGAGGAGAGTGTGCTGGGGTGTGCAAGTGTGCAAGTGTGCAAGTGTGCAGGTGTGTGGTGTGGAGTGTGTGGAGCATTGCTGTCCTCCTTAATCATGAATTCTCCCCGAGTTAACCAATACTAGCACTGAGTGTTCTTTATACTTTCCAACAAGTTCTTGTACAGTGAGTGGTTTAGTCACTCCAGGAGGGGAATGGGGACTGAAAATTCGCTGTTCATGTCCAGCCTCAGCCTTTGCAGGCTTTGTTGGTGGAGTAGTGACAGTGCCCCAGTTCACAGTAAAACACAGAGGGCCTGCAGTCTTCAGTGGGGGAAGGGAGGTGGTGGACTGGGCCAGGAATGGCCAAGTTGGCTGCCCTTGCCTTGGCTGTGGGTGGTTTTCACAATCTTCCCCCACTGAAGTTGCGATGCAGGCAGCTCTCAGTTCACTTGCTTTTGCTCTAGTTAGAGACAGCAAGCCAACGTCTTGGCTTCAGCTGAGCTGGCTCTTGGATGTCAGCATCTGCCTTGTGGTGGATGCAATGGGTATAGGAGCAGGGCTGGATAGTGACTGCCACTGGGACCAAGGATTTGGGGCAAGGGTGAGGGGAGTGCATTCAGAAAAAAAGCCAAGTTAAAAAAAAAAAAAAAATATATATATATATATATATATATATATA
>JANHMN010000008.1:25279569-25338961 GCA_030674055.1 Rhabdomys pumilio
ATATATATATATATATATATATATATGTTAAGGGCAGGAGGCATAAAGTAGAGAAATCAGCAGAACCACCAGCATTTGTTTGTGGCTTGGCCACTTCCCATGCTGTATGTTGTAAGAGAGGACAGATAGGTCCGGGGTCCTGCCATGGTTTCACAAATAACTCAGGTAGCTGTCTCTAGAGCTTTCTGTCCACCTGGCCTGCTACCACCTCCTGGAGCGAATTCAGTTGGTAAACTCTCTTTGGAGTGAGGGACTGCCTGTCTCTGATAGTGCCGGTCTTGGAAAACATTTCACAACCAGCTCTGACCAGCCGGGACAGCATTGTCCTGGAATGCTCTGAGAGGAGAGAGAGAGAGATTTGTAGTTGATAGACATTGGAGAAGTTATAATGGTCCTGGAGAAAGCATCCCATACCACTCAGCACTCAGTAGGGTTTAGGGCAGAAGACTGTGGCAGCTAATAGCCAGGCATCTCCAGATCTTAATCACAGGAGCAGCTGCTAGGCAAACTTCTGTCTCTCATGGTCCAAGTGATCCCAAAATGCCATGGCCCACATAGTACCACCTGCTTGCTATAAGGAAGAGAGAGTACCTCAGATCATGTTGGGCCAACCCAACCCGACCCCAAAGCTTTTCCATTTCCTCATCGCAATCTGGGCCTCCCCTTGCATAACATGCCTCCTCCCAGTAAGGGGGAAAGAGGGGAAGGAAGAAAAGAAAAGCAAAAAGAAAAGAACAGGGAGGCTGGATCCCCGCGCCTGTCCCACTGGCCACGGGGGATAGCCTGTGCACCTGTTTCTTTGCTACTTTGAGCCTCAGGCACCTGCCCCTGGAGTCTACGGGCCTGTCTCCCACAGGGCCCATGTCTGCCCTTGTGACTTGGCATTTGTTAGCTTGCTTTTCTAGTCTGCTTGTTGTCCTCCTGTCCCCTGGGCCCTCCCAGAGCACCTGCTGGGACATTCTGCCTGAGAGGCCTCACTGTCTGGAAGGCTGGATCTGCAGGTGCCCAGGCAACAAAGTTATTGGTGTCTTCTGGCCACAAGCTGGCAAACTGGCCCAACCTGCTTCTGGACTCTAGTTAAAATTCCTTGTGGACCCTGAGGAAGGAGAGTTGTTCTTGGGATAGTTGTTACAGCAAAACCGATTGTATCTTTATAAATGGCAAATGCTCCAAGCCCTGAGGAAGAGAACATTCTTGGGATAGTTGTTACAGTGTGAACATGCAAGCGTGCTTTTTTAATATGGCTGTCTGGAGTCTTGGGTTCAATGAATCATTACGCCCTTTGGCCACATCAAGGCAGGTCTTCCTCATATTTACAGTCATGAAAATGTTGTGCTATACACTGTGGATCTCACCTTTGTGAAGGACCAATTAAGGTTCAGAGACTGGACTAGACGCTGTCTGTTCGTGACCTCTTTAATATCTGCACCAGTCCAGAGGGAAACGCTGTGGTTGCTTCTATGGCGGCTTTGCCAGAGATACAAGGTTATACAGGTTCTAGCAGGCTGGGGAGACAAGTCAGTAAAGGGTTTGCTGTGCAAGTGTGGGTGAGGATCTGGGTTCGATTCCCAGAACCTACGTAAAAAACTTGGAGCAGTGTAGTGGCCGTGTACCTGTATCTCTAGTGTGGGGGAGACAGAGACAGGCAAAAATCAGCCTGGCCCTATTCACACTGAGCTACTAAGAGGACCTCGGTCCTCTACACGTTTGTTCACTTGTGCATGTACACCTACATTCACACACACCCACACACAGACACTGTGTTGTGAATGCCCCAGCCGGGTTGTCCCAGATTCTTCAAAGCCTGTGTTAGTTACTCTTGGGGACATACCACCAATCACTGTTGCAGGATATTTGATCACACTCTGAAACTTGAGATTGTGTTATTCTCTATTTAAAAACAAAACAAAACAAAACAATAAACAACCTGTTTCTGGTTGTGGTGTGACTCAGCCATTAGCACACACCTTTAATCCCTCTGGCTGGAATACAGAACATGCTCTTAGCACACACCTTTAATCCCAAACAAGGAAGGTAAAGTTAGGTTGTAGAAGGAAGCAGCCATGTTTGAAAGTGATGTCTGATTGAGTGGCAGACAAAGTGATCAATCAGGGAAAGATTTGACAGACTAGGATATGCCCAACTCCCGGGAGAAGAGAGAAGAAAGGGAAGCTACTTGAGGGGCAATGCAGAGAGAAGGAGGCAGTTTTCCTGGGGCAGATGTATATAAACAATTACAGAAAGAGAACAAGTCAGACACAGGTGAAGACAGAATGAGCCAGAGAATGAGAAGGAGCCCGGAGATTAGAACAGATTGCCAAAGTTAGTATGAGGCCAGGCAGAGCAGTTTAGGAGAAACTGAGAGAAGCCAGATTGAATCAGTCAGCTTGGAGAGGAGCTTATTCTACAGCAAGTCTCCGAGGCTGAAAACATTCTAGGCCTACATTGGATTGTGTGGAAGCTAGAAGCTTCCAGGATTAAGCCTGGGTTAGCAGATAGAGTCAGTAAGATGGCAATTACAGCAAGAAAATAAAAGTTACTACTCTTACAAATCGCAGCCAGCTTTGTCCTTACATGTGGATTGCTGTCAATATGCAGGTGAGAGTCTGTGATTGGACAATGAAAAAGAAAGGCGGAGTTGAGAGTTTCAGAGACAGAGGACAGGGGGCAGAGAGGATGAATGGGCACGTTCAGAGGCAGGCGAACTGTAGGGAACAGAGAAGACCTAGGCTTGCGGCTCCCACTGGGGGAGGGGAAACCATGTTACATAACGTAGCTGGCAGTAGTGTGGGTTGTTATTTAATGTTACACACAACACTTACAGGTAATGCTTGCTTAATTCTTAGATAGATTACTTCATAGGACTAAAAGAAAAGGAAAGGGAATTATTCACCCATCAAAAGTAGCATATTGATTAAAGATATGCATCTGTTCTGGAGAAAGTGGGGAAATGCATCCATACTACCTCAGGTGACAAGCTGCCTGGCTCAGACTCCCAGTGCTGGCAACTTCAACTCCTAGTTCTTTGGCAAGTTCCCTCTGATGGGCAGGGCCACAGACACTGGTCTTTGGATGGGACCAAGAGGCCATATGTTCTCCTGCCCTGGGTATCCATAGTTGCTCCTTGCCCTGGTGTCACCTTTTCATCCCTTTCACCAAGTGGCCCTCAGTCCTACAAAGTGCAACTTTGAATCAGGAGTGAGAGTCAGGAACCATGAGCACACTGGGTAGGAGTTCCATTGTCCCAAGAACAATGCTGATTTGGTGATGGAGATACCCCTAAAGTGCTCACTCACTTCTTGTGACAAAGGCTGGAGCGTAATTACAAGATTACCCAGCGCTGCCCTGCCCTGCTGGCTCCAGACAGAAGTGCCTCTCTTCATCTGCCTGGAGGACATGCTAAGTGGACAGGGCTGAGCCAGGCCTACCGCGCTCTCTTCTCCAGCATCATGGTCTCCTTCTGTTCCATGTACTTGGTCTCTAGATTGTTCCTTCATGCTTTGTTCTCTGTGGCCACTGTGACCCCAGTGGAGGGAGCCGCCACATGTGTGACCACTCTAGCACCAGATGTCCCAAAGCACACAAACCTGCAAGCTGGCTTGTGCCTAGCTTTGGGCCTTAGGTTTTGGCAAGTGCCTGAGCCTTTCCATTGCCATCAGCATTTGTAGATACCCACACCACTGAGACTCCAGATCCCAAGCCCTGCAATGAATTGCCTTGCTAGGTAAGCCCTCCCTCTTGTCTGTCTCTAGCCCCTCATCGAGGCCAGGTGCCACCTGCACCATCCTCAAGATTTTTTCTGTGTTGACTTGGGTTGCAGGGCAGGGCTGCGAGAGGGGTGCATGGGCGATGGGCTGACAAGAGCGAAGTTTTTGAACCATGCTCACTGTTGGCCTTGTGGTAAGCTTGAGCCCAATCTCTTGCGTTCTTCTCCAGCTCCCCAGGGTGGGGCTCTACTGAGGAACCTCTGTGCCTCCTTTCCCAGACCACCTCGGTTTCTCCTGTCTCTGGGAGTGATGCCAGTGCCAACCTGAAACACTTCCTCCCACCTATGCAAATCTATCTGGGGAAGAAGCCACTTGCTAGAAGCTAATTCAGACGCCACAGTCCTTCCTCCTGCCACCCCATAACACCCGCCTCACACTGGTATGTGGCTATCACGGATAAGGATCCCTCCCAGCCATCTGGAGCTTGATGCAGAGATGAAGAACTTGCATACCATCACGATGTCCACCCCTTCTGACTGGTAGACATTTTGTTCTCGGAGGTCAGCCTGGCTGCTGCTTCTCCCCAGGCAGGCTGTAAGCCAGGTCTTTGCCCCTTTCTTGCCTCCCAGTTTGCTCATCCTGTGTTCAGGGCATCTGCTTACAGATTGTGTCTTAACATCTCCATCTCCCTGCACCCATTCCAAACTTATGCCACCTGGGGCTAGACATCACCACTCCACCTTCTGCACTTAGCTGACACCTGCCAGGGTGCCTCCACATAGGCTCTTCTGTGATACTTTCTGGTGACCTCCGGGAGGATCAGGATGGCCAGGTTTCCGTAGCTCAGCTCTGGCACATCAGTGTATGGTGAGCACCGGCTGCTGAGACTTGTGCCAGCCTTCTCTGTTTTTTCTCTCTGCCTCCCAGGCTCCCACTCACAGGTCACTTAGCGTGGTCATTTCCACTCACCAGGCATAGAGCAGGTGGACAGAGGCCAAGGGCACTCTTCCAAATGAAGGGGAGGGTGTGTGTGTGTGTGTCTGTGTGTCTGTGTGTCTGTGTGTCTGTGTGTAGAGCTATCAGGCTAGGAAGATGAGGAATCCTGTGACGCCATGTGACTTCCACCCCACAGGCTGATTAGTGCTGGATTTCAGCCCTTGCCCTTTCACCCAGTGTCCTCAGGAGTGTCGTCTTCTAGAAGGAAAGACAAGGCAGAGATGCCAAATGGAAAGCCAGGCAGAGTTGGAGCCACATATCTGTGTCTTCACTGCTGGCTGGCTGGAGACATTGGGAGTGACATGAGAGGAAAGGAAGGCCCAATCCAGGAAGCAGTGGAGTCAAAGAAGACAGAGGCTGTCCCTGCCTGATGACCAAAGACATGGAGGGAGGGAAAGTAATCTACAGTCTCACTGCTTGACAGGAAGAGCCCGCCCCACGGAGGGGCCCAGTGGCTACATGTCTCCTGGGCACTTAGTCTCTACTCAGGAAATGCTGGGCTGCTCTGAGCATAGAGGTCCCCAAGTAATTTGGGGACACTCTGGAGCTAATCTGGAACAAATCAGTAGGAGAAATGGAGAGTAGGCCCTCATAGCCCAGAGTGGCCAGCCAACCACGTGACATTTGCCAAGAAAGTGACCATGGTTCACACTGTCTCCTCACCATGGGAGGGAAGACTTAGTGCCTTTGATTTAACACCTGTTGTTACCCACCCCACCCCCTAACCCCGAGAACTTTGGCCCTACTGTGCACAGTCCAGCAGCGCTGTTCTTTTTAATCCCTTACCTCCATTTAGAAGCACCTCTGTATTCTTCGCCTATTTTAAGAATTTCCACAAGTTCCTTTCCTTCATCGGAAGCTGTTATTTTTCCTGCTGGTGCATTAGCACAGCAGACCGTCTTGCTTTTAAGTAGGGCATCCCTTCTGGGCTATTTTTTAAAAGACTGTTGGAATGGCAGAGATTTTTCTGATGGGAAGAGTGGAGGCTGCCGCTGTGCTGGGGTTGGTTTTTCCAACAGCTTCCTTAAGGGATAAATTCCCCCAGTGGCTCTAAGAATGTTCTGCAGATACAAATCTGGCTTTGTTTGCTGATGGAGTCTGAGAGGGCAGATAGCAAAATGAGCCCCTTTGTGAATGGAAGCCTTGTCCACCACTGTCTGTCGGTACCTTTAGGTTCAGCTTGCAATCCCAGGGGCACTCTGTCCATGCCTGTGACCCAGGCTCTTGATGTCTTTGTGTAAAGAGGCAAAATGGTCTTTAGTGGTGCGAGTTTTCACAGCTGAGATTACAAGATGACCCTTGACCCACATTTTAGAGTCATCCAAGGTTCCTGTAGGGAGGAGGCTCCTTTCACTTCTCAGAGCCCTGTTAGTGTGGGGGTTGGCCGGGAATACAAGGTGCTGGAGTGAAACACTGCTCTGTGTGTCTGAGGGCTTCATACAAAGCCAAATGCCGAAGGCTCCCCTGCCAGGCCTACCAATCCCTTGGTGCTGCTGGCCACCTGGTTCTAGTCTCATTTGTCAAGTCCTCGTGGGCGCAGTGAAGAGAGCGCACACCTCATCTTCCCTGAGAGGTCCACACTAGAGTCTTTACAGTTATCCTTGGCATTATGAGCATGGAGTAAGGAAGGAAGGGAAAGTGAGGGCAGGAGGAGACAGGAAAGGAAGGAAAGGATGAAAGGAGAGAGGGAAGAAGTGCAGAAGGAAAAGGAAAGAAGGAGAGGAGGACCTAAATGTTGGGAAAGCGCAGATTTGAGCACTGAATGTCTATAATCACAGGCGTTCCTTAGCAGTGGGGACTTCTGGAACGTTACAGGGTGTGCTGGTTAGCTGTCAACACAAACGGGTATCAGGGAAGAGGGAGCCTCACTTGAGAAATACCTTCTTAGTATTGGCCTGTAAGCAAGTCTGTGGGAGCATTTTCTTGATTAATGGTTGGGCCCAGCCCACCATGATGCTACTACCTGGGCAGGTGGTCCTGGATGGTATAAGAAAGTAAACTGAGCAAGCCATAGTAAGCAGCTTTCCTCCGTGGCCTTTGCTTTCAGTTCCTGACTCCAGGTCCTGCCCTGGCTTCCCTCAGTGATGGAGTGTAACCTAAAGGTTGTGAGATAAGATAGACCCATCTTTGCCCCAGTAGCCTTTGGTCATGATGTGTATCATAGCAGAGGAAAGTGAAGTCAGACATGGGGTTGGCGTTTGTGGAGGGAGGTTGGAGGAAATGAGGAAAGTGTGTTGTTGGCTATCTGTAGCCTCTGGCTGAAGTTTCCTCCTCTAAGCAGGCCAGTTTCCCAGGCTGTTCACAGCCGGCTGCCTGTGGACACTGTCTCCCATCATCCACCACTTCCCTCAGCCTCGTGGCACTGGTTCCAGACCTAGAGACACCACGGTAATGACTATTCTCTCGTGAGTCTTTATAAGATTGTGTACACCATCCTGGTTTCCTAGTCTAGGTGCTGAAGAACCCTGGTGCTCACTCTCCTCTGGTCAGTGTCTCCTCCCATACCCTTAGCTCCCCCTGCTTGCTTCTCGTGATGTCAGTCAATGATTTTATGGAGTAAGCTTCCTGGCTTCCACATGTGAGCGGGAGCACTCAGTACCTTGCTTTCTGTGCCTGGCTTAGTTCATCTAACACAGCGTCCCACAGTTCCATCCACGTTGCCACAAATGATACCGTTTTATTCCTTTTCATGGCTGAGTAATATTCACATTTTCTTTATCCATCTATCCTACTCAGTAAACAGGAGCTTGCTATGAGTCTCTCTTTGCCGTACTGATTTCTCCTTTTTCGGGGACATACCTAGGGAGTGGTCTATTGCTGGGTCACATGGTAGTTCTGTTTCTAGTGTCTTGTGGAAGCCCGCCTTGTTTTCTACTGGCCACACTAATCTATAGTCCTACCAAGAGCATGTGGCCAGCATCTGTATTTTGTTAATTTTTACTTGTCACTGTTGTGATTGTTTGCTCCGTTTGTGGGGTACAGTGTGGTCTCTTAACACTTCCTTCTTGTCTGGAAGGAGGACAGGAATACATGTAGCAGTCGGGTGTAGCTTTGATGGGACTGGTTTTCAGTGGTCCCCGTGTTACGCACGCTCAGTCTGCATATGTGTGTTTCTCCTTCATTACGTGGAAATGCTGGCAGTGCGTGGGGTGAGGCTGTCACTACAGTGCCATTCACCAGGTCTCGAGTGGGCAGGGTGTCAGCGAGCATCTTTGCTAATGTTCTGTTGCCTGTGACTCAGTGCATGGTTGGGGGTTGTTGGTCTGTGAGGGCTCCACCTGCAGGTCTCTGTTGCCCTTGGCTCGACCTTTGAGGTCTGTTGTAGTGGCTAGCATGTGAGTAGGGCAGACTGTGAAGTTGCTTGCTGGTCACAGATGGCTTTACCCACAAGCCCAGCAGTTCTAGTGCTTCTCCATGTGGCCTTATCCTTGAGCCTCGATCAGACTTGTTCTGGAGATAGCAGTATTCCAGGGGTCTGTTAGCCATCTTCCTGGAACTGTGTCCTATATTTGAGACAAGTCAAATTAAAAGAAGGAAAAGGTTTATTCTGACTTATCCTGGTTTCAGTGTAGGGTTGCATGGTCCAGCAGCTGTGACAGCCCAGAGCATCATCACAGTGAGCCCAGAGTTCATCACTTACGAGCTCCCTCAGGGCAGAATCTATTTCTCATGTTTGTTCCATCTTCTCCAGTGCCCGTCCCATTCCTGGAACCCAATAAGACACCAAAGTGTTTGTTAAAATGCATGGAGTCCACCTCCCTGTGTTCTTAATGGCATGACTGGCCATTCCTAGAGCCTCCAAGGCCATTGAGTTTTAGGATAAAAGGCAGTGTACTCAGAAGGGATAGACCATGAGTGTTGTTTCAGGGGTTGGAGCATCCAGAAAAACCCCACACCAGGTAGCAGTGACCAATGTTGTGACCACACCTTTGACCAATGTTGCTGTGATGTGGGACTCTGCCTGGGAAGATTGCAGTGTATGTGTGGAAACACAGATTACAGTTGCTTTCCATTTCAGCCTGGAAGCCGGATGGATATCAGGACCTGGGGGGTGGACTTTGCTTCCCTATTTTAATAGGAGGGTAGACCTCACATGTAACTAACTATACCTTGCAGGACAGCAGCGGAGGGTCCACAAAAACACTGGACCATCTTCTTCTGTGGCACAGCTTTCTCCAGGCACCTCACCTGTGTCTAGTTTCTCTGTGGAGATGCTGTCTGGACTTTGAAGACACTCTGTGTGGTCAGGGAGGCAATGCCAAGCCCCTGAGGAGTCTGCTAGGAAGAGACAGGAGTTCTGTGTTGGGGCTTGAGGGAGAAATCCAAGCAGGTTCCATCTAGATCTTAGAGGTACAAAAAGAACCACTTTTGTATTTGCATGGAGGTGGGAAGAGAAATGGAAACTTCTGAACCAGAAAAGGGCTTTGGAAATGAGTCCTACTATGTGACAGGTGAGCGTGGAGTGACTGGTTTTTCTGGGAGGGTTCAGATTGGAACAGCTGATATATTTTGTGTGCTTGAATCCCTCTAACAAAATGCCACAGACGGTTGGCTTTAAAAATTGAAATTGATTTCCTGACAGTTTTGGAGCTTGGCAGTGCTAGATCAAGGTGTGGGCGGGGCTGGCTTCTCCGAGGCCACCGCCCCCTGAGTACAGAAGGCAGCCTTCTCGCTGTGTCCCTCACCCCTGCACATTTGGTTCATTCTGCTTAATTTTACCAGCCTGTTTAACTTGTGCAGTGATTTGGGCCTGGTGTGTGGGCCTCAGTGGAAGCTGTCAGAGTCTCGGGGCACTTGAGGTTGGTTATTGTGGACGGCATCGTACATTGAAAGCGATGGGAAGGATCTCCCCAGCTCCATATGGCTGAGTTTTCAGGCTTGGATGAACAGCCTGCCTTTCCACATCTGTGCTTCTCTGGGGGACCCTGGGGAAACCCCAGGCTGTGGGGCTGTCCCTTGCTATGCTATCTCAGTCCAAGACAAGAGCAGCGGCAGACAGAAGTTGAGAGCATTCCAGAAATCACCCTGTTTCTAGAGAGTGAGGGCCCTGACTTGTCTTTCCTGGGGTTTCCCCACCCCTTCTGACTTTCCCCGCCCCTTCTGGCTTATTTTCAGCCCCATGGATGAGTGGTGCTCAGGGTTGCTTCTTAATAAGACATAATTCTCTTCTCTCTTCCCCAGTGTTGTCTGCAGCCAACGTTGGTTGTCAGGCTCAGTGATGGCTGACAAGACAGAATGTTCTGGAGAGTTCCCAGACACAGCCTTCCTTCTTGTCTCCGGGTCGGGTCATACCACTCAAGGCTGCAGCAGCCATCTGACAGTCACAACAGGACAAGACTGATGGTGCTGTATAGAGCAGGGAAAGGCTGAGAATCCTCCTCAACCTCCCGTGGACAGACTGATCCACATGAGGCAGGCAACTGTTCATCTCAGCCACCACTGGGTTCTGGTGGAGCCCAGTGATGAAGGAGTGTGCAGAGTGTGTGGGCTGCTGGAGTTTGAAGTGTCTCTGAAGGGTCCAAACACACCCGGGAGCATGAACAAGGAGGGGGAAGAACACATGGGGCACGTGTTAGAAGCTGAGCACAGACACCCAGGTGGCAGACACTTAAGGACAAACCTCAGCAGGCCATGACCTTGCTGTACATTCAGCCTTCTCCCACAACAGTGCCAGACATCGAAAGGACATCTCTTCTTTGCTTCCAGCCTGTGTGTCCCTGAAGTCCTTCACCCAGCCTGCTCAGAGCTTCATCGTGTAACAAAATTAGCCTTCCCATTTTGCTTTTTCCTAGCCATGGTGATTGGTTCTGGGACAGGCAAGTCTCCTGTGTGAGGCAGCTATTTGGTGAGACAACCCCGTGGCTCTCTGGGGAGGAGACTCTACTAGCTTGATGTCTTAGCAGCCATCTTGGGACTAGGAGGGAAAGGCCTAATTGGGAAGGGTCCTACCTCAAGAGAGCAGAGCTGGGACTGTTGAAAGGGAAAGCAGGTGAGAGTCATGTCATCTGTGACAGGACCGAGCTAACAGTCATATGAGCCAGTAAGTGTGGAGAGAATCTTCAGGAGGCTGTTGACTTGGTGAGGGAAGTAGATGCTGAGGGATCTACAGGGTTGTCAGTGAGTCACCCTGACCTGGAACCTGAGCCTTAACCGTTCTGGGTTCCTAGTCTCCCTTCTCTCTCACTTACAGAGTCTCCTACCAGAGACTCATGACTGAAATTCTATCTTAAGACACTGGGCAAAGATTTGCAAGCCAAACCTAAAGGAGAACAAAGAGAAAACAGTAAGATTCTGTCAGAAAATAATGAAACAAAGAGAAAGAGAGAAAATAAATCCAAAGTTGGCTGTTTGAAACCATCGGCAAAACTGACAAAATTTAAGTTAGATTGGTCAAAAAAAAAAATAGAGAAAACTTAAATAATAGAATCAGGAATGTGAGAGGGGACATTACTACCAATTTTTTTCAGAAATGAAGAGAATTACAAAAGAACAGAACAATAAATTAGATAACCTAGGCCAAAAGGTGGGGCAAGTTTTAGGAAGATGCAAACTTCCCAAACTGATCAGAAATAGACAGGAAATCTCAGTGGCCTTATAACAAGTAAGAGATTCTTATCACCCCCCAAAAACACTATCCCCTCAAGAAAAGCCCAGGCCCGAATGGCTTCACTGTTGTAATCAACAGACACACGAAGAAGTAATGCCAGTTCTTTCCAGCTTCCTAAAACGGAAAAGGACGCCAGCAGCAACCAAAACTGGAGAGAGGGAATTCTCCCAACTCACTCCCAGGAGCTAGGGTTGCCATTAAATACACCACCTGGAAAGAAAAGTGGATCAACATTTCTTATGAAAATAAAAGAAAAAAAATCCTTAATGGAAACTAGAAAGTTGATGGGCCAACAAGAGGGCTCAGCGGGTAAAGGTGCTTACCATGCAAGCTTGATGGCCTGAGTTCGATCCCTGGGACCTATGTAAAAGTGCAAGGAGAGAACTAACTCTGCAGAGTTAGTCTTTTGACCTCCACACACTGCCACAGCACAATAATAGTAATATTAACAGTAATAATAATAATATCACCTTTAAAAAAAAAACCAGCAAACTTCTTCCAGCAACACTGAGAAACAGTAAGCACACAAAAATCTATACACCAAGGGAGGTATGTCCTGGGGATGCAAGGATGGTTAATATCTAAACAGATTAACCGCCTGAAACAGAAACTATACAGTCATCTTGATATGAAAGAGATATTTGACCAAATCTGGTAACTTCAAGATTTAAAAGACCAAAAACTGGAGAAAGAAGGAACCAGCCTCATTCTGATAACAGGCAGCTGAGAACCCCATGGCTGACATCAGACCCACAGAGGTCTCTCCCCTGAGCTGAGGAGCAAGGAGGGAAGGCTGCCTCTTCTAGCTAGTCAGCATTGCATAGGGAAAGTGGCTCCTTTACCCATGCTTTCCTGGGGCATCCAAGACAGTAGCCCTGCTTTAAATATGGGCTGGGAGGGCTGGAAGTACAAAAATGTTCGGCTCTGGGATGCAGAGTTTTGATGGGTAATTTTCATTCTGATTTTTGGATTTTTGTTCCCCTGTATTTCTACCATTTTGCCAAAGGACCACTGTAGAGGGAGGCTTTGGGAGGCATTATAGGAGAGCAGGTCTGAAGGAAGTTGGGATCAGAGTGGAAGGGGATGTGTGCTCCACCAGGGTCTGGACAGGATCAGAAGGCCCAGTGAGGATGAAGGGAGGGCTAGAGCCAGTGATGGGTTCTTGTGCCTTATGGGGTATCAGGCAGACCGTCAAGGCTTTCAGTGGAAGCAAGTATAGGCATAAAATCAGAGATTTCACTACCAAGGCCACAGTAGATCCAACAACCAGAGCATGTGCTGGATAAAGCCAAACCAGGAGGAAAGTGGCAGGAGAGGATGTCACTAGGAACCAGGGAGCTATCCAAACATGGCACCCTGTGGGCCAGAAGCTGCCCGGCAGCATCCTCAGTGTTCTTAGCTGCAAAGCAGGCAGTGTGGGGAAGACTGCTAGGGTAGCTGGTCACAGCATCCTTTGGGTGACTCTTCCCAAATGACTTAGGGCCTCTCAGAGGGAAGTGGGGTGCTGAGTGTCAGTGGGTTTCCAGCTTCTGGTCCCTGAACAGCAGGATATGGATGGCCTGCTATCTCTTCCGAGGAGGAGATGCACAGGTAGCTGTCAGCATCCATCTGTATACCCACCACCCACCCTCAATCCATCCCTTAGGCCATTTGTCCATCTGAGACAGATAAACCAACCTAACTCTCCTCAAGGGTGCTTGCTTATGAGTAAAGCACTGTTAAGTATCGTCAAACTCCGTTCATGTTAACGATTAGCCTCTGCGATAAGCATCCCTTTAGTATTTACATTTTCTTTAAGCTGAGATGTTGGCAGCTGAGACAGTTTTGACTCCATCATTGGTGACTGTTAGACCCTTATCTGATAGCCAGACGCCTCAGCTGGAGCACCATCAGCAGATAGTAGAGCACCGGTTGGATGGCTGTGGTGGCAGCTGGCTGGTCTGAATACTTCTCAGCTCTCACCTTCTCTTTACTTCCGCCATCCTTGCTGTCTTTGCTGCCACTGCTTCTGCTTCTGTCATTTCTGACCCAGCTGCTCTCTGGAACACTCCAGGCATCTGCTCACTGCTGCTGCTTCTGCTACTACCACTTGACACGTTGAGGAAGCCACACAGTGACCATGGCTGCTTGCTGCCTAAGTACAACTCCGACTCTAGAAGCCAGTGTCTAGCCATGACTGTTTTAGTCATAAACATAAGCCTCAGTGAACTCCAGCAGCCGTTTTCATGTTAGCCAGAGGTGGATGGATGTGCAGGTTTGTCACCAACAAATTCATCAGGTTCGAACAGATATTTCTTGACTATCCACTGTATGACATACCTTGTGCTTGGGACTTAGGGATGTAGAAACCTTAAAGGCCGAAGTCCTGCCTTCCAAGAGCCCTCAGCTAGGAGAAAGGCAGATATAGACAACCAGTGGTGTTCATGCTAAGATCTGGGATCTAGGGTAGGCATGTGTCCTGAGAGGCTGGAGAGCATAACAGAGGATCGTGTTGGCAGTCTCTCACTGCCTGCCTATCTGGTGCAGTGCTCACCAAAGGTAAACATGGCCAAGATGTCTCTACTGAGATAACAACCTCAGAGATCTCCACATTTTTTTGTGAGAGAGGTGCAGAAGGCATGTATTCCTTGAATAAATGTTTTTCTTAGGCTCCTTCTATAACCAATTTTTATTTAAGCCTGTGTTGGTTTTGGCAAAATGACACAAGGTACACAGAGGCCTGGGTATTTCTGGGGTCTTATTGTGTGGTGTGTGTGTGTGTGTGTGTGTGTGTGTGTGTGTATGTGTGTGTGTGTGTGTTGAACCTGCAGAAGCTAGAAGAGGGTGTCAGATGCCCTGGGACTGGGGATGTGAGCCACTGTGGAGTTGCTAGGAATTAAACCTGAATTTTCTGGGAGAGCAGCCAGTGCTCTTAACTGTTGAGCTATCTCTCTAGTTATGGTCCTCCAGTCCCATTTTATAGATCAGAAGACTGGGGCTTGGAAAGGCGTGGTGGTTGAGGTCCCACACTGAGGAGTGGCAGGTTTAGACAGCTTGCTGTCCACACTCTGTCCACCCTGCATGGGTGTCCAAATCCGGCATCTGCTTTCTTGATACCAGCCTAATGCAGCTGCCCATTTAGGTCACAGCTGAGCTCAGAGGCTCCGTCACATGTCTAGATGGGGACATTTTCCCCACCTCTCCTGCATGCTCCATAAATTCCTAATTGCTCGCTGCCATCCGCTTGGCATTTCACTACCCAGAACTTGGAGCCATCTGCAGCCTTGGGGAGTTCATGCTGTTTTCCTTCCAGGAAAAAAAAAATTACATAAGATGAAGCCCAGGGCCTTCTTATAGGGAGTTTCCTGCTGAAGAAAGAACTCAGGCTCAGTAGCCCTAGCTGCTGTTTCCTAGTATCCTGGTTCACAGTTGTGCTGCTTCTGTGCTCTGAGCCAGTCTCCTTGCAAAACTTTTAGGAAACAGTCACACGCTGTTGCTGTGTCGCACAGGCTTGCCCTCAACAGTGGTCCTCTGAGCTCTGTGTTAGATGATTTGTCCTCTTAGGGAGTAGAGATGGCCTCCAGGGGCCAACATACCCAGGGACTCCAACCCACCCCCTCCCAACTTTGCCCAACTGCTGCCACTTCTTCCTCTTACCAAGGTTCTTCCTTCCCCTGCTTCCCTGGGGTGGGGGGGGGGGTTTACTCCTCTGCTGCCAATTAAACCGCCCCTATATTTTATGCCTGTATGTTTTACAGACGTGTTCATTACAAAAGTTACTGACTCAGACAATGATGGCGCATGCCCCACACGCTGAGAAGTTGGGCAGCTCTCCTAAGATGAACTCGTTCCATCCCTGGCATTGGTGCATTGGGGGTGGGGGTGGGGGACCTGGCTTGCTCATGTACCCATGGAGATACATACAGGTGACAGTGGCAGAGGAAGAGAGCTGTCCCCAGGGAGGTGGCATGTGGCAAGCAACTGAGAGAGTGCCCTGAGACAGGGGTTAGTGAGCAGAGGGCGAGAGGGTTGACTGGCAACTGTGGTAACCAGGTGAACTTTGAGCAGAAGTGACATTTGAGCTCTGGATTGGAATCCGCTGGCCAGAGCTGAGCCAGGCCATGGGAAGTTGCAGGCCTTGAAGTCCCCTGGCAATGAGGCTTTCTGGCTCTTTGTCCCATTAAGGTCACTTTGGAGGCTTGATGCCCATCCAGCCACTTAGCTCCAGCATTGTGTCACATGGCTCCACGTAGACATTGTTCCAACCTCGGCACTCACCTGTTTGCGATTCTTGCAGTAGCTGTTTTGATTCTGTGCATTCATCTTTGCTTGTTTATATATATATTTTCTCTCCCCTTTTGCTCTTTAAATCTATTTTTAAAAAAATAATAATAGGGCTGGAGAGATGCCTTGGTGGTAGGGGCACTTGCAGAAGAACAGAGTTCAGTTCCCAAGCACCCATAAGGGACAGTGAATAACTATCTGTGACTTCATCCTCAAGGGATCCCATGTCCTCTGCAGACATGGCATTGGCCTGCGCACACCCCCTCCCCCACATATACCTGTAATTCAAATCACTACAAATAAATCTTGAAAATAAGCTACATTCTAATGCAGGATGTGAGAAGGTTGCTGTAAATAAGTGGCCACGGGAACAAAGGAAACCACGGAGCTGGCTTCTAGCTCTGCACAGGAACTTTCGTGAGACTCCCCCAAGCCTCTCATCCTGAAAGTGGGCGGGCTGGGGGTTAACACCCGCCATGATGCCTTCTCTCTAAGAGACTAAGCATGAGGTGAATCTGGCCCTAAACGGCATTCTCCTGCTGTGTTGTAATATCATTGAACATCACACCAAAATCAGCCCACTGTGGGCATCTTCTAGGCCGAGATGGTGTTCTGTGAGCATGGATTCGTCATGTGGGCTAGACAAAATGGAGAGCTCAGTGGCCCGCCAGATAACTGAGCCCCTGGTTCTCCTCAAATTCCATTTAGCTCTGCCTCATACAGCTCTCTATTCAAAAGCTGCCCTGTGAGTGAGTATGCTGTTCTCGTCCTGTGCAGTACGGAACAGAGTTGAAGTGTCTCAGATACATTAACATCAGCTGTGGCTTGCTGCAAGGCTGACTGGCGTCTGAGGAAAATGAGGTATAGCCAAACCCAGGGCACCCCTTGTTCCAAGCCTGGAGTTGGGCAGCTACCTTTAGAAGAAGAAAGGACAGCCCCTCTCCTCCTACTGTGCAGGAGAAAGAACGCTCCACTTGGGAGGGAGCTGTGTGGGCCTGGGTCGGTCCCACCAACACCTGGCCTCTGGCTATCCTTTTCCGAGATCCTAGGACAGCTGTGAAGCTCTTCATTAATGCACCACGTGGTTTTCCACAGCCCATTAGTGATTTCCCAGAAGGCCAGTTCCCAATATTGATCTGGCCGCGGCTCCAAGGAGCCCTTTGGCATCGGATCCTTTCTGGAGCCAGCCAGGGCCCTGGTGAGCCCTCTGAAGAGATTCCACATGCTAATGAAAGGTCTGGTCGCCTAGCTCCATCCAATACAGAGCCACATTCTATGAAAACAGACCACTCCCAGGAGTTGCATCCCCAAAACATACCGAATGGGTTTGAGGCAGGAGACAGGTCTGGTGTTGGAAGAGTAATAATTTCTAAAGAAGTTCCTAACCCAGTGTATGGAAGGCAATTACCAATCTCCCTTCAGTGGAACTGACGTGCTTTCTGCACCTCTCAGAGATTACAGGAGGGAAGAAATGTGGAGAGGATAATTAAGCTTAATGAGGGAACCCGGATGCCAGTCCTCTCCAGTTCATAGCTCTCAGGGCCCCAACACTCTCAGCTGCTTGTTGCCCTTTGCATTTTACTGGCAGTAACTAGTTAGACCCTGGAGGGAGAGCCATGTCTCTGACCACACTCTCAGACAGACTCACAGTCGTGTAGTGCCCCTCAAGGGAACATGCTCAGAGACGTACCTGTTTGTTGGTTTCATTCTGCAGACATCATGTGGACTTACACACAAGAGAAACGGCTATGGCGGGACCGAGTGAGGTCATCCCTATGGACACGTCTCACAAAATGACACACGGCTGTATCTCTTAAAAGTCTTTTTGCTGTTTTTGTTTTTCTAAATGTTAAGACATTAAGAAAATGAAAACCATAGTATTTGTGGGAAGTCTTGTGATGCATGTATATGTTGTACAGTGTTCAGAGCAAGGTGGGGACACTTACATCTTCTCTGCTAGGGCTTCTGGCCCATCACTGTTCACAAGGTCACACTAGGCCACTGCCACCAGACAGCAGAACTCACTTCTGTGTCTTGGCACCCACTGTGTCTCTGCTGCTCTAGGAAGCAGTCCTTGTTGTGGGAGACAGGGCAGGATGTCCTTGAGCCCACGACACTCAGCTTGCTCTCTCCCTTCTCGATCCCGCATCTCACACAGTAAGATCTTACCGAATTCAAACCTGTCCTCAGAGCCCAAGCCAGTTCCTGATCAAAGTTCTCAGTGGCTCTTTTTCCCTCTCTTTCAGTCATAGAAGTAGAAGCCAGGACCTCAGCATGCTAGGCAAAGTCTCTACCGAGCACAGAGCCACACCCCCAGCCCTTATGCCAGTTTTTATTAATAAAAGGCTGAGGACTGTAGGGCTCAGGCTGGTGACATGCATGTGTCCTCCTGATCATTGTGTCAGGTCACAGTTGTCCTCTGACACAACTCTCTGGTCACTTGCCTGGGGCTTCACTTCCTCTAGGAAAATAAATATATTTATATATATTTGAAAAATGCGTTTCCTGGGTGGTGGTGGCACACACCCTTAATCCCAGCACTTGGGAAGCAGAGGCAGGCAGATCTCTGAGAGAGGCCAGCCTGGTCTATAGAGTGAGTTTCAGGACATCCAGGGCTACACAGAGAAACCATATCTTTAAAAAAATGAATAAATAAAACAAAAAGAAAGAAAAATGCATTGGTTATATTATATATTGTACTTAAGATACATTATATTTGTATGTTTTCTCTATCTTTTAAAGAGGAAATAATTGCTTCAGAAAGCCTTGCCTGCACTCGAACTTTACCCTGAAGCATCATGACCTTTTTAATTAACTGCAGTAGTCTGTGGCTATAGCTACTCCTACAGTCCTGTGTGCTGCAAACCTTATTAAACAAGAGGCTGATCTTAGTTCATGACTCCAGTCCAGGGGGTCAAGGGCTGCATCTGCTGCTGGCTTTATGTCAGAGCCAGGGAGCACCTGAGGGATATGACTAGTGTGTTTTGCATTTGTTAAGGACTAGCAAGTTAGCACTGTAGTAAGATCTCATGACATAGTGGCTATGGCAAGATAGTGGTTGACTGCTCTCTCCGTCTAGAAGCGAACTGTTGAAGTTCTGTCCCATGCGCTTGCACAGGGCCTCGTTTCCTTCTGTTGTGTTGTCCCACAATTCCTTATGGTGTGACCTAATGACCTCTCAACCTCCTAACTATGTTAAGAGGAACGAACAAGTCTCAGGCAGCAGGGAAGCAAGGATCGTGGAAAGCTTGCTGTTCCTTCCTCACGCATTCTATTGGCAGCGAGCAGTCAGTCCTAAGGCCTCACGTGACTGCAGAGGAGGCTAAAAAAGCATACTCTCTGAAAAGCGTACTATGCAAAGTGGAAGAAAGGAGGATTGAGGTTTGGGGCAGGCTACCCAAAAGGCCCTCTCCTCTTTGGTGACTTAATACAGACAGGTCTGCCACCAGGAAGGTCCTGTGCAGATTCACCATTCTTGTGTCTGCATGTGGGCATTTGTTCGCTTAATAAATACCAAAAGACTGTCCTTTGTAGTCCCTCTGGGGCGGGCAGGGTCAGTGATGGGGTAGACAGGTGGGACACTGGTGTTGAGTCAGGACAGAGCTGGCTTATAGATTTTGACCATTCTTTCGGCCTCACTTATTTGTACATGGCTAACTGTAAGAAGGGCTTGAGGCATAGATCTGTGGTCACATACTGCTGGGAAAAAAATGCTACTTACACATTTACATCCCTCAGACTCTCTGTCACCCTGAGGGAGGGAGGGCAGGTGCAGAGAGCCCTGGGCACGGGTGAGAACCAGGCAAATCTCTCAGATCCTGTCGCGGAGCAGTCAAAGCACCAAGTCAAGACCAGGCAGATCCAGATTCTGGTTCCAACCCCTAATGGCAGATCCTCAGTCCTCCGTGATCTTTGGTTCCCTAGTGATAAAGTCAGTGCTGAGGTGGCTTGTGCGAGAGGGCTACTCTGATTGGTTGTATCCACCCCAGAGGTCTGTGTGTTGAAGACTCAGCGCCCAGGGTGGTAGTGTAGGAGGAGTTAGGCTGTAGTTCTCAGGACGCCTTGAGTTTTCTCAGGAGAAAGATGTAAAAGGCGTGAGTCCAGCCACACCCGGCTCTTTGTTTTCTAGCTTGAGATCTAATCTTCTCAGGGTTCCTCTCCCTCCACAATGGGATGGAGAACTTGTACCATGCCGTTTGATCTTCAGACTCCAAATCTATGAACTAGACAACGCTTTTCCATCCAGGTTGCTTGAGTCAGGTACTCCACAATGTGTACGGGGATGGGATTTGAGTGGTACTAGGCTGTGGGATATCTACAGGGTGATGGGTTGGTCCTAAGATGCTGATGTTCCCTGGCTTTGAATATCTCTCCCCTCTGGCTTGTTCAGAGCTCATGGTCCTTAATAATTGCACTGCCCATACTAAGATGTCCCAAGGATTTGCCGAGAGAACGAGTCCTGAGTCTGTAGACTTGGGGGCAACAGGCAGGAAGCTTTGCCTGCCCCTGGCGTGCTCAGCCCACCATGAGAAGAATCTCTGGTCCTCCATATCTTGCCTCCTGCCTGCTCTACTCTGAGTTTCTCTCTGGTGCCCCTCAGCAAGGACACATTGCGCGTGAACGTCACCTGTTAGGAACGCCTTAACCCACTAGCCTCCTCCATTCCCCTCAGAGCGTCTCAGTGGCCAAGGAACCTTGTGTTGGCAAGTGGCAGGACCTTCTGAGATGGGAGGTTTCTATGCGGGTGAGGGTTAGGAGGACAGGCTGGGTGGGAGAGGGCTGCAGCAGAGCCAGAGCAGAGTGGAGTGCTGGCCACACCTGGCTGTCTGCTGAGTGGAGAACTGGAGTTATGGGAGCCTGGGTTTGAACTAGAGAGGCAGGGAAGGGTTAGGGTTAGGAGGCTGCTCTGTGCTCAGGTAAAAAGGGATGAGGGTAAACAGGAGGATTGAAGGAACAAGTCCAAGAGCCGAGAGGACCTGGGGAAGAGCTTTGTGTTGAGGACATCTGGAAACTCAAGTCTGGACTGTGGAAGCACAGGCTGAGCAAGGCATCGTCCAGGCTGAGTACTTGGGAGTACAGGACTTGGGCTTCAAAGCCCAGCAGAGAGCTAAAAGCCCAAGTCAGGATCCAAGAAGGCATACTGTCCATTCCAGGGCAGCCCAAGAATTCATTGTGGGTGTCAAGCTGATGAGGACCTGGGAAGGTGTCCAAGCCTGACATTCTATCTAAATTTATATATTCTTCAACTTGAGCTATTCTCTACTGGGAGAGACTTTTTTTTTTTCCCCTCAAAACCTGATTGGATCAGTCAAGGAACATTCTGAGCAGCTGCTCTAGACCAGTTATTGCCTGTGCAGCAGAAATGAGGATTGAAGAAGAAGAGGAATGTGGAGACAGCCAGGGTAACCGGGGGCAAGGGTACTACCAAGCCCAGGAGCATGGAAACCCAGAGGCAAGGGTCTGTCGGGGAGAGATGGAAGGGAATGTTGTTACCCCGAGCCCTGGGTATGATCACTGAGTACAAGAGGGAAAGGGCACCTGAGGCTAAGGCCCCAGATACACAGAAAAATACAACGCTAGACAGCAAGGCTCAGGAGACTTCCATGTGCCCAGCCTCACTGAGCACTAGAGAACTGGGAGTTCAGGTGGCACTGTCCTCATGGAGGGCTTCTGTCAGAGCAGAAGGTCTAGTGTCACTGGGTGTTGATGCCGAGGGTGACACATACTCACCCCAGCAGGCGGCAGTGCACATTGGTCCTCTTTAGAAAGCAGTTTGTCAGGACCTGGTAACACAGGCCATTCTGCTACGCCCCACCTTAACCGAAAAGCAACCGGAGGGTACTGGCATTTATTTTGGAAGAACGGTGAGCTTTGGTGGGACCACGTGGGTGTTCCAGGAGGCAGAGGTAGGACGAGTTTTTAAAGATAAGAATGAGGATGATTTTAGATGTTTTAAAGCAATAATCCTTGATCACAATGGCCAATACCCATGTGGCACCAGCCCCAGGTTGAATGAAGGGTCGCTAGGCAAACATCTTTGAAGACATACGTTTCTACTGGAGGCTGCTCAGCCCACTATGCAAGCTGGTGGTTCTGGAAGTCTTTCGGGATGGCCATTATCAGGCAAGGTGTTAAGAAGCCTTCTTTCATAACCTCCTCCTGCCTGCACACCCTTGTTTTTAAACACAAGCAAGTACCTTTGTTTTGATTCTTTTATGTTAAGCACGTCCCAGCCTTTTGCCAGAAGGCACAAGAATGTCTAGAGCCATTGGGCCTGTACCACACTTAACTGGCATGGTCTATATGTCCCGAGAGGGAAGAGTGGAGAGAGAAATCATAGGCTGTTTCTGAAGCATGAATGCTGCCCCGTGTTTTAAAATGTGCTACAGTGTACATGAGATCTCAAAGCACAGTGAAAGGATGCTGGCTTCAGCAGCCCTTGTGATAAGTCTCGTGTGAAAATGTAAATACGGATAGCCGTAAACATATGACTGTCACCTATATACATAGGAGAGACTTTGAAGAAATGGCACCCCAGCTGCTCCAGCTGGAGACAGAGAGGCGCCTGTGTGCATGGGCCTGTGTCACTCCCTCAGCTGATGTGGAGGAAGGGTGGTGTTTGCTGTGCCGTGGTCACTGAAGCAGGATAGCTGGACTGTTTGTACTTTTTGATCTTTATAGCTTTTTCACATTGAGAAATCACTCAGTCCTTACAGTCTGTGTAACAGCGGCCCCTGTGTAGTTGGAGATAAAGGCTGAGGGCACATTGAGTCTCCTAGGCTAGATAAGGAATCTTGAGCTGGGCCTGGTGGCACAGAGCTGTAAGCCTAGTTTCTCCTGAGGCTGAGATAGAAGGACCATGAGATCAAGATCTGGTTGGGCTAAAGAGTGAGTTCAAGGCCAACCTGGCCGACTTAGTCTCAAAGTATAAACAGAGAGCTGTTTATATGGTAGCTCAGGGGTGGAGTATTAGCCTGACATATATTTGATCCTAGGTTCATCGTCTCTGCAGTCAGAAGGAAAAAAAGAATTTTGATATCCTAATGTCGTTTTTTCTTCTAATCTGAAATGCTTTAGAGCATTTGTAAAGTTTTAGACATGTAACCAAGGAACCACAGCTTGAAGAAAAGCATTGTGCTAAGTCTCTAGATTTAAAAAAAAAAAAAAAAATTAATGTGTATGAGCGTTTGCCTGCCTGCATGTATGTATGGGTACCACAGGTGTGCAGTGCCCGCATCAGATCCTCTAAAGCTGGAGTTAGAGATGATGGTTAGCTATTATGTGGGTACTGGGAGCCAAACCAGTCTTCTACAAGATCATCAAGTGCTCTCTCCAGCCCCAAACCCCATCTTTTTTGCCCTGGGTTTTGCCCCTATGTTAATTCCAAAGATGGGAGAAGAACGAACATGAACCCAACTCATCACGGCCAAATTAATTAAAGCAAGCAGTTAGTTAAGCAAGCATTTTTATGTGTAGGTACTGGCTACCTCCTCCTAAGGCAGGTTGCAAGAGGTCAGCCTTGGACATGAGGAAGAGAAGGCTTTTATAGCTCAGAGGTAGGGGGCTTCCAAATGGGGATTTGCCAGGCAAATAGGTGGGGTTATATAGCAAGTTGGTCATAACAAGGTCGTCATAACAACAAGTGGTTATAACCTTTAGGACTATAAGATGGTTATAACAACTTTTTTGAAACAAAGACACGATGGTTGCCGTTTCCCGGAACAGAAATTAGAGAACTATTTGTAGCGAAGCCCAATACTTGAGAAAGAGATCTAATAGCAAACAGGAATGAGCCTCATTTGTCTTTACTATAAGATGGGTTTCAAGCCTAGGATAGAGGCAGGCGGGTCCATCACCTACTCCCAACCTTTCAGTGCAGGAAGCATGCTGTGTCGCAGAACAATCCAGATTGACCCTGGGACAGTCAAGCTAAAATAGGTCTTGGGAGACACAGTGCTCTTGATTATCTTGAGGATTTCCTTTGCTCGCAGAAAGCCAGGCTGGACGCTGTACCTGGGTCTTCTCCAGGACAGCCACAAGTAATGAAGAAACCTGGGAGGACTCAGCAGGGATCAGGATGATTGTCCCAAGATCCCAGTGGGGAGCCACCCTGAAACCACAAGGAAGCAGGGACCAGATTGCTGTGGGTGGGGAGATGATGTTGACAGATTCCACAGCCAATGGTAGCAGGAATGAGTGTAACCCAGCATGCCTCCAATGCCTGGGGACTGTGTGGCCTGGTGTGCTCTCTGCTGCCCAGCTTGCAGGCATACCAATTGACTGCAGGCCTCCTGGGGCTGGCTCTGGAGAGCTGGGGGTTGGGGGAATCAGCCTCGCAGAGCCTGCAGGCTCAGCAGGCTAGATTAGGCAGGCAAGCTGTGGTGAAGTGAGTTAAGTGTTCAATGAGAGATGCTGGCAGCATGCTAGGTCACGTGGTAAAAATGCATGGAGCTGCTGGGCATTTCAGGCTGTTGGATGCTGAATTTGCCTTTGCTCGTTCATATGGAAGCACGTCCTTGCAGTGGCGTGTAATTTTCTAGCTGAATGACTTCAGAGTGGGCCCACTTTGGAATGTAATTACCCTTGTGCTGGAAGCTCTACTGAAGTCCATACTCAGAGGAATGGACAATGCTAGACATTGCGACAGTCACCACAGGGCTCATTACCTGCAGCCTTCAGTTGGTTTGAATGTAGTGTGATGGCATTCTTATGTCCTGAAGACCTGGGAATTGGAAGGGACTGTCCAAAACTGCCCTGCTGCCAGTCATGTAGGAGGGACGAGTCTGGTCCACTGGATACCACAAGACCCTGACTTCAACGGCCCAAACCTTTTAGTTCCGTGCAGGTCTTTAGTGACGATCCTAACAAAATACAAAAGACCCACCCAGCTGTGGATTCATTGTGTGCTAGAGGCTGCATGCATGTTCTGAACAATGATAACTTAGTTCTGGGGGAACTTGTGAATTGGAGCTACTTAAAAGAGGCATTTTCAAAGGTAGGACCCAGTGTAGGGCTACAACACGTGGCTGTCTAGAGCACAGGGCTGAGAAGGGCTCCCAGGCCATCTGGGTTTGGTAGGAAAGGGAGCTGTGGTTGCCTAGTGATGTCTGCTCTGAGTTTAAGAGGCTGTGGGTGATTAGTGATGTCTGCTCTGAGCTTAATAGGCTGTATGTAATAAGTGATGTCTGATCTGAGCTTAAGAGGCTGTGAGTGATTAGTAATGTCTGCTCTGAGTCCAAGTGGCTGTGGTTAGTGTGGTCTGCTCCTGTGGCTCAAGTGTCACATCTCAGTAATCTATTTGTTAGGCCTCCCAGGTTCCTGATGCTGCTAGGAGCATTCTCCAGTGTTCTCTCCTTTGTGCCTCCAGGCAGCAACTCTAGAAATAAGTAATGCCATGCTGTTTCCACAGGAAAATGTTCATGGGAAGATGTGAAGGAATTGAAAGCAGAAGCCCAAAATGAGACATGCAACATAATTACAATTAATTACATGGTGATTTCTACTTATAACTATGTAATTGAATCATAAAAGATTATAAACAAATTTAAATATATATATGGCAAGGAAGAAACTGAAAGGAGGCAGATCTTGGTGCTCACAGTGGGTAGATTTCTTTTCTTTATGCTTGCCTCTGTTTTTCTGCAATGACCCACATTCCTTTTTCAAGCATACATAAATTAAGTGTGAGTGGGTGTGTGCATTTTTAAAAATGTTACATATTTGGGGATTTGGTAGCATGCTTTTTTTTTTTTTTTTTACTTCATAAATTCACAGGAAACATTAATTACTCCTCCTGACATAAATTTGAAATAGCTGCTAAGGGCTGCTCCAAACTGCTGGCTTATCTGGGGTTGAGAGATCCAGACAGCAGCCTTTGCCATCACCCACTCCAGTTCTAAGGCCTTAATCTGAAAGAGTGAGAAAAAGGTGAGAGTTCACGGGAGATCCAAGGCACCTGCTGTGGTTGAGTAAATGTTCCCCAAAGAAAGACAGGCTTCCTCAGCCTTTCTCAGCCCCTGCTGTGGGAACTGCTGGGATGGTAGTGAGAGTGGAGGGCATGCCCTTGCAGGGGGTAGGGGGGCATAGTAGGACTCCAGCTCTTCCTTTTCCTCTTTTGTTCTGTGGCCACGAGGCAGATGTCCTTGCTTCATTTTGCCTCCTGCCCAAAATGTGTTATCACTAGCTGAGAGTAGTGGGGTCCACAGCCTAGGGACCCTCCAGAATGGAGAGCCAAACTTGTAGAAGTTAGCTGCCTCGGGCGTTTGTTACAGTACCCGGAGGCTTACTCAACACCAAAGCCTCAAAGAGGGGCACAGGACTGAAGACTTGCAGAGTGTTTGCTTATGAAACAGTCTCATCTGAGGACATTTAGAAACTTCCCAGTAACTTCCAACCCAACTCAAAAGACTTGACTTCTGTGAAATAGGAGTAGTTCCTTGATCTCTTTCCTGTCACCATAGCAGAACACCGGAGCTGGATATTTTATAATGGAAGGAGGGGTTTTTTGGTTGGGTTTTTTGGTTTTGGTTTTGGTTTTTTTTTTTTTTTTTCAGCTCAGAGTTGCAGGGACCCAGGAGTGTAGTGCTAACATCTCCTTGGTACTGTGGCCTCAGAGGGATTATACCTCCTCTGGAATTTTAGGGAGGTGAACCTCATTTAAAGCATATTCAAGTACATGGAACTGGCTACTTTTCTAATTGAGAAATGAACCATGCCCATGGAGGCCTTACCCCAGTAGCTGGTGTATACTTAAGCATTGAACATGTTGTTCTTTTAAAAATAGACTTATATTTGTTATAATACACACACACACACATACACACACACACACACACACACACACACACACACACACCTACACAACTGGA
Organism: Rhabdomys pumilio; assembly: GCA_030674055.1. Classification (NCBI taxonomy): domain Eukaryota; kingdom Metazoa; phylum Chordata; class Mammalia; order Rodentia; family Muridae; genus Rhabdomys; species Rhabdomys pumilio. The sequence goes on from JANHMN010000008.1 coordinate 25,306,011, forward strand.
TTTCTAATGTTTTAATAATTGTGATTTATTAAGAGCCAAGCCACTTACATTCATTTTCTAGTCACCCCCTTGGTGCCACCATGCCTAGCCTGGCTGCCCTGTGCCTCCCCAGAGTGTAGCTGGAGGCTTAGGTAGCACCAAAGGCATCTGGGCAGCGAATCAGCTGGAGGTCACTTGGCGCATTGCCTTGCTTCTTAGGTAGGAAGCCACCACAGCTGGCATATTGCAGAGTCCACCTGGCTCACACCGCAGCCCACATACGTGTTTAAAGCCAGACTGACAGGTATAGATTTCTATGGAAAGAAATCTCGATGCACAGAAGGGGATCCAGGGAATGGCCTCCGGGTCTTAATGTAGCAAAAGCAAGGGCCCCATGCTCTTCCTTACCCTTGACAAAAGCAAACCAGTTACAGCATAACGAATTTCTCTGAGGAGTGAGGAAGGCGATGCTCCTCTGCACATTGACCCAAGTGGATAAGTGTCTTGTTCCCTGGTCCTGAGAGGAGCTACAGTGGTGTCCAGGAGCTCATTCATCAGGGTAGCACCATCAAGGCACCCAGCCCGTCTGTCAGGACACCTCTTGCTGCATGTAGAAATAATCAAGAGAGGTCCAGGGGTTTCCAGCCAGTCGCCTGAGGCCATGTGGAGTCACAGGGAGATAGAACGTGCGGATCGCCCTGGAGGCTGCAGGTTCTTCTAGACCAGGGGTTCTCAACTGTCCTAATGCTGCGACCCTTTAATATAGTTCCTCATGTTGTGGTGTCCCACAACCACAACATTTTGTTGCTACTTCAAAACTGCAATTTTGCTACTGCTATAACCTCACTTTAGTGAGGACAGTGTGTGCATATCTCAGGGAGAGGACGGGAGCCTCACCAAATGCTTGGCCACCCCTCCCACCCCCCACCCACACTGACTTGTTGGGCACTTGGTGCAGGTGGCTGGAGGAACACAGGGGGACCTCAGCTGCACTCTCCAGGGGAGAGTGGTGGCCTCACGCAGCTGTGGCTGGTGAACCCTAAGGTCACTGTCAGTGCAGATATAGTAGCCGGGGACAGCATGTGGCTGGCAGGATGCGGGCTGTTAGCACCGTTGTCCGGGTGGTTGTCCAGTCTTCCTTGATGATGCTTGCTGACTTCCCTGCCTTGGGCTCTTCCTCAGTCTTCCGTTTCAGCGTCTGGTGATGGTCGAGAATGCACAAGTTGGCTGTACAGGAGTATCAGAGGCAGCATCCTCGGCCAGGCTGCTGCAGAGTTCGAGTGCTGTTTTGAAAGTGTATTAAGTGGTAGGATGCTGTCAGAAAACTGGTTGTGGTTCTGCCATCACTGCAATCTTGTTTTCTTCTTAGAAAACGCCTCTGCCTTTTAGTAAGAAATGAAGGTTGGGTTTCAATCAGATGATTCATGTAATTCCTGTCGTGTTTGCAAAATCTCAGGCCTCCCTGCCAGCCCTTAAGGCCTCTGCCTTTCTTTGTGCCAGCCCTGATTTGTGCTCAGCTCCACACTTGCCTTGAATGCCCCAGTGTCTGTGTTTCCACCTGCTCATTCTCTCTACAGAGAATTCTCTCTGTTCAATTTCTCTATAGAAGTGTCTGTCTGTGTGGTAAATGGGTCATCTGTGGGTGACAGGAGGCACTTTGGGCTGATACACAGAACAGAATTGGGTGCTTTTCTGCACAATTGAGTAAACAGCCTCCAGGACTCTAGGAGATGCTCTAGAGAGTTCTGTCTGTCCGTCCATCTATCCATCCATCCATCCATCCATCTGTTCATCCATCCTTCATTCTCTATATCTATCATCCATCCATTCTTTTTCCAACTGCCCTTCTGTTCATCTGTTCATCCATCCATCTGCCCATCCACCCACACAGCATTTATGGCTAGAGGCTGCTCCTGGGCATGGGATATCAAGATGAATCTGTGGAGTGTAGTCTCCCTCCTCAAGGAACAAAGGATCCACTTATACCACATCCTGACAGGTGCTGGATGAACCAAATACAGTCAGAGATTCTGGGACCCCTGTGGGGAGTGATAAGCTAGCATGGGAAATTGCTGAGGACTTCCATATAGGGTCAGAGGTCAGCTCACACCAAGTTGGAGGGCATAGATAAAGTTGGGGCACTGAAGAACCAACATATATGTCTTGTGTGGTTGGAAGACAGGGTGGGAAAGTGGAGGGCAGGGGCAGGAGGCCAGAAGAGAAAGTGGTCGGCGTGGAGAGGGGCGGAGTCGTAGCCCGACATGGTCATCCGCCATGACATGAGCTCATGCATGGTATTGTCTTGTGATTCCTTTACATGGTGGTCAGAATTGTAAGCCTCTCTGGGTTCAAAACTTATTGGTTGTGTAAGCTTAAGGAAGTTAGTTTGCCACTCAGAATATCTCTCATCTGTAGCATGGGCACTAAAACAGTACCACCTCAGGTGGTTTTTTTTGTTTGTTTGTTTGTTTTTTTGTTTTTGTTTTTGTTTTTTGTTTTTGAGGGCTCAATGAATTAACTTGCAATACTATTCTTAGACCAGCACCCAGCCAGCCAAGTGGCAACCATCAGCATGGCTGTTTTACAGACCCATCACTCTGCTGTGACATGTTGGGCTTTTCCCTCCTTAGTCAGTGGTCTGCTTTACTGATCCATGTCGCAGAGGACAAATTTATTTCTGTTTCCTCTAGATTGTGTGGTCCTTGGCAGGTGCAAACCCGTCCTTGTGCCCTGGCCTGTCTCTACTGGGAAGCCCTGCCAGAGGAGCCCAGGCCCTGGATCCCCAAGGAGGGAATGGGGGTTCCATTTGGATTTCAGAAGAGCCCAGAAGGGATCCAGCTCAGTTTCACAATCCTACCCCAGGACCAGAAGATGCATCTTTTAAATGTTTACAGCCATAGATTGGGAGGCTGCCGTCTAAGAGGCAAATGATGGAGCATGGGGTGCTAGGTAATGTGCATGAAGGAAGAGCACACACCACCCCTTGTTGGAGGAAGCCCTGGGGACACTGTGGTTTAGTGTTCACTGGTGTCTGAGCTTCCCCAGCTTGAGTGGCTCCCCGGGGTAGGAACTAGTGCTTCACCCCTCTGACTGCATGTTCCTTCCTATAGATGCTGGTACCTCTCCAACTCTGCCCTGGTACATGAGCAGAGCCCCTCTTCCGTCCTACTGGTTCTCAGCCTTGATATCTTTGAGTACATACATGTATGAGCAGGATGGAGGCAAGTCTCCTCACCCAGAGCTAGGAGGGCATCAGGCCTTGATCCACAAATAGGCAGAGCAAGTAAAGCAGGACCCAGTGAGTCCAAAGGCCTCTGAGGAACAGATGGGAGGGTCCTGGTCCTCTCAGCCCTGGGCTCTGTGTCTCCAGGAAGCTATAGTTGGTGGTTACTGGCAGCTGTGGGGGGTGGTAAGAAGGTTAGAATGTGATAAGTCTGTGGTCACAGGTTGTTTTTCTTACTTAACCCAGGGGTAGGTGAGGCAGAGGAGACAGAAAAGGCAGAGGGTACTCAGAGCCTTTGGGTACGTTTCTGGGACTGTGGAAAAAAAACACCACATCCAAAAGCAGCTTGGAGAGGAAAAGGTTTATAAAGGCACACATATCCTGAATTCCACAGGCCATTAAGGAGAGCCAGGATAGGAACTCAAATGGGTGGGAACCTGGAGAGAGGAAAGGAACTGATAGAGAAGCCATGGAGAAGGGCTGCTTTCTGCCCTGCTCACTGTGGCTTGCTCAGCCTGCTTTCTTACAGAACCTAGGACCACCAGCTGAGGAATGACACCACCCACAGATCACTAAGAAAATGCCCTATAGGCTTGTCTACAGCCTAATCTTATGGAGGCAGTTTCTCAATTGAGGTTCTCTCCCCTCAGCTGACTATAATTTGCATCAACATGACCAAAAACTAGCCAGCACAGGGCCCTTATCTCGTTTCAGCTTTTAAAAAAAAAATTCTGGAATTTAGAAATTAAGAGTGTAGAAGGTCTTCGGAGGTTTAGGAACATGCCGTGGGGAGCACTGAACCCGAACCCAGGCTTTCATTCTGCATAGGGGCTACACATCTGTGGCTCCTTTACCTGCAGTGCCATCTGAGGTGGGTGTCGGTAGGCTCATCACCACTTCACAGGCAGACAAACGGGGGCTCAGCAAGTCTAGACCACCTGAACCCTTAAGAAAGGGCAAGAGAGCGAGTTCAGTTTTGCTGGGGAGGAAGCACCATGCCACCAAATGAGGGCTCACTCATTCCGAAAAGCTTGGAGCCTCTGGCTCCTTTATCTCAGGTTCCAAATGGTTTCCAGGGTGGCCCCTCCTCTCGGGGCTGGGTGCCAGGCAGGCCATCTGCTTCTGGGGCCGGCTGCCCCTCCCACAGCCACTGCCTTCTCCCTGAACGCCTGGCTCCTGTCTGGCTGCAGCCGTGGGGATGTTCCAAGGAAAAGATCTGTGCAGCCTCTTCTGCAACCTAAATTTTGTTGCTGTGGGTCCTGCCTTGTCTGCACAAACGGCTCTGCTGATGCTCAGCTCCCGTCCTCTGTTGAGGATGCAGGATGCCAGGAGAGGAGGGAAGGCACCGGACAGCTTCCCTTGGCACCTGTTCAGGGCTTGGCTGCACCAGCTCCCTGACAGGCATCCTCCTGTCTCCTGGCCCCATGATGCACAGTTGCCCTGAGAGCTTAGCATGGAAGTCATATCAGGTCACCACCCTGCTTGGTATTGTCTTCTCTTAGAGAAACTTCCCAGCTTCCCCATGTTGCCCACGACTTGGAAACCCTCCTCTCCATCACCACCACCAAGCAATGCCTGGCTCCTGCTGGGCCTTCTTCCTGTGCTTGGACTTGGTACGTCTGTGCCCTAGATGGGGGGGCTCTCGTCAACTTGGGCTTTGTTCCTCAGATACTCTGTCCAGGCCCTTTCTTCGTCATGTCTAAGTAGGACTCTCCCGCCCGCTCCCTCCTTGTGCTCATCTGTGTGTCTCCTCTTACTGAGCGTCCATCCTTCGAGACTAGGAGCCATGTGCAGGCAGGGGCAACATTGAGCACACATCTCAGAGTCCCCAGAGTCTGGCTCTAACAAGCTCGCAGCCACACTTCTGGGCCATATCAGGTATCATGGTGACCTACACCTTGTGAAGCAAGAACCTCTTCATTTCTCTGTCCATGATGATGGTAAGGTAGTCAGTGGGCTTTCCTGGGGGGCCATGAGTGACTACCAGCAGCCAAACCAAATGTGCCTTTTCTTGGGGAGATGTGAACAGACATGTAAATAGGTTGCCTGCGAGAGACAGAGTCCAGCTTGGTGAGCCAGTGAGGTGTTAAAGGTGTATAGGGGACCTTAAAACAACTGCATCACCGAAAAGTCTCATCCTGATGAATGACAACCTCATGGATGCCGCATACAGAATTCCCTTTCTGGGAGACATGGGTTGAACTCGGGCACATCCAGAGGCCACGTGTCTGGGGCAGACCTATATGCAGCTGTGGGGCCATAGCAGGAAGTTTCTAGGCTCTGGGGTGAGGGCAGGTATTGGCAGCTACTCTGATTTCAACACTGCAGCAGCCACGTGGACCCAGAGGGCATTGCTCTACAACACTGGGCTGCTCTCTTGCCACCCTCCCAGCCTCCAGGATGACAGTGACTGCATTTCTCAGCTTCTCAACCTCTGTTACAGAGTCCTTCAAGCAGAAGTTTAACTCCAGTGTTCTGTGAACAAGAACCAACAAGCGGCAGCAGCTTCCAGGGGTGAACGTGAATGTTCCCCTGGCAATCCAGGAGCTAGGAGCTGGTCTATGGATGGTCATACAAAAGCCCTTCATTTCGAATGATCACGCAAATAGCAGAAACGTGGGACAGAGGCACATAACCACTGGGCTGAGTGGGGCACACAGGGAGATGGGGACATCAGGTATGGATGTGAAGGGACAGTACCATGAAAAGGGCAGATGGCAGGGGCCACAGATGCAGCCATGGGCTGGCTTTGGGGCTTCTAGCAGGTCCTGCTTCACCCTGCATTCTAAACCCAAGACTGCCATGACAGTGGGATCCGGACCAGGTAAGCCGGAGGAGTCCTTTTACTAGATGTCAAGTCGCCTACTCCTCCGTTGCCTTGGGCACTGACATCGCAGTTGAGAAGATGACAGTCAGGGCCTCTGTAGTGACAAATGGTGGGGATATGTGCTGGAGGGGCCTCGTGAGTTAGAAAGCTCAGGGTGGAGGTGGCGAGGTGAAGACAGGGCGGCAAGCAGGAGCCTCGCTCAGCAGGTGCAGCCGTGCAGGTGGGAACACACACTGAAAGAGTACACTCAGCCAGCTCAAACCTGGTGTGAAGAGGGAACGGTGGGTTGTCTTCTGAATTGAGTGTCCAGGGACATCCATTAAGAGCTGATCTCCAGCCACAGAGAGGGATTTATACCAAGGAGATGATTGATTAGACATGAGGCTGCCCCAGCTAAGCGTTTGATAGCATGCCCTGACTGGTGTGTATCTGGGAACCAGGAAGAAAGCTAAATAAAGTCGCTAGTCAGTAAAGGAAGGGAAGAAGGTCATGATGTTTCTTCTCAGAAGAACTGTAAGCAGGGCAACCTGACTTAATTTTGCTTAGCCAGACAGACTTGGACTCAGTGAATACTAATGTGCAGGGGTGTGTGTGTGTGTGTGTGTGTGTGTGTGTGTGTGTGCTGAAACTCAAAGCTGTGAAATGCCCTCTTCCTGTAACAGTGTAAGGTTGAGCATGCCCACTGGGTTAGTCTGAGCATGCCCACTGGGACCCAGGTAGAACTCCGGTGGAGCTGGCAGGTGCGGAGAATGTATTGACCTTGCTCCCATTATGGGCAACCATGCAGTCAGTTTCTTTCCAAGAGGCGACAGCCACAAGCTCCTGAAGGCTCCATGCCTTTGTGTACTGAATCCATAGCTCACCCAGCATGCATTCTGGGAATGCTGTGACTTAGAAGTGGCTTCTCAGAGGAGTCTTACGGAGCCTCTGGGCAATGTCTTGACCAGAGCAGGTGCTTCTCAGCCTTGGTTGTGTGTGAGCCACGAGGAGACTCTCCAGCTCCAGACCAATCAGACCCATGGTCTCTGGAGAGGGACCCACACACTTGTGGTCTTAGATGCTCCCCAGTGATTCTCATCTAGGGCTGAGGTTGGACATGGCTGGGGTGAAAGGAAATTACACAGAACAAGTGTCTAAGCCTCAGGGTGTGGACACTATCAGAGTGTCAAGCTGGACATGACAGTGGTACCTTTACTGTTCTTTCTGACCCCAAATGACCCCCCCTCCTGAAGTCCCCCACTGTGGCTCATAGCTTTACTAAGGAGATGAAACACTTGCAAAATCCAGCTTGACCACTTCTCTGTTAGTAACCATGGGCTGAGTCCATGGTCCCAAGAATAGGCACCCCTGGGCCAGTCCTTGGGAAGTAAAATCCTTGTGAAGATGAGGGATGTTGGGGTCCCAGGCACACTCCACAGCAGCTGAGAACAACATGGAAGACACCTCTCTGCTGATCCCAGGAGTGTTAAGCAGGCAGGTGTCACTGTCTGCTGATGTCCATTAGCTTGCATATCCGTGGACCACACAGGCTGGGGAAGCAGGTCCCCTGCCTTTAGTTAGGGGCAGGAAATACATATGCTAGAGCTTAAAGATGAAAATCTAAAGCAGAGTGAAACAGACTTGCATCGTTGGCAGCCTGCATGGCTGGGCTGGGAGGGATTATGGAAAGAACACAGCTTTTAAGCGGGTTGGTTGCTTCCCCAGCCTGTGTGTGTAGGGCTGGCCTGGGGTGCAAGATTGGGGTAGCTCTGAGCTCCATGCCTTAGTGCTAAGCTCAGACAGCAGAGAAGCCAGGAAGCAAACACATGACCAGTGCCACCACACCCTGTGCTGAAGGATGGGGTCTGGCCTGGGCACAAGAGCCTAGAGAGGCCCTGGGCGAGTGTTGTGTTGAGTCCTGTGCCAATCAATATACTGGAGCCCTTTAAGCCAGGAGGTGACACATTCTGACTGGTATCTTACCTGTTGTCAAGCTTAGACACTAGGCATCTCTGAATTCTACTCTCATCTGCAGAGACAACAACACAAATAATAACAATAGATGATTAAAATCCTTCCATATTTTGTTACCAGGGGAACTGGCAGGCAGTAAGGCTGGGTGAGATGGTGGCTATGGCCCTCATCATGTCATCATTATGGGCAGGGACTCTTCACCCAAAGGGGACTCTCACTCCCCATTATGGGTTTTCTGCTTGAACACTGTGTATTTCAGAATCCAAGTGCCCTGCACTGACACTCAGAAACAAACAGTCCTGGTGAGGGTGGCACCTGCTAGCTGCTAGCTTTCTCCCAGGACCCAGCATAGGTCAGCTCCCACAACCTCTCAGGCCTGGTTTTCTAGGTAATAAGGTAAAGTCTGGTGGAATAGCGCTTTCCAGAGGGAAGGCCAGGCCATGGACTCCATCCCATCAACTCTGGCTAAATTTTAACACTAGCCCCCTTTCTAACTGGCACCTGGAGCTGGGAGTTGGATTCTGACTCACTGCTGGCTTGGTGTGAGCTCCCCAACTCTCTCCAGCAGTCTTGTCTGTGGCTTTGGCCTTCCTCACCGCTTCCTTCTTGTCCTCTAGGGCCCTCATCTTTGTGTCTCATGGAGCTGGGGAACACTGTGGCCGTTATGATGAGCTGGCTCAGATGTTGAAGGGGCTGGACATGCTGGTATTTGCCCATGACCATGGTGAGTACCTCCAGTTGCCACACAGGCTGGCAGAAAGGCCTGTCCTATCCCCTTTCTTCCTGCCCAGTTCTCTTCTCTGGGTTAAAATCTACATGTGGTTATATAAAGTATAGGACAGCGTGTCTGACCAGCAGTCACTATCAAGTCAGAGTTTGCAGACAGGCTTACTGGAAGCTTGGATGAGAAACCAAAGTTGGGCCTTGTCCGGGTTTATCTAGAGCCTGCCTGGGCCAAGGAGTCCTAGAGTACATTTATTAAGTGTTCGAGTGCTCTCTCTCAAAGTGGACACAGTTTTCTCCCAGAGACCTCAGGTAGATGCAGTAAGTCAGACTAAGTTCAATTTTAATCTCAGATGAACCAGCACAGGTTTATAAAGTGTCTTGAATATATTTACACCTGCATGTATATACATACACACGTGCGTGTGCACAGCTCCACGTACACAGCACTGTTACAGATTAGGAGGAACGATTTATTTTGGCTCACGGCTTCAGAAGTTTTGGCCCATCATCTGTTCTATCAGGCTCCCAGACTAAGGGATGACACCGCCCACATTCCAGGGGAGTCTTCTCCATTTATTTCATCCTCTACTGAAGTGCCCTTAGACACACCCAGAGTTGTACCGTAATACGCTCTTAGACATGTCTAAAGCCTGTTGAGTTGACAACGAAGATTAACAACCACAAACGGGTGTGCACACATAAATATGTCTGCACAATATACACCTATGTGTGTGGGAATGTTAATGTGCAAGCACTTATGGGTATACACATACAAGCATTCACATTCACATATGCACACACATGTGTCTATAGGTTATGTACATACACACATAATAGGTATGCACAGATACCTCCAGGCTAGTTTTTTTTCTTTTTTTTTTTTCATGTAACAAAAACTTCACCAATGGTTCTGGGCTTATTTCACAAATCAGTATGCAAATTCCAGTTCTTCTTTTCTAGGATTTGAAATCCCAGAGTCTCTGAAGTTTAAGTTCCCAGTCACAGTGTGGTCATTTCTGCACAGCCTACTGTGGCTCTCTGCCATTCTACCCAGATCCCGAAATGCCAATTTGTGTATCTGATATGAGGGTAGATAATTAAGTGATGTTGTCAGAAGGAGGGACAGGGGAGCTGTGGCAGTGGCTTGAGTCTCCTAGGAGCAAGAGCTGAAGCCATACCAGGGACAAGCTCATGCGAGACAGATAGCCTGCTGGGTGATTTTTGTCCACAAAGATCTGAGAATTGGATTTGCCAGGAGCCCCTTTAAGCTAGATGTATGCACGTGTCTCAGTAATTGAGATTATTAACTAAATTCTTCCCTATTATAGCTGTGATGTTCTCTGCTGCTCTGCAGTCAGCCCTGGTTATATTTGTGAGACTTGTTTGGCGGATAATATTCCAGGGTTATCCCCGAGGCTTTTGCTGTGGGGACTCTGTCGTTATTAAGCCCAACACTCCTCACACTAGAAAACCCTGAGATGGGGAGTGCTGTGTCCTGCTACATTCGTCTCCATTAAATCAGTTATAGTTGTTGTTGTGTGTTGGTCACCCCTTGAATTGTTGCAATGAACACCCTGAATCTCGGGCACCTGTCTTACAGCTGAGCGTCAGCCAACTTATCAGATAAATTGACAAGCCAGATGACGCCAATGGGAGGCTTTGCTTATATTGCCTGGCTAAGGTGCTTAGGAAAAAACATTTTTAAAGCTAGCCTGCTTGCTTTTCTCCCTCCTTCCCTCCCCCACTCTCTTTTTTTCTGGAGTCCAGAGAGCAAAGAAGCAGCCCAATTTTTGATGTGGCCACCAAAAATAAACAAGTCTGACCTTGCAGCAGAGGTCTCTGTGATGTTCCAAACGTCAGGCAGGAATGGATGTGCTCACCTGTTCTGAGTTTCCAGGACGAAACACTGGCAATACCTCTGCATGTGCCCAAAGGAAGGAGCCTGAGTCAAAAAACGGGCCTGGTTGAACATGTGTATGTGTGCCTAGGTATATACCTTCTCTTCAGATACAGGGGCACAGCCCCCCCTCCACACACACACAGAGCGGGTCCAAGTCCCCCACCTGATGGCAAGTCCAGGCCATCTGACCTGGACCTTATTGAGCCATCCGAACCTTGTGCTTTTCTTTCTTCTGTGTGGGCTCTGATTCTGTCAGATTGCTGAGATAACAGAGAAAGGGCCTAGCTGGGAGCCAGGGGAACCCCTCCCCTCCAGGAGTCAGGGAAAACCAGCTGCTGTGCTGTATCCCCAGCTGTGCTGTCCTCAAGGCTATGAACCGGGAAGGCACAGCTGGGGATGGAGGGGCTCTTGCCCTGGCGTTGCTGCCTTCAGCTGGATCAAGGGAAGATACCATGAAGGCAGAGACAGGAAGTGTTCAACACAGCAGCTACGGTGCAGTGCTGCCTTTCACAGTGCTATTTACGGACACGCCAGTGACTGTAACCCTGCTGTTGATCCATGGAACCCTGGAGGTCTCTGCTCAGCAGCCTGCTGGCTTCTCATTAGCTACCTCCCCCGAGGCTGTGCTGTGGCTATCTGTCTGGCCCTGTTTCTCAGGTTGCCCGCAGACAGATATTTAGCTTTGCTTTCTATTTTATCCTTCGGAGTTTTCCAGAGTGGCCTCGTGGGTTTGGATAGGTTACCGAAAGGGAAGCCATGCTGCTGTCCATCAGTGAGCACGGCCTGCCAGCCCCGCACTAGGCACTTTTCCTGTTATCTCAGATTCCTCCTAAAGACTGAGGTCAGTATGCCTGTCTCAGAAGTGGAAGATCTAAGGTTAACCCAGGACACTGTTAGCTTTGTACTGGAGCCATATATGGGTCCACTGTGCAAGACAGGAGCCCAAACGCGGCTGCCTAAGGAAGAGAAGTCTGGTCTCTCCCATGCCACACAGGATAAGAATGGCAGGGTGCTGTTGACACCCCACAAATGTTACAGTGGTAGAGGCAGGCAGAAGTTGTGGGTGCCAGCCACATCCTGCACAGGTAGACACCAGAAGGCAGTTTTTTACGACTTTCTAAACATAGCATAAGAAAGCCAGAGTGGGTGTACATACACTCAGTGGGTTTGCAGCTGCTCCCCTTGGCTGTCCACACAGGCATCCTGGCCACGCAGACTGCTCGGAGGGCATGAGGAGGGCTTATGGAGGAGAAAGTATAGCTAGTGGACAGGAATCTACCGCCCATGGCACCTTAAAATGTGGCCATTAAGTCTCACTCCTAAAGCATTTTGCCTTTCCCAGCAAGCATCCTTCTGTCTCTCTGACACATTTGTTAAAAATACATTGTCACTAGGGTGTCGCTCAACATCAGAGCACCTGCTTGCCGTGTGTGAGGCTCTAGGTTTCACCCTAGCCCCACTGGAAAAAAGAAAGAAAGGAGAAAGAAGAGGAAGGGGGAGGAAAGGGGGGAAAGCAGGGGTGCAGAACAGAGGAAAAAGGATAGAAAGAAGAAAGAGACTGAGGAAGGAAACTTGGGAGTTCTCTCAGCCCAGCTTTCTATTTACAAAATATAAAGCAAGCATCCTCGGCAAATTAACAGTGAATTAATTATCTGCAAATATTTGAGAGAAAGTGCTAAAGGAAGATAAAAAAAAAAAAAAAAAAAAAAAGAACCCCAAGCCCTCAGCTAGGGTGTGAGAAGAGGAAGTTTAGAGGGAATAGCCGTGGGTGTTGCCGATGTGATTCTACAGAGGGGTGGGCCCCACATGGACCTAAAAAGTCCTGAGAAAATTCAGGGGCAAGCCCAAAGGTGATCTGTGGGGGTTTCCACACAGGAGTCAGAGCTGATTCGGGGTCCAGTGTGATGTACTCTGTTAATAGGATAGATGGCTGCCAGCTGCAAGTCAAGCGTATCTGTCAGAAATGCTTGAAAATGTGTTGGCACCGTTTCTCGCCTTAGTAAATACAAGCGTGAAAATAACTGGGGAGGTTGCTTGCTGATGCTTCGGAGTCCTCAGCCGACTTGGGGTGACAGAGAACTGGATGAGCTGCAGTGAACCTGAGCCTGCAGCCCTGGCTTCTTACCCTGCCCCCTGCACCCCTCATGTCAACCTGCATAAACCAGTCACGCATATTCAGACCTTCAGGTTTTTCAGTCAACCTCTGATGTGAATTTGTATCAAAATGCAGTTATTTGTCTCCTCTGTGGCTGAGATGAAATCCCACCAGCCTGAGTTGGCTCATCCATAAGATAAGGGCAACAGTAAGAAAAAAAAATGGGATGAGGCTAGCTCTACAACTTGAGGGGGTACTAGCACCCCTCAGATTTTCACATTCAGCTGGCCTATCAGGATCTGGGCATATGCATGCCAAGGGATATAGGCTACCATGATGCCAGTGCTGCTGGCCCTGGATCCACTGTGAGAACCATAAACTCATACAAGGATGCCTTGTGTCTGTGAGACTCAGCACACATCAGAGGAAGCTGGCTGAGGGAGGCAGGGGCAGGGAGGAGACTCAGAGTCTGAGGCAGTATTTCAAAGGCTGCCTTACCACGAAGGTGAGGCTGGTTATATCAGCTACTGTGGGTTAGGAAGGTCCAAGTAGGAATTCCAGGCCTTTATTCCATGGTATCTTACTACATATCTGACTACATGTCCAGCACCATTTGGGGAGTAGAGACGAGTTACAGGAACACGCTAAGCTTCTGTTTCCTCGTCAGAGAATACCAATGTGAAATGTCTTTGTCTTGAATTAGAGTGCTGATTAAATTGTCACACAAGTAGAAAGGGATGCTATTGGTTTTGTTTCTCCATATGTAGTACCACCTGGCCTTGAATCCACAATCCTCCTGCCTCAGCCTCCTGGGTGTTGGGGTGGAAGTCTATGTCTCCATTCTTAGTGCCGATGGAATCGTTACCAGAGATTCTGGTACAGAATTTGCTGTTGTTCGGTTCCGGAGTAGCCACAAAGGCCCATGTGTGGAGGGCTTGGTCCTCAGCTTTGGGGAAGTGTGAATTTTAAAAGCTAGGGCCTAGTGGGGGCATGGGTTGGGGATAAAGGTTGCTTCTCTTCAGTGGTCCAGCCAGGAGGGGAATAGCTTTGCCCATCACAACTGCCACCATGATGTACTACCTCCCATAGGTCCAAAACAAAGCCAAATAACCAGAGACTCACTGAACTCTCCGTAACCATGAACCAGAATAAGCTTCTCCTCCTCGTAAGTTGATAAACTCAGGTGCTTGGCTACAGTAAGGCAGCATTCAAACGTTAGAGGTTATTGGTAGCCATGGGTCCCCAGCTTCATCCAGTTACTTGCCAATTTCAATGCTCAACATTGTGTGATTTTTTTTTCCGAGTTAGAGTCTTGCTATGTAGCCCAGGCTGGCCAGAACTCTATCTCCCTGCCTTGGCCTCCCCATCTCAGGATTAAAGGCATTCACCAGCACTCCCAGCGTCGAATTCTGTTTCTTAACAGCTGAGTCTTGTCTGAGCTGGCATCACTCAGAAGCTCTGAAGTTACAAATTGCTGATGTTGGCATTTCTACACCTAAACTGAGTGGCTTCAAAATTTCTCTGGGGAACACTTTTCAATCTTATAAAACAGAGGCGCTGAGGACTCGGAAGGTCTCAAGTCTCTTTAGTCAGTTCGTGAGCCCACTCAAGAAGCACATGAAGTGCCTTCTGTGAGGAACAGAGAGGACTAGGCCGGTGCTCTCCAGGACCCTGCAGCCTAAGATCTCATTTCCACATGTTTCTGAATGTTCTGTCCTTGCCATCAGGTGTAAACTGTAGAACTGTATGGCTGCTCTCTGGTGTGTGAGCTGCCATCAGGCGTGGACTGTGGAACTGTATGGCAGCTCTCTGGTGTGTGAGCTGCCATCAGGCGTGGACTGTGGAACTGTATGGCAGCTCTCTGGTGTGTGAGCTGCTTACCCTCGCTGCAACCTCCACCTTGCTGCTAAATGTCTGGGTGACCTCAGGAAGAATTGTAGAGTAGCCCTGCTTCAGCTCAGCTAGGACAGCAGTGTGTGCACAGTGGCACTCAGTACGTACAGAGCGACAGCCTGATCGTGCCTGGGATGGTAAAGGCAAAAGCCACAGAGGCAGATAATCCCCAGCCCAGCAAAAAACCCAAGACTTTGTACCAGAAAGAAACGGGATCATTCCAGAAGTCTTGCCATGAAGACTGCCATGCTCTGGCAGGGGTGTGTTACACACTTTTACTCCTAGCACTCCAGAGGCAGAGGCAGGTGGAGCTCTGTGAGTTCAAGGCCATCCTGGTCTACATAGCAAGTTCCAGGCAACCCTGAGGTGCATAGTAAGACCTTGTCTGAAAAACAACAACAATAAAACTACCTTACGTTGTTACTGCGGCCCAGCTGACTTCCAGAATCTAGGGAACCCACAGAGCTACTGCTCCATCTTGTCTATGATGATGACCAAGAGACCAAGCTGGGCAGCTGAAGGGAGCTAGGAAAAAGTCTGCAGGGCGGGGGCAGATCTGACAGGTTCCAAAGCCCAGAGGCTGGTCAGGTCTCCACAGGAATAGACACACTGTGGGATAGAGTTAGAGGTGGAGGTGTTCCCTAAGAGCTGGGTGTGAGGCCCAGTGTGTTACCTCAGCCCATAGCATCAGCATAACAGAGAGGACAGACGGGCTTCAGGAGGAGAGTAAGTGGCAGGGCTTCTGTTTGGCTTTGGCTGACAGAAGCATGGAGTGTGTAAGCAAGGAGGATGGTGACCCCACAGAGCCTCAGTTTCCCTATCTGTACCTCTGAAGTACTCGGACCTGTAAGGACTAAGTGAGAAAATGGTTAGCTGCAAGATAAATGCAAGAGGACTTGCCCTCTGCCCTAGCCCTAGCCACAGAATGTTTCTCTTCATCAGACCTCAGGCAAGGCCTTTACATGGAGAAGCCTTTTTTCTTTTTGTAGTCTCCTCAACTTGACAGTTTCTGTCATTTCTAAATGGAAACCTGTCTTGAGTGTTTTCCAAGTGACGTGGGAAGGCTGCTTAAGCATCCTGCTTTTACTGTTCTGGAAAATGATCCAGCCCACCAGGGAGCCATGTTTGTAGGCCAGACCGTCACTGCCACTGCCTTTGTCCGTGTGCTGCCTGTTGTCAGCAACTTCATCTTCCTTTGTCATGGTGGTGTTTGGCCTGGAACTCACAACCTTGTGACTCACTCCACTGCTAGGATTACAGAGTGCACCACTATGCCTGGCACAAACCTTCTGTTGTTACAGTCATTTGTGCTTGTGGGTACATGCACCCAAGCCGGGGCACACGTGTTCTAGCATCCGTGTGGAGGTTGGAGGGCAGCCTTGGGGGTCAGCTCTTTCCTTCCACCGCTTAGGTCCCAAGGCTTCAACTGGGGTTGTTAGGTTTGGTGTCAAGTGTCCTTACCCACTGTACTGCACCACCTCCCCTGACCATACCAACTCTGTTTGTTTACATGTGAGTAGCAAGCGATTCTGGGGAAAGGTGTAGGTAACTCGTGAGTCAGGTAACCTGTTTGCTCAGCTTCCTGCGATTGACCGGGGCCTGCAGGGTGTGTCTGATGGCAGGGAGTTTTGGCTCAGACAGCTGGAGCTTCAGGAGGCCCTGGGCCATCTTCCCTGAAGCCTGTGGGAGTTGCCTAGTGATTTTTCTGTCTGGGAGTGTTTCAGGAGTTTACCCCGGAGGCATAGTCACTGGTCCAAAATTACTCATGTGGTCCCTCTGATGAAAATATTTAAGGTTTCCTGGTGGAAAGAAAACAGAATCGCTCTGGGGCTCTAGGAGAGGCAGTTTCTGAAGTGTTTAAATGAGTCACTTGTTGGAGGGGGGAAAAAAAACCCAGATTACGTGTTTAAAAGAAAGACTGAATTGGAAGGGACATCTGGCCCAGAGATACTGTTCTGTGTGGTTCTGGAACTGAGACAGGATCACCTATTATGGGTTATACCCACAATAGGTTTTTTTGCATCAGAGGTTATATCTATTACTGTGCATATTATGGGTTCTATCCAGGAGTGGAGAAAAAGCCGACTTTGAGGTCTAGATGACCCAGGGTGCATTCCCTTAAACTGCTGGCTTTGTGACCTTGGGCAAATCTGAGTCTGTTTTCAAGCCTGCACTCGGCAGCAGAAGATCCCAAGTCTCTTTTAGTCCCCAAGGGTCAGTAGCATGTTAGGAAGGAATTAAATTCTCTAATCCACAGAGCATGCCTGGTACCCAGGAAACCCTCTGATACTGGCTCTGACTGGTTGTTCCTTACTGGGTCGTGTGTCAAGTCCATAGGAAAGACCATTTTCCCAAATCTTGGCTGTTTATACAAAAGCCAGCATTCCTTGGGAACTTGTGATGCAGATTCTCCTTCACCACAGGAGCCATTTTCCTTTGAGCTGGCATGGGGACAAATGGCTCTCTGTGGTGCCTATTGAAATACCAAAGTGCATGGCCTCCCAGCTCCCTCAGTCCCAGTTACATGTTTCAGAATCCATGCTGGCTGGCATCCTTGCTCTCCCCAGCTCTTCAGTCTCCTGTACCACCCTAAACTTGCCCAACCTTCCTCCCCAGCTTCTCAGTCCTCTTACAGCCCTATAATTTGGGGCATGCTCTCTCTCTCTCTTGCCTTTTATTTTGCCTTTACTCTTCACTCTCTGTCTTCCCCAACACGTGTTCTCTCTCTCTCTCTCTCTCTCTCTCTCTCTCTCTCTCTCTCTCTCTCTCTCTCTCTCTCTCCCCCCCCTCTGGCTTCTCTCCTAGTTAGGTCTAGCCTGCTGACCATGCTCAGCTACTGCCTGCCTTCTCTCCCTGCTCTAGACTCTTCCAGAAGCCCCTGCTTGTTTCTCCTCATGTCTATAATAAAACTATCCCCTTAACCATACCATGGTCATGTCGTCAGTTTATACGTGTTACTTAACCATACCGCAGTCATGTCATGTCATCAGTTTATATGTGTAACTTGACCATACCACAGTCATGCCGTCAGTTATTCGTGTTAGTCCCCATGGTGCCCCTTTCACAGTCTAGGCAACGTTGCTCACCTCAGTGGGTATTTATAAGATTCCTCAGCTGGGTGCTGTGCTCCACCCACCCCAGGATGCTGAGGCTCAAGAACCACTTGAACTCCGGAGTTTGAGTTTTAATTAAAACTAAGACCAATCACAGCACGAGATGATTTTTCTATCTAATTAACAGTCATTAATTAACAGCTATTTTACTCCTGATGGTCTTGACAAGGGCCTTTTCAAACCTTGCCTGGCGTGACTTATGGCAGCACTGGAAGAAGGTCCAGCTACTGTGGCAGAGGGGCACACAGCTGGGGAAATGCAGGCCTACATGCCCCTCAGCCAGGCAACACAGAACTGTGGCCTGGGGTGGCCCAAGCTTCTCCAGCTCCTCCCATCCTTCAGGCCATGTACTCTGAATATCAGGCCTGTGGCTAAGACACCCAGGAGCCAATTGTGCAGCACAGGGAGCCATCACAAAGATGGTGGAGGAGGTTGGGAAAAGCTACCCCTATCCTGCTACCAGGCCGAAGTTCCATGGCTAGACCAGGTTCTGCTCCCAAGGGTATGTGTGATGGAGCCCACTACAGGAGTGACATGTAGAGGCATAGGCTTGACAACAAGGATAGCTAAAGTTTGGTGATGGCTAAATCAGCCCAGGAGAAGGAGGATGGTACTGATACCAACAGTATGACCCACTCCTATCAGTGTACCTGCTAGGATGCCCCAGGGGTCAGAGAGAATGCTGGCTGCTATCCCAGCCACATTAAGCAGTTAGCCAATGATGGCTGCAGTGCCTGGCCAGGGTGTTCCAGCTCTTTCCCAACACACGATTTGTGCAAGAATCAGAACTTCTGAGAGTTAAGCACTGACTGGTGCTAGGCAGCAGCCTCTCCAGTGGCCAGTCACCCTCAAACACCCATGCTCTGGCCAGCATGGTAGAGCCCAGCTCACACCACCCCACACACACACACCTGCTCTAGAATCTTATATCCATGGTTTGCTTTAGGATGGCATTTACCAAAGGGTGTATTTGTAGTGTCCTGGTCACGTGTTTGTTTCCTAGCTAGACTTGGCTCCTCCGGTGTTGGACCTGATTCTCCTTTAGACTTTCAATCTCTCTCCCTTTCCACTGCCAGTATGGCCACTGAGGCCAGGTGTGACAGTGACGTTTGTGACATGAATAAACAGATTTCCTCCCTGAGGACACTGTCCTCAGTTTAGCCTCATCTCCAATTCTCCCACTGCTGGGGTTTCCTTTCTGGATGAGGGCAATAAGAGAAAAGGGGCAGGTATCAGGAGTACTCTAGGGGCTGAGCTGAGAGCAGGGACAGAGTGAACTCAGGAAGGGACATACAACTGGACACACACAGACAGGTGCTGCTTCCACCTTAGACACAGATGCCACTGGATTAAAGTCTGATGGAGAGGCCTTTATGTGTCAACCCAAGCCACAATTTCATCACACCAGAGGCAGGGTTAGAAGTGGCTAAAACTAGGGCAAAGACGAGTCACCCTGGCGGTGCATCCCCCACTGGTAGGTCTTAGGGAGAATCAAATCGTTGACTCATTGTACAAGGGGTTATACAATTGAGCCCTTAGGTACATTAATTTAACAAATGCTGTGCACTGTTTGACAAAGTTTAACAGCCAGGTAAATAAACAGGACCGGATCATTAGACAGGGAGAAGGATGAGAGAGCTTTGGAGCCCAGGAGTAAGGTGGTCATCCATGATTCCAATCAAGCCAGCTATGGATCCAGGAATTGTTGGTCTCCCCTTCTCAGCAGCTAGTAGACTTAAGCCTTTTACAGAGTTGTAAGGCTCTGTTTATTTTTAGGAAAATATTTATATCATCTACAAGGGCCAACCGTTATTTGGACGCATAGCCAGGCGTAACTCATTAAAGAATTTTTTTTTCCCGGTAGCATCTATTATTCCCAGGTATAGCAGTGCTAGTAGCAATTCTTTACGTAAGAGTCCCGGCCTGGGGAGTCGTTGTGACTAACCCTACCGGGAGCATGATCAATCTTCAGCCGTGCATAGACCTGTTGGCTTCCAGGTTTGCAATGAGAGCCAGTCCCAGTGGCTCTTGAAGAGTGGTGTGGAGAGTCTGGCCTGGGTGGACTTTGACAGTCCAGGCCTCCTCCTCTGATGTCATTGCATTACCTACCTGGATGACAGCTGTAACTTAGGGTTTAAGTGGGTGCCCATAATTCTGTGTGTTGTGCTGACTGGCCCTGTGGCAGAGCCTTGGTCTTTTATTTAAAATTGCTCTGGGACTTTAGAGTCAGGAATTGACTGTTCAGCCCTGGGATTAGCTTTGCTAAGGAGAGAAACTGAAAGCCCAGGTGAGGGGCACAGCCAGTTGAACAGGATGTAGTTCCCACACCAGTTGGGTGGCAGGCTTAGGCACAAGGTACCCTGGTCACAGCATCCTCATGTTCAGGAGACAGTTAGCAAGGAGGAGGTGCTGTTTGCCTCTCCATTGCTTGAGACATTTAGGATATGGGTGCAGACTCCACTGTGTGGAAGAATTCATCCACCTACACCTCACCTCCTCCTCCGCCCTACCCCTGCCATGGGAATGTGAAGAGTAATGTGTACCATCACTATAGCTAAGGGAGAGGTTTTCCCAGCTTGGCCTTTTACAGCCAGAGACAAAAGACCCCAGCAAGTCTTCTTTCCCCATGCCACCCTGTCCTGTAATGAGGCTAGCTAGCATGTAATTTACTCTGATGGAGGCCCATGTCCCATAGAGGGGAAGGGTACTTCTTGAGCCCAGGGAATGGCCTGTCATGTAAGTGTATTATAAAATTAACCCATTCTACTTAAGCATTTAAATGGAAAATCTAATTTTCTTTCCATAACCAGTCTTTACAATATAACATTTTAAATATTATTTTATATTAAATAAACTTTTAAGTTTACTTTTAAACTTGTATTGAGTTAGCTGCTTTAGGCTTACCTTTAACAACACATAAAGAAGATATATAATGGGAGATGTAAACTGATGTCTCCCTTCAATCTTGTCCCTGTAAATGAATTACATTTGTATGACTAGAAACATAATTCTAGGCATATGAAGGGAAATTAAACACCATTCTTTTTTTATCATTTGTTCTAATGGTTTACAGTAAATCTAACTCCCATAGAATAGGGTTTTTATATACTAAGGTAATTTATCCCTTTTAAGATTTTTGAGTCTTAAAAATTACAAGTTTGGAGGCTAGAGAGATAGCTTAGCAGTTAAGAGCACTGGCTGCTCTTCCAGGGGTCCTGAGTTCAATTCCCAGCAACCACATGGTGGCTCACAACCATCTGTAATGGGATCCGATGCCCTCTTCTGGTGTGTGTGAAGACAGCTACAGTGTACTCACATACATACAATAAATAAATCTTTAAACAAAAATTTCAAATTTTGAACTGATGCTCTTTTAGTACCAAAATAAACTTTAAACCAAATATACAGACAGTGGAAAACTGGGAATTTATTTTCCTGATCCTTTTATAGTGTTAAGTTTACAACATTTAAATCAGTTTAACAGGTCTTTAATATTAAATAGCCCATTTTATCCCAAAGACTCTAATTACAGGAGAGAAGAGTAAGAACGTTTTTTATAAGGAGGCATTTATAAGAATAAAAAGGTATACAGTTAATTCTTGCCACAGTTGCTGTTATAACTGGGCATTTCCATGTGTTAGGTTTAACAAAGTTAGCAAAGACATCACTGAGTTGGCATTTTCTAGTCGGTTTTTATTACACGAATACATCATTAGAACCTTGTGAATGTTAACAAATTTTAAGTATTTTATTTTTAAGTCTCATCCCCCATAAGCCCCTGTACCACGTATTCAGACCTTTTGTGACTTGGTTTCAAGCTTTTATTGTTTTATCTCTCTCTTTATTTATATAATTTATCATATCTAAAATAACTCTTATGGTCTCACTGATCCCAAGAGAGAAGACTTGCGTCTTAGTAAGAGATTTAGCAGTATTAATAACCTTGAATGAGAGAACATTCTGGTAAAGGAGAACCCAGGAGGGGGCGGGGTTCTTCAGCGAGCTCAACGTCTGTAATTATATCCAGTCACCATAACCTTTACGTATAAAGCCTCATTGATTAAACAATTAAAAATAAATACATGAGGCATAATAACATCAACAGTTGCCATTTGCTCTAAGTCACTTGTCCTAAATGGGAAGGGCATTAGGCAACATCTATTTTGGGGGACTTTACCCAGTATATATATCAGCTTTTCCACAGCTGCACTGGTGGACACACTCCCTTTATTCTTACCTTTCTAGCCTATACATCCTACTTTCTCCAGAAAACCTTGAGGCTTTATGCAATTAGGGCCAGATGACATGTAGGTAGCTGGGAGGAGTGTCCAGACACTCAGGTGAGGGGTCAGTGACCTTGCCTATCTCCTTCCCTGAATTAATATTAACACTGAATAAGCCCAGTTGTGATTATTTTGAGCAGGCAGTTGTTTGGCTTAGAAGTTACTGGACAGCATCATCTTAATTTTTAAAACCCCAGTAAGGCACATAAGATAATGAAATAAATTCATACAACCTGTGTACGTTCTATTAAAGCATTGGGCCTTGTACGTTTCTGGGTAAACCTTATGGAAAACACAAGGCAGGCTTTCTGATTTCTGCGGCATGTGGTTATTTATCATAAGCATCCAATTGATGTTCACAGCATCTCACAGAATTTGGCTGCCTGTGATGCTACAGTTATTATTGAGAAACTTCAGACATAGGATCCCTTTTAACCCTTCTGTGTGTGAGCATCGCGTTGGCTGGTTTTATTACAGGACTCTTTATACCCCAGGATAAGCAATAGTAGCCTCTTGGCTGCTCACAAGTGCATTTTTCTTAGGCTCTCTGTTGTTCTCCTTTTCCTTGTCACAGAGTCAGGGCAACAGGACAGGGGCTTTGGGGGAAACTGAGACAAACACACTTGGCTCTAAAGAGGGCAGGCTACAGCCTGCAGAGCCAACTTCTCAGTGAACTAAATCAGCCTGTGACCATTTCTCAGTGCAATTCACACCAAAAAGGCATTTATTTCCTCTTAAGACTGAACACAGTGATCTGCATATCCATAACCAATTTAATGTGTCTGCAGATGGGGACAGACAACCTGAAAAGTGAAATAAGTTTTCCTCCTCTTGTAAAGGTATCACGTTGCAGGATGATATAATGACTCATGAAGTGTGACTCTTGGCTCTTTTGTGGGTCAAGCCTCTACTATTTTTTTCTTCAGTTTGGCCCTTTTAAACTAAGTACCTGTAACCCAGAGACCATTAAACAGAAAATCGTTCTTAAAAAGCAGACATCCAAGGAACGCAGAAGTGGTTGAAACAAAAGCAAGAGTTTCCAGGCCTGGTGGGACTGAAACACAGGCAGACAGAAGGCAGAGGGCAAAAAAATGTCCCAAGAACAGAAAAAGCATCCTATCTCAAAGAAAGCTGGCTTGGAGACCCGGGAGAAAGGACCCAGAATAGCTTTCCTCTCCAGTCTGCTGCCAAAGCCATGCACCCTAGGCACTCTCTCACACAGAAAAACTGGCCGCACACCCCTCAGCAACTCTGAGGGGACACCATCCTCACTGGTTGGCAAAGCTGCCAGGATGGCTGGGATCTCCCAACCATAAAGGAGGACAAGAGGGCTGCTGAGTGGTGGCTGCCGCCCTGCAGCTCCTGCCACAGCACCTCCCATAGTCACCAATGTGCCCTGCACCACAGGCTGTCCTGCCTTGGCTGGGACCTTGCCATACAGGGCTCCACTACTCCCAATTGGCTAGAGGAGCCCTATGGGAGAATGTGGCAGTAGCTGACTAGGTTTGGGCTCTAGCAAGACTGTAAATGGGAGCTGAGTGGCTGGGATGAGAGGGGTTGAGATCCGAGAGGAGACGGGGAAGAGGCTATCTTCTCATCTTTACTTTTTCGGGGAGGAGAAGGGAGCAGCCAAGAAACCATGTTGGGGAGGAAGGCTGAGGATGGTGTAGTGGGGTACAGGAGGGGTGAACAATGAAAAGGGGAGTCCCAGTGAGAAGGGAGCAGAGGGAGACACTTGGAGTTTACCAGACTCAACAACGTCAGAAAAGAGGTGGTCCCCCCTCGCAGAGCAGAGACCAAGAGGGCAGAGAAACTCTTCCCAAAGGAAGAAGGGAGACCCTGGCTCAGCTTCCCGTTGCCTTTAAGCCAAAGTGAGCTCAGAGAGAGCTGGTTTTCTGGTCTCAAGGGAAATCAGGGAAAGGGACCTTGATGGCTATTCTTTGTTGTCAACTGGATTGCATCTTGAACTAACTAAAACTCAAATGGCTGAGCACACCTGTGAGGTATTTTTTTTTTTTAATTAAACCACTTTGAAAAGAAAAGACACATTAAGAGATATGTCTCCTTTTTCAGAGGTCCTGAGTTCAATTCCCAGCAACCACATAGTGGCTCACAACCATCTGCAATGGGATCCGATGCCTTTTTCTGGTGTCTGAAGATAGCTTCAGTGTACTCATAAAATAAATAAAATAATTCTTAAAAAGAAAAGAAAAGACCCACTTCTAATCCAGATCTTAGGGAAGATATACCTTTAAGCCAGATCCTTTGATGTGGAAAAATTCCTCTTTAATCTGTGCCACACCTTCTGCTGGCAACCTTTGACAGTCTATATAAAGGACACCATCTTAGGGTTTTATTGCTGTGAAGAGACACCATGATTAAGGCAACTCTTATAAACATTTAATTGGGACAGGCTTACAGGTTCAAGAAGTTCAGTCCATTATCATCAAGGTAGGAAGCATGGCAGTGTCCAGGCAGACATGGAACTGGAGAAGGAGCTGAGAGTTCTACATCTTGTTCTGAAGGCTGCTAGAAGAAGACTGTCTCTCAGGCAGCTAGGAAGAGGGTCTCAAAGTCCACCCCATAGTAACACACTTCCGCTAACAAGACCATACCTATTCCAATAAGGACACACCTCCAAATAGTGCCACTCCCTGGGCCAAGCATATTCAAACCACCACAGACACAGAAGAAGGAAGCTTGCTCTTTCTTTGCCTGCTTGCTCTTACTCTTGCTAGCAAGTCCCTTCCTTCCCTGGCATTAGAGCCTACGTCTTCAGGATTCCAGTATATATACTGAAGACCAGCTGAGACATCCAGTCTTG
Organism: Rhabdomys pumilio; assembly: GCA_030674055.1. NCBI lineage: Eukaryota > Metazoa > Chordata > Mammalia > Rodentia > Muridae > Rhabdomys > Rhabdomys pumilio. Next base: position 25,330,827 of record JANHMN010000008.1, read on the forward strand.
TGGACTGAGCAACTACTGGAGTCTTGAGCCTTCTGTTCATAGGCAGTCATTGTTGGATTAGTGGGACCATAGCCTGTAAGCCATCCTAATAAATAGCACACGCGCGTGTGCGCGTGCGTGCGTGTGTGTGCATGTATACACATGTATATATGGGATTTTCGAGAGAGAGAGTATTATATAATTTCTGTTCCTCTAGAAAACCATGACAAATACAAAGGCACAAAACAATAACTGAGAGAGAATAGATAAATTAGACTGCACAATCACTCACTTAGGCATCCACAGAGATAGACATAAGACAAGCATTTAATCAAAAGTTGCCAACCAGGATTCCTCAGTGTCTTGACTCCTACAGGAAGGTACTAGGGAAGAATCCCTGTCTGTATTCACTTCCGTACGAGAGACTAACCCAAACAAAAATGCCAAAACCTACTTCCTAAGAGGCCCATGAGGACTTGGTCAGTTTTGATGTTGGGAAACACAGTGGTCATTCTGGGACTCTCTGGCCCTGGTGTGAGTTACCTGGACCTGGGATGTTTCAGAGATCACCTCCTCTGTAACAGTTCACCAACCCAGAGAGACTCAGAGTGAGGCTGAGCCCTTGAGCAGCAAAAATCTCATTCAGGCCTCCAGATGTTGTGTCCACGAAAGACACAGGAGTGCCACCTAAAAGTCAGATGGAGGAGAGCCCTTTATTTGCCAGTGGCTGAGAGCAAGCCCATCTAAGAAAGAACTCTCTGGAGAGGGAGGGAAGGGTTTATAAAGCCAAAAACCACAACTACATCACACCAGAGGCAGGCCAGGGACTGAGGTTTCAAAAGTTTCAGTTTCGTTGACTAAAAACAATTTATTTTATGATGTAAGACAATGGACCTTCCAGAACCTTCAAGTGCAGATGTATGACAATGGTCTATTTAGCAGGATGTGTGCTTAGCAGGGACTAGGGAGCAACTGGGCAAAGCATAAGATGGAATTAGCTAAAACTTGGATAAAATGGTGTTACCCAGGCCGTCCATAGATCTCCAGAGGAGTGCCTGCCCCATCAGACAAGAGGCCAAAGCAAGAGGATCTTGAGCTCAAAGCTACCCTGCTTTAGTCTACAGAGTGAAACCCTATTTTGAAATACAATTAAAAACAGGCAAAACATATATTTGGAGGCACTGTCCCCTGTGGGCCCTTTCCTGCAGCACTCTATTCTCCCCTGGCTGTCGAGCTGACTCAGAAGATCCACTGGGTGTGTCCACACGTGTACCACTGCAGCTCCACAGAGCTGGCTCCCCACCATGCACAGACACAGTCTAAATTTAAATCCCCTGCATCCTCGTTAGGTAACAAGGACCTGGACTCTGTCCTGCTTCTAAATCCTGAATGTTTTCCTAAAGGCAGTCACAGAAGGTGGAGCATGTGTCTGTCCTCAGTCACCAAGCAAGTGGGACACACTGTGATCTTCTTGCACTATTTAGGAGGCGGAGGGAAGCTGGTGAGGTGAGGGGCAGCGTCTCAGGCCAAAGCTGGGAGAAAATTCCACTGTTCCTGTTACCAGATAAGGGCCTAGCTCTCTGTCCCTACTTCCTGTATGTTCGGGGCAGTTGTCAGTCTGTGTACAGCTCCCTCTGCTGAGTGGATCCACAAGGAGGCCTCTCCCCTTCTCATCCTCAGGGGTGATCTCTCATCCTCAGGTGCTCTTCAGGTCCCTAACAACTGAAACCACAGGTTTGGCCCTGGGCCTGAGCACCATACTCCGTGCTTTGCAATAGCTACTTGTGAAAGTTTAGCAGGATTTTGCTTCAGATGGCCTTGAACTCCTCAAAGGAACATCAAAAGGGCAGGATGAGGCTGCCTCTGTTTAAACACACCCTCAGGGAGCCCACATATTTGTGTGGGGTGCAGGCTGAAGACCTGCTAAAGGGATAGTGTTTTGTGGGCTGAGTCTTTCTGCCACAGGGCTCAAACTGCAGCACGTGACCAGGAAGTGGCCAGCCCATCAACAACTAAAAATAAATGATTGGGCCTCTGCCAGCACTCGGGACAGGCAGGGATGAGTGGAGGGCTGGAAAGAGGGGGCAGGGTAGTACCCAGCTGGTTCTCAAGTGGAGCAGACCGGCATCTGAGCAGGCAGGGTGCTTCCTAGGCCTCTGCTGATAATGTCACCAACTTGCCTGTAGCACTGCTGGGACACATGCTCTGAAGGCCTTCATAACGTTCCCTTGATTTCTGCTCTGCAAGTTGATTAGGGGGCAGGTGATGGATCCATGTCCCCCGTGACCAGGAGAGGGGAGCCAGCAGCTTGAGGCAGGATCAGCTCTGAGAGTGCAACTGCATTCTTAGGGCCACATCTATTGCTCCTGCTGTGATAAGAGGACTCTAGCCTCATGAGTGATGTCCTGGGGTGCCAAGAGCCCTTAGTGCCTGGCTGGACACCCAGGAGAGAAGCTATCCACATAGGAGAGAAGCTATATACACTCAAGGCCTTCAGAGAGCTTGACCCCAGGGGTCCCTGCCCGAGGTGTGATTAGGAAGGATATACAGGAATCATGGGAAGAACAGATTGGCATGAGCTGCCTCTCTGTCTGCTCAGTGTGAACACAGACACACTAAGACGTGCCCGGAGAAGCAGCTTGCCAACTCCGGCCTGAGTCAGTCAACTTCAAGGTAGCTGCCAATGTCCTCAGGCTTCTGCAGCTCCCATGTGGGCTCTGACACCATAAAGGATGGTACAGCAGAAGCCTGGAGAAACCCTCATCCTGGTGCCTACAAGAACCTCACCCTCAATGCAGGCCAGTACCCCGTTCAGTGCTCTGGGAAACAGAACCTGTGGGAGAAGCCAGCTGCCCAGTGGGCTCAGCATAGCCTGGCAGTCAGTCACCAGCCTCCAGGGTGCCTCCCACACCCAGCTGCTGTCTCAGTGTCAGTAAGCCTCAGAGCCACCTCCTCCACCTCCAGCCACACCACCGTGCTGGGAACAGAGACCAAGGCCTGCTGGTTGCTGGCCTTCCAGACACCCAGCCGTTTAGGGACAGTTGTTGGAGCTGAGGGGGTCTCCCTGGATATGGTAATAGTCAGACTTGTGAACCAAATCCCTGGGAGTGTAAAGTGGGGTCAGAGATGGCCTGTGTTTAAACAAAACAGAGCAAGTATCCCCTGATTGGAAATTCCATCATATGGTACAAGTAACTTTCCCCACAAATCAGCCTGTTTATTTCTGCAATATCACTTGAAGAAGCATGCTCAGAGACACTGAGAAACTTGTCCAAGGAGGCACAGCCATAGTGTGGCAAAGCCAGATTCACATCTCCATGCTGCTTCTCCTTGCTATCACTAATTTTACATGAAAGCTGCTCTGAGGCGCTGCAGGCACAACTCCCTCCAGGACTTCCTCTGAGAAGCATGGCTTGGGCACAGCCCTCAAGCCAGGGGCTCTGGGTGTTTGCACCACGTGACAGGAGAATTCCAGGAATAGCTCATGACAGGCAGTCTGGTGGGCTGTGGTGCCAGCTCCCCATCTTCTGCCAAGGCTCCTCAGATGTTCCAACTTGTCGAGGTGGCACCTGAGCCCAGCTAGAGGACAGAGTCGGTGCCCATCTCAAGGCTGAAAAGATAGTCCTCTACTCAGGTCCTCAGCACCTATGTTTCCCATGGTAGTTTCATCCCCTGTGCCCCAGAGGGGTCAGTTGTCTATTGACACTCAGGTTGTCTGGTATCTGATGGGGCAACTTGGTGTTCCCTCCGTGTGATGGGCCTGATGCTTTCTCCTGATACTCTTTCACAGCGCTGAGAGAACCCAGCAGGGCAGATGTGAATTGTGCCGGGGGACTCTGCCTTGTATTCTGTTTTGCTTCCAGAATCCATCTTCCAGGCTGGCTGTGACCTTCAGGCATGGCCAAGTGTCTAGGGCAAGGGCTGCCACAGTGATCTGCAGAGATGATCAGCTCCTTGGTCCCCAGTAGAGAAGAAGCACAGGGACACTTAGCACTGTTCTAGCAATTGCTTGTCTGTGCAGATTGGGAGAGCCTAAGGGTGTGTTTATTCAGCAGAAACTTTCTTTACCAAAAAAGGAGAGGAATTCTTTGCTGTGTTTTCTCCGGAGGTAGAGGGATGATTCCGCAGCCCTGAGTTAAGTGGAGGAGCGGGATGGGCCACAGAGTCTGTGAGGCACTCAGTTGGTACTGACTGGAGCTCCTGGCCCACCCAGAGGCAAGGATCATCAGCCTTCTGGAGCGAAGCATGTCTGAGAAGAGCCAGCTGCTTCTGTGTCCTCAATTATTCCTCCCAGCCAGCAGGGAGCCCTGGGTACCAGTGACAATCACTGATGCCCGTGACACCCGGTTCAGAAGGAGGCATGCCAGCTCTGCAGAGTACTGTGTGCATCACATAGTCTGAGAGCTTTGGGCACGTCTATGAGGGACAAGGGGGCTGAATGAGAGATGAGGATGGGCCTGTGAAACGCTGCCTGTGACCAGAGCTGAGAGTGAGCTCCCCAAGACACTGTGTATGTTGGGACCACAGACAGAGCTGGTGTGTTACAATGGAAGTTGCTAAACAGCCTCAAGGACTACCCCCTCCCCCATCCTCCCAGAGTGACGTGACCCTTGTGGCCAGAGCATTTTTTGCATGAAGGCAAATGCTTGTCATTGACTTGATGTGGCAGGTTGACTGGTTCTCTCACTGTTTTGCTCTAATACATATCTGAATTTTATATATATATATAAAGGTCTTTTGAAAAGAGCAAGAGAGAAAATCGTAGATGACTCCCCCATCCTCCTCGCTCCTGTACAACAGAGCCATTAAGATGAGATTGCTACAGTGTCTTTCAGCACTTACAGCTCAGAGCACCAGCAGAGAGAAGCTAGGCTGCTAGTTAATTACAGGTGCAGGCAGGCTGCTGCTAGAGGCTGGGCCCACAGGCTCCACCTCATGCGGGAACAAGGCTAGCTGTGACTCTGCAGGCTCCTCTGAGCCTCGTTCATTCTCTGATTTACTGGGCACCCACCATGGCTGCACTGGGCCTTAGGCTCCGTCCATATTAGGTTTCTCCTGCCTCCTGACAGGATTGAAGCCCAGCCTTGTCAGACAGTGCTTGGCTTCAGAGTCTTTTTCCCTGCTGAAGTAAGTGCTGTGAGGGAAAATTGCATGAGGGCGATGGGCTGTGAGGATGCCGTTCTTCCATTCTGACCTGTGTGAGAAAAATGGCACCTGAACAAGGACCTGAAGGAGATGAGAGGAGCCAAGAGGCCGTGCAAAGGTCCTAGGGGTACCCGGCTCAGTGAAACCAACAGTCCAGACACTGCAGATGGAGTGAGAGGAGGAGAAGGTGGTAGGAGATGGGATGGGGTGACAGGATACTGGACCCCATGGGGTCCCACAAACCTCATCTTCAAAACAGGAGCACAGAACCTCAGGCCAGTGTCACACAGAACTGACTAAAACATGCCAAGTACAGGTACATGGGGATGGGGCGAGGGCAGGGTCAGGGCGGGGGACGTGTGTGCTGCTCAGCCAGCCCTCTGCCGACACAACTTAATTAGGCGACCTTGCGCTGAGACTCAGATCTACCCTGACTCTGTCAGAGAATGCTTTGGGTAGCTGGTGACCCAAGAGTGCTCCAAAGCCAAGACAGAAGCTCCTCAAAGAGGGGTCCACCTGCCACCTCTGTCTGTCTGTCTGTCTGTCTGTGTCTGTTGGTGTAGTGGTTGTACCCGAGATATTTGCAACTCTGTGATGATGGTGGGAGAGCGGCACCCATCCAGCTGTGGACTGTGATTTTTGTGTCAGATGGCAGGGCTGAGGGGTGCATTTCAGGCCCCCAAGGAAGCCCCTAGGCTGCCACTCTGGACACACGTGACGCTGTGAAGTGCAGCTGGGACATTCCTAGCAGTTTCCAGTAACTAAGAGAGCCTTAGGTAAGCAATGAAGAAATTAGAAGTCAGTCGGTATAATTAGTCGGTATTTGTAAATTGTCACTATGCTGACTGACTCAGTCAGGAATAGCCAGGACGACGCTGTGTAAAAAACTCCCCTTGTAACAACAGGTAATGTCTTCCTTGTCTTACTAACTCAGTCACCTGCCCAGGATCAGCTCTGGGCCTTGGCTGGTTTTGCTCTCTCTCTGTGTCTCACCCTTGCCTTGGACCAATGGTTGTGTTCTTTCTGGAGCAATAGATGGCAAAAGCCCTTGAGAGTGGCAGAGTGAAAGGGTGCCTCTCAGAGCTGAGGCTCAGACTGTCTTATTTCTGTTAATATCCCATTGGGTAAAGCAAGTCACATTAATTAAATATTAATTATTATAATTACTTATTAAATAATATATTATTAAATAAATAATAGTTAATGTGGCCAAGATCCATGTTGATAGGAAAGGGCACAGAGGACCTGTGGTGACAGGACAAGACCAAGGGCCTGTCCTGCTACTGACCTTGGCCTCTGTCATCGTCAAGGGTGACATATTGGTTACTTTTTGTTGTTGTGATAAAACTCCATTGGCCTAAAGTGACTTAAAGACTAAAGAGTTTTGACTTATGGTACCAGAGCCATAACAGTGGGGAGTATCTTCATTGGCTTTTCTGACATCTTGGTGAAAACTGGAGTCATCTGGAAGAGGGAACTTCAGTGGAGAAAATGCCTCTATCAGCTTAGCCTGTAGGTGAGTTGTGGGGCATTTCCTTAGTGATTGATGTGGAGGGACCAGCCCACTATGCGTGGCACCCTTGGGCACAGGGGCTTGGGGTGTAAGAGAGAGCAGGCTAGTTAAGCCACGTGCAGCCAGCCAGTAAGCAGCACCCCGCCGTGGCCTCTGCAGCTGTTGCTGCCTCCAGGTTCCTGTCCTGCTTGAGTTCCTGGCCCAGTTTCCCTTCATGCTAGTCAGTGGTTGGGACTTACAAAGCAAATGAACCCTTCTCTCCACAGATCTCTTTGACCTATAGTCTTTATCAAAGCAATAGAAATCAAACTAAGACTGGGAGACATGGCAGCAAGAGCAGGAGGCAGGGATGTCCCATCCTCAGCCACACAGAGAGAACAGGGAGTGGGAACTGGAGGTAAAGTGATGCTCTGAACTCACCCCCAGCCCAGTGACTCACTTCCTGAAGCTTCCATGACCCTCGTGACCAGCATGTCCGACCAAGGACCAAGTGTTCAGATACCTGAACCTATGGAAGACGACATTTCTGTACTCAAATCACCATGAAGTGGCATCCCAGTGACGGCAGCTCCTGCCTAGACAGCTGCTCTTGTATGTAGCTGTGAGTTGGAGAAGAAAGTTTGTTTCCCTCACCAGAGAGACTCCAGAAGCATGGTTGTTTAGGTGTGGTAAGGTCAGTAGGTCCGGGGCTAGCACGGTGCAGGGCGGTTTGTTACCCGTGGTTCCTGAGAGGAGGGACGTGTTGCACGGGACCTCTGAGAGCACCAGCTGGGTCAGGAGGCAGAGGGACAGAGGACACTTGTGCAAGAGGGTCTCTGTGATCCTCATGAGGGGGACTGACAGGGCAGGGTCAGTAGGCATGAGCTCCATGGCCAGGTGAGGTCTAGCATTGCCCTGTGGGGACACTGGCTTGGCGCAGGTGACTAGCTAGTTTGAAGATGAGGAAAATGCTTGTACATAAGCCTTGGTTTTAGTATTAATAGACCCTAGACATTTAAAAAAAAAAAAAAAAAAAACCTCACGTGTCCCAACTAGCCTAGGATGATGTCTCCATGGTGTAATCAGGAAAATAACCTACTACCTCAGAGCATCCAGCCCCAGTGTCCATCTTGACCAAAGACACTTCGGTCAAGGCCATTAAGTCACCTTCACTCTTCAAACTTGAAATGATGTCCCTCTGCTTAGTTAAGAAGCCTTTCTGGAAATTTCCTTTTTTATGTCAGCAGTAGGATTTAGTGTCCTGGTGACCTTGTGCAGGATGAGGTGAGCTGCCATGGTGAGCACACACTACCTGCATGGCTGCACCTCCACTGGCGTGGCCGTGCCTCTACTCCCATTTGTGTGATAGTAAGTGAATGAGTTAGCTGTGTAACTTACTGTTGGCATACATCTAGGCTCCGCCCCATAGTTACCCAGCAACAGCCAGGTAGGCCTGACTCACTGTAAAAGGGGCTGTTTGCCCCCTTCACTCTTCTCTCCTCTCCTCCCCTCCCCTCCC
>JANHMN010000008.1:25339061-25356425 GCA_030674055.1 Rhabdomys pumilio
CTCCCCTCCCTTCTCTTCTCTTCTCGCCCTTTACCCTCTTCCCCTTTTCTCCCCATTCCTGTCCCCTCTCTTCCCACGTGCTCATGGCCAGCCTCTATGCTTCTCTTCTCTCTCTCTTCGCCCCCCCTCTGTTTTTCTCTGTGTCTACTACCCCCTCAACTCCCTCCCCATGCCCTAAATAAACCCTATTCTATACTGTATGGTCTTATGGCTGGTACCTCAGGGCCTCAGCATGGCACACAGAGACATCCCCTCCCCCACACCGTATTGCACCTCCACCAAACATAACCCTGGCATCTTTTCCTTTTTCTAAAACACAGCTTCCTTTTCTAAAGTTTCCTTTTTCTAAAGCCCTACAGTTTAGTGGCTAAAGACAGTAGTTGGTTATCTAGCCCTCCATGCCTTGAGTGAGCGAGTTTATCAAGATTAGGATGGGTAACTTCGGGATCTCAGCCCGGCCCTCATACACGTGTTGCCAGCTACAGCTTCGGGGAGGGGATGCAGCTCTGGGTTGTAGGGTGCCTGGGTTTGCTGGCAGGGCAGTTCCAATCAGGACACGCATGGTCACCAGGAAGGTCCTAGGCTGGCACACCTGTGGCTGTCAGGAAGTAGCAGTGTTTCAGGATCCCACAAAAGACCTTTAAGTTCTTTTTAGCTGAGGTTGGCAACAACCTCTGCTCTGCACCAGTGGTTCTCAACCTGTGGATTGTGACTCCTTTGGGGGATCAAACAGCCCTTTCCCGAGGGTTGCCCAGGACCATGGGAAAACGCAGATATTCACATTACAATTCATAGCAGTAGCAAAATTACAGTTATGAAATAGCAATGAAAATCGTTTGTTGGCTGGGGGTCACCACAACATGAGGAACTGTATTAAAGGGTCCAGGCATTAGGAAGGTCGAGAACTTCCTACTGGCTTAGGCTAACATCTCAAGCTCCAGTCTAGCCTTGCCAGAGGAGGTGGGGCACATTGCAGAGAAGTGTGTATAGGGGCCAAAACAGAGCCATTTCTGCAGTCAGCCCACCAAATGCCTGACGACATATTTGCCAGGGTGGCTCAGATCACGAGAGGTGTCTCTTGAAGCTCGTCCTGATAATTGCCTTTTCCCTCTCAGGCATGCCTCTGTGGCAGTTAGGGAATTGTCTTGATGGCTTCAATCCAGGCCACCAGAAGCATCCTGCCTCTATTAAGGGGCTCTTGACGCTGATTGCAGTTTCCCCTGCTCCCCCGCCCCACACAGTCACTTAGCTCGCTCATTTTCATATGCTCAACACCTCGCCGCAGCCTGCATCTCACTGCAATGCACAAATGATCGGACTCCAATGACAGCCACCCAGGAGCTCTGATTGTAGGCTGATGGCCCGTCGGGTTCATGCCCTGTCAGCTGTACTCACTCCCCACCCCCTTCAATGACAAAATACCACTTCATTTTAGAAATTTTAGAAAAATATGAAAAAAAGCGACCAAAAAAAATAGAATAGTTTTAATCATCCAGTTGCCATGGTGTTTGTGTGTGTGTGTGTGTGTGTGTGTGTGTGTGTGTGTGTGTGTGCGTGCGTGTGTCTGTGTGTGTGTGTGTGTGTGTGTGTGTGTGTGTGTGTAGGAGGCTTGGGGGTTTGGGGTTCAGGGGAGCCCAGTGGTTTTATCAACTCAGTATGGACAGATGGCCCCTTATGAGGCCCTGGGGTCCATCCAGCCTCCACTTGCCATTGGGGGCTCTCTCCCTTTAGTTTGTTTTGCTTTGATTTTTTTTTTGATTGTATAGTGTTCTGAAATTAGAAAGTGAGAACACAGCTTGAGCTCGTGGTATGGAGACCACCAGCTTACAGAGAAAACTGGTTCAGGGATAGTGCTGCCCCGGGGCGCCCAGCCAGTGTGAATTTGTCTCAGATTACTCCTAACACTCAACACGGACCTCAGCGCTTCTGTATGAGGCCCAGCGTTTGATCTAAGGCATTGAGGGAAAATAATACCAAGACACCCTGATGGTTCTCTCTCCCAGGGTTCTCTCTAGCTAGTTGCTAGTCGCTTTTAACTCTGCTCAAAGCAGTTGATCCAGGGGCCCCTCCCCTGTGGAGTTCAAGTGTCTCTACAAGATAAGAGCTCCAGATGGTTTTCAGTATCAGCACCCACCCCCCAACCCCCCAACCCCCGGGGCTCCAGGGCTGTGACCATACCCTTGTTTGTTTGGGGTTAGTTAGCTCAGCTGGGCAGAGGCTACAGCCTGATAAAGTTTCTGGAATCTCCAGTGAGACTGATGGAGCTAGGAAGGGTGTGCACGGGAACCACATCCACAGAGCCTGGACGTCCTCTCTTCAGCCTTTGGACAGTTGCCTGGTGGAACATTCTGTGAGTGTCTCCTCTGGGCTTCTGCTATAATGAGATGACACTAGATTTCTGTACTCTAGGTGCCCAGGCAACAATGTAGAGGGAGGACTGGATAGGAGGTTGTCTAAAAAAAACTGAGATGTGGCAGACAGTGTAATGCAGTGCATGAGAGCCTAGTGTGGCAGTGCCTACAGCCATGCACGGGAGCCTAGTGTGGCAGTGCCTGAAGCTTTGGGTGCTCAGAGAAGTGCTAGGATGAGTGATTTGGAGTAACTTCCAAAAAAAGAAAAATAGGAAAATTGTGTATGTAGTGTCCACGTTAGAAACGAGTTTTTCATAGAAGGGAGGTCAAGGGATTCTACCACCCATCTGGGCCCAGCTTCACCCTTGCCCTCCAGAGTCCCCCATCTCCTCCTGCTACACCAGTCCTAGTGGATTGCTGGCTCCTGTCCTCTTCCCTTTCTTGTTCCAGGCTTAGGCTGCCTCTTCTCTCTGCTCCTGTGTGCCAACTCTCTGTCCCTTAACAACCTTTTCTTTCTCTTTACTCTAGAAAAGTCAAAATGATTTCATTAACATGATATGCAAAAGTACAAAATTTTCCATCCAGTCTTGTAAGGGGTTGAAGCACCCTCCAGCCGCCTTCCATCCTCCCCTGCTCTGCCTATGCCTGCACACAGGCCGGGTTGCCATAGGAACGGTGCCCTGAGGCTGGGCTTTGCTCTGGGTCCAGACCTTGTTAAAAGTCTGGTTTGGACCAAGCAGTGAGATTGCATTTTGGATTACATGTACCCACCACATCCAGAACTTAGAAGAACTCAGCCAGGCCTTCTCAGTCCTGCCTGCAAGAAGTAAGCACTGAGATTGTGAGCGGAGACTGGAGGGTAACACGGCTAAAAAGCAGCCATGGCGGTGGAACTTGCAACTCACACTAAACCCTGTATTCTTTCTGCTGCCTTCCAGAAAATGCCCATCAGTGACATTGCAGTATAGAGGCAGATATATTATTCAAAATATAGTCTCTAGTTGGTCTCCTAACAGAGACAACAATGATCTTAAGGACACTGAGAAATCACTTTAAAAGAAGCACCCTGCAAACTTGGGTTGAGTCGGGGTCATGCTAAGTTGCCTGTCCCTGTTATATCACTATTTCATTCTGTCATCGAGATAGATACATATAGAGATAGAGATAGAGAGATACAGAGATACAGAAATATAATAAACATCTTCCTGAATTTTAAAAAGCCATTGGGATTGCTCTCAGTAAATGCTGCAATTGGCTTCCAGCCCCACTTGGGATTTTCAAGCATCCTGTTACTCTGTTACAGACTTCATTCCTTGATGTGTCGAATCCTGGAAGTTTCTAGTGGTGCACCCTCTCCAGCTCACAGCTGCTGCTGGCTCAGAAGCCAAAGCCACTTCCATGGAGAGATGTGAGCCAAAGGGGTAGCTTTCTGGGGTGATTCTGGCAGGCCCCCACAATTGCCCAGAGCCTGGCCGTTTCATAAAAGAGAACTGGAGAGAGGCCTGGATATGCCCAGCATGTGGGGATGTGACTGCCCACCCCATAGATCCTGCCTCCCTTGTCCTCCAAACTGCCATCCTATAGCATGACACAAAAGGAAGCTGGCCCTGCTAGACACCAGGCTGTCGTGACGCTTTTTGTCATGTTGTTTCCTCTTATTTATACAGTGGCGTGTAGGATGTTTTCAAATAAATCCTCTAAATACAAAATTCTGAGAATGCACGACTCTGAAAATGCGCACCGATAACAGCCTTTTAGTTGGTTACATTATAAAGCATGTTGTAACAGCTTAAAAAAAAAAAATCTGAGTCGAGATGTTTCCATAGCCCATATGCTGAATCCTGGCATCTTTTATACCTTTCTCAAGCTGTTGTCAATTAGTAAAGAAATTAATTTCTGCCTTGATCTCTGTTGTAAATCGGAGCTTGTGTTAGGATGCCGTGGGGAAACTGCCCAGGGCAACAGTTTTCTTCCAGTGAAGGTACCTCAGCATAGTGGTGGCTGCGGAGACTGAAGCCGGTTCTGATGAGTGCCCTAAGACAGAAACTTGGATCGTCAGCAGACAGAGAGGAGGAAATGGCTTTTGTTGAGGGAAACAAATCGTTTTCCAGGCCGACAAGCTGTGGCCTTGGTCTTTCTGCCATCTGCATGTTTTTCAGCAAGAGAAAAAGAAGCAACCTGCCTGCTTGTGTGACATTCCTTGCCCTGGCAAGAAGGATGGCCACACACCTGCACATAGTTCTTGCCTTACTTACACCCATCTCCTTCTCCTATCCTGCTGACCTGTGACTTTGTCACCCCCTGCTCCTGTAACATAGCAGGTTGTAGTATTGTTTGAATGTGTCCGCTTGTGGCTAGTGTTCTTTGATTGGCAAAAAAAAAAAAAAAAAAAAGAATATATAGCATTCCTTATATTTTGATTTGTTACTGGTTTTAGTGCCTTGTATATTGGTGTGTAACCCCCTGTGCCCCTGGAACCTCTGCTTTTGAGTGTTGCGGAAGGTCAGAAGGCACCCCAAACCTTAATAGGAAACTTAATTGGAAACCGTAAGGTCTGATGTTTTGAAAGCTGAGTCAAGTCACCGCATAGAGGAGAAAGGAAACACAGGATGATGTGTCCTCGTTCCTATAATACACTGAGATTAAAGGATGGGGTCAGAAGTCAAAACAGTTGCAGGGCCATGACTGGAGCTGGAAGGTTCCTCGTGGTATGTAGGCAGATTTTCTGTCAAAACACTCTGGGGGTATTTGATGTGGCTTGGGCAGTTTATGGATCCTTATGGATCTGACTAGTCAGGACTTCAGGTCAGATTGCCCAAAGCTGAGGCTATTCTATGAACCATTAATTCCAGCATTTGGGAGGCAGAGGCAGGAGGATGTCTGAGTTGGAGGCCAGCCTGGTCTGCAAAAAGAGTTTGAGGTCATCCAGGGCTACCCAGAGAAACCCTGTCTCGAAAAAACTAGAAAAAAAGACAGACAAGGGGTAGGGGGAGAGGGAGAAAGGTGGTCTTGGAATGTAACTCAAGGTCAGAGCCCTTGCTCAGCATGTTTGAAAAGCACTACAAAGAAGAAAGAAGAGAAGGGGGGAGGAGGGAAAGGAGGAGGCATGGAGCACTGGACTTGGTAGTGTACAGCTGTAATCCCAGCATCAAAGAGGCGAAAACAGGAGAGTCACAACTTCAAGGCCTCCCTAGCCTTCAGAGTGAGTTCAAGGCCAGCCTGGACAACTAATTGAGACTCCCATCTCAAAATAAATGGTAGGTTTTTGCTTGCTTACTTGATTTTTAGATGTGGGGTACCATTCTGTGTTAGAGAACTTGCCTAGAGGCCTTAAGGTCCTAAGTTTAATCTCAGGTGCCACAGTGAGGGTGGGAGAGTCACAATTATGACCATTGAGAACAAACTTCTTGAGCCTACTGTTTTAATACATTATATATGAGCCCACTGAAAATGGATAGTTTTGTCCTGTGGATTTTAAAAGCATAAGTAGCCAGCTGTCAGGCAACTTGAGCTCCTTCCTCCCACAGTGGAGAGAGACCTGCCCAAAGCCACTGATGTCAGCTGGCCTTGTGGAGGACAGGAGTCATTCATTTTTAGTTTTTTTTTTAAATGTCTGTTAATAAGCAAGTAGTATGTATGCCTCACTTCCTCTGGGTTCAGTTCTATTCTGAGTACTTTGGATTGATCTGCTTGATGTACCAGCCACCCAGTGAACTATGGGTAGGTATTTAAAACCACTGGTGTCATTTGAGCGGAAGCAAGTGTGTAAAGATTCATTCCATCATATGGCCTCAGAGAAGAGCACCTCTCCAGTGGGAGATGGGATTTCCTTTGACTCCTAAGATCTATGCTCATCCCATCTGGGATGAACCTACCTTGTTCAGCCATTGAGCCTGAGGATCTGGGTTCTTTGGAGCTTTCTTGTCACTTCATTGGAAGTGAAGGGGACTCACCCTGGTTTCAGTTTCTGTGGGATACTGCAGCTGGGCCTACTTCTTCCCAGAGTCACAATGACGGCTTCAAGGGACTGTGTGTCCTGCTGGCAGAAGCCAGGCTCCCAGCCCTGTATGGCATGCTCTGTGCTGATCACTCCGTAGGGACTGAGGTGATAATTCCCTCCCCACACAGGAAACTGAGTAGTGTGCCCCGCTGTAAGGGAAGGGAGAGGGGTTGGGGGGAGATGTCCCATTCTCTCTAACTCTACATGGGCAGACAGGAGGCTCAGGATCCTGTGATCCTGGCAGATGGTTTCTGTAGAGGGTCATCTTGGTCTTGAACATCACCCAAGCTCCCCAGGACTGAGTAGGTGCAAAGTCCCAGCTTTTACCCTGGCACCACTTCATCAAGGGACCCTACCCTGGCACTAAAGAGGTAGAGACGTGGCTTGGGAGACGAGGTCCCAGGATGTGGGATCTACTTGGGAAATCAGTGAGAAGCTAGCATGCACAGGGCAGTTGGGCACCAGGAGAAACAAGAGCACACATGGAGCATGATTCTCCCACTGCCCAGAGTCACATTGTTCTTGCTGATGTGACATGGACCACAGGTTGTTGCATGTGTAATTAGGGATCTGCTAAAAGTCAACTGGTGATCTCCCTGGGTCAGTGGTACAGTCAGCGACACCCTGAGCATCCATGTGTCATGAGGCAATTCCTCTGGGTCCAGCTCTGTTCTGAGTGCTTCAGATCGTCAGTTTGATTTACCAGCCACCAAAGGAACTGGACCCCACATTACACAGTGAGGAGAATCCAGGTGTCGCCGTACTGAAGGTGCAGGGCTGGTGGGAGCCCCACCCCACCTGCATGGGAGCCCTGAGAACCATGATGACTGTTGAGCGTTCACCGTGAGCCGCGCGGCAGGATGAGCATTCACTTGCTTGTTACTCTTACAGCATCATTATGTGGACTTTGCGAGTCACCTCCCCAAGGCCACATAGAGACCTCTACCCTTAACCCCAATCTTCTGTTTCCCATCATGCCCTGCCTTTGGTCTCCTTGCTTCTCGTGTGAAAGTCCATTGAGTCTCTAAGACTGGGAAGAGGGCAGCCCTGACCTCACTGGGTGCAGGTGCCAGCATCTCCTCGGCCTTCTGAAAGTTCTACTAAACTATTGAAACCATGATGCCGGGGGTGTTTGTCACTATGCTCAGTCTCAGTTTCTGTATCCCCTTTCCTTGTAAGTCAACAGGGTTTCACTGTATAGCTCTGGTGACCTGAAATGCACTATGTAGACCAGGCTGGCCTCTAATTCTTCAGAGCTCCATCCTCCTCTGCCTCCTCAGTGCTGGGAATCAAGGTGGGCACTAAAAGACCCTGCTCCAGCTTCTGTAATTTGTTTTCTCGTTAGTGTACTCATGTCTTAACAACCCTAAGCTTGGAGCACACCAGCACCGTTGGGAATTTCTGCAGCTACATGAACAGTACCACTCACCTAGCAATAATACTTGTGCAGGAAAAACAGCTCACAAAGATTTGTCCCACTGTCGACATAGTCACTTTTCTTTTGAAGGAACAAAGCTGATAAGTGGATCTGGGAATGCTGAGAGGGTGACTGAGAATGCAGGTGGGGGCCTTCTCTCTTTCTCATGAGAGAGCTGGACAAGTGAAAATACTGCATGTGTTTAAAATGCAAACCAGAGGAAGGAGACCTTGACAAAGGAGAAGGCTGTCCACCCACGACACATGAATGGAAGCAGGGTGCAGGGCCCCAAAACTGGTGGAAACCCACTCTGTGCCAGCCAGGTAGGGCACCTTCACTTACAGCTCCACAGACCAAATTTGTTTATATGTAGCCCAGGCTAGCCTCAGACCCACTGTGCTAGGAGTACAAGTGTGTACCACCATGCTTTGCTCCCCAGTGACTCGATGACATACATAGACATCTTCCCATTTACAGATAGGGAAGTGTGCTGGGTAGATTTTTTTTTTTTTTGACACAAGGTCTGGTCACCTGGGAAGAGAGAACCTCAAATGAGGAATTGCCTCCATCAGAATGAACCACAGGAAGTCTGTGGGCATTTTCTTAATACATGTTTGTAGGAAGGTCCAGCCTGATGTGGGTGGTACCACCGCTGGGCAGGTGATCCTGGACTGAGCAAGCCAGAATGCAGTGTTTCTCCGTGGCCTCTGCTTCAGTTCCTGCCTTGAGCTCCCTCTCTGACTTCCCTCCATAATACTCTGTGAGATGATATAAACCCTTTTCTCCCCAAGTTGCTTTTGATTGTGGTTTTCATAGCAATAACAGAAAACCGGCAAATACAGGAAATGACTAGAGGTTCCAGGTTGGCTCCTTTGCCTGTTGTTCCGTGCTTACTCTCAGAGCTGAGGTTCTGAGCCACGAGCTCTTGGCTTCAGCTTGTCTAACATGGCAAACTACAGCTGCAGTTTTCTGCGATGGCTTTTGATGCACTCGTGGCTTGTTTCCCCCGTGAATCTTCCCTGTCTGTTGTCTAGTAATCATTTTAACATTGTGTCTAAATACCCCAGTGACAGCAGCAGCCTGCAAGTTGTTCTCAGGCCTGGAGCAGTGCCCTGGAAGTTCCCGTGGGTGAATTGCCAGACTGGACATCGAGCTTATGAAACACCGTGCATTTCTAAGTGGGTGCACCCTGCGCCATGTATGAGTCTGTGGCAACCCTTAGCTTTACAAGTAGGGACACACTTGTGTCTCCCTCTGTGCCCCTCAAACACTGTGATACTCATGGACAAAGGACTTCACTGACCTTTGGGGTTGAGGGAGTCAAGACTCTCATACCCACCTCTTCAAGGTCCACCCTGTAGTTCTGGGTCAGTTCCTGTCTGTCGCTGGCCTGATCTTAAGTCCTGCAGTTTCTCATCCTCTGGTACCTGCCACTCTTGTGTGCAGTCTGAGAATGCAGACTACAGGGGCAGAACGTGTCTGTCATCTTGACAGCCAGATGGTCTCTGGGAGCCAAGGCCAACTAGCCACAATATAGTGTTGCCCCAGCCATGTGGACTTCATCAAAATAAACCCAGACAGGAGGCCTGGGTGAAGGGCACAGACATGACAGCCTGGTAAGAGAGCCCATGGCACATGGATCTCGTCATCCTGAGTTGTCCAGTTGGGACAAGGCCAAGCCTGGAGCCTGCTCCACCATCAGCCCTTCCATCTGTCTGTGGAGCTGGCCTGGGTGGCAAATGGAGACAGGCCACTTTGCAGAGTCCAGTGAGACCTGAAGAACAGAGGTGAGAGATGAGGAGACACTTTGGTTTGTACAGATGCCTGGCAGAGGACCTGTGGGTCAAGGAAAGGAGGCAAGACAATTGCAGATTCCTAGACGGTGGGTGGGGCTGTCACTGTGGAAATGGTGGGACTTAAGTTAGGCATTCTGACACCCAGGGAGCCCTCTCCTTGCTCCAGACTTGCCTTTTGGGTATCTGGAGGTGAGAGAGCCTACTACAGTGCCTGTTTTCCATCCCCTACACAACACCATGTCTTTTCTCTGACTTGTGTACATTGCACATTGTCAAGGTTGATTTTAGGGAAAACACAGCAAGGCCTCAGAGCAGCCACCATATCCAGTCCAGCAGTTCCCCTGGGTGAGACTCTAGGGCAGAGTCTGGCAAACACAGAAGGCCTCACTCAGGATTTCAGTCTATCCACCTGTGTCCCACCCTTCTCTCCCATCTTTCTTCCCATCTTTCCTGCCTGCCATCTCTCCACCTCTCGTGGTAGAGGTCACTGACCATAGTCTACCGCCGTGACCTGCCGGCAGGACCTCCATCCACCCTTTCCCACAACACTCCTCCTCACCGTCCTCCTGCCAGATGGCTCTGCAGCTCAGCCAGACCTCTGAAGCCTCTGCTACCCAGTTACCCTGTCCTCAAGTTCCCAAACATGCCCCAGGGGCACTTAGCCAGTGGCTTAGAGCCCCAGTGCTCCCAACAGTAGGTATACAGTGAGTCTCTGTTGTCATTTGCTATAGTTCATTCGAGTATCCACCTCTCCTCAGCCCCTCTGCCCTTATGGTGACCTGTAGATGTACAAAGGCTTATAGGATATTCCCAGCGGCCTCCCTGTCTCATCTGCAGGTCCAGGCATGGAAGACCATTTGGTAGTGGGCTGTTGCTGCACAAGGTGACTGGCCAGCAGCTCCCTTGCATGATATAGCCTCAGGCCTGCACAGTTGCCCCATGATTGGAGACTGGACCAACAGTGTGCATCCACAGCAGAGTGTTCTTGTTAAGAAAGACTTTACGGTTGATGATAACGAGGGGGAGGAGCCTGGCTAGTGCAGGCTGGCTGGTAGTTCCAGCTCCTCGGGATCTGAGGCAGGAGGACAGAAAGTTTAAGGCCACCTGGGAATTGGAGTAAGACTCTGTCTCAAAATGAAAACTGTGAAAGGCAGTGGTCTAGTCCATGCCCAGCATTTGCAAAGGTCCTGGGTTCCATCCCTAGTGCTGACAATCTCCCAGTTTCTTGCTTCCTGACTGGTTTGTCCCTGAGCCATGACGGCAGGAACACTGTCTTGGGACACCAAGGCCAGCTCATGGGTTTTTGCCAGCCACTAGCTAGAACTCCATGCCAAGCCTCCCAGGGTCAGTGTTCTTAGCTGACAAACATAAGGGTCCCCAACATATAAACTTACAAGGACTGAGTAGCGTGGATTCTGAGGAAACTGCATTCTAAACTCCCCGACAAACCTTGGGTGCTTCTGTGAAGGTTGGATGCTGTCTTTACCAGGTTTTCTTTCTGGGAGAAAGTAGATACTAGGTAAAAATCTTTGAGAAGACAGAGGTGAGGCACTGTGCCTTCCTACTCTGGCTTTAACAGGACGATTGGCGTTCTGGGTATGTTCTGAGCTGGTGAACCTTTTTTGCACACAGGCCTATGGAAAATAGTTCAAAATCTCAGCACTTGGGAGCCAGAGGCGGGTGGATTTCTGTGAGCTGGATGAGAGCCTGGTTCACAGAAAGGACAGGTAGAAATGTTATGTGTAAAATTGAGATTAGGGTTGTTTAATAACAGATCAGGAAAAGATTAGTAAGTGCTTGTTTATATCAGTACAGTTCTAGTGTGTTTTGAGTGTGTTCGTTCTGGATGGGGTGCATTGCTTTTTACAAACTCGGGGTGAAACTCAGAGCCCTCCAATGCTAGGCAAGTGCTCTGCCTCTAAGCCACGGTCCTGCCAGAGTGTTTGACTGGCACACAAGATGAAGATCTTCTTTACCACACATAGATGGACAGGGCACTGCCATGGCACCAGCATGGCCCATCCCATCTGCTCACAGACATGCCACATAGGGTCCCACAGGAAGCCAGGAGGCCTAGGGAACAAGAAGAAACCGCAGGGAGCCCCCACTGTGTCTTCCACAGAAAGGGCTGAACAACAAGGGTCAGCAGGGTTCAGATGGGCTGGGTGAGTAAGTTCAAGGCTGCCGGGCTGTCCCTAACTGACTCCTTGCCTACAGACTGGAAGGAGATTACAATGTCAGGACCTGATAAGGGTGGTGGTTGTGGTTGGCGTGGTTTTCTGCAGGCTGGTACATTTGAAAGGCTATCTCACAAGCTATTTGTTAACTCTCCAGTAACAGCCGACCCTGGAAGGGCAGGGCCAAGCCCTCTGGAATAAATAAAGCCTGAAAATACATAAATGATAAATGAAAATGGTAAACACGGTTGATCTGGGCGTGGTGGTTGCACCTATGATCTCTGAGGATGGCTGAAACTTATCACTCCAAGCCACGAGTTCTCACTGCAGTTCAGAGCCTGCTGCTCAGTGGATCCTGTTCACAGAGTGGTTAAGGAGAACACAGCAGCAGAATCTCTCCGGCAAGGAGCCATTACGGAACTCTTCCTACAGTGCTTTCAATAGATGTTCATCATATAACCTGTCCTCTGCCAGGCCCATTCAGACCCTGCACAATGGATGGGTGGACGAGGTGTGTTCCTTCCTCTTAAGAAAGGATGCAGCAAATACAGCCTCAAAGAGCTTAATCTCTGGCCTGGACATCCAAGACTAATGGGCTGCCTGGTCAGAGGGGTGGTGCAGGAAAGTATGTCTCAGAACTGTGGGCACAGGGCTTGGAATGCACTGAAGAGCAGGCCACAGGGCCAGTGGGAGCTTTCAGCAGAGTCAAGAATGCTGGGTTGGGACCTGAGGATTGTGTTCTGAAACAAAGGGAGACACAGGAGCACAGGAGCCCCTACTTTGAAGCTGCTCAAAAAAAAAAAAAGGAGGGGCAGGCACGGCTAACTTAGAACAAGGAACACATCGGAGGTCTCAAACCTGCAAGTCACATGGAGGCTGGAATGTAGTAACCAAAGAGTTGAGGGAGATGGGACGGATGGAAGCCAAGAGCTAGCACCAGCCTTGTTTGGAGACTAGATGATTAGAGGGGTAATTGGGCATGAGCTCTGCTGGGTAGATGGCAGAGATATGTTAACATTCAGTGACAGAGTGGCTCGTGAACACATGAAGGGGACTGAGTTGAAACCCAGGAGTGTACACACTAAGTGTGTTGGTGCCAGCTTGCAGTCCCAACTACTGAGGAGGTTAAAACAGGAGGACTGAGTTCAGGGTGAGGCTGGGCAGCAGAGTTGAGTTCAAGGCCAGCAGGGGTTCTAGAATGAGATCAAAGCTAGCCTGGGCTATAGAATGAGATCAAAGCCAGCCTGGGCATCTTTGTGAGGATTGCCCTCAAAATAATTTAAAGGGATTGGGAAGAATGTGGAGTTAAGAACACTGGCTACTCAGCCTGAGGACCTCGATTCTGTTCCCCAAACCCACATCATGGCTCACAACCATCTGCAACCACAGTTCCAGGAAATCTGATGCCCTCTTTTGGCCTCCACTGGAGCCAGGCACTTTCTTGGTACACAGACATATATGCAGGCAGATATTCACATATACAAAATTAACAATAATAATTTAAATGCTTAAAAATATTTAAAAAGGGAGGTGACTGAAGAGATGACTCAGTGGTTTAGGGTACATGCTACTCTTGCAGAGGACCTGGGTTCGGTTCCCAGCGCCCATGTCAGACAGCTCACAACTGCTTGTAACTCCAGTTCCAGGGGATCCAATCTTCCTAATGCTTTGACCCTTTAATACAATTCATCTTATTGTGGTGACTGCCAACCGTAAGTTTATTTTCAATGCTATAACTGTAATTTTGCTACTGTTATGAATCACAATGTATGCAGAATTGTTAATCATATTCAGGATATTTGATAGGCAACCCTGTGAAGGGGCTGTTTGACCTTCCCAAAGGGGTCATGGCCCACAGGTTGAGAACCAGTACTTTTCTCTAACCCTTTTTTTTTTTTTTTTTGGTTTTTCGGGACAGGGTTTCTCTGTGTAGCCCTGGCTGTCCTGGAACTCACTCTGTAGACCAGACTGGCTTCAAACTCAGAAATTCACCTGCCTCTGCCGCCCAAGTTCTGGGATTAAAGGCGTGTGCCACCACTGCCCGCAAGTACTCTAACTTCTTCATGCACCCGTATGTACATGTATATATATCCCACCCACCACCACCACCCACACACACATAATTTTTAAAAAGATGACACTTTTTAAAAAAAAAATAAGTGTGGCATTGGAGTGTGGGTCCACAGTAGAGCATTTGCCCAGCATGAGCAAGACTCTTCCAGGCTCAGCTCTCAATCCTGAGAACAAATAAACAAAACCCATAAATAGGTCAGACTCAAATGGAACAGGAACTCTAGTACCAGGGTGACATCATAATTTAGGAAGTGAGAGAAGTTTCTCTCGTGCCCTCGGCCAGGATGGCAGGGGACTGGGGGTTGGAGCCGAGCTGTTGATCGTACTGTATACGACATTGTTTCGGTGGTAAATGCTGCCGAACTGCTGAGCTTCTCATGGCCGATTTAATCCTAGACGAAGAGCAACCCAAGTGGATGAAGATGAAGAAGCCCAAGCCTCGAGGCCACGTCCGGAGGTCAAGGGTGTTGTCAATGTCCCGACTTCCCAGCTCTTAAAATCTGTAGCTTACTTCTGAATGATTCGTCTGTCCTTTGTTTATAAGGTTTTTGCCTTAGCTTCATTTCCTGTTGCTACGATCACACACACACACACACACACACACACACACACACACACACTTAAGGAGGAAAGGCTTTTGGGGTCTCACAGTCCCAACAGTTCTTTATGGTGAGAGAGGCAAGGAAGTAAGAAGCCGGAGCAGCTGGCCACACCACATCTGCAGCCAGGAGCTGAGAGCGATGGACGCACTCATCTGCCGCGTGGCTTACTTTCTCCATTTTATACAGTCCTGGATCCCATACCTAGGGAGCCTCACCCACAGTTAAGATGGGTCTTCCTAACTCAAGTAACATAACCAAGACAACACCCCGGCCCCCGCCACACCGGAAGCTCATCTCCAAAGTGATGGTAAATTGTGCCAAACTGACATTAGTGTTAACCATAGCATGTGTACAGTCAGGAAGTAAAATGGCAACCGCTTTGGGGTAAAGATTGTAGGAATGTGGATATTCATGGATAATATTCCCATAAATCTCCACATTCCTACAAAGCTTTTACACACTTGAAATTTTCTGCAAAAAAAAAAAAAAAAAGGGAGAGGAAAAGCTTGGGTAGGGGCTTGATCTCAAGGCTGACTTTCTTCCAGAGATGCAAGTGTGTTCCTCATGTGCAAACCAGGCTCACATCTGCTTAAGGCTGCAAAGAGGCAGAAGTTCTAACATTTGGGGAAAGATAGTTGGATGGACAGAGGATGGTGGAGCTGGGAGAAAAATGGCTCCATGAGCACAACTTTATGTCACCTTAATTTGTGAATCAAGAAACTGAGCTCTTGAAAGGCGAATGCTTGCCTTAACAATGAATGTGTGGATCGGGCGGTGGTGGTGCACACCTTGTGCCTGCACTATCAGCATGAGAGGCAGAGGCAGATGGATCTCGAGTTTGAGGCCAGTCTGCTCTACAGAGCAAGATACAGGTCAGCCAGGACTCCAGAGAAAACCTGTCTCAAAAAAAAAAAAACAAAACAAAACAAAATGTGTGAATGAATGAAGTGCATTAGCTAAAGAAGGCACAGAAATGACTGGGCTTCGAGAGAGGTGTATGCCTCTATTCCAGCTGCTTGGGGGTCAAGGCAAGAAGATCACGAGGTCAAGGACTACTCAGTGATGGGGAGCACTGCTGCTCAGTGATTGGGAGCACCACTGGCCCTGCAGAAGCCCTAGGTTTAGTTCCCAGCACCCATTTTAGATGCCCTTTAACTGTAACTCCAAGGAGGGTCTGATGCCCTCTTTTTGAACTCCAAGGGTACCTGCATGCAAGTGTACCCCACCCCACCACACACATAGAGATAAATGCATACTATAATAATCAAGTAAATTATATATTTGATAAATAAATATAGTAATCAAATAATAAAAAATAATTTTGAAATAATTTTTTTTTATAAAGATAACAACCATTTCTTTTTCTGAGTCGCTGGAAGTTGAAGGTGAAGATGCAGGCTCTCCTGGGGCCTTTCTCCTCAGCTCATAGGTACCATCTCCCTGTGTACCTATGACATGGTTGCTCAGCTGTGTGTCGACATCCAAATTCCCTCTTTCCATAAGGACATCAGTCATACCATTTTAAAGTCCCCATCTGCAAACACAGAACTGCTCGTAGCGCTATGAATTTGGCAAGGGGAGGAAGGCACAGTGGAGGCCACACAAAGGCCACTGGGAAGATGGCAATGGCCTGGTGATAGCTGATAGACTCAGCATGCTGTGAACATCCTCAGTGCTACCGAGCTGGGTAGAAAGGGCTGGCGTGGCTCAATTTCCATGACACACACTGACCACAAATGTAATAGATTTTCAAAAGTGGGGATCCCTAGACAAGCATGAGACTCGGAAGCTTTGCTCTGAAGATAGTAAAACTGCTGTCCAGGCACACTGGCAGAAAAGCAGGAGGTTTGGAGAATAGACACAACAGTGACAAATGTGTCTGACCACAGCAGGGTCTCTGAGTTTGAGTCCAGACAGCCAGTTGGTTCTAAGCTTGGTAGCCCCTCCCAGTTGTGTTGAGCGGTTCTACCCCGTGCTTGTGAAGTCCCTTTGAAGCGGTGGCCCAGGCTCTGTAGGCAACACTGACAACTCCTGACAGCCTGGTGCCTGGTGCAGCCATGGCCTCCTGTGCTGGCGCCTTCTCTGGAAGCTGGTCTGTCTTACAATTTCCAAAGTTTCCTCCCAGCTGCCAGCAACCGTTTCTATAGCAACTGATGCCCTTCACAAAGGGAAAAGGTGGAGATACCCTAAGCAGAGGAGGAAGGGGAGATGAGCAGCACAGATAGGTTGACAAACCTGAGAGAGATAAGGTAGGGCCTGGTTTTTATTGCTGCTTTGTTGAAATCTTGTCAGGCACCCTCTACCATCTTGTTTGGGTTGGTGTGTGATCTCCTCCTAATGCTGCAGAGAGGAGGCAGAACATACCTGGTCAAAGGCCACCAGTGAGGCAGGCACAACTCAAAGGGGCAAGGAGCTAGGGACCCCAGGAAGATAGGCTTAGTGTGTGCCTCCCACCCCCTTCCTTCTCCCTTGGAAAAGTATCTCCAAGGAAGGGTATTGACTGATGCTCCTAGCTATGCACCATGAGGTGCACAAGCTCAAGTTGCTTGAGCTCTCTGTGCTTGAAGCATCTGCCATTCAGGAGTAAAGGTTGGACAGGGTTAAATGTGATACACATGGGGCTTGGGGGTGACACTAAAACTCTTTTCCCATTCACAGTTGGCCATGGACAGAGCGAGGGAGAGAGGATGGTGGTATCGGACTTCCAAGTTTTTGTCAGGGATGTACTGCAGCACGTAGACACCGTCCAGAAGGACTACCCGGAGGTCCCCATCTTCCTCCTGGGCCACTCCATGGTAAGCAGGGAACAGGGAAAAGTTCAAAGCAAGCCTGGTCCCCAGGAGGTCACCTGACTTCCTGGCCGTCTGCACTCCGCACTCTGCCTGGGTAGAACATCCTTTTCACACACACACACACACACACACACACACACACACACACACACACAC
>JANHMN010000008.1:25356435-25381248 GCA_030674055.1 Rhabdomys pumilio
CACACACACACACACACACACACACACACACACACACACACACACACCCTGTCTGTGGAGTTAGCAGCATGTAGGAGTTGAACTAGGTCCTTAAGCTCAGGGCTGGAGAGATGGCCATGAGCAGCAGAATTTCATGAACCATCCTGAAAGCAGTTTGAGATCTCCGAGTGCCAAGAACCAACCAAGTTTAGTCTCAGATGACCCGCCCCTGGCAGCCCCCAGGCCCTTCCTTCCAGCAGGAAAGCTAGCAGAGGTCTGAGAACTGCTTAGGTCCAAGACTACTCTGCAGGGCACCTCCGTACTACCTGGCTCTGCCTTGAATCTCTGGCCATCCTGGACTATAGAATGATACCCTATCTCAAAAGAATTTTAAAAAGGGGAGGAAGGGGGAAGAGAGAGGGAAAGAGAAGAAAGGAGAAGGAGAAGAGAGTGAGAGAGTAGAGAGAAAGAAAGAGAAGGGAGGGGAAGAGAGGAAAAACAGGAAGGAGAGAAGACATGATCTGTCAGTGGATGGAGTCTGTTCCAGGCTCCCTCTTGGGCCCTTGACCAGCATGGAAACAGGCAAGGGGGTCAGGCGATGCTGGTTAGAGGCTGGTCCCACTCTGCTTATTTTCCCTCCCAGGGCGGTGCCATCTCCATCCTAGCAGCTGCAGAGAGACCAACCTACTTTTCTGGCATGGTCCTGATCTCACCTCTGGTTCTTGCCAATCCGGAATCCGCATCGACTTTGAAGGTAAGAGGGTGCTGCTGTTTGTCTGGACCACGAAGCTTCGGGAACAGGCTACATTCCTTTACAGCTGGAGTCGGCTGTGTCAAAGGGTCCATTGTCATTCGTGAACTTTAGACACTCTTGTGTAAAGGTTTGACGTCAGACAGTCATCAGGGCTCTAAATTGTGAACTCAGGTGTTTCTTTGCCCAAAACACAAAGAAACAAGGCCTTCCTGTTTGTACATGTTGAACTGGCCAGAGTCAGGGGGAGGAAAGGTCACAAGCATTCTCTAGCTGGCAGAGTCATACTTGCTGACAGGTCCCACGCATGAGCTGCTGTCACAGAATGTTTGCCCGCCTCAGCGGAAAGCGAACTTGGAGTGGAGCTGCAGCTGAGGATCCTGTTCCCAGCAGCTCCATTCCACCCCTGAGCCTCGACTGTCAGATGCATTGTCTTGCATTATGGGTAATAATGTGCTGTGTGATCAGAGTCTCCCTTTGACAGGGTGAACGAGGCAACGAGGTACCCAGAACTGTATCTGCCCCTACCCCAAGAAAGAAGCCAAAGCCAGTAACCCTGAGGGACTATGAGTGTGTCCTCAGTATAGATCTATCCTTAGGAGGCAGGAGAACCCCAGAGGGAGTGGAGTACCAATCTTGTGTGCCACAAGGAGTATCCCTGCTCTGGCAGAGGCAACTGTGGCCTGAGCCAGCTCTCAGGATGCTTGGAGGGGAATGAGGGTTAGGTGGTGTGTCCTGGGTCTCGGTGTACCAGGCAGCCTATACTCTCACCACCAAATGAGGACAGGGGCTGTTTAAATACCAGCATGGCCTCTTAGGCCCCCCCCATCTCTTGGTACCCACTCGGTGGGACCTGGTATTTGTTTGTGGTCCCCGGGCAGCACATAAGACACTGAGTATACTGGCATCATGGAAAGGCACAAAAGATGTGGCCGTCTCTGCATCTGCCCTGGTGACTGATTCTGTGAGGCACGGCCAAGTTATTTCAAGGCTCTTTTACAAATGGAGCAAGTGAGACAGAGGTTAGAGGGGACAGCTCTACGGTGTTCTAATGGTTTCATTCTGGAGACCTGTGGCCAGAGCATCAAGGAGTCCACAGCTGTGTCAGGAGTTGCCAGGTAGGAGCTGTGCACACCCACACGTCCCAGACTAGGGAAGAGGCAAGACTGATGTGCTGAGATTGGGGGACACTGAGGTTTGGGAAGAGGGGATTTGGCCAAGATTAGCCCTAGCGTGGTGGATGTGAGCCCCAGTGGGACTGCCCCTCACAGAGAAGAAAATGGATGCCTTCCCCTTAAAGAAAATTCACAGAGCCTTTCAGATAAAGTGCACCATAGCAGCTGGGCCCAGAGGCGAGCTGCCAAGGTTTCCTCCTAGGGTCCCACGGGGCTGCATCTAGGACCAGCAGTGGCCACACTTCTGGTCCAATAACCTTTCAGGCCTAGTACTAATAGATCACCTTGTCAAATAAGGAGCAGAGGTCTCTAGGGGGACACAGGTCTCCGTCTGATTAACCAGGACAAATTAGATTTCCCTTGGTCTGGTGAGGGCCAGCCCCACCCCACGTCTGTTGCTGCCTCCAGGCTTCAGCCAGTGTCGTCTTTGACTGGCACAGAGTGTGACTCCTTGGTTCACCTGCCTGAGGCCTGTGGCTGCTCTGCACAGGTGGCCTAGTCTTCAGACAGGCTTCCTGAGAGGATCACCACATCTTTTTTTTTTTTTTGTCTTTCCAGTGTAATTTTAAATATTGGAGAATAATTCATAGAGTTCAAATGTCAAAAGATAGAAAAGAGTATGAAGGAACGCTTGCCTGGGGGTGGCCGGTCAGCAGACATGCTGCCAGAGATGACTTACAGGATGCAGTTGGCATGCACAAGCACCGTTTGTTCTTTCTGCAGATGGGGACTCGTTCCACATATATTAGGGAATAATATTACATGTTCCTTTGGTTAATCTGCTTGTTCTTTGGGGGGGTCTGGTTTTACTGTGTTGTTTTTGTTGAACGCCTTGGTGGTCTTTCCCCCACCAGACTCTTAATCAGTGTCTCCCACCGAAGACAGACCCTGGTTTAGAACTCCCGAAAGAGCAAACTAGAGCGCGTTTCCAGTTGCCTGCTCCTGGGAGCCTCATTGGTGGACTGGCGGCTTGTTGCCTTTTTCCTTCCTGTGCTCTAGGAAATGAAGTAGAGGTGGGGTTCACAGGAGGGGACTCTGAGGGGTGCAGGCTTTGAGTTGAAGGATGGCGTGGAAGAGAAGCCTCCACCCCATGATGTCCTGTGAATGGTCCCAGAGTCACACGGATCCCTGAGCTCATTTAATAGGGCTGGCATGCTGATTAGTGGTGGGCACTGGCCTCCGGATGCATGAGTGTGGGACCCACACAGTGGAAGCCAACCCAGGAAGAGGAATCCTAGTGTCCTCAGACAGCATCCTCCAGCCAGTACCCAAGCCTCAGCTGGTCCCCAGGTAGTACATCAGTCTTCGTGTGCGTATAGGTGTGTGAAGGTGACCACTTCACTTCTGGGATGGGAGGATGTTCAGTCACCAAAAGCTCGGCACCATCTGCTTTTTCACACCGAGGCTCTGTTCAGACGAGCTGGGATATATTTAGCCGGGGGAAGAGACCAAGGACAAAGACAGCAGTGCCCAGCAGTCTCTGCTGAGGAAGTAGTTTCACTGGGAAAAAAAACGGCAACGGCAGAAATTTAGAGACCAAAATTGCAGAGAACAAGAAGACTCAGCTGCTCACCAGCCTTAAGCTGCCTCTTTTGAACAATCTCCCCGTCTTCTAGGGTCCCTTCTTTTTCTAGGAACTCTAAGGAAGGCAAAACTTCCTGGCCAGGCTGAGCTGGGGCTGCCAGGATAACTCTTTGTGGCCTCTAGTCAATGTATGGAGAGGGACTAGCTCCAGGAGACCTGACTTACAGACAGCACTGTTTTCTCCCATGCCACCTGCAAGGACAGGAAATGACTCCCAATTAGAAGGGCAGGAAATGAGGCCATTGTTTTCCTCAAGGTCAGTTTGATTACTGCATGAGCCACTGAATCCCTTTCACCCTAAAACATGCAGGAGGTCAGCTTCCTGTGACCAGAGCCTACTTCCCATCTGAACACCTCAATGTCAGTGGACCCCAGTAGGCTGGAAGGGATATGGAGTAGGATGCTGCCGAAGAGAGTGGCCCTGCACGGGCCAGTGGGTCAGCCACCATAAGCTATAAGTGTGACTCCCTCAGCCCTATAGGCACCTGTTTTCAGAGAGTTGGGGTTCAGATTTCCAGAATCTGAACTTGAAAACCAAGCTCTCTCTACCCCAGTCATCAGAACATTCTCTGAACCTCTGGAAAGGCACAAGACATTCTATTGTACAACTGGGCAGGATGCATTTCTGCCCAGAACAATCTAGTTACCCTAGAGAACCTTGCCAGATCACAGATGTGGCCACCCCGTGGCCTCTTGAATGCAGGTCAGCTTTCGGGAACTGTGTTAGAACGAGGGGGCAGTAATTACCTCTCACAGCAAGTTCTTCTGGCCGAAGCTTAAAAATGATCGGAGGAGCTATTAAGACCATTCAGATCAATAAAGACATTTATGCACGTCTCTACTATTTACAGTGATGGGCACTGCAGTTGATTCAGAACTGTCCCCAGGGTGTGACAGGGACTCAGGACACACCCCTCCTCCAGTCCTTGCTCATCAGGAGAGCAGCCACAGTCAGGGGAGAAGTACTCATGTGTATAGGGCTACATCACGGGTCGCAAAGCTTCAGCCACAGATCCAGTCATGGGAGTGCATACCTGCCATCCCAGTTCTCTGAAAGTGGAGGCAGCAGGTGGTAAGTTCAAGGCTAGCCTGAGCTACCATGTGAGTTCTGTCTCAAAAAACAACAGAAAAGTTGCAGGCTACACACTTCTCCACTAGGGGTGCTGTTTGTTTCTCATTCAGTTGACCAGCAAGGACAGTCTTGGGAAACACGCCAGGAATCTTTGAGGGAGACTTTATTTTCCCCATTTGAAAAAAAAAAAAAAATGAAGAAACAGGTGACCATGTGATACAGGCATTTCTACTTCTGGGAACTTACCCAGAGGAATCTAAGTCAGCCTACCACAGAGACGTCTGCAGACCCAGGTTTGCCACTGTAGGTGTCACAGTGGCCAGGATCCGGAACCAGCCAAGTTGCCATCAACAGATGACTGGATCAAGGAAATACGGTGTATTCACACAATGGAGTCTTTCTTACTCAGCCACAAAGAACAAAATTATGTCACTTGCCGGAAAATGAGTGGAACTTGAAATCATTATGTGAAATGAAGAAAACCGAGAGAGACAGATGCCACATTTCCGTTCATGTGTGAGATCTGCATCACACACACACAACCATACACACACAACCATACACACACAACCATACACACACACAGAAGGAGAGAGAGATTCACAAATATATACATATACATACTTATGTACACACATATATAACACAGGCACATATGCACACGCACTCACATACATATATGCATGCACACATGTGCACAGGCATGCATGCACACCCACGCACACATGTATATGCAGAGATACACAGTGTGAAAGTAAAAAGGGCACTAACTGAGAAAAGGAATAAGCTGAGTGAGGAAGGGGAATGGGGAGCAGGAGTGAAGAATGGGGTAAACTTGAAAGAAATGTCTGTAAAACCCAACACGCTTGTATAATGACCACATGCAAACATATGCTAAGAAAAGTTGTTACAAAGAGATTTTCTCAAGGGTTCGGAGTTAACACCCGATTGTGAACAAGTTGGGTCTGACTTGCCTGTTGGGAAAGGTGGGCAGCTTGCAGTCTCCCTCTTCCTGAGCTGCACCCACGCTGTCTCCACACCCTGCAGGACAACTTGAACATCACGAAGACCTCTCTTGAGAAGGCAGCTGAAGTGTCAATGGCTTGGATCCCATATGCTTTCTACCTGTGGGTGAGCACGACTCCACCCCTCTGTCTCCTGGGACAATCAGGGGTGCGCGTGCTGACACACTATAGCGGTGTGGCCTGCTACTGTGGCCAAGGCTTAGGGGTATGATCACAGGTGCTTCTAGGAACTGTCTGGTAACCTTGACCTCCAGGTGTGGGATCTACTGTGGTGACTTCTTTCTCTATGCCTCCTTATCATTCAGCCCTTGTCTGCTGCTCAGCCCTCCTGCCTTTTACCCAATCAGCAACCTTCCACACTCCATCCCTACCTGGTGCAATCATCCAGCCTTAAAAGAATGGTGGGGAAGGGCCTCTTTCAGATGCTTGATGCCCTGTGTCTTGGGAACAGCCTTCTACCTGCCTTGATTTGTTGGGGGAAGTAGCTACTAAAGGACCTCTCTAAGCCATGAGGCCATTATTGTCTGAAGTTGATTTCGCCTCTGAGTCCTGTTAGAAATGTTACTTAAAAGTTACTATGCAGGTTTAGGAAGCTGGTGGCCATAGCTGGGCAAGCATCTGAGCCCGTCCAGCGGCTGGAGTTAGAATATGATTCTTACTCTGCCTGCATACTGGGGTTAGTAAGGAGCTTTTCAGGTGAGGCAATAACCCTCATCCATGTCTGTGACTTGGGCCAGAGAGGTCAAAGCTCTTGCAGTGGCCTGGGTATCTGTGGACAGTGGGCTGCCAGGTGCTCAGACATCACCCACCTTGGTTTCTTTTCCTCTTGCTGTGGTTACATATCCTGACCAAAGCAACTTAGGGAAAAAGGTTTTATTTAGTTCTCACTTCCAGGTTAGAGTCCACTGTGGTAGTGAAGACAGAGCAGCAGGAGCTGGAGGGAGCTGGTTACACTATATCTGCAGCCAAGACGGAGTACCCAGTGGATGCTTGCTTGCTAGTATTTATAGTGTTCAGCTCTGTTTCTCTACTTTATTCAGTCCAAGATGCCAGAAAGGGAATGGCCCCACCCACAGTAGGCGGTTCTTCCCTCCTCAATTATAACAACCAAGACAATCCCTATCAGACACTCCCAGGGGCCCATCTCACAGGTCATTCCAGACTCTGTCAAACTGACAGCTAACCCTATCACATCACTGCACACATGAACCCTTCTTTATAGTTTTCCCTTCCCTGCTTGTTGAGGAATGGGGCATCTGCCCTGAGCATCCCCAGTCTCTTTCCAGTGTTGGCTTGTTCCCAGATACCCCACAGCCACCAATGTACTGAGACCCCTTTTTTTCTGGGTGGCATCCTGTGGGGCAGACCCTGACAAAAGGCTGCATCGCTGCAGGCAATGGCCCTCATCCATGTCTGTGAGTGGGCAGCCAGTCCTGTTGCTAGGACACCAGCATCTTCATCTACACAGCGAGCACTGGACATTCATTGTTAGGAGCTGATGGTTAGCAGTACACCGCCACCCCTTCCTGTGGGCTAGCACAGTAACTGGGTGGTGGGCAGGAGCGACAGTGTCTGAACATGGCCACTATGGCATCACCTCCCCCATCAGGGCTGAGGCCCGGTGTGTTCCCACCACAGCTCCCACTGGGCTTTAGGCTGCTGGAGATAGAAAGTGACCACCAGGACATCGCCTCTATATTGGGAAGGGAGGTTGAGGTCACAGCCCATTGTTCATTTCTGTGAGGGAATAGTCTGTTTTCTAAAGCAACACATCTCAGGGAGTAATGACCTCTCCCTCAAC
Organism: Rhabdomys pumilio; assembly: GCA_030674055.1. Lineage (NCBI taxonomy): Eukaryota > Metazoa > Chordata > Mammalia > Rodentia > Muridae > Rhabdomys > Rhabdomys pumilio. Next base: position 25,363,823 of record JANHMN010000008.1, read on the forward strand.
CAAACCACAGTTTTGCTTGAAAGCTTCCTTTAGCTGCCCAAGTGTTCCTCCTTAGTGGAGGCCAAAGACTGCTGGCTGCCAGGAGGATGGAGTTGTCTTCACAGTACTTCTCCCCTGCGGGCAGATGTACCGGCACCAGAGTCCCTCCTCCGCAGCCCTCTGCAGAACTGGAAATGGCTGCAGACATCCCAGTCCTTGTTTTCATCCTGAACCCCAGTGTCTACTCGAGAGCCTATGATAGAGTGGAGGCCTCAGCACTTCGGGGTGTCAGAGCTTCGGCTTGGCACGGGCCAGCAGCAGGTTGGCGTGCCTCTGTGCAGTGAGCAATCCTGAACTGTTCTGCATGTCTGTGTCAGGGCCACGTGGAATCGGGTGACACAGGGCAAGAGCAAGATCTGGCTGTGGACCTGTTGAAATGGAAAAGTCGCTCTGCAGACTTTGTCAGTTGCAGGCCAGGTGCTGAGGCAGTACCTGTCCCCTGCTGTACCGTCCCTCCTCACCCATCCTATCTCACTGGCTCCCCGTGAGTGCTGCTAAGAGCACCAGTCTGTACCATAAACCGTCAACCACGGCGTCCACAAGTGCTCCCTATGGCGACCCAGTGGATGACCAAACTATCAGTTGATCGATCCATTCTGCAGGGAGGGTTTTGTAGTGGGTAGCCAGCTGTTCCCTAGCCTGTGACTGTGACATTGAGGATGGGCAGAAAATCAGCTGGATCTGGCAGAAGGTGACAGTGCCTGGGACAGTGACATAAGCATGCCTGTCCTGTTGCCTGGGACTTTGTTGCAGCCTCTGAGATGATCAGGGATAGAGTGGAGCAACCGTCAATCCTCACATGGATTCAGGGAGCTGGGGCAGAAATTGCAGAGATCAGTGGAGGCTCTGGAAGTCAGTTCCATGGCACTTCATGTTAGTGTGAACATTTCCCCATAGCAGTCTCCCCACAGCATGGTAGTGTGGGGACCTCCTCACAGTATCCAGGGAAGCTATGGCCCTGGACAACCCCATTGCTGTAGTTTAGGTCCAATAATGGCCCCAGGGCTGCAGCCCACAGGTTTCTTGCACCTTACTGGCTGCTTTCAGTTCATCCTTAGATTTTGTAACTTTTGAAAGCACAAGCTTCCAATTCCAGAACTTGGGCTCCCAAGAAGCCCCCACCCCCTGGCCACTTCTTGGTTTCTACAGATACTTCTTCCAAGTGTTTGTCAGCATGCATGGATCCCAAGCCCTTCCCACTACTGCATAAAACCCAGCTCTTACACACACACACACACACACACACACACACCACAACTCATCCAACCCAGGTGGCTTCACAGAATGCAAGCTATTGGCACCCCACCCAGGGTGATCAGATGGAATCCTTGGATGGACTTTCCAGGGCTGTAGCCTACATGGCTCTGACACTCTGACACAGTAGCAGTAGTAGCAGGAGCAGCCAACACCAGTGAGCTTTGTTTGCCTGGATGACAAGGAGCATCCAGAGTGCAACAGGCTATGATGTTCTCAGAGGTAGGCGTTGTTGACTGTTCCCTCTGACACAGTCACCTTTGTACCACACACATTCACCTCTGTAGCATATGCGGTCTCCTCCCTAGCAAACACAGTCAGCCCCCACCATTAGCACAGTCTCCTTCCTAGCAGCATTATCACCTCCATAGCACACAGATTTCCCACCCTAGCATACGCAGTCACCTCCCTGTCACACACAGTCACCTCCCTGTCACACACAGTCACCTCCCTGTCACACACAGACATTCCAACACAATGTACTTTAGGGGCACAGCAGGCCTTACTCTGCCTGGTCCTTGGTGGCTGACTGAGAACAGAGGCAGGTTGGCTACAAGATCCTGGAGAAGGCCTGGCTACAGCATCATCTGGAGAATGGCAGTGGCCAGAAGGGAGAACTAGAGCCCTTGGGTAATAACATGGAGAGAGATCAGCATAGGAAGAGCGGGACACATGACAAAATGGACAGACATATCTTCACCCAGCCCTACTGACCACAAGGAGGCCAGGCTTCCATTGTCCCATTATCCCAAGGTCCCAATAAGCATGTTTCCAAATGCTACATGAAAGTTACGCCCTACTCACAGGATCTAGTAAACATCAAGAGGCAGGGACACCCAGCACACGGGCCCACCTAGCACAGAGACCCACCCAGCACAGAGGACCCTGTGCCACAAGCAGTTACCCACCATCAAGGGACCCATGTTTGTGCCGAGTGCCCTCCATACTCCCTAAGAACTCACCCCTCGCCAGCTCGCATGGTTCTAATTCCAGCATTTCACAGCTCACTTTTGAAATAGCTTCTTTCGCCCCAAGTGTCTGCAGACGTGAGATTAAACAGCCTCTCTCAGAAGGCAGACGTGCGAGATTGAGTCTTCTGCCTTCCTGGGAGTATTTGAGATCCACATAGGGAGCTGGGCTAAGACCCAAGTCAGATTCACATTCAGTAGGCATCTACAGTGTGTCAGGCTTTTCCACTGTGTAACTAACCTTCCCTGTGGTCGGTCTGGGGGGATGAGAGGGCCCCCATTGGCAGCTGAGCCAACAGAGCTCTGTATTGAGGTCCCAGTCTGTGTTCTTGGCTCACAGAGCTGGGAATCAGACACGGGGCTCCTTCCCTCTATCACAGGACTTCCTACTCAGGCTGGTGACAGTTTCTTACCTGTGTGGCAGGACTTAACATGCAAGTGATCTCTGATCCAAGCTGCCTTGTTTCCTTGCTCTCTGGCAGCTGATCCAATGATTCTAACTCTGCTGTGCCGTCTTGGTGCCTTGGGGAAGGGACGTGGCCTTATCGGTGGCTCTCAAAAGTGATTCACAGTTACATCTGATGTGTGGTTGTATCTGCACAGACTCTAGGTGGCACCATCAGGAGAACAGCTCTACACGCAGGCCCTGCGCTGAGCAGCACCCCTGAGTGGGGTATCAGGTCGTACTCTAGTCCCCAGTATGGATGGCTTGCACTCATGTCTCTCACTTTGCCTCTCTGCCCAGGTCCTTGCTGCCAAACTGCTCAATTTTGTCCTGCCAAACATGTCCTTGGGGCGAATCGACTCCAGCGTGCTGTCTCGGAACAAGTCGGAGGTGAGTGTGGATGTCATGGGGTATTGGGGACAGTAAGCAGGTGAAAGCGGGACCCAGGGACATCTGACCTTAGCTCTCTCTTCCTCAACGCTGCTCTGCTCTTTCTCTGAGTGGCCAGGTGATGGGGATATGGGACGTGGGGGTGGGAAGTTTTGTCCTTTCCTTAAGGGTGTCAGGATTGTGTTAGCAGGAAAGACAGACCCCCTGTTACAGATATTCAAGTGATCTCTACAGTAAGAAGACCTGCCTTAGGTTCCCACTGCTTGTCTGGTCTGAGAACCTGCTGAGAGTTCCCACTAGTGGGAACTCTCTGAAACCCTGAGGTCTTGAAGGAACAACCCTGGACATGTGGAAGATACCAGAATTACCCTGACAACTAAGCAAATTGGTTTGCTACTGGGGTGGGCCACCTTTGTCTGCCTCAGTTTCCTTTCTTGCCTGGGAAGCTTGAAAGCAGTGAATTACAGGCTCCCAAAGACCCTTTTCACCTGCCCCCAGGTGGGACTCTGACAGCCCAGTGGTCTAGCCTGCTTCCCTGGCAGTCAGACTCTGGCTTCCTGGTCAGGTTCCACCTAAGGGCACATGCGAGCCTGTGGGCCAGCCGTGTAAGAGACAGGTAAGAGGCTGAGGAGTAGGCCAGTTTGGAGAGTTCATCTACCTGCAAGAAGCCCTAATTCCATCCCAGCTCAAGGGGGAAAAATTAAGTTGCGGGTGGGGAGATGAGGAATGGACAGACCTCCAGGAAATCTGAGGGCCTCAGACCTACAGCTTTATTCTGAAACCTGTAGTGATTCTCAAACTCACGTTCTGGGGCCAAATTTGACTGTGGGGTGGGGGCTTATGTGGCCCTTAGTCTTTCTGAAAGTTTGAACAAAGACCCAGAAAAGCCAAAGCAAGCCAGTAGACATCAGGTTTGGGTCTGGGCAAACGCAGCCTTACTGACAGTGTGGAAACTGAGGCCCAGAGACAGTTGATGTCACAGAGCACTAGGAGAGCCCTGTTAGGGGCGGAGCTGGGAGATGAATTTGTCTGCTCAGGAAGTCTGTGCCAGGATCAGGTGACTCTTTCTAGCTTCTATATAAATCTCAAAAGTTTTTCTGTTTGCTCTGCTGGGCCATACAGCCCACACCATTGCCCTGTGGTAGAAACTGCTCTATGAGAGGAGTTCGGTGAGAGGAAGGAACTCCTTGCATCTCAAACACTGGGTCCAGCTTGGGTGGGCACTGACTGGCTACTGAGCCCAATCAAAGAGAGGGACAAAGAGGAACTTGCCTTCAAAATCTGCACCAAACAGCCAGGTTATCTATCTACTTTCCTACGCAGAAGACAGAGGGAAGGGAAGGAAAACGAAATTACTTCAGCCCCTCTCTTGAAAAACAGCAAATCACTTCTGAGGTATTCTGGAGAATGGAGGGACAGCTTAAAGACAGATCACAGGCTCCACAGCACCCATCTGCCACCTGTGTCCTTTGGGCCATCTAGAGAGCTTAAGATATCTCCCTCCTGGGGACACAGAACTGGAGGTGCTGGGCAGCATGGAGATCTCAGCCTTTAGGTAGGTGCCAGAGCCACCCCCGTTCTTCAGTAGAGGCTCTGCCTCCCTGCTGCCTTTGAACCTGTGCTGAACATTAAAAATAGCCACTCCACCCACCCCAGGGAGATGGCGAGAAGAGGCACCACAGGGCGGCACGCAGCAGGAGTCTCCAGGCTCATCTTTAGATGACACATTTCCCATGGAACCTGACAGCCAAAAAAGCCTAAAAGACGAAGCAGCAATGCTCTGCTAACTGTCCAATGCCGGACGGTGGAGGGCTGAAGTAAAGGACTTTGCAGCCAGGTGCCAGGGAATAGCACAGTGGGAAGGATAGAAGGAAGGCGGGATCTTGGGAAGCAGGTGGCTCCCTGTTTAAATGACAACAGATATTTGCTTGGGTTTGCTGTGGTGCAGTCTTCCAGCCCACCTACCGCCTGCTAATTTTACAGTGGCCACCCCTGAGTCTTGTTCTCTGCAGAGGTCCCTGAAACTATAGTCTTATTTCCACACCTTCTGGACACCATAAGCCCCTTCTGCCTCCCTGTAACCTTGAGTCAGCTCTCGTTTGAAATTATGGAAGCTTGGGTCAAAAGAAAGCAAACCACTCACCCAACAACACAGTTAATAAACTCAGAGTTTGAGCCCAGGTTCATCTCTGGGCCAAAGTTAAAGTTAACACATTAGGAACAAAAATGTAGTTGTCAACACACACACACACACACACACAGAGAGAGAGAGAGAGAGAGAGAGAGAGAGAGAGAGAGAGAGAGAGAGAGAGCAGAAAAAGAGTCAGACAGAGAGGTGGGATGGGGAGGAGTCTTAATGTGGGTTTTACTGCTGTGAAGAGACACTATGACCAAGGCAACTCTTAAAGGACACCATTTAATTGGGGCTGGCTTACAGCTTCAGAGGCTCAGTCCATTATCATCTAGGCAGGAGCATGGCAGCATCCAGGCAGATGTGGGACTGGAGGAGCTGAGAGTTCTACATTCATCCATCCAAAGACAAACAGGAGAAGGCTAGCTTCCAGGCAGCTAGAATGAGGGTCTTAAGGCCTTTGCCCACAGTGACACACTTCTTCCAACAGGACCATGCCTACTCCAACAAGGCCATACCTCCAAATAGTGCCACTCCCTGGGCCAAGCATATTCAAACCGAGAGAGAGAGAGAGAGAGAGAGAGAGAGAGAGAGAGAGAGAGAGAAGAGAGAGAGAGAGAGAGAGAGAGAGACAGGCAGGTAGACAGACAGGCAGGCAGAGAGATGGAGAGAGAGAGAGAAAGAGAGAGAGAGAGAGAGAGAGAGAGAGAGAGACAGAGACAGAGACAGAGACAGAGACAGGCAGGCAGACAGACAGACAGGCAGAGAGATGGAGAGAGAGAAAGAGAGAGATGGAGAGAGAGGGGGGGCAGGCATTTCACGTGCCTATCACCCTCCATCTCACAGGAGGAAGGGACGATGTGCAGCCAGGTGTTGACCCTATAAAGGTACTGTCACTCCCCTCCTATGCTAAATCCCATCCCTGACAACCAAAAATATTTCCAAACTGCTAGCCATGCTGACTCAGTGCAGCTCTTTCTAGACATGACTGCAGCCCTGACTTCCACAAAGAGAGAGGAAAGCCCGCAATGGGCGGACCAAAGGATTCAGGGCCTCCCTCAATGTCCCACATGGCTCATGCCTCCTGGTCTCTCTCTGACTTTATTTCTCTCGTATCCCTGCCCCACCTTCTGTCCTGGCTATAATTCTATCTGTGATCTGCCTTTCCTTGACATTGGAGCTGCCTCCCCAGAAAGTACCCTTGTGTAAACAAAGTCTATGTGACCAGGAAATAGAAAAGGAAGACAAGAGCAGGAAGTGGCTGGGACCAAGAAGCAATTAACACCTGGAGTAGACTCCTCAGGGACCTAGTATTTTGGGACATTCTAGGGGAGCAGATGAAGCCTCTGGGAGGATAGGAGTAGCAGACTTAGTACAGCAGGTGGCCTGAGGATGAAGCCTCTGGGAGGATAGGAGTAGCAGACTTAGTACAGCAGGTGGCCTGAAGCCCAGAGGGCCATCATCCCCAGAGCCTGGAGGAGACTAGCACAGATGCAGTAGGAACAGATCCATAGGCAGCAGTATGGTAGGCAGGAGCTGGTTTGTCATCTGACCCATGCCCTCTCAGAGTCAAGGCACCATTCCTATTGCTGAGCACGTCAGGGGGGTCCGAGGGCAAGGAGCCTTGCCTTAGTAGTGCCTCACACTCCTTGACCTAAAGCACATGGCCAGCTCACTTATTAGTTTCTTATTGGTCAGTCACATGACCACGCCTAGTTGCAAGAGAAGCTGAAATGGATACTCTTTATCTGGAAGGTCCTGTCTCCTGCCTAATACCAAGGACTATACGAGAAGAACAGGAGTTGAGGTACTAATGCCTGTGGGCCACTAGACTTCTCAGTGCCTCAGTTTCTCTTCTGTATCATATGGGTAGCGAGAGCCTTTCTTCCATGTAGGGCACTGTTCCAATAGCAGGAGTTCAGATGGCAGCTGGTCTGCTATACCCAAATGGTACCTCCAGCACCATGTTATGCTCGTGTGCATTTCTGATGGATGGCACAACTGTTGCTGTCACTCTTGCTGTTGCCATGGAGACTTGACCAACCCCAAGCCTTGAGCTCTTCTGGTGGTCCCATAACTCTCCTCCAAGGAGGGCTCCCTGAAGACCCTGTGGTGGAAAGAAACCTAGAGTGGTCTGAGTCCATGGCCAGCTCTCCCCACACTGCCCCTGTGCTGCTCTGTCAGATGCAAGTCCTCTCTTAGCCTGCCAAACAGATGGCCTGGCTCTGTGGGGTTCTCGCCAGCTCAGCTGCAAGAAGTGTCTAATCTGTCCCATGCCGCTCATCACAAATGGTCAGCTTGACTGGACGCAGTCCCTGCCCAGCATGGGAAGGAATCCAGGATGTCAGGGTGACTGCAGGACACCTGCAGTCCCTCTGGCCAGGCCTGTGGAGGGGTGGTAGCAGAAGTGAGTGGATGTAGGTCCAGGCTCAGAGACCTCTGCTGTGTCAGGCCCAACAGCCCTCCGTTACTCTCACCCTGGTCCCGCCATCTGGTTGTCTCAAACCTGCTCAGAGTCTTATCTGCAAGGAGAAAAGTAAGCCAGGGGCACCACGGCTTCACACCTACTCTTGGGAGGCTGAGAGACTTGTAGGCATCCTGCTCTGGCCCGTGCTTTCCAGGCTGCCCTCTGCATGCCCATCACCCTCTCACCCACAGAGACAGGTAGAGTTGGGGATGGGAGGAGGAGGAGGAGAAGGAAACCAGCTGTAGCACCTCAACACCCTCAGAACTGCTCTGGAACCAAACAGCCCAAGGGAGTAACATGGCGTTCCTGTATTTTGTTTTGTTTTATATATAATTTTTGAAACAAGGTCAATCTGACCTTGAACTCAAGCTCCCCCTCCTTTGACCTCCCATAGGTTATAAGCATGTGCCACCACACATGGCTCTTTTGCTGCTCATGTTTATAAAATCCAACTCAGTATTGGAAATTTCCTACAGGCCTTCATGTAGACAGCCAGCCCTCCATATCCTTGGACTCCACATGGGAGAATGCAAACATTTCTCAGCTGTTCTCCAAGGCCCAGCATTTCTATTGCAGTGACCTTGGCCTACATCTGATAAGCATCTAGAGATGACTGAAGCACAGGGAAGGGTGTGTGTGGGGGGGTTCTATTCAACCAGCATATCAAGCTACATCAGGTATCTGAGCACCTCAAACGTGGGGTCCTGGACCTGCTCCCCAGGGTATGCTGAGTCCAAGCTGTGTGAGACAAGCTCAGGTCTTAGTGCAAAAGTGCAGAGCACAGTTCAGTCAGACCCTTGTTGTCCAGGGACTGAACATGCTGCCAGTCTCCACAACCTGTGGGCAGGCAGAAGACCACCCTCTTAGGAGCCCATGCGCTGACAGAATCTCCTCCTCTCAGGTTGACCTGTACAATTCTGACCCGCTCATCTGCCGAGCAGGAGTGAAGGTGTGCTTTGGCATACAGCTGCTGAACGCAGTCTCGAGGGTGGAGCGAGCGATGCCCAGGCTGACACTGCCATTCCTGCTGCTGCAAGGTTCTGCTGACCGGCTTTGCGACAGCAAAGGTGCCTATCTGCTCATGGAATCATCCCGGAGTCAGGACAAAACACTCAAGGTGAGGGACAGGAGGCCATGTCGTGGGATTGTTGGGGGTGGGGGTGTCAGACCAGCATACCTGGGAAGGATTGTTGAGGGGTTAGAGACAAATGAACTTAGTGACAGCGTATGGTTCTCCAGTTTATTGCTTCACCAGAATGAACCTCAATGAAGGGGGAGAATAATCTGATGGTGTGGGCAAGAAAAAAGCCTATAACGCAGGTTCCGGGCCATTTGGATGAGTCTGGTCTGCAAGGGCATCTGCTGGGGTTGACACTGCGGTTGTGGCCCCTGAAGACAGGCTGCAATTGGATGGTGTGACATGTTTGACACAAGGAACAGTCAGAATATCACTCAGTGGCTTTCAAGACAGTGGCTGGTTGGATCCAGATAGATGTACATGTCGTTTGTCCCACAGAACTAGGAGGCACCCTGATTGAGGAGGCGAGACCCTGCTAATATGTAACCCCAAAATGAAGCATGCCCACCTACTTGCCCACATTGTTAGGCTCCTAACCTGGACAAGTGTGTACATGTCACATAACCTGGTGTGCATCCTTACGGTGTTATAAAGACAGCCAGGTGACTCTTGAAGAGTGGTAGAGTCAGAATTTGAACTGAGGTCCTTGGACTTAAGTTCACAGTTTCTTCTAACCTTGCACCGCCCAGGCAAATTGTCAAGGGCTCCCCTGGGGTGCAGTTCAGGAGTGGAGCTCTGCCTTGGTCAGGAGTTATCCATCACTTCTGTTTATTTGGGTCTGACTTTGTGGAGGTGCCAAGGACAGTCTGACAAGGGCTGCCCCTCCCCTGGAGCCTGCACCCCAGTGGATAAGCAAGGAGAAAAGTAGATGCTCAGAATGTCTGTGGATAGGAGTCAGGAGCTGCAGGACAGAGGGATTTCCTCCCATGAACTGACAGGCAAGAACTGTCAGGGAGACTAGTCATGGTAGAACATTCCAGACCGAGGGAAGAGGGGGAAGAGGCTCTTGGTCTTGGCACAGAGAACTGATGTGAGAACAGGCTGGCACAGAGGCTTGTAAAAGTAAGGGGGCTGCGGTGCCCTTCTGAGATGAGTGACCCCAGCAGACATCAGAGAAAACTTCTAAGGCAATTGGCAACTGGGTAGGTCTCAGTTCTGAAGGAAGGCGACACTCTGGGACTTTCAGGGACACTCTGGTCACGTAGTGTGCTGTGGTTACTAGGTTGCTCCGGGCTAAAGGAGCCACCTGCAAGGGAGGGAGCTGACCAGGACAGACAGAGCCATGGTGTAATTGAGGGCCACTGGTCTGCCTCTGGACACTGACATCCAAGAATCATCCAGAGATAGCCAACCATCAAGTGTCTCTGGATGTGGCAAGTGAGATCCCTGGAGACCTTGCCATGGGTGTCAGTGCTATGGGTGAGGGGCCATTGGAGAACTGAAGGGAGTGTTGGAAGATGGAGGTGTGAAGGACCAAGATCCTTCTCAGCAGGAAGGATATGAGGATCTAAGCTGCACCAGCTGGAGAGCCTTGGGAACAGCAGGGAATATCTAACTGTTGGGAATGTTCTGGCTGGAGCAGAGCAGAGATACATATCTGCCTTCTCAGCTGCCAGGGAGCTGAGGCAGGAGGATGACTTAGGGCAGCCTAAGCAACATGGCAACATCCCATCTAAAAATGAAGTAGGGAGAACATTTGGGGATGCCTGCCTAGTGAGCTCGTGTGGCTTTGTGCACTCCTGTCCCTTGCCTGTCCTCCACACCGGTTCTGACTCCCCGTCTCTCCTGATTGCAGATGTATGAAGGTGCCTATCATGTCCTCCACAAGGAGCTTCCGGAAGTGACCAACTCCGTCCTTCATGAAATAAATACGTGGGTGTCTCACAGGATAGCAGTGGCAGGAGCTGGGAGTCCACCCTGAACACGCCAGCCAGGCAACCAGCTCCTGGTCTGGGGGGAGGCAGGTAGAGGAAGGGCAGTGCTGGCTGGCTCAAAAAGGAATCACAAATCAGAGAAAACTCTAGTACCTCCCCACCCCCAGTGCAATTTACTTTGGGGAAAAAAAAGGATAATTTGTCGTATAGATGGCTACTAGCCACTGATCTACTATACCTTAAGGGATAGGCACTTTATAAAAGAGAGAATATATTTTCCACACAGAGACTGAGTGGAAATATCCTTTGAATTAAAAAAAAAAAAATGCAGCATCTGCCCACCTCTCCCAGCTGCTACGGGGTTCAGGGACTCTCTGGCAGTCCCAAAACCCAGCCTGCAATAATCAGAGGTCTCTTTCCTCCTGTCCCAAGTCCTCTCTGACTGGCTGTCCTCTGGCATGTGACAAGGTGGCCTGTATCCCCAGAGCTAGCCCCTTAGCAGGCTCATGTGTGCCCCTCCAAGGCACTTCCTCAAAATGGGCAACTACCCTATGACCTGGTCAGCGACTTTTCACATGGAAGCCAGGCTGGGGGAAGGGAAAGTGGCCCCGAATAGCTCTTCTCTGCCATGCAACTTCCCCCTCCCACCCTGCTGGGAGTTTGGTTACCCACCGCATGTTGTATGTATTTAGAGAGGCACCTTTTCTCAGGTCACTAAGTACTCCATGCTGAGGAGGGTGGCTTTGAAGATAATTGTTTAATATATATATGGTATATTCTAAATTAAAGATTATATGGGTGGGTGGGTAAAGCCTGGGCAGCTTTGGAAGAACTGGTACCCACACATAGGGCCAGTCTGCCGAGGAGCCAGCCTCCTAATTGAGGACTATCTGGCTCTCCTCGCAGAGAAGGCACAGGGTGGAGAACTGGGGCCCTGGGCATTCCCTCTGTCCAGAGCCACTAGGAGTTGTTTGCCAGTAGCATAGCTACCTCTGGTGGCAGGAGAGACTCCCATGGAGCCGTGGTGCTGGCTGCCTGCCAGGGGCAGCACAGAGCACTCAATGACCACCCGCAGACAAGGACCACAGCTGTCTGCTCCCCATTCCAGACTGCAGCGGGATGGCCCAGCCAGGCCTCATGGAGGCTTCCCTGAGGCAGTGAAATCCAAGCCCCCTGTCCTCTCAGGTGCCTGCCTGAAGGCCTACACCAGGCCTCACTTAGCGCCAGCAATAACTGGGGCTCACTGCTCTCTTGAAGCACTTTCATCTTTACAGAGGGCCTTGCTGTTACCTCAGGAGTCATGTTACTGCACATAGAACCCTGGGAAGGGGACTGCTGCCAAGGAAAACTGCCTGGCTGCTGGAAGGGGCTGGTGGGCCTCCAGGAAGGGAGAATCAAGGTGTCCTTTCTGGAGTTTATTTTAGGTCCTGGGGAGGGACCTCTGCTCCATCTGGTGGCCCTGACCATGCATAGCAGTCAGAGGCTGGCCACCTACTATAGGTCATAAGGTCACTGTGCCCCTCAGCAGGGCCCAAGCACTGCATGCAGGGAAGGAAGGGCCCAGGAGCTGTCCAGAGCCCCCTCTTAGCTCTCCTTCTGTTTAGAAAATAAAGATAGACAGAGTATGCGAGGAGAGGCAGCCAGCATTCTCTCCTGCTCAGGGAACCGTGGACAGCAGCAGGCAGGCGTGGGGTATTTCTGCTCTCCATTAAGTTAAAAAAAAAAAAAAAAAAAAAAAGAAGAAAGAAAAAAAAAAAAAGGAACCCATTTCAGACTACTGTGCTCAGATCTGTGACTCTTACCAGGAGCCACCCAAGGATGCTCCCAAAAGCACATGCTGACATTGCCACTTTTTCCAAACCAGGTGCCAGCACCCGGGCTGGCAGTTTTCATGCATGACATCCTTTAGAGAGGCATTTGTATCTGGTTAAAGAATCACTAACACTAAAAAAACGGGGGTGGGATGATCTGAAGTTGAGACTGTCTTGTGAAGCCTGCAAGAGTCATGTCCCTGCATGACAAAATCGGGACCAGCACAGGGCTCTGTCTGAGAGAGCTAGGCCAGCCTTGTACAGACTCCATCCTTGGCACTGGAGGAAGCCTGACATGCAGGGCTTCACAGTCACCCTCATCACCAGGATGCAGAGGAGCTGGAGTGTGGAGAAAAATGCTAGGACACACAAGGCTTGGCCTGAAGAAGGTGGAAGCCAGCAAGAGACCACAGATGGTCCTCCCTGGGAGAAGGAGGGGAGCCAGAACCTGTGAGAATAGAGCACCTTCTCCAGCAACCATGGACTTGGTGCCTGAACAGCTTTTTAGGAAAAGGTGCCACCTGCAGGTAGTGGAGCATCTCAACCATGGAGCCCCAGTTCCTTAGAGATAGGGGAACAGCCTCCCTCCACCAAGGGCCCCCTCAGCTTCTGGGTGTCCTGCAGACCACCATGAGAGCAGCAGGGGGTGCTCTGCTCACATCCTGCCTCTGGGCCACCTCACACTTCCCTTTCCTGATTGCTAATGTAACTTTCTAAGGATCACAATGGCTCACTGGTTTGTCACTGTCACTGCGCCCAGTCACTCCCCATATATACTCCTAGTGGGGAACCTGTATCGGCTTAGAATTACTAAAGAAGCCAATGTGCACTACAGCTCACCATAATAAACCACGTGCTTTTGGAGAGCCTCGTGTCTGTGTGCCTAGTCTCTCGTCCTGTGTGTCAACCCTCTTGCTAAGAGAACTTCAGACCTGTTGCTTGAAGCAGTGAAGTCATGTTGCCAGTCAGCTGGTGAGGACTCAGCAGCCCTCCCAGGGCCAATTGTCAATTAGATACATGGATTTTCTCTTCTCGCATCCATTCTTGGGGAAGCTATGCTAGAGCTTAGGCCCCCCACCCTCACCCCCCCAGTATTCAGGCAGCCTTAACAGCTTGCAGTCATGTTGGGTGCCCAGCATGGCCAAGCCCCATCTTTACTCATGTCTGTCCCCTGACTGTGGGTGATCCAGAGCATCTGTCGCTGGCATCCTGGGTACCTCCCCTTGCTCCCCACAGTCTCCTGACCAAACAGCTCTGCTTTCAGTGTCACCAGAATCAGACTGGCCCCCTCTCACTATGACCAAATGCCAGCACCTGGACTGGCAGCCTTCATGCATGACTTCATCTATAGATGCATATATATTTGATTAAAGAGTCACTAACACTAAAAGGGGGGAAAGTGATCTGATGGAACCAGGGACAGGGACACAAATGCATCATGTGCCTGCCTGACAAAATCAGAGCTCGGGAACACCAGCTCCCTCAAGGTCCCTGCCAAGTCAGAAGTGAAGTCTCTCCTATGCAAAGGCCTCTTGGGGTCCCTACTGTGGGCGGTTTCCAAGCTGCAACCATCTTTAACATCCTCCCAGACCTTGTTCCTGCTTTCTCTCTCACTGCCCCGTGCCATTGGATGTGATAGACTATTTGTCCTCTGGGCAGCCAGCCCGCTGTCCCTTACACGGCCCATGAGGTGAGAAGGGCATGTTCCTATGTGATGTCCAGGGGATCTCCAGGAATACTGTGTCGTGGGGCTACAGAGGGAGAAAGGGACTGAGTGGGAGGAGAGGCAGAGGGAAAGGTAACACATAAGTGAGTACGGAGAGAGAAGGTGTGAAAACTGATGCAGGAGGCTCTGACTGGATGAATGGGCACAGTGAACAAGGGAGGGAAGACAGAGGGAGTGTCCAAAAACAGCGCTCACCTCAAAGGGGATAAGGGATCATTGATTCTGGAGCTAAATATGAATGACCTGGGAACACAAATTCAGGTCACTCAGGATTCCACGTCCCAATGTCCAAGTCTCATGAATTTTTTATAGTAATGGAATTAAAGTCATGGATCAAGGTTCTTCTCAACTACATTGATGGAAACATTAGGTACACAAGTATAATGGTTTGTATAAGAGATATCCCCCATAGGCTCTGGTCCTCGATTGGAGGCGCTGTTTGGGGAAGTTAAGAAATGGAGTCTTGCTGGATGAAGTATCTCATTATGGATGGACTGAGCCACTCCTGGTCATGGTGTTTTATCACAGCAAGAAAAAGTAACCAAGTTAACAAGTTAAAGTGAATTCGGGAAGTCTGCTATAGACCTCAGATGCTATCCGATGACACGTTTAGCTTTTTGGTTGGTGGAAGCCACCGCCCAGCAAGGTTAACACATTTCAAAGGGTTTTGCCTGTTAATCACAAGGATGTTCAAACACAAAGGTAGGCAGGGAATGGCTATTAAAGAGGCTGAAGATAGCCTGTGGTAGATTGTAATTAGGCTCTTGACCTATAATATCTCAGCTTCTCTGCAACCTTTGAAGTTCCAATCAGCCTTGCAGACGGTTCAGTGGGAGAAGGGAAGAAGGGAGGTTCCTTCTTCCCAGGAACCTATGGTTCACAGGAGTGAGGAAAAGAATGAGCACCTACAGAAAGTCCAGGTGCATGGTCTTGGGACATGCACCTTTCAAAGAATAGAACGGAGATTAGGCGTTGCATCTAGTACTTCTTTACATTAGGACCGCCTTGCCTATGGCATGGCCACAGTGGGCTGTAAGAGGAACTGGGACATGGGACATGGTGGACTATTGCCAGGTGAACCTGCAGCATGCAGGCCTGCAGAGAGGGGACAGGACAGCCTAGGGAGAACAAAGGACAGAGCAGTGAGGCAGGCGCCTGCTGGCAGTGTCTGACACATGGGACAAAGCTGCTCAACAGGTGACAGCAATCTCAGAGTCCAGGGAGGAAGAAAACACACACCCCCTATCACTGGAGGGAAGGAGACTGCCAGTCAGCCTACGGTGCTCACTGCCCATTTTCCAGAGTTCTGGTCCCAGAGAAGCAGGGTTCACATGATGAATGACTGGTGAAGGCCCATCATGGCCCCATGGGTGGTGGGCTCCTGAGACTGGTTAGCAACTCCAGAATGCATTGATTTGCTACAACCACAGCTACGGTAGAGCCACACACCCCTCCTTCCCCACAGCAAGGCCTCATGGAAAGCTACTGAGACCTGAGGACCTTCACCCTTGTCTCCCAGACCTGGAGAGATGTTCCCTCAAGGACCCAAGAAAGACTGCCATAGCCATGTCCACAAACCCTGCAGAGAGGGAAGGACCTGCAGAACCAGTAAACTTGGTTCAGAGGCCCCCACCCATGCCTGACCAGAGAAAGCAACCACCTCCCCCAAATGCATAATATCTTAAAACTGTAAAGTACATAACCAAAGAGCTAGGGCATAGCTCGGGAGGGGATGCAGGCCCTGGGTTCCAACACAAGTGAAATATAAAATATAAACTGTCAAGTGAAACACAGGTGTTTTCTTCATCCTAAAAGCCCCATATAGAAGCTATATAGATCCGTCCCTTCATATTATCTTCCAAAGGCATCTTAGAAGCTGCTTTTGCTAAAAGGCTCCAACTCACTTTGCCCCATGAAGAAAGTTGGACGACAGCCTTGCACCTGTGCCTTCATTTTGTGACTGTGTTACTTTGTGTCAGTAGCTCACCTCTGTACCCAGGCATAGTTAATCACATGTCACTTCAAATTCAGAGGTGCAGAGACAGTCATTGCCTTAAAACTGCATTGACTTTGGAATCCAGGAATTGCAGACCCCCAAAGGACAGAATGCCCCCCACCTATGCCAGGCCAACCCTCAGGACAGGATTCCCTCCCACAACACCCCATCCCTCAGATGAAGGCAGTTGGCCTTGAGGGAAGGGCTGCACCCTAGACCAAAAGCATTTGTCCTATAGGCCCGTTGGTCCCCTCAAAGGATGCCACTGCTGACAGAGTCAAAGCTGAGACCAGATCTTGACCAGAGCTACTGAATGGAGCACCATCAGCTGCAGCCTCTGTGGCCACTGCTGCTCAGCAGGTTACACCACAAGTAGATCTCAGGGACCTGTTCGCCCTCCTTGGTGCCCAGTCGTGTGCCCCCTGGTGATGCCAAGGAGCTGTGCTTATTGACTCAAATGGAATTCTTCATACAAATAAAGGATGGCCAGAGTATGGCCCCCACTGGTGCAGATGTCCTTGCTGGGTCTGTGAGCAGGGATGCACGCTGTGCTGAGGGTGCCGTGGAATTTACAGAGGGGCCTGAGCTGTAACACTGGCTGTGGCTCTAAGTTCCCCCTTCAGGAGCTGCAGCCCTGGGACAGATGAGAGGGACACACCTCTTCCAGGAACACTGGGTAGGTGTTAAAATCCCCAAGCACGCTGGGTGCAGTGTGCCGCTGATCCTAAACACTTGAGAAGTAAATGAAGGAGAGTCATAAGCTTGGGCCCATTCTAGGCTATATAGCCAGTTTTAAAGTCACTCTGGGGTACAAGCCCCAGTCTAAAAAGAAACCCTGGTGATTGGAATAGGAGTGGCCCCCATAGACTCATCAGTTTGAATGGCTAGCCCATAGAGAGTGGCACTAGTAGGAGGTGGTGGTAGAGGTTGGCCTTGCTAGAGTGGGCGTGGCCTTGTTGGGGGAAATGTGTCACTGTGGAGGTGGGATTTGAGGTTTCCTATGCTTAAGCAATGCTCAGTGTGGCACATGGCCTGCTGATGAAGATGTAGAACTCTGACTCCTCCAGCACCATGTCTGCCTGCACATTGCCATACTGAGAACGGACTAAACCACCACCAACGCTGTAAGCCAGCCCCAACTAAAATGTTTTCCTTTATAAGAGTTGCAATGGTGTCTCTTCACAGCAATAAAACTGAAACTAAGACAGAAACCAGTTTGTTAAAAAAGAAGAAGAAGAAGGAGGGGG
>JANHMN010000008.1:25394768-25485777 GCA_030674055.1 Rhabdomys pumilio
GTAAGAGAGAGACCCTCCTTTCCTGCTGTGTGTAAGAGAGACCCTCCTTTTGCCCTTGGCTCCTCTTTTGCAGCTTCTCCCTCTTGTATATGAAAAACGTTGTCCCCATTTCTCTAGCTTCCAAGAGTCCCAACTAGATCCTTCTCCCAGATGCTCAGCTTCCCAGGATGTGGAGTCAGACATGGGTGCAAGGCCTTCCTTGTGACACCTGAGGCAGAGAAGAACTGCCACTCGTGTTGGGTTCCTACCTAAGATGAGGACCTGTCCCTTGGTGGTCGCGCCAACCTGAAATCCACCAAGCTGACGTTGATGGGGGGCTTGTTCCCTGTGACCATAGCAAATGCCAGGTACAGCTCAGATCCAGACACTCTAGCTTCCTGGTCAGCAGCTCTGTCCCAAACTGCCAAGTCCCAGGGTCAAGTGGTCAGTGTTGTTACTGATGTGAGGACAGGACAGGCTTCTCCCTGCCTGCTGCCCTGCCACATGTATGACACCCTTTACTGTGTAGTGAAGTCTCCCAGACTCAGTTAGCTAGAGAGGGAAAACACTGGCTTTGGAACTAAATGCACCAGGGTTCAAATCCTGTCATTTCTTAGCTCTGACCCAGCAACATCCTGAGCCTCAGTTTCCCCATCTGAGATGTGGGCCACCTCACATCCTCAACTCACTCAGTCACAGACTAGAACAGTAGCTGTTCTGGGTCAGCCCTCCTGGTAATCCAGCCCTCTGCACTGAAGCAAAGGCCAGCGCTCTTCAGCCCTCCCTAATGACCACCTTGTTGCAGGCAAAGGATGGGACCCTTCGTCTCCGGGACAAGGATTCTCCTGGCTTCTAGACGCCAAGGTCAGCTTGGCATTCACTGCTACTTTATCACTCTGTGTTTGTGCCTATTGGTCTCTGCTGCTACCTTCCTGCCTCCCGTGTCTTAGAAAACAAGAGAAGCCGGCTAGCCTGCACCACTCTTGCAGATCTCAAGTGCAAAGTTTAAAACTGTAGCTGCTGCTTGTGAAGCCACCTCTGGGGGCAGTGGGCACATTCCTTCCTATTTTGTCTGAAGACTGAGGGCTCTGTGTGGCCCACCATCTTCAATGCTCACTGCTCCATTCTCAAACATAGGTCAGAGAGGAAACAATGGACTTCTGGGTGAGAGACATGACGTCTACACACAGTGCTTGGGAATGGATACACCAACAGCACTGTCTCTCTGTCTGGAGAAGACAGAACATCGCCTTTCTGTTTTATCTTTTAACCCCACACCTCATGCTGGGAATGAACCCAAGGTCTTGACTCTGCTGAGCAGCACCACAGAGCCACACCCTAGCCCTGGGAGCTCAAGTTGTCAAGATTAAAACAGAGTGCCTGTGACCATGAAGATGTCCAGCACGGCTGTGTGTGGAGTTATCAGCTCTGCACCCCAGAGTTAATGAGTACCAGTGTTGATACAAGCACACTGATTATATGGAGACATACAACCTCTATCCTGCCTTGGCTTCCAGAACACAGACAACTCTTCATACTTCTAGCAGAACAATCTAGTCACCCCAGGAAGAAGGATCTAATGTCATTGACATTAGGGACTTCCAAATGAAATAGTCAGGCCAGGCCACAAGCCCAGGAGCCACAGTCAGAGGCTAGCCTTAACTGTCAGCTTGACATAACCTAGGGCCTCTGAAAGGAGGAGCCTCAGTTGAGGAATTGCCTAAAACAGGTTGGTCTATAGGCATGCCTGTGAGGGATTATCTTATTAACTGATGCAGGAGGGCCCAACCATTGTGGCCTACACCTTTCCCTGGGCAGATGTTCCTGGGCTGTATAAAAAAGCCAAGTGTGAACCTGAGGGCAAGCCAGCAGGCAGTGGGTTCTGCTTCATCATGCCCTGACTTCCCTCAGTGACAGACCATGACCTGAAAGTGTAAGCCAAATGATAGTTCTTCCTCAAGTTGCTTTCTGTCAGAATGTTTTATCACAGCCACAGAATACAATGAGAACACCAACCATCTCGATCACATGGAGGTTAAAGAAGCCATTGGGGGTTCAGACATGGCCTGCTTGTGATTGATGGCCCAGCACATGAGCTATACAAGGCTCTGAGTGTCTCTGTCTCTTTCTCTGTCTCTCTCTGTCTCTCTCTGTCTCTCTCTCTCTCTCACACACACACACACACACACACACAGAGAGAGAGAGAGAGAGAGAGAGAGAGAGAGAGAGAGAGAGAGCTCTCCCATTAGTCCTCTGACGTCTTTTTAGAGCGCTATGAACAAACACTAATAGATGTTGCTTCTAAAAAGCTGAAGACAAGACAAAACATCTAGGATGAGGAACACCCTTTGTGGGATAGATCTGTGTGACCCAACCTGGCTCTGAACCCTGCTTCCCGTCTCAGCTGCCACCATGTTGCAAGGATTGCAGGCATGTGCACTACACCCCGACATAAAAACAACTTTAAAAAAAAAAAAGCTATTATTGGGCAACCACGGTGTCTGACTGTACTCCAGTGCGAGGAAGGCGGGTGCCGGAGGTTTGATTGAACCCAGAAAGTCCAAGCCATCCTAGCCAATATAACAAGATCCTTTCCCAACAAAACCCTAAAGACAAAGAGAATAGGTCTCAATGTCACCAGAGAGTAAGTAGCATGTAGCCCATAGGAACAAAGAGTTCCTTTAAATGGAAATGTCGTCGCTCAGTTGGTAAAGTGCTTCCTAGCACACACGAGACCCTGAGTCTGATCCTTGACACTGAATAAAACCAGGCCCCAAGATCCCAGTACCAGGGAGGTGGAGGCAGGAGGCTCAGGAGTTAGAAGTCATCCTTGGCTACAAACTGTGTTTGAGGTTAGCCTGGTGTGTGGTGGGGGACACAAAACTACAGAAAGCAAGGAGGAAAGTCCTAGAGCTTTAAGTAGGAAAGATCTCTTTTTGGGTTTCCCTAAGTGGTAGGTGCTGCTTCAGCCCTGGACTGGGCTGGCCTCTCTTTGACAAGAGCCCCACTGCGGCACCTCCCCCTGTCGTCTGGCCCTCCACGTGGGCCGGCTCAGCACTCACACAGTCTATGTTCTCTGTCATGTTCAGGATGATGTAGCTCTTCCCAGCCAGGTTGCTCCAGTCTTTGCAGATCACCTGTGCAGGAGAAAGAGAGCAGAGCACACAGGCCTTAGGAGAGACCTCTGGAGAGGCTGACGTCTGGGGAGATGAGGGCAACCACATCCTTCTGAGCTGCCATGTCAGGGTCCCCAGCCTGCGTGCACAAGGCTAAACAGTGTCACAAAGGAAGAGAGAGGCTTGGCTCATCCAGAGCTTTGCCTTGGCCCTGTGCACTTGTGAACACCCCGTCCTCGCCTCCTGCAGCCTCTCTGTATGAACAAGAACTTGGGCACATGGGTGTTGACAGGTGGGGTGGGAAAAGTGTGGTAAGCCCCCATCACACTGCGCTGCTGCTGACACCCTGAGGACACATTCATGCACCAAGGGCAGTTTGCACCTCTGTCTTACCTGAGTAGAGTCCCATGGTGTTAGTGAGTGAGCTTCAGCTGCCTGACCCTCCAGGGGCTGCTCACTAAGACCTTCTTGTCCCCAGGTAGCAGAGGATGGGGTTGACTCTGTGTCTTGGGGTCCAGGTGGAAAAGAGTCTGGGGTTCCAGGGTAAAGGGGACCCTCACTGGGGACCTCAGTCCCACTTGGAGGCACTGTTTGTGGAAGTGAAGACGACGGGAGTGCCCCCTGCTGGCCATCAAAGTCAGCTGCTCCCACTGTGGCCTCCTCACCAGCTCCCTGGGGAACCTCAGACTGTACCCCTATCCCCCCAGTTGGCCACTCAGTGCCCCCAGACTCCTGACTATAGTTCTGAACCCCCAGGGCCACTGTACTTGGGGTGACTGAGGGCACTGACAAGGTGGGTTTCACACTGCTCTCCACCTCCATGCCTGATGTGGCCTGGTCCCCAGAATCCTCCTGCCTGTGTCTGGTGGCCCCAGGACTCTGGCTGCTGGTGCTGCTGGAGCTAGGTGAAGGGGAATGGGCCTGTGTGGTGGCTCCTGGGGACCCGCTCACAGGGAGCAGCTCTTCCTCCTCCTCTGCTTCTTCCTTCTCCCTCTCCTCTTCTTCCCTTTCCTCCTCTTCCTCCTCTTCTTCTTCCTCTTCCTCCTCTTCTTCCTCCTCCAGAGGCATATGCCAGGGAGGCTCAGCAAGATCCATCTTGGGCAGGATGGAGGGGAGGTTTGGCAGGTCTGAAGCCTGGCCTGGGTCTTCCATGGAAGCCACCTTCTCAGTCAGGTCTGGGAAGACATAGTCTAGGGAGAGATTGAGAGCTAGCTGACAGGTTTTGTCAGCCATGGGTGAGGTGACCCTTACTGAGCGGTCTTTATGAGTATAAAAGAAGAGTAATGTTCCCATGGGGTGGAAGGATAGGGAGGTGCCAGATGGCTGGCAGTGCTGGGGAAGGGTGGCAAGTAAGCTAGGGAGGAGAATGAAGCCAGCCCACAAAGGACACATGGAGCTAGCTGGCCATTCATGGTGCTGCTGATGCTAGGTGAAGGGGTCGGTGGTGGATCATTATGATAATTTTAAAAAATAATAGAAATTTAGGGGCTGGAGACGTGGCCTGGTTTTAAGAGTAACTGGTTCCATTCCCAGATCACATAGCAGCTCACAACCAGTTCCAGAGGTGCCACACCCTCTTCTGGCCATTAAGGGTACTACATGCACATGGTGCATAGACATGGGCAGGCAAAATGCTCATAAATATAAATAAATATGAATATGAATATAAATATAAATCTCCCAAACAAAACAAAACAAAACAAGACTTAAGGAGACAGGTTACAATAAAGTGTTAGTTACTTTTCTCATTGCTGTGACCAAGAACTTGACAAGAAGCAACTGAAAGATTTCTTTTGACTCACAGTTTGAGGGGTACAGACCACCATAGCAAGGGGGACATGGCAGGGAGGGTCTCCATGGTATCAGGAGCTGGAATCAACAGCTTGTTTATGTCTTTGTGAATCAGAAAGCAGAGAGGAAGCAGGAAGCTTGCCACTCAACACAAGGACCTGTGTTTGAGTTTCTAGCACCCACATAAAGACAGGTGTGAGGCTGAAGAGACAGCTTAAAAAATTAAGAGTCCTGGTTGCTCTTCCAGAATACAGCAGTTCAGTTCTCAACACCTCCATCAGATGGCTTATAACTGCCTCCAAGTCAAGTTCCGGAAAAATTTGTCGCCCTCTTCTGGCCATGGTGGGTACTGCACACATGTGGCACACATGCATACTTATAAAAGTAAATTTTTATTTTTATTTTTTTTAATTTTTATTTATTTATTTATTTTTTTGGTTTTTTCGAGACAGGGTTTCTCTGTATAGCCCTGGCTGTCCTGGAACTCACTCTGTAGACCAGGCTGGCCTCGAACTCAGAAATCCGCCTGCCTCTGCCTCCCAAGTGCTGGGATTAAAGGCATGCACCACCACAGCCTGACTTAAAAGTAAAATTTTAAAGACCAGGTTTGATGATGTACATCGGTAATACCAGGACTGGGCATGCAGAGACAGGTAGAGTCCTGGTGCTTACTAGCCATCTGGCCTAGCCATGTCAGTGATTGAGTGGGCATCAAACATACCAAAGAAAATGAGCTTTAAAATACAGGTCCCTAGGCCAAAACAAGTCTTGAAGCATAGCCTGAGATGTTTAACAAGCTATCCAAACTAATGGGAACAGATTCTTCTGAACCACACAGGAAATCTGGCTGGGTTGGTCTGAAAACACCCGAAGACCAAACATCACACTGAACACTCAGAAGACTGGATCTAAAGGCTCAGTGTTCTACCCTGCCAAGAAATTGTGTAGAAGTAAATGTAACTGACAAGGCACCAGGCATTGCTGTGTGTAGCAGAGCATACCTATAATCTCATCATCAGAAGCCTAAGGCTGGAGAACTGAGTAACAGGCCAGCCAGAGCTACATAACAGGGCTTTTGTCACAAAAAAAGGCCTGGCCCAGCCACGTCAGTGATTCAGAGACCCCCACCTCAAAAGATAAAAAGGAAATAATGAGAATGGTTCAGGAAGACACCCAATGTCAACATCTTGCCTTCACATGTACCCATATGTTACATATAAACATGTATCTTCTCTCTTCTCTCTTTTCTCTCTCTTTCTCTCTCTCTCTTCCTTCTCTGTCTCTCTCTCTCTCTCTCTCTCTCTCTCTCTCTCTCTCTCTCTCTGTCTCTCTCTCTCAGATGTGGGTGAGGGAAGGAACTCCAGGCTTCACTCATGATAAGCAACTGCTCTACCACTAAGCTATATTCTCAGATCAGGAAGTTGGAACTTTATACCCAACCAAACTATCATTCAATTATAGTTGCAAAATTAAGACATTTTATGCATACAAGGACCTAAACGCTTTACTACCCATAAATTCTCAGAGAGTTATTTAAAGACGTCTTCTAGAAAAGAAAAAACAAAACTAAACTAAAAGACACTAGAAATCAAGAAACAAGAATTTCATGACAATAAACCTCAGAATAGAGGTGATACCATAGGTCTAGGAAGCAGTAAAATAAAACAGGACTCTAGAGAGATCTGAGAATAACTGCAAAACAGAAAATAAAAACAAAACAAAAGAGGTTTCTCTGGAGTAAAAAGTATGACTTACATAATGGCTTTCTCCTGTAATCTAGCATGAGGCAGGCAGGGCTGCCATGAATTGGAGGCCAGCCTGGGACACACAGTAATTCCAGCTAAGGCTGCAGCATGAGATGCTGTCTCAAAATCAAAATAGCAACAAAGAAGGTAAGACTTAGAACCTGAGCGATCTTAACAGCAGTGGAGACCTGGGAGCCATATGAAGCAGCTAGGGCGTCCTAGCATGTTTCTTATGTGTGTGTTTTGAGGTGTAGTGCCTTGGCCATCCTCCCCCTCCACCTCTGCACAGTACACAGCCTGTAGAGACAGCAGCTAGCTCCCCACACAAGAAGGCAATGATGCCATCCAGGGAACAGGAATCACATGCCCATCGAAGAAACCTACAGCACCCCTGAAACCAGGCAGTCTAGTGTTACCTTTGTAGAGCACAAATGAACCACCAAGACTCACAAGACATTTGGGGAAACCAGCCCCAAGAAACAGTGACGAGCAAGCAAGCGGCTGTCCTGGAGGATGGCGTTAAAGAAGAAGATGAGAAGGTCTTACTGGATTTCCAGACCCAAGTAGAAGTTACTCCTCAAAAACATGCACATGAAAGAATAACAGTCTGTACTCGGCATGGTGGATACGCCCGTAGCTCCAGTACTCTGGAGCTGGAGGTCGAGGGATCCAGAGCACCAGGCTATCCTCAGCTAGATAGCAAGTTCAAGGCTAGCTTGGGCCTTGAGAATAAACAAATGAACGTTTTTAAAACACATATGTTGTGCCATATGCCTATTGAGGAAGGACCGTCATTAGTTTGAGACCAGCCTAAGCTACATACAAGACACTGCCTTTAAAAAAGAAAAAAAAAAAGCAAGTTCAATATAAGCAAGAACTTACAATTGCTAGATCTATTGAAAACTAAAATGTAACATACAGACTATACGTGCAGTGGACTAGGGGTGGCATGTCAATCCTGGGGAGTAGAAGAAGGGAGCAACAGTTCCTAGGAAGCACATTGAATTCCTGCAGTCACAAGAGCTCAATGGGGTGTCCAAACCTGACAGAAAGAGTACAAGTCAGGGAACCCGCTGCAGTGGCTCAGGAGACACCGGAGCAGAGTGGGGGTGGGGAGAAGGAAAGAGTCAGGACAGGCCCCTGAGAGGAAAGCTGATACAGAGTGTGAGCAGATGACAGACATCGCACTGTGGTCACGGACAGAGCAGTTGAGTCCAGAGGGAGGTTCCAAAGAGCCTTCAGGGAATACTTGACACAGCCAGTGGGCACCATGAGACCTTGGACAAGGCAGAATCTGGGTGCAGGAAAGCTCTCATCAGCAGAGCTGCAGCAGGTGAGGAAGTTCCCAAGAGGGCATGGTGACTGAAGTAACCCCCAAATAGGGTAGGTGGGGCAGCATAGAGAGGAGAAGTCTGGCGTCTTGAAATCAGAATGACGGTGACTACCCACAGGACACAGACTCTCACATTCATTCACATTCCCTTGTAGAGGTATGGAGGCCTCATAAGACACCGGAGCCCCCTCCCCATTCTGATATATATGTTTAACTGCTGGGGGAGGTAGACTCTTATTCCACGGTGTAGACACCCCTAAGTTTCCCATGTGCCTGTAAGTTACCCGATTAAACTCAACTGGACTTGGGTAGATACATTTCTCTGACTTGTCAGCTCATACAGGGACAGGGACACAAATGAACTACAGACAGTTGGGGGAGGACAGTGGCATTGTCTCTGCTATGGGGGCTGAAATATGGAAACTGAGGCTGCTCCCTGAGAGTGGAATGTCCCCACGAGGGATCCCAGGGCGAATGTCTTCCTCTGTGTTGCACGGGGTAATACCGTGTTTTGATGAATGGGGTCTACCCCCAAAACAGATAATAGACTAGAGAATATATTGTAGTCCTTGACAGTAGCATGAACGAGCATGGAATCTTGGGCAGCCTCGGGTAATGGAATGGCCTGTGCTACGTTAAGACAGACAACTGAAACTAAGCCATCTGCCCAGAAACGACTGTCCTGCCTAAGGCAAGAATGCAGTGGGATAAGCACGGACATATGGACACTGTCCTCTGCACTAGCCTCAGATTTGACACGAAAGAGGAGGGAGGTGTTGCCTGCTGCTCTGTACACATGGGGAAACATAACAGAAAGAGAGAGAAAGACCAACAGAAACAGACAGAGACAAACTTGTGGACAGAATCAGACAGTGTAGAGGAGAGGGAGAAGAGACAGCCCTCAGGTCCAACCTCTAACACAGAGGAAAGGAAAATCTAAGAGTCAACACGCAGACAGAGCCTTGCTAATGGCTGGTACAGGAAGCTGTGGAAATCGGAGTACGCTGCCTCTGAGTTCAGTGAGGACTCTTAAGAAGTTAAAGAGCAGCCTCACAGCCCAGCTTGTGAGGTGGTGGAAGGAGGTACGTTGTGGGAAGGGCCATGGGGTCAGTCTGATGCTGTGAAAGCAGAGAGACAGAGTAACGCAACTCCACCCCTCCAGACAAGCGCTGCATGGTTTGAAGCAATGTGAGGGAGACCAGTTGTTGGTAGACACTTGGTCATCACTGGCTGAGGTTTCTATGGAGACTGGGCACTGGAAGACAATCAGGAAGCACAGACTTCACTAAGGAAGTCAGTTACTAAGAGGTGTTTGATGGCATTTGAGGGCCAAATGGGACTGTGGTCATAGGAGAGCGAAGATGCCGATTCAGCCGTGTGCTGGCCGGTCTCTGTCAACTTGACACAAATTGAGTCATGTGGAAAGAGGAAACATCCGTTGAGAAATTGCCCCCATCAGACTGTCCTGTGGTCGTGTCTTGATTAATAATTGATGGGGGAAGGCCCAGCCCACTGTGAGCAGTGTCACCCTTAGACTGGTGGTCCCTGGTTGTGTAAGAAAGCAGGCTGAGCAAGCCGGTGAGCAGCTTCTTCCATAGTTCCTACCCTGGCTTCCCGCAAGGATGGACTCTGATGTGTAAGTGTAAGTCAAATAAACCCTTTCCTCCCCAGGCTGCTTTTGGCCAAGGTGTTCATCACTGCAGTAGAGAGTAAACTAAGACGAAGTGATGTAGGGATCGAGTGGCTTTGCTGAGCCCCCTGGTAGGACGAGTTCGGGAAAGTAGAGGCTCTGGCAGATCTGAATGATTTACACTGGCATGAGGATTGGGTCTGTAAAGTGCTAAAGCCATCAGGAGAGGGTGCCCATGGCAAAGTGTAAAGGAACCGGGAAAGGAGAGGGAGAGCCGGTGCAGACGCTTGCCTAGGAGCATAGAGCCCTCTGTCCATCACTAGCACTGCAAAGAACTAGCCAAATAAAAAACATAAAGAATTTTGAAGGACAGCCAGAGGAAGAGCTGTGGACACAGCACGTGTCACCCTCTAAGACCGTGCCTGTGAACTGGCTTCAAGTCACTACAGTCCCTGCTGCAGTTCCTATGGCTGAAGCCAAACTCCAAAAAACTGCTTGAGGTTGAAATGTATCAGAGTACCCATGGCACCCAGATGCAGCCACAGCTGACTAACAGAACTGCCCAGGAGACAAAGGGCTGTTTCCAGGAAGCCGGTGCCCAAGATGTCATCCACAGAGCCACTAAGAGAAGCGAATGATCTCTCAGACTTGACCCGCCCCTACAAGATCAAGCTAAGTCACAAGGCAGGCCCATCGTGAGCAGTCCCTAATGGCAGAGGCTCCCAGACTTTCTTGTGGAACTGTTGGGGAAAGATGCTGTAAAGTTACAGCGCGCCACCTTGTGGCTTAAGTTTGAATCTAACTCTTCGCTAGGTCCTAGACAACCTGATCTCTAACCCCACAGCCTGGGAATATGCTTCTCAGATGGGGAGCCCAGAAGTGAAGGCATTGCTTCTGAGTGTGACGCTTGTCATTACTGTGGAGGCCTGGGTTCTGTGGAGTTAAAGTCACTTTTCTCTCAACAGCCAGACTGCTTAGGATCCACATGGGAAGGGGAGTGGTCAGCTGTTATTTTCTCTGGGCCTGAGTCACAGGAGGGACTGCTTTAGACGTACAGGCAGGAGCCATAATTCCGGGAGTCCTCACCTTGGGAAATGGCCTGGAGTCTATGTATCCCACACCCACCCTCCATGTATGACATCATAATATAAGACATGAGAGGGAACCTGGAGTGGTTAATCTTGGATGCCAATCTGATAGGATTTAAAATCACCATGGAAATAAACTTCTGGGCCTGTCTGGGGGTTGGGGCAGGTTTCTAGATTATGTTAAACGAACTGGAAAGACCCATCCTAAATTTGGTGCGACTGTCCCAGGGGCCCCGTGGTCCTGGACAGAATAAAAGGGAGAGTGAGCAGAACTGAAGCATTCCTCTCTCTTGCTTCCTGGCTGTCAGGCAATGTGACGAGCTGCCTCATCTTTCTGCTGCCGCTGCTGTGCTCTCTCCACCATGATGGACTATACCCTCAACGTGTGGGGCACAGTAAACCTTCCTTCCTTAAGTTCCTGTTGCCAGGCATGTCGTTGTAGCAACAGGAAAAGTGGTAATGTCTCCATTTTACCTTCTCAGCGACCTCCTGGGGTCACACTGCATTCCCCTTGTGCATCTCATGAAAGAGAACGGTGGCTGCAGGGACAGCGCTGTCACCACTAGGATGCAGTCCCAGACACCTGAGCCTCTAATGCTGGGCTGCTGGAAACACTGCCCTCTGTCAGGTAACTGGCTGCAATTAATTACCTTCTGAAACTTTCCTGGCCTCCTTTTTAAAAAAAAAAAAAAAAAAAAAAAAAAAAAAAAGCCTTTCTCCTGCTGCCTCTCTCTTTCTTCCTATCTTTTATCCCAACTCTTTTTATCTAGAGAGAGCCACCTGTCAAAGGTCCTTCAAGGGGAGAGAAAGGAATTTACATATTCTCTGAGGGCTTCCTATTTTACCACCTTTCCTGAGACCACAGAACCAGACTTCTCATCCTCAACCCTCCCTGTTGGTTTGCCTGTCCTTGAAACCCTGGGGGGGGGGGGGTTGTTTTGTTTTGTCTGTCTTTGTTATTTGTTTGTGAGACAGGATTTTTCTGGGTAGCTCTGGCTGTAGACCAGGCTGGTCTTGAACTCAGAGACTCTGCCTCTTCCCTGAGCTGAGATTAAAGGTGTGTGCCTCCACCACCCAGCTTCAACACAGTTTAAAAGAGCAGATACCCACCAGCACCTGCTGAGTCCCGTTCTGGCCTTGGTGTGTGATGGACCAGCTGGGGGCTCCCTGGAGCAGAAGAGCAGGCTCCACATGGCCGCTCCAGGGAGCTCCTGCGGGCTCACGGGCAGCCAGCACATGCTCTGTGAACCCTGCTCTCCTCAGACGGCTTGCTCCTCCACCCCTTTCTATTTCTGTCTTTTAACCTCACCATGGTGCTGGTGTTTGTCTTCTAAATATATCGTGCGTATGTCTCTCTGCTTCATCTGAGCTTCATACAAGTCCCTCCCTCCATATACCACGGCTGGGGGACCTTGTTCTGTCTCTCTCCCCAGGGCGGAATGTTAGCACTGAAGACATTTGGCATTAGCTGAAATATTAATGGAATGACCTCCCTGTTCAAGGCCTAGAATTAAAACAGGCATCAGGGCCAGAGACCTTAAAAGATCACTTTAAATGTCCCTTCAGGTTAATGTCAAATCTCTGAAAATTGTCCCCTTAGTGCACAGGCCAGTCAGCAATTCAACCAAGCGTTAATGTGGAAATACCCAAAGCCAAAAGAGGTCTGTATAAAACATAGGGGGAAAGGAGAAAGGCCATCAGTCAACTAAAACTGACTTTCTAAGGATCAGCCTCAAGAGTCTTCAAAGAGACAGAAGCAAGGCTGGGATTTCACACAGTGGTGAACACCAGCCTAGCATGCAGGAGGTTCAAGGCTCCATCCCCAGCACAGAAAAGAAAAAAGAAGAGAGAGAAAGAGAGAGAGAGAGAGGGAGAGAGAGAGAGAGAGAGAGAGAGAGAGAGAGAGAGAGAGAGACTACAACCAGCTAGATGGTTCAGGGAGTGAAGGCACCGTCACCAAGCCTGAGTTTGATTCCAGGACCCACAAGGTGGAGGAAAAGAACTGACTCTGGAAAGCTGTCATCTGACCTCCATGTACACAGGAATGTGCATATACACACTGAGAGAGACACACACACACACACACACACACACAAAATGCATACACATACACAAAATAAATAAGTAAAATACAATAAAATTAAAAAGATTCTAAACCTAGAATTCTAGCCTCCAGACTCCATCAAGGGGTTCGCACCCATGTTTTCAGGGTACACCACAGCTCAGCTCACACAGTGGAGGCTTAAGAGCCCAGCGCTACGATGGCTTGCCTCTACTGAGCACTTAGGAAGCTGAGCGGGAGAACCACTGGAATTCAAGGTCAGCCTGAGATACTGAATGAGACCCTGTCTCAAAGACAAGGCCTGGCACTCTCTGGCTCCCTGCAGTGGACGGTGGGGTGCTGCTGAGGCAGTGGCCAGTGCCCCACTGGACCCTGGGACACCATCAGCCCTCACTGCCAAGTTGCAGAAGTACTTGCTGGCATGGGACATTGGTGCTGACGATCAGCCCCAGAGGTGTGTGCACCATGGCTCTGTTTAATGCTGAAGCCTTTTAAAAATCCATTTCCTACAAGGGAAAAAAAGTCGGAAGTGAGACCAAAACAATCAGTAGCTTTTGGTGATGAGAATGTAGACCAATTCTAGTTTCTTCTTTTATTTGCGTTTTAAAATATTTATACGCTAGTGTTTATTACCAGCATAAAAGTAAAGAGCTTTATTCCTGGGGTCAGGGTGCAAGTGTTCCCTTCAGTGCTTGGCAGCTGGCTCTGCCTCAGGGCCTGTCCCTCCCAGTGAGCGGACTCTTATGGGAACAGTAACTACAGGGTCAGAGCATGCAGCGGCAGCAGCGGTGGCGGCAGCAGCTACGGCTCAGCAAGGATTTGCCGTACACCACCATGTCCAGGTCCCAGCAGACAGCTGCTTCGGTGTCTGGTTTCTGCAAGTTCCATTTCAGGCAGGCATAATTAAAGACGTCTAGTAAGAATGATTCCATCTAGGGAAAGGTGGCTGATTTGAGATTTAGCTTTGCCACTTATTCTCTGGGTAATTTAGTGCCACTTTTAAATCTCTGACCCAGTTTCCTTAGCTATAAAACAGTGATAGTGTCTGCCCTGCTTCTGCCATCCATGAGATACTCAGGGCTTTGCTGTTCATGGTCCCCTCACTACCCCTCTTTCTGTGAGTGTGATTCCCCTTGGGAAATATGCCTTTCACTTCTTGGAATTAAGGGACCTCCATGCACTGGCTTTAAGGGTAGCTTACCCCAGCCCTTGCCTATCAGAGAATTCTGGCTTTGTGATAGGGCAGGCAAGGGGTTCAGAACCCAATCTGAACCACCCTGACCCTCTCCTGGTCCTAGGATACAGAGCATATTCCCTATGGGGGTCACTAAAAAAAGGGACAATGACTTTTCTGGGCAGTCTACCTGGATTGAAGCCAATAGAACAGAATAGAACAGGATAGCCCAGACAGCCCTTGAAGCCAATTGAACAGGATAGCCCAGACAGCCCAAGCTGGCACTTTGAATCTCCTACTGGAGCTGCAAGCTTGTGCCTTGTTCCATAAGCCCCCCATAGGTCCTTTTCCACACAAGCCTGTGAGTCTGTGCACAGGGAATCTAGGACGTGCTGGTGTCCAGGGGTCATCTGCACCCTCTCTGGCGGGATTCTGACTCACTTCTTCCCTGGGATCGTAGTGTCTAATGCAGACCCTGTCTTACAGAAAAGAAAGTGAATAAAGAGTGACTGGGGCAATCTTGGGGTATGTTGTGGTCTGAATATCACCTCTGAAATTCACTTTGAAATTTATGGTTCAGAAGCCAACTGTGAATGTTGTACACCTGTAACCATAGCGTTTAGAAGGCTGAGGCAGGAGGATTGTGAGTCCTAGCAGTGTGGGCTAGCTACATGAGGGAGGAGGAGAGTTTAATTGTAGTTATGATAGTACCAAGATAGACCTTTAATAAGTGATTAGGGCTGGAGCGCCACCTTCTGGATGGCTTAGTGTCATGGTCAAGGGGTAAATGTCACAGAGCAGCTCAGGCATGCCCCCTCTCCAGCTCTGTTCTGCCACAGAATCATAAGACCCAAAGGTCTCCTAGATACGGCCTTTCTACTGTGGAGGTCTGGCTTCCAGAACCTTCCAATCTACAACAGAAAGAGGCTAAAACTGGATAAAATAGCAGCTATTGTTTATCTCTAGCTGTTGGGAATGAGCTGATCCATGCTTTAACTCCACCTCGAACTCCTGAGGGCATGGATACATCCACCCCACCCCACCTCACTTTGTTGTATCTGCTCTTCTGGAGAGACAGACCTGAAGAGCAGCTCTGAGACAACTCAGTTCCTCAGACAAGGGGTGTAGGACTCTGACTCCTCGAGTACAAGAGCAGAAGAAGCCAGCAATGGTGATGAGTGACACAGTACCCTCTGGGTCTTCTGAATATCTGCCTCCCTACCCACTGACAGCATGAACCCTAACTCTCTTCCCACCTCAGCCCTCTTGCAGTAACGACGGACACGAACTGTGAGGGAATTGTGTTTACAAGCTGCTAATGGTATGTAGAGACACAACTTCCAGCAGGTGGTCTGGGAAGTGGGTACCTTCACCCACCACTGGCCTGGAGAGTGAGACGGCATAGGACACCAGCCCCGTGTTACTTGCCAGGCTACACACCATGGACAGGGCACTAGCAGCACCGCAGCTGCCAGCATCTGCTCATGAACAGCGTGACTGTCCCCGATTGAAGCTGGGTAGTGAAGGATAGTCACCTAGCAACCAGGCAGCTAGGTTGAAAAGAGCTTTTGTGGCCAATGGGGTGGGAAGAATCAGAAGTAGAGGCTTAAGGAGTAGGCTTGAGCCAGTGCCAGTTAGAATAGGATTCTAAGGCCAGCACTAGAGTCACAGGTGAGCCCCTGAGTAGCTCAGTCACTCAGCCCGGCCAGGCAGAAGAGGAAGTGGGGCTGTGCTATGGAGACCAGTTTCTGGTGGGCTGGAAATACAACCTACATTTTATATAACTGGGGTTCACCCAGGATTGTTTGCCCAGAAAGATGGGGTCATGTGATATAAAAAGGCAAGACACAAAGGGGGAGCAGAAGGCCACCAACAAGTACACAGTTAAGAAGCCAGCAGTGAGGTTGCCTGCCTATGTCTTCCCTTCCTTCCTTCCAAGAACTGTGTTAACGGGCTGGAAAGAGAGTTCAGTGGCTGAGAGCACTAACTGCTCTTCCAGAGGACCTGAGTTCAATTCCCAGCAACCACATGGTGGCTCACAACCGTCTGTAATGGGATTCGATGCACTCTTCTGGTGTGTCTGAAGACAGCTACAGTGTAATCATATAAATAAAAAGAAGTAAATCTTCTATATAAAAAAAAAAAGAACTGTGTTAACATCACTCAGTGAGACAAAGATGAGAAGCCAGTAAACCAAGTGAGGTACACTGAGAGCTAGAAATACGACAGGGTAATGGTGAGACTTCTTACCATGAGGCCTGGAGAAGCCCAGGGAGGAGATACAACCCTTCCCTGGACTCAGACTCTGCTGTGACCCCAGGAGTCAGTCCCAGGCACCTCTGATGCTCTCCTACCCACTGCCTGCCTGCCTCTCCACAGTGGGAAGATCCAGAGAGAGGCACAGAGCATCAGACTGCCCTTCAGGACCGAGGGCTGAACTGTGGAATGATGTGTCACCTACCCGGGAAGAGGAGATGAGGCCCCCTGGTGATCTGGATGACACTGTCCCCATAAACTCCTGTTTGAACACTTGGTCCCCAGCTGATGGCACTATTTTGGGAGGTCATGAAATCTTTAGGATGTGGAGCCCAGCTAGAGGAAGAAGGTTGTTAGGTTTGGGCTTAGACACTTCCTTTCTGATCTCTATTTTCTGTTCCTCCAAGGTGTGAGCAGGTGAGGCGTGCCAAATGCACTCTCCGGTTGCCACGGAGCTGCTGGCCATCACATCTTCCCCTCCATGGTGGACTGTATCCCCTTTAACTCTGAGCCCAAAAAAACCCTTCCTCCTTTAAATTGCTTCTTGTCTGGTGTTTGGTCACAATAACAAGAAAAGTCACTAACATGGGTTTCTACCTCCCACCGACATCACAGTTACTAAATATAAAAGTATAAGAGCATAGGAGACTAGAGGGATAGAGAAGCAGATATCTTACAGAGGAAAAACTTCTCTAAACAAAAAAGCAACAAAAACATGTAAAACCATTTTCAAGGGGCTGGAGCAATGGCTCAGCAGTTAAAAGCACTGGCTGCTCTTTCGGAGGATTTGGGTTCGATTTCCAGAATTCACATGGACAGATCACTGCCTGCTATAACCCTAGTTCTGGTAGATATAATGTTCTCTTCTGGATTCCCTGGGCACCACACACACAAAGTGCACATAAACAAGCAGGCACACACACAGCTATAAACAAACAAAATCTTTAAAACTTAAAAAAAAAAGCAACTAACA
Organism: Rhabdomys pumilio; assembly: GCA_030674055.1. NCBI lineage: Eukaryota > Metazoa > Chordata > Mammalia > Rodentia > Muridae > Rhabdomys > Rhabdomys pumilio. The sequence goes on from JANHMN010000008.1 coordinate 25,411,916, forward strand.
GACTGTAAAGACGTTTCTGTTCTTAAGAGACAGACATATTTTCTTTCTTCTATATAAAAATTGTACAGTGGTAGAAAAAAATGCTTCAGTAGGAAAAAAATGTGGCAGAGGTGACAGCGGCAACCGTCTGCAGAGCACTTGTCACTGCTGAATGTTGTGCTGGGAACACAGCCCTCCCTGCGAGGCGAGGACCCCCATGCCCTAGGTGAGACTTGGCCTCATTCTGTGTCTTTGCACTGTTCACCAGGGTCAGGTTGCTGTTAGTGGGCAGAGTCGGAACTGTAGTATCTACCTTCTCTCCACTACCCAATGCTTCAAGTCCAAAATAAAAACTATATTTTATTTATTTTCACTTTATGTGCATGAATGTTATGCCTACATACAGGTATGTGCATCACTTCCATGCCTGCTGGATCCTCTGGAACTAGAAATTATAGGTGACTGGTTATGAGCCACCATATGGGTGCTGGGAACCAAACCTGGGTCTTCTTGAAGAGCAGCCAGTGCTCTAAACCACTGAGCTATCTCTCTGGCCCTGAAAACTATAGTTGATATTTCTACAAGTAAAATATATTGTATAGAATATGTTATATAATTTATGTTCAGAATATATGCATGTACAAATATAGATTTAATTATATATGAATATATACTCCATTTATATTAAGTTTACCAGGTTATTACGAAAGTCCATTATAATTTTTCCTATCAAACTGAGCAGAATCCTCCCCTTAGGAGTTCTAGGGGTGGAAGCCAGGCCCTGGTGCATGACTAGGGAGGCAACTCTACCTTTATGCCCCATCTCCAGACCCAACCTTTCTTGGGAAAGGACTTGTCCAGGTCTCTCTACCTAGTCTAGATTGGTATTCACTGCATCAGCCGCCTGCATGCAAGGACTGCTTGGGCCATCACACCTGGTTAATGGAACTCAGGGGTGGGAAACATCTTAGGCCCCAGGACTCAGTACCTCTGGTGAGTGCATGCTGGAGTCTCTCTGGGGGTCACATTGGAGATGCTTCCAGAGCCCTTGTAAAGACCCACACACCTGATGGCAGAGCTGTTCCACTTGCCTTCCAACTGTCCAAAGCTCTCCTCTACCACTGCCCCAGGCTGACTGGGTCAGTCACAGCCCTGGGCTCCCATGGCCCTGTGTCTGACAGGCTCTTCAGTGAGAGGAAGAGCATGACACTGAGGCACCTGCAGATGAGATGCTGGATGTGGAGTGGGAAGGAGATGGTCACCAGAGATGGTCACCTTCCAATCCTTTGTACCCAAGGATGGTGACGTGCATCTGTGGCCTGCCCTGGATTCCTAAGGATCCTCCCACATCCTGCCAGAGTTTTGCAAATCCACTGCCATATCTCTTGGGGATATTTGGGTTCCCTGTCTTCTTTCTGTTCCTGGGTGGGTTGCTGACCAAGAAATCTCATACCTAGTGATTTCATTCTAGCCATTATACTAGGAGACTTTATAACCAGGAGAGTGCCTGGTTATAACCTTATGACCATGAGGTCATTTGCTGCTGCAACTAAACCTGTAAACCACAAAGGGGAGGAGTTCAGGCCACCTGACAGCCATGTGTGAGATACTGCACAGCTGTTAAAAATTGAGTGGAAGGGGCTGGAGAGACGGCTCGGAAGTCATGAGCACTGGCTACTCCTCCACAGAACCTGGTTTGATCGCAACCACCTAGATGGTGGCTTGTAACTGTCTGTAATTCAGTCTCAGAGGACCTATCCCTCTCTTGGGGTCCTTGGGTAGCAGGCACTCACATGGTGCAAAGAAATACAAGCTAACAAAACACCCATACACATAAAACAAAGATAAAGGAAACTTGTAAGAAAAAATCAGGTGGTAAAAGGTTAATTAATAATGTGGAAATACATTTGAGAAATATGTTGAATGGATATAGAATGGTCCTGGAGCAAGAAAGATGGCTCAGTGGTTAAGAGCACTGACTGCTCTTCCAGAGGTCCTGAGTTCAACTCCCAGCAACCACACAGTGGCTCACAACCATCTGTAATGGGATTTGATGCCCTCTTCTGGTGTGTCTGAAGACAGCTGCAGTGTACATATACATAAAATAAATAAATAATACTTAATACATTTACGTAAAATAAATAATTAATTTAAAAAAGAAAATAGAATGTTCCTTATGGTTCTAGTTTTTTTTTTTTCAGTTTTCTGTTGTTTAATTTTGGGTGACTTTATTTCCTTTGAATTAACTTTGTTTTGTTTTTAATTTTCTATAGTGTTTATCTCCTTTGGAGACAGGGTCTCACAGACTGACCTGGAACTCACAGAGATCCAGCTGCATCTGCCTCCTGAGTCCTGCGATTAAAGATATGGTTATCACACCCCACTAATATTCATGTAAAAATTACTAGGTTTATATTTTAATGTGCATGAGAGTTTTCCCTGCATGTATGTTTGCTTGTGCACCAAGTGTGTGTCTGATGCCCTGGGAGTATAGAGAAATTCAGAAGAGGGAGTCAGATCCCCTGGAACTGGAATTACAGACAGCTGTGAGCCACCACACAGATGCTAGGAATTAAACCCAGAACCTCTGGAAGAGCAGCCAGTGCTCCTAACCAATTCTTGTTTAAATCACAAAGCATAGATCTACTGAGCATGTCATAGTTTTGGAAGAAGATCTGCGGCTGAATTTTGATACCACAGTTCTCTTTTCCTGGTCTTTAAAGAGAAGACCCCCACAAGCCCAGCGTTTCACTGCAGAGGCAGGTGTGTATGTGTGTGTGTGTGTGTGTGTAAGGACTCCAAGTTTGCGCATGCACTGGCTACCGGCCCCAGGGTGTATGTGTGGGCACCTGGGCTCGAAACAGTAGTCACTATTAAAGGAGAAACTTAGTCTCAGAGATGTAACCATGACAAGTGTAAGGCAGCCTGGAAGACACCAGAGAGAAAAGGAGAAGGGACTGGAGTAGAAACTGCCTCATGGCCCCACCACCATGGATCACTCCTGGTATCCTGTGTGGAGATAAGTGAGCAGAGCTACCTGCAGTAGGACCCAGGTCCAGGCTGGAGCCATTTAGTTCCTCCTCTTCCCAGAAGTACTGCGGCGGCTGCAGGAGCCGGGACTCCTCGCTGTCCTCACTGGCGAAGCCCGAGCCCGGGGCTAGGCCGGCACCTAGACCCATGGCTTCACTGGGCTCCTCGGAGTCCAGTGGCTCAAAGTCAGTGGGCAACAACAGATCCAGCAGGGACGTGGAGGTGAGACCCTCAGGGCCAGGCTCATCCACGCCCACTGCACAGGCACCCAGGGAAGCTCCTGTAAACACGAAAGCAGACAAAGCCAGACGTTAGGAGGAGTAAGGACAAGGACTGGCTAGACAAACCACAGGGATGGGCACTTCTCGGCATTCAGGCTTCAAGGGGGCCTGAGATGCACTCTGTAGTGTGTTCAGTCTCCCGTGTGACCAGCAGGGACCAGCAGGGACCAGCAGGGAGGAGACCCAGTCCCCGTCATCCTCAGGATACTCAGAAAGCCCCTCTGTCGCCCTCTGTCCCACTCTGGTAGCTGTGCCAGGCACTGCAGGTACAAATGTGAGCCAAGGACTTTGCTCTGCATGTGACAATGCTCTCTCAGTTTATATCCCAGCCCGAAACTCTTCAAGCCTGCATTAGATGCAACTTGCATCCAGGCAGGTCTCCTGGGTGAAGTGATTAAACCCATGCAAGGTTGCAGGGCAAACTCACTAGTGCTGGTAACTCTGTATGCTTATGTTTAGAATCTTGGACCCTCCTGATTTATCAAGACAAAACAATGACCAGACTACAAATTAAAAGGGATCATCTTCTGTCTCGTTCTGTCTGGCAATGAGAACAGCCGAACTGTACTACTGACCAATTTCACAGCTCGCTTGGCCACCGTATCACTGAACTCTTGAGAAGTTGCTCAAGGCCCCTGGGTCTCACCTCCTCACCTAGAAGGCCGGGAGGCTGATGGACATGCCCTCTGAGTCCCTCCTAAGACTGAGAACATCCGTGGTGTGGGGAGGGCAGGTCCACGCCCCCAGCCAGTCCCTACACTGGATGTGGACTGTGACCTGCTGTGACTGTAATGAAGGGAAAATTTCAGTGGTGTTTATAATAAAAACAAGACCTCATATTTTCAGGGCCATGTGCAAAGTGCCTTACAAACAGTATCTGAATTTTAATCGCCTCAACCCACTGATGAGGAAGACAGGGCTTGGCCGCTGAAGGAAAGGAAAGGACCACAGAGTTCCAGCAGAAACTGGGGAGATGTTGGGTACACTGTGCACACGTCAGTCAGCTCAGGACCAGGAAGAGTACACTGCTCAACAGGAAAGCATCTGGGTGGGGCAAGTGGAGCTTAAGAGGGCCAAAGGGGGAGGCAGGAAGGGTACCAAAAAACAAACAAACAAACAAACAAACAAAATGTTTATACTTGTCTTCCCTAAGCCGAGCGGCTCTAAGCTCATTCCTCACATCCAACCTTAATGCCCTCATGTCTAAAGCATGGACAGTCATTCCAAGTCTCCAGTCCCAGAGGAAGGCACACTTGTTCCAAGTAGGCAGAGCTATCTATCCCCAGTGCGCCCCCAAGTACTGTGTGCTGCTGTACAGGAGCCTGAGGAAGGCACAAAGGCCAGGAGGTCCTCTACCTACAGAGCCCTAAGAGCAGACAATGGGCTGTATCCCCCGCAAGAGAGGCTAACGTGAGTGTCAGGGTTCATCAGTGTTCAGTGGGGCTCCCAGTCAGTTCAGGCTGACTACGAGGCAAAGGCAGACCCTCAGGGCGAGAGTGGGATGCTAAGCCCTTCTACTCTGTGGCTCAGAGACATGCCACTCTCAGCAAGCTTATCCACAGGCTTCACTCTGAGCCGTGGGAGGCCAAGTTATACCTGGTGGGGGGGCTCTGTCGGAAGGTAGGACTCAGAGACAGTGCCATGCTCTACCTGGGTGTGTCCTGTGGCTGGGGGAGTTTCTGGCTCAGAAACTGGGAACCATGACACCTCGTCCAGAGCACTTCTAGCTATCCCAGACACCAGGGCCAAAGTCAAAGGTCCTGCTGCCACAAAGCTAAAGCTGTCTTCATAATGCCCCTGTGTCCACATTACCAACTCACGTGGGAAGGACACTACATAATCATGCTCCAAGGTATCTGGAGACCAGAGGGAGACATGACAATCTTCTTGAGGGCCACAGCCCCTAAGGTTCCTTTTGGTTTCCAGAAGAGGATGCCAGTGAGTCCTTCCTCCTCAACTCTCATCCCATCACAGGGAGATCCTAAGATTGTTTTTCTAGTCCTAATATTATGGGGAAGAACAATACCCATCCCATAATAGGTAGATAGTAGTGAGTCAGGATGCTGGGGCTCATGCAGAAACCACTCTGGTGCAAGGCTCTTCTCTGAGACTGTGGGAAGGGTATCCTCCAGGAAGACACCCCTCTGAAACTCAACCTAGCAGTTTCTCCCTTGAGGCTAAGTCCCCACTCCTCAGACTTGAGTCACTGTACCATCTTCATGACAGGGCTCAAGCTTTATTCTCTTAGGACTTCTAGTCAATCTGCCCAGGCTAGCCTGATCTACGAGAGCCTGTGTAGAAAGCAACCAGGTAAGCATAGTGTCCCAGCTGAAACTGGATGTGACAAAAGCAGCCACAAGAAGCAGACTTTAAACTTGAAGGAGTCTGGCTGTGATAAGACTGCCAGCAGATCCCAGGCTACATGGTCAACCCAGAGTTGTGAGCTAGATTAACAGTTTGTTCAAAACCAGTACCTTTTACTTGTGGGGTATGGGTGTGTGGGAGTTAAACAGAGAGGTAAGGCACAGATAAGCCTTGAGCCCAGTTATTTTGTAAGGAGCCCCAAGAATCCACATTTCTAGAAAGTCCCCAGATTGATGTTTTTAGTTTAGTGATTACATCAATAATTTTTGGCTGGGCAGTGGTGGCGCACGCTTTTAATCCCAGCACTTGGGAGGCAGAGGCAGGCAGACTTCTGAGTTCGAGGCCAGCCTGGTCTACAGAGTGAGTTCCAGGACAGCCAGGACCACACTGTCTTGAAAAACCAAAACAATAATAATAATAACAATTATTATTATTTATTATCATCATCATCACCATCATCATCATCATCACCATCATCATCATCATCACCATCATCATCATCATCATCATCATCATCATCATCATCATCATCATTATTTCTGGGAGTTGGGGCTAGAGAGATGGCTCTGTGGTTAAGGGTCCTGACTGCTCTTTCCAAGAACATGGGTTCAATTCCCAATACCCACATGGTGACTCACAACCATTTATAACACCAGTTCTGGAAGATCTAATGCCCTCTTCTGGCCTTTGCCTGTACTAGCCACACAAGTGATAGATGATGTACAGATATATGTGTAGACAAAACACCCATACACATTAAAAATAGCAACAAAAAGAATTTCTGGCGGTTTTTCAATACTGTTTTTAAATTTGCACTTATTCTCTCCCGTGTGTGTGTGCTTGCATGCACATGCGTGCAGGTGCACACGTGCATGAGTGTTAAAGGACAACTTTTAGGAATCAGCTCTCTCTTTCTACTGTGTGGGCTGGAGAGACTGAATTCAGGTCATTGGGCTCAGTGACAAACACTCTTACCTACTGAGCCGTCCCAAGAAGTTCTGTTGTACGTCACAAAATTTGGGGGTGATTTGTTACACAGCCCCAAATTTGATGCAGCCTGTATGTATACTGAGAAAGGTTACAAAGGAACTTCTTTCATATCAGAGTAGGATCACGCTCATTCATGCGTGCAATTTATGAATGCTGGCTTTGCACCTGGTATTATACAAAATCAGGTATATATAGAAATAAGAAAGATACAGTCTCTGATCTTCATGGAGCCTAAGGAGAAGACAGATCACCATAGCATAGTGTAACATGCTGTGTATGTATGTATGTGTGTGTATGCATGCATGCATGCATGTATGTATATACATATGTGTATATGTGTATATGTAGGCATGTATGTATGTGTATGTGTGGGTATGTATATATGTAGGCATGTATGTATGTATATGTATACATGTATGCATGTATGTATATAAGAGGCCTAAAAGCACACCACATAAGGATAGCATGGTGCCTGTGCTAGCAGACTGCAAAGCAGGGAGAAGGCTGAACGAGAAGTGCTGCTGGGAGGGAAGACAGCTTGGGCAGAGCCTGGGATGCTCACTCCTCATCTCATCTACAGGGTGGACAATGGTGCGCTCCAAGAAAGCACACACCATGTGCCAGACATCACACTGCAACAAAGCGGTCAAGGTCATGTTACTGGAACGAGGTCCACACTACTCACAACTCAAAAGGCCAGTTTTGAATACACCATTGCTCTCTTCAGACACACCAGAAGAGGGCATCAGATCCCATTACAAATGATTGTAATGGTGTTTACTGGGAATTGAACTCGGGACTTCTGGAAGAGCAGCTGGTCTTCCACTGAACCATTTCTCCAGCCCCAAAAGGCCAGTTTTGGTAGGAAGGAATCAATCTATTTGGTCTATTCAAAGGCCAACATCTTGAAAAGGTGGGGGCAGAGAAAGGTATTTTCCAAGCTCCACACACCCAACATGCTGGCCCGTGAATATCATCTAACCAACTCTCTCCAGAGACAGTTCCCCAGGGATCTTTCGGGTATTTCAGGATTCACCACCACTGCTCACTGTGTACACCTCTCCTCCACACTATCTAGAACAGAGCGCCACCAGGGCCTCAGTGTACATATGACTCACCCACTGTGCCTGGCTCTGCATGGATGAGTAATGCTGTTGGTCCACAGACCACACTTGGAATAGCAAAACTCAGAGTAGCTTCTGACAGCCAAATCTGTACCCACCATCGCATCGCAAAGATGACCCAGCCATATTCTTAAAGTGGTGGAGGGACTGACTCCCCATTAATGCACAAAGCCCAGTACCCCTCCTCCGCTCTCCATGGTTGCAATCATTCCCTGCATGCTCTATGCTTTAAACTGAATTTCTAGAGATTTCCAGAACATCACAACCTCCTTTACTTTCTTCATCCGTGCCATGCCTTCTGCATGAGCATCCGTTTATCCTCATCTCTCCCCTACCTAATTCCCAAAGATCTGTTCATTTTCATTTTTCCTGAGTGTGTGTCTGCATGTACCACCTGCAATGCAGTGTCCATGGAGCCAGGCTGTGCGCACTGGATCCTGGAACTAGAGTTGTGAACCTCAGTATGGGTGCTGGGGACTGAATCCAGGTCCTCTACAGGAGCAGCAAGTGCTGTGTGTGTGTGTGTGTGTGTGTGTGTGTGTGTGTATGCATGTGTGTGTGTCCTTGTATGCATGTGAGCAGGCACACTGTGTATATGTGTGTGTGTGTCTGTTGAATGCATATGAGCATGTGAGTATACATACTGTGTGTGTGTGTGTGTGAGTGTTCTTGTATGCATGTGAGCATGTGAGTATGCACACACATGCAGTGGCCAGAGAAGAATGGCAGGTGGCTTTCCCAATCATTCTCAGCGTTAATCCCTTGAGCTAGGGTCTCTCACTGAACTGGAAGCTTAGCTGACTGGCTAGCAAACTCTAAGATTCACCAGTCTCTGACCCTCAAAGCTGGGGTTATAGGCATGTACAGCCATGCCCAGCCTTTGTGGATACTGGGATTCTAACTCAGGTCTTCATGCTTGCACAGCAAGCATTCTTATCCACTGAGACAACTTCCCAGTCCTGAGCAGCCTTTCCTAGTCACTAGCCTGGGTGGGGTGCCATTCTTTGTTATTACAGCCTTGGCCCTACAGTCTGCTCACCCAATAGTAAGAGACAATCATATAACCTCCCTCAGATGGTAAGCACATAGTGGGTCCCTTGACACTGCAGTATCTAGTTCCTGATACATAACTGGGTTCCACAAGCCCTTGAGTGAATAAATAATAATTGGGTCGGACCCTCTTGTTTTACAGATGAAATCACTGAGGACTCCTGGGACTAAGTTAATAGAAAGAGCTGTAATTAGCTGCTTCTCCCCACAGGAAGGTCTTGCAGATGTTTTGTGAAGGAGGTTGGGGAAATAATTATTTACTGAGCTGGGCTCCATAAAACAATATTCAAGACAGCATAGGTACCCCATGGGATGTTCGTACCAAGTTCGAAGCCAGCACTGAGGACTGGAGGGCACCCCTTTCCTTTGGACATGCTGCTGGGAATTCCAAGCTGAGTCCAGGTGGAGGGATCTGCCTTCCTTTGAAGTGCCTCCAGAGTGCTATCCACTGTGACTCTCTATTCACAGGTCCACAGAGGCCCTGTTTAGAAACACTTCTACAAACTGTTCTTATTTATTTAACACTCATTTTCTAATTTTAAAAAAGTGAAACAGATTCACAGAATCCTGTCAACCCAATGCCAACTAAAACCAAGATTCCCACGTGAGGAATCCGCTATCTTATTGCAGGTAAAATTCATACAAGAATCATTTGGTCACTCCAGAGCTTTTGGTCTGAGCCAAGTAGCACACCAGGTCCTCTCTGGTGATGCAAAGATGGACTTTGGACAGTCTCTGCCTGCAGGGAAATCAGCAGTTTAGGGGGAAAATGGAATCTAAATTGTATACAAGATACCAGCTGCTTCGGCAGCTCTCGTTTGTAGAAGCAGCCTCCCCAGGGCTGGGGAACAGGGATGGCAAGGAGCCAAATGAGAGAAACCAATCTGGAAAAACTCATTCATGCATCCCAGGAAGAAGAAAACGTCAGGTGATGAGGGATGTGTGTGCTAATTAAACCCTGAATATTGTACAGGTTCCCAGTGCGCCCGGGCAGCCGCACTTCGCGGCCAGGAGGAGGGAAGCTGTATCCACACACTGTGCCTCAGCAGGGAAGCTGCAGAAGACAGCTTCAGCCACAGTAGGAGAGAGTAATGTTGGTCTTCCTCACACTCCACATGGGTCCTGAAAAGATGTGCCCTGCTTGCCTCTGAACTACCTCTTGGACCCTAACTTAGCTGGGTGTGGTAGTACACACCTTTAATCCCAGCACTTGGGAGGCAGAGGCAGGCAGATCTTTGTGAGTTTAAGGCCAGCCTGGTCTACATAGTGAATCCTGGGACAACAAGAGCTACATAATGAGACCCTATCTTGAAAAAAACAAAACCAAACAAAACAAGAAGCCCTAACTTAAGTGTAGTAGAGAAGCAGCCACAACCAACTGGACCAGCACTCCAGCAAACTGCCCCAAGACAGCAGGGTAGAGCTACAGGCGTGGGAGACAATGCTTCTTGCTCAGCCAGGTCTGTGTGCAGAGCTGGGTTCATCCTGGGTCTGTCCAGATGGGACCCTCTACTCTCCGACTCCATCTGCACTCCAACAGTGAAATAGCAGTGACTCCCCGCCCCCATCTCCTCTTTATCAACCTACCTGGTAGTCTATAGGCATTCACAAAGACTGAACTCTCACTTTAAAAAGGGGGAGGGGAATAGGATATTTCCCTTGGTTCTGACTTTTTCCCAACCAATTTTTATTCTCTGGAAGGCATGCTCCTTGCAATGGCTGCTCTGTCTTTATATAGACCTAATTATTTTTCAAAGGCTTGGGTAATGGGTGATCACTTAGGTGATAGAAGGAGGGGTCTCTTCTTTTTGGACCTGCTCACCATAAAAGGACACCAGAATAGAAGGGGGGGCCCTGCCCATTCTGCATGTAACTACTTTTTTTTTTTTAAATTTAATAATTAGTCTGCCTCAGTGGAGTCCTCACCTGATTTTAAAATTCCAGAATTATGCTCACTGCGTGATTCCTTTTCTTCCTTGAGCTCACTGAGTTTTCTGTTACTTCAGCACCCCCAAAGGGAGGCAGAAAGAAAACGGCACACAGGAAGAGATAGGGGGATCAGCATCAAGAAAAATCAGATCCAAACAAGTTCAGAAACAGGGGCCAAGGAGACAGGCAAACATCTTAGGGGCAAGGAAAGCCAAGGCCCCAGAACCCAGTGGTTGTCTTCCTGCACGGGTCCCACTCAGCATGGCAGGCTCTTCTGTCTACCACCAGCTGCACTCGGCCCTCCCCTGTCAGCAGCTTTCAAGTCAGATCCCCCTAAGCCCTTAGCAGACACCAGCATGGGAGGTGGCTGGGCAGCATCTGCCACTCTGCCCCCACAGCCCGGAGTGGCAGTCACAACAGAGATGCACCACTAGCCTACACCCCATCCCCCACCACCACTCCACTAATGTTTGCTGCTGAGACAGAGTGTGGAGTGAAGCATTCTTCTTTCTACACAAAGGTGTAAAAAGGAGGCACGCTGGTAGACACGTGTGTGCCTGCACAGAGGTAGGGGCTCGCTAATGGAGAGAGTGTCGGGGGAGGAGGAGGGAAGGAGCAAGCCTGACTCTCATCCCACTGGTCACTAGGATGGGGTCATGAGGGCCAGACCTCCATCCTGACTTGCACTGCTGGCAGGGATGGTGTGGTCCCCATCTAGAGAGAGCAGATCTCCCAGAGAGGACTGTATGCTAAGATTTTGATGGTCTGTGTAGATGCCCCAGGTCAACATCAATAGACATTTCCCCATAAAATGTGCCTAGGGCAGGCACAGCAGTGTGAGGGGCCAGTTACCTCTCTGACTTCTTGTTTTATTTTATTTATCTATTTAGCTATTATTTAGAGACATGGTCTTGCTCTGCAGCCCACACTAGCCTTGAACTCCTAATCCTCCTGCCCCTTTAGGTTCCCAAGAGCCGGGATTACAGGTATGCACAACCCTGATCATTCCTCCCCACCTTCCCCAGACATTTTCCTGGGTTCTATCATTGACAGTCTCAAAGTAAGAGCCCACCACCTATCCATACCAAGCAAGGTCTTTACCTGACCTCACATAGAGCCCCTCCTTCGAATTTGCATACATTACACAGGATGAGTTTTGGTGGGGTAACTGCCAGAGTACTAGTGGCCAGTCCCATGCCTGTCTCCACTGAAGGGGAAGTGGCGCGGGGCTATTCACCAAGTCTTGTAGCCTACCCAGCCCAGCACTCTGCTCTTGCACCACGTCCACCTTAAGATAGGGTCCCAGCTCCAATCTTCCTTGAGAAGCTGCTCTCCCATGTCCTGGTCTGACCCACCTTTGCAGTCAGCCTTCCTCCCTCCCCTTCTGTGGTGGTGGCTTGCCTCTGAGCCTGTCAAGCTTTTGTGCCCGCCCCCTACACTCGCACACACCCCTGAATCCCGTGTCTACCCTGAGAAGCTGTCTCTTTCTCCCTCACACACACATTTTTTACCTGCCTTAGGCCCCGACCTGTCACACGCCCACACTAACGAGGTATCCGGAGTGACTGCTGAATGAAAACCACGTACCCGAGTCTCACACACAGCCCCATATGGCGGCAGTCGCTGTCGCAGACCTACCCCTTTGTCAGCTCCTAATAAAGTTGCCCCGCGCAGTCGAGGACACGCGTTCACAACGACACGTACACGCCTTCCCAGGCAAGCTCCACGCACATGTAAACATCCACCCTGGCCACGCAGCTCTCTCTCTTGGCCCTCTGCATCCCCGGCCCACGCGCTTTGGGTACCCGCCGGACCTTTACGATGCGATTTCTCCAAGGGTGTCACCCGTGCGCTCTCGCCTCCCTGCTGCGCTTCTCTACACCCTCGCGCTCACACACGCACACGCCCCTCTGCTCCGTGGCCGCAGACTGGTCACCTGTCACCTGTCACCTGGCGAGGGGTGGGGCGTGGATACCCTGGTGCAGCGGCCCCGCCGCTGCCGTCCCCGAGCGCGCGCGTGGCATGGAGCATCCAGAGCCCAGGACAGGGCGCCTGGGGGGTCCCCGCGCCAGGCCCCGCGCCGCCGCCTCCTCCCCGCGCGCGGCCGACCCCGCGCGCCCCACAGCCTTTGTTCTGCGGCGCTGCCAGCACTGGCTCTTTGCGCGCTGCGCCCTCGCGGCGCGGCCCGGCCCCACTCACCGGCGGCCAGCAGCAACAGCAGCGGCGGCGGCAGTCGGGCGGCCCACAGCAGCCGGGCCATGGTGCAGCGTTGCCGCCCGCAGCCGCAGCGCCGCGGCGCCCGGGCCGGCCTCGGGGGCGCGCAAAGCGAAGGCGGCGGCGCGCGCGCGCCCCGTTGGTCTGCGTACCCGTCACTCACGCGCTCATCCGCCCAATCGATGCAGCAGATGACTTGGGGGCGGGGCCCTACTGCGGAGTCTAGCTTCGCACCTGCACCTCGGGCCTCGCGCACTTCTCCACCCAGGAGCTATCCCTGGGAAGCGGGTCCCACACCCTTTGTGCCGCAGACCGGGCCCCAGGTACAGTGAAGGAGACAGAAGCCAGGATCAGCAGAGACCTGCTGGGGCACGTGGCCTGGGGATCCTGAAGGCCAGAGAAGACCAGGCTTTGGTGAAGAGACTGGGCAAGATCAGAGATCTGAACTTAGTGCCAGGTATAGTTTATTTATTTTCATTTTATGTGAGAATGTTTTGCCTGCGTGTATGTATGCGCACCACGTGCGTGCTTGAAGTCCACACAGATGGTTGTGAGCCGCCATATGGGTGCTGGGAACTGAACTCGGGTCAGTCCATGCTCTTAACCTCTGAGCCACTACAGCCTCCAGGTGTGGTTTAGACCCCAACTTCCAGTTGGTTTTCACTGCCTGAGCAGATTTGTCCCTGTCTTCAGACATGTTGTGAGAACTGCCTTTCTCTCAAGCCTGTGCTTCCTCTTGACTTCAAGTTTCCTCCTGTGCCAAGCACGATGGTGGCAAATAAGACTGGCATTGCTCTTCCTCAGTCTCAGGAAGGCAGGAACATTCCTCAACGTGTGTGCCCAGAGCCACAGCTGTAAGAAGGCTGGTTAAACACAAAGGCGGCAGAGGGAACCTTCTATGGAGACATTCATAGGATGCATGGGTGTTGGGTAAGCTGGGTTTGGGCGAAACCATTTGCGATACAGAGAGAAACTCTGGCAATTCCCAAGATAGAAAGATGCCCCGTTTCTTTAAGGAACAGTGAAAACACCGACTGAAGTGTGACTGTCCCGCGCCCATAATTTTGTGGAATTTTTACTTTACATACAATAAAGTAGAAAAACATTTGTGCAAAATAACAAACTGTAACCAGACAAGGTGCATGCATGTAAACCCAGCACTAGGGGGGATTCGGGTTAAGACCAAGTCTGTCTGAACCACATAAGATTGTCTGGTGGGGGAGGGGCCCTAGAGAGACAGCTCAGCAGAGAGTTTGTGGCTCTAGGAGGATGCAGATTTGATTCCCAGCACCCACATTGCTGCTGTCTGTAACTGTACCTCCAGGGAATTGTGTTAATCTGTACTTTTAATGACTTCATTTAATGACTTCAAACTGCTGGACCAAAGGCATACTGTGTTGGGAGAGAGGCTCTAGGTTTGTGTTAAGAAAGAAAAGGCTTTGAACTCCTTCCAAAATGATAAGGATATTATTTGACAGAGGGCAGCCCCCTGAAGATCTTGGCTACAGACAAGAAGAGGAAGACTGACAAGATCAACAAGATGGGTAATGTATACCCTGATCCCTGTACATGGGGATAGCTCTGGGACTGTCCCTGTACATGGGGATAGCTCTGGGACTATCCCTGTACATGGGGATAGCTCTGGGACTGGCTGAGATTATATGATCAGACTAACTTCTGAAGAAAGACAGTTGTCTTTCACCTGTTCAAACAAAGAGCAGGAAATCATCCTTAATTGATCTCTGCACCCCGCACTTTCAATACAAATGTCTTTATAGAACTATGTGTTGCTTATAAGGTTTGTGTATTACAGAATGGAAGACCAAGAAGGTAGCCTTGACAGGATTCACCCTCAAGGATGCTGAGATGCTGAGACCTGCTGTTCCAGCTTCTTGTTTGATCCTAACTCACCTGCAGCAAAGCTGTTTCCTCTAAAGACTTGCTTCCAGGACATTTTCAGAATAGACTCCCTTGGTCCCGTCTTTCAGACTATTCCAGTTAGATTTCATTTAAGCCTACACTCTCTCAACACACAGAGACTGGACAACAAATGCTATAGCTCGCTTTCTTAAGACGAACCATTTTTATTTTCTTTTTCTAATTTTCTTGGGTCCCCAAGAAGGAATTCTTTGCCCCAATTCAGCAGGAAGCAATTACAAGAAGGTCATCCCTTAAGTTGAGATGGATAGTTTTGGTCATTTTAGGAGATGGTTTACAAATAATTATGGTCTTGAATAGGGAGGAAATGAAATAGAGGTTAGCTTTAGGGGTTTCTTTTCTTTTCCCCTTCCTTTTTTCTCTATCTTCCTTAGGTAAGGAAAAAGGGTTGAAAAGAAAAAGATGAGGCAGACCCCCCCCACTGAGTTTAAATGTTTACTACATATATTAGCTGTCTTCAGACACACCAGAAGAGAGCATCAGATCCCATTACAGATGGTTGTGAGATACCATGTGCTTGTTGGGAATTGAATTTAGGACTTCTGGAAGAGTGTTCAGTCCTCTTAACCATTGAGCCATCTCTCTAGCCAGCCCCCTCAAAAAAATCTTTTTAAAGATAAAAAATGTTATTTATAGTTTTGTAGTCCCGACTGGCCCAGAACTCCTAATGTAGACCAGTCTGGCCTTGAACTCACAAACAAGAGATCCAGCTGCCTCTTCCTGAGTGCTGTGATTAAAGGCTTGAGCCATCATGTCTGGTCTATGCTGGGTACTGCTGTAAACATATTCACTCCTCACTGCAGGCAGTATCATTAGATAGACAGAGGCACCTGGCTCCTCTAGTTTATTTAGAAAAACAAGATTTGAGACAAAGGTACAGGCAAGACATGAGCTCCAAAGAATGAGCAGAACGAGCGTGTTGTCATATGCGGGAGAATAAGTTTCATCGAAAGAGAGTACCGAAGACAGAGATGTGTTTAACAGTTCTGTAATTTATCCTTTAATATGAGGACCCTGAACACAAGGATGAAGTGGCTAACCTAAGGATACAAAGCATCAACAGTTAGAATACAGGGGTGCAAACTCTCTTATCCTTCACCTAGCCACAGGACAACCTGACTATACAGCCTGCATCATTTGATGGGCACTGTAGGCGGGCTAGATCCTAGAGAGTGAAGGATTATGGATGTCAGGGTAAGTATAGACTTTGTCCTGTAAGAAACTCATTTCTAAAGTAGGAATGATGGTTCAACTAGGTCTCATGAATAGAAGTGGACAAGCACTCAAGAAAACCATCGATGACCAAGGAGGTCATTGCTGGTATCCTGGGAGGTAGTGATGAAAGTCTAACCTAGGCTAAGCTGTGAGTTCAAGTCAGCAGAGCACTGAGATAGAGCTGATAGGACACGGAGAGTGCCCACACTGCCTAGTGTTTGTGGACTGATTTTGTGTGTGTGTGTGTGTTGTATACATGTGCAACTGCACACACGTATGCAAATACACTTTACTCTAATCACAAGCTCAAGTTAGAGAAGAACCAGTGTGTAAAGTTTCTGTGGAAAGCCAGGCCACCCAGAGGACACAGGCATGGAAACTAAATGAAATGTCCAGAAAGTTAACAGCCCTTGCTGTTCTGAACTGTTTGAACATCATGGACTTTGGTTTGTTTTTTTTTTTTTTTTTTTCTGATTTTTCGAGACAGGGTTTCTCTGTGTAGCCCTGGCTGTCCTGGAACTCACTCTGTAGACCAGGCTGGCCTCAAACTCAGAAATCCGCCTGCCTCTGCCTCCCAAGTGCTGGGATTAAAGGCGTGCGCCACCACTGCCTGGCATGGACTTTGTTCTTATAGTGACCGTTGTTCCTGGGGGGCGGGGGGGAGGATGACAGGTCACAGAGATGCCTGCAGTGTCAAGTGTTAGAGAATCTGGTTTGGTAAAGCAGAGTGAGACATCTCACTTCACTGTGGCATTGCCACCAGTCTCTTCCAGATCATTCTTAACTAATTACAAGCACGGTTTAACATCTCCCATATCTGGAAAAACTAACTTCCCACAAGATAATCAGGTGCCCTGGGCAGAGGCTGCTTCCCCTCCTGAGAATGATGGGAAGACACACATGCAGCATAGCCAGAGAGTTCTGCCTCATGTTGGGGGCTGGCAGGTATGCAACTGTGAGGACTACTGAAAAATAAGAAGCAAATGACAGTGGCTAGAGAGACACCTCAGCAGTTAAGAGTGCTTGCTGTTCTAGAGGGCCAGGGTTTGGTTCCCAGAACCCATACGCCATTGAAAACTGCCCGAAACTCCAGTTCCAGATCTGACACCCTCTTGTGGTCTCTGTACATGGATGCACCCCCCCCCCCTCTCTCTCACACACACACACACACACACACACACACACACACAGAGAGAGAGAGAGAGAGAGAGAGAAGTAAAACACCATGACCAAAAAGCAGGTTGGCGAGGAAAGGCTTACACTCACACATCACTGTTCATGATCGAAGGAAGTCAGGACAGGAATTCAAACAGGGCAGGAAATGGAGGCAGGAGCTGATGCAGAGACCATGAAGGAGTGCTGCTTACTGGCTTGTTCCCTATGGCTTGCTCAGCCTGCTTTCTTATAGAACCCAGGATTACCTGTCTAGGAGTTGGCCCTACCTACAGTGGGCTGGGTCCTTCCACATCCATCACTTATTAAGAAGCAGTATTGGAACTCATCTGTAGAGGAGATGGGTCTTGAACTCTTGTCTCCCAAATGCTGGAGTGCTGGAATTAAAGGTGTGTACCACTCTGGCATCCTGCTACAGTCCAATCTTATGAAGGCATTTCCTCAGGTGAGGTTCCCTCCTCTCCAGTGACTCTAGCTTGTGCCCAGTTGACATAAAGCACCCAACACGGAAGCAAATGAGACATACTTAAAGGAGAAGACGACAGGCCCCAATGCATGTGCTTCTAAATAGCTCTCCAGTCAGAGCACATCATAGCGTTTATAAACCTCATCTTTTCAAAAGTTTATCCCGTGAGAATATTGTGTGTCCAGGGACATCCCACGGCTGTGAATACATGTATTTGTGTTTTTAAAAGGTTAAAAGTGAATGAACTAAGTGTTCAAGCTAAAAAGCTACTTTTAAAAAATCCATAGAATATAAACCAATTATTATTTTAAGAGAAAAGAGCCTGATAGAACCAACTGCTAAAAGTCTATTATTAAAAAAGATAAATGAGCCGGGCGGTGGTGGCGCACTCCTTTAATCCCAGCACTTGGGAGGCAGAGGCAGGCGGAGTTCTGAGTTCGAGGCCAGCCTGGTCTACAGAGTGAGTTCCAGGACAGCCAGGGCTACACAGAGAAACCCTGTCTCGAAAAACCAAACAACAACAACAACAAAAAAGATAAATGCAAGTAAAGTACAGTGGCTCATGCATGTTGGTATTCTCAGTGATCAGGCTGAGGCAGGAGATTGCTTTAAATTCCAAGCCAGGGGCTGAGCTATAGAGTAAGAGCCTGTCTCAAAAATAAAAACTGTGGTGGCAGAACTTGGGAAGCAAAGGCAGAAGGATCTCTTTGAGTTCTAGGCCAGCCAGAACTACATAGTTAGACCTTGTCACAAAATAAGTGTGTGTGTGTGTGTGTGTGTAAAGCAGAACACCTACAACATCAGGGACATTAAGAAAATAAAAGTACAAATTTGATTTTAAAATTTGTAAGAAAAACAACATGACTTATGGATAAAATTTAAAGTCTAAATCAGTGGTTCTCAAACTGTGAGTTGTCACCCCTTTGGAGGGCAAATGACTCTGTTGCATATCAGACATCCTACATCTCAACCTACAATTCCTAACAGTAGCAAATTTACCGTTATAAATTAGCAATGAAAATAACTTGATGGCTGGGGATCACCATAGCATGGGGAACTGGACTAAAGGGTTGCAGGGGTAAGAAGGTTGAGAACCACTGGTCTCAATGATGCAGGTGAGATGGCTCAGCAAGGCACCTACCTGACACCAAGCCTGATAACCTAAGTTTATGCCTGGAACCAACCAATGGTGGAAGAGAACTAACTCGTGAGTGTTGTTTTCTGATCTGCACTTGCACACATATGCACATACACAAATAGTAAAATAAAAGTCTAAATGAATGCCTGTGTGCAAGTGTGTGTAAAGAAGACAACCTGGAGTATCACCTCTCAGGCACTAGGCACTATCCACTGTTTGAGATGAGATCTTTGTCTGGAGCTGGCTAAGCTGGGTAGTCTGGCTGGCCTCTGAGGCCCAGGGATCTGCCTTTCCCTGCCTCTCCAGTGCTGGGACAAACACACCTGTGCTCCTGGCATTTTTACATAGGTTCTGAGACTATACCCCACGTCCTTATAAAAACTTGGCATGGTACAATTGCCAGGTGTAATGGTGCAAGTCTTTAATCACAGCACTCAGGAGGCAGAGGCAGGCGAATGGATCTCTGCGTTTGACACCAGCCTAGTCTACAGAATGAGTTCCAAGACAGCCAGAACTACAGAGAAATTCTGTCTCAAAAAAACCCAAACCAGCCTGGCGGTGGTGGCGCACGCCTTTAATCCCAGCACTTGGGAGGCAGAGGCAGGCGGATTTCTGAGTTTGAGGCCAGCCTGGTCTACAGAGTAAGTTCCAGGACAGCCAGGACTACACAGAAAAACCCTGTCTCGAAAGAAAAAAACAAACAAACAAAAAAACCCAAACCAAACCAAAGCAAAAAACAAAAGCTGAGCAATCTCTCCAGCTCCTAAGTAAAAGCTTTAAAGTAAAATTAGGTTTAGTGAAACTCATCCCAGTAGTAGAAAAGCTAAGAGACCAATAGCTACAAGAAACAAAGGAGCTCGTCTCACCCAGCAGCCACAGCCTCACAAAATCACAGGCACGCCGCCTACAGCCATTCATCCCAAGCATTACTGTCACAGCTAAGCAAGGCTCAGTTCAGGGACATGAATGACTGGTAGAGTATGAGAAGACACAAGCCTTATTCTCTCAATTATGTGATTAAACTTGGCTTCTCTATAAAAAGAGCAAACAAAACCTTTGCAAGGATATAAACTAAGAGAAGGAAACTTCCACAAGCCAGAAGAGGTTCTCTCAGAAACCTACAATCAATAACACACTAGCTTACATGGTATATTCGTTAATGTGTATTCCCTGAGAGATCAAGGGAAAAGGCGCATTGCTAACATCCAAACTGCTGAATTCTGTAAGAGGCCACTGGATAAAGAAAACGCGTGAAACGGGAAAAACTGCAAAGCTTGAGAACCTCCCGAGCAGAGTTCAAGGTTGAAGAGAAGCAGACAGTTGGTCCTGCTATGGTAACCAGTGGCTCAGTGCAGCTCTTGCAGGACATGAACTGAACTCTGACTTGTTCTGGCACTGCTTAAAAAAAGAGAGAACATTCAGTCTTAACAGCACAATTAAAAGCCAGGAGAAACCAAACCAGACCTGTAGACTCTAAATGCAGAAGGGTCTTCAGCTTCTTAGGAAGCAGAAACAATGGGTAAAGATGTATCTTGTCTGATAACCCATTACTATAAAGATGTCAGTTCTGTGTGTGTAACAGCTGTGTCTTGCCTTACTCAGCTTTCTGCTGGCATGACCAATCACCGAGATAATCAGCTTGTAAGGAAGTAAGGTTTGGGGCTAAGTTCCAAAGATTTGCCCATGGCCTGTTGAGTGTACTGAGAAAAAACTTCGTAGAGGCAGATGTCACAGCAGCCTGGAAAAAATGGGGCTCAATAACCTCACTTCCTCCCACAAGACTCCAAGCTGGTGAATTAGCAGTGAGCAAGACTAGTGGCAGAGCTCTGTACTAAGTTCCAGGCTAGCCAGGTTTACATGCTGAGACCTTGGATTGAAAAATGGCCATCTCGGGCTGGAGAGATGGCTCCGTGGTTAAGAGCATTACTGCTCTTCCAGACATCCATAGTTCAATTCCCAGCAACCACATGGTGGCTCACAACTATCTGTAATGAGATCCGATGCCCTCTTCTGGTGTGTCTGAAGATAGTTACAATGTACTCATATAAATAAAGTAAATAAATCTAAAAAGAAAGGAAGAAAAGAAAGATAAATGGCTATCTCATTAGCAATGACCCTTAAGGTGGGCATTTAAAACCCAAAGTACAGGACACACCCACAAAGCAGATTTAACTAGATCTACTTCATGTTGCAGAAAGGGCTTCAAAAAAGCTCAGGGAAGCCTAGTTGGGACCTTAAACCAGAACCAAAGGAATAACACTATTTAGGTTTTATTCAAATTAATTAAAAAATAAACTACAAGAAACTGTACAAGAAGCGAATGAAGGCACTAGCTAGGTGGAAGAAAACCATCACGAGGAACATGGCACTCGGTAGGCAGGGTCTTGTGCTCCTCCATCACAAGGCTTCGAGAATGTTCTGGAAAAGTTTGCTAACACTTTTAAGTTGCTCTTTATCTAAAAGGGGAAGAAACAGTCCAGAAACGTAACTCATGCCAAAACAGCAATAGTTTTGGCAAAGTCCGTCACCTGAACACAACCCCAGCCTTCTAATAAGCCTTGGACAGAGGGTCTGGCAAAGAAGAATGCTCTAGAGGGGGGCAGAAGAATAAATACAGTCATGTAACACTATAGCCTTGGCCCAGGGGCTCATGGGTAATGGTCTGCATTAAGTCATCACCCCACCACCCCCAGATCCCCTGGTGGAAGTAGGCTGTGTCTTCAGAGTGGTGACTGGGCCTTGTCCAGACACAGAGGGTCCCGTGTTGGCTTCAGAACTGCTGTAGGATCAGTTTGCGTTTCAGGTCACGGCTGAACTTGTTGATCTTGAAGAGGTCGCTGTCGTAGAAGGCAGAGAGGTTGTGGATATTGATCTGCCTGGCCTGGAAAAAAGAACCGCATCAGTCATTAGCAGGGGAAGATGCCAGCTCTCACCTCTGGAAAGGCTGTGTTGGTTCAGCGCTCCAAACCTCAGCTTCACCAGCCTCACAGGTACTCAGACAAGGCTGCTGGTACCGGTTTCCCTCTGCCTATCTCTAGCTCAGTTGCCTGTTACCTGATGGAACGCCAAAGACGGTCACGAGCTCCCCAGAACAACAAGCCCTGACCCTGCCCTGTTCTTGCATACCTTGTCCATCAGGTCCTTCTCAGGTATTTCAATGGTGTCCTGCTGGGCCCCAAAGCGGTTGCGTTGATATGTCACCTGCTCAGCCACCAACTGCTTCAGTATGAAGAGCAGCAGATCATTGTTATCTCGCCGGAAGGAGAGATACCGGGCAAAAGTCTGTGAGAAGAGGACAGCGGTCAGAAGCCAGCTCACCCGCTGGTCCCGTCAGGCCACTTTCCTGGCTTAAGCGGATCCCCTGAGATGCCTAGACCACAGCTAACCAAGGCTCCAGGCCATCTTCCAGTCCCCCAAACATGCCGGGAACCTGGCCTCAGCCACACCCACCTTGCGCATGCTACGCATGACGCTGAACTTCTGGGTGTCAATGAAGCTCTCCAGCATCACGCGGATGGCCATGTTGACATCATCTTCCATCACGTAGTCCCGAAGGTGCATTCGCGCGTGGGCCTCTGCCATGCGGATCATGGACTCGATGTGGCGCACTGTGATGGGAATACTGCCCGTTGCCTGCAGAGAACAATGTTGAGGCTTTCCTCAGGAGGAGGGGGCAGAAGGTACCAGAGGCAAATGCCAGGCAGCCATGCTCAGCTCCAAGGCCAGGTGCAAAACCTGGCCTGTGTGGCCACCACTGGCACCACTGCCTATTCTACCCTTAGCTTGTATCCCTCTGATCAGTTATACCTGAGTCTACCTTACATGGAGCATTATGTGATCTAGAACAATGAGACTGAAGTCATTGTTTCTGTATGAACCAAGATGGCGGAATGGTGGATAACATTAAAATATAAAAGAAAAAACAATGGGAGCTCTTGCTCCCCTTGCTCTTCCTTTGCTTCCCTTCCTCCTCTCTCCAAGTGCTAATAATAATAGCCTGTCTTTACTCCTCTAATTCTCTACTCTCTCTCTCTCTGCCTTTCTCTGCCTCTACTACCCTCTTAACTCCCCTCCCATGCCCTGATTAAACCATTCTATACTAGAAAAAAAAAAAAAAAAGAAAAAGAAAAACTATAGCAACAAAAACACTATGACACTCCTGCATACAGTTACAGTTCACCTGTAACTCAGTGTTTAAGATATGGAACGCCATTCTTTTTCCAGTGCCAGGCAAGGTACCATGCCCATGCAAGGCAGGCACTCACCACAGAGTGGCGCCAAGCCCCAGAGGTTTCTCCTTAATACTGCCTGCTCTGACCCCATCCTGCGTCTGGGTCAGAAAATCAGCCCGGTGCCCCACCAGCTCACCATGGACTCCTTCCTCAGGTCGCTGTACATCCTGGCCACTTTGTCCTGGTCCATCTGGTTCAGCTTTGGGCGGACCCTTTCCTTGGCATAGATGATATACTTCTTCAGGACCTCCTGAGGCAGGGGTTCCACGCCGTATGTGTTGGGCATGGCTGGCTCCAAGGTGCTACCGTTGGTCAGTCCTTCGTCCTTCTTGTTGCTGGGGTGGTGTCTGACGTGGCTGCCAACCACAAAGCGGGCCAGCATCTCGTCCTAGAACAAGAGATCAGGAGGGCACAATAAGGGGTGTGGATAGGAAGGCAGGAAAAGCTACACAGCAAGGAGTGACCTAGGCAGGTCCATGAGCAGGAGTGGTGCGAGGCTTAGAGAGGGGGCTGGAGACAGCCGTGCATTGGTGACAATCCCAGTTACTCAGGAGCAAAGACAGAACTTGAACCCAGGAATTGAGAAAAAAAAAATTAAGGTATTAAACACTCTTTTTTTTTCTCTTTCTTTCTTTCTTTCTTTTTAAAGATTTATGTATATGAGTACACTGTAGCTGTCTTCAGACACACCAGAAGATCCCATTGCAGATGGGTGCTGGAATTGAACTCAGGACCTCTGGAACAGCAGTCAGTGCTCTTAACCACTGAACTATATCTATATCTATCTCTCCAGCCTGAGAAATAATTCTTAAGTCTTAAAAACTAAATGCAAATAAAAACAACAACAACAAAAAAGATAATAAAAAGTAATAAACTAAGGGAAAAACAATGAGACCAAGGTGAATCCGGTTGCCAAGGAGCCTCTCCCACAGGACAATCTAAGAGGTGTCTGTGCGGGGAGAGGGCACTCCAGGGGAAAGAGCACATTTAAAGCCTGGGGTCACCTCTTGGGAGAGCAGGCAATGGGCTCATGTAACACAAAGGCAGCAGCTGCAGAGTGTGCAGGGCAGTGCAGGCAGCTACCCCTGGCCAGCAGGTGCAAGGTGGGTGTGAAACTTGTGCTGACCACAAAGCAGAGCTTTTGTCGGTCGCCATGGAGGACCGGTGCCATGTAATGTATTCTTTTAACTGGCAGGCAAATAAGCGACCAGCCTAGACAACAGCAGCCCCTGGGCTCAGAGGGCAGAGCTAGAGGAGGGATTTAGGACAGGGCATAGTCTGTGACTTGAGTGGGCAGCCAGGAAGGAGCTGGGGAAGCCATAAGACATCAGGATGACACCTGCGTATGAGGACATGTCCCCCTAGCACCCAGCACAGCCCAGGCTCCAGGCCCAGAATCTACAGGTGGCACGAGGGATATGAGGATGTACCTGAACTGGATCAACAGTGTCCCTCACCACACACAGGACATCAAATCGGGAAATGATGGGCTCTGTCAGGTCTACATTCTCCGAGAAGGTCAGTGAAGGGTCGTAGCGGCCCCCTGAAAGAAGAGGTAAGCTCTCAGTGTGCCTGCCCATCCATCCATCCATCCATCCATCCATCCATCCATCCATCCATCCATCCACCCACCCATCCATGGCTCTGGAACCTTTTCCAGGACCAGGGTGCCTCTAGGGCAGGGGGTAGGGGGGTAGGGAGGGGACAGAGATACTATGCCAGATTCCATTAGACCCAGAGCTGCTCCAAAGCAAAGTCCCACTCTGATCAGAAGATAAGTGGGCCCCTGGGTGCTAGTCACCTACTGGCTGGGCCTGGAAGCAGCCCCATTTGGACAAAGGATCAAAGCAGCCAAAGGTGGGGTAAGGAACAGATGGACAGTCACCCCAGGTTCCCAGGTCCTTCCTCTTCTGCCCCCATCTGGTAGGACATGCTGGATGGTGCTGTCTGCTGCCATCCCCAGGCCTGTACTACCGCAGACATACCTATGGGGTTGGCAGCAGCTATGACGGTGCAGCGGGCTTGCAGCGAGGTAACAATGCCAGCCTTGGAGATGGAGATGCTTTGCTGTTCCATGGCCTCGTGGATGCTGGTCCTGTCCTGGTCATTCATCTGCACAACACAGGGCATCACAGGAGGCCTTGACACTCTCTAATAAAGCCCTCCCATCACCGAGAGCTCAGCTCCAAAGCCCAGATACCCACCTTGTCAAACTCATCAATGAGACACACGCCCCGGTCGGCCAGAACCAGGGCTCCAGCCTCTAAGGTCCACTCTCTGCTGACAGGATGCCTCTGAACATACGCAGTGAGACCCACGGCGGATGCTCCTTGGCCCGTGGTGAAGATGGCACGGCTAGACACTTTCTCGATGTATTTGAGGAACTGGGACTTTGCTGTGCCAGGGTCCCCACACAAGAGCACATTAATGTCCCCTCGAACCTTGTGCTTCCCACCTGCAGGAGGAGGCAGGGATGGAGAGAGACGTGTGTAGGAAGGAAGGAGAACCAGAGGACAGGCTAGATCCTTCCAATCAAACTTGCTCCTCTTCAAAGCAGGGAGTACCCATGCCCAGGACCCTGGTAAGCTGAGTCCAGAGCAATGTGCTACAGAGCTTTGGGACACAAGCAAAACAACACACATATGCCCTGTGCACCAGAAACACAGTGAGATTATATAGCTTGAGACCAGACCACAGCCAACCAGCAGAGACAGCCCATCAGAGTGGAGCAGGGTGAGCAATGTCCATACTCCCTGCAACCTCTTGTTAACTCTTCTGCTTAAAATAAAGACCCTATAATTCCCTCAGGGAGAGCTGGCAAGGGGGGGGCTCACCTGGGTTTTTGGGCTCCCCTCCAAACAAGGCCAGAGCCAGGCCTCTCTTGATGTCTTCATGCCCATAGATGGAGGGTGCAATGCTGGCAAAGATCTAAGGGGTGGAGGGAGACCCATGAGACTGAACCTAACAGGCAGGTAAGAAGTTTAAGTTCCCACACTGGCTTCTATCAATGACTGACTACCATCAGGGCATGAAGTCAGATAAACTCCTCCCCAAGCTGCGTTTGGTCATGGTCTTGATAGAGAAAGGTCTGGATATAGAACAGACGCTTCCCTTTAAAGCACAGATAGAGTAACAAATAAAATCTCACTGAGAGGCCCAAAGCAACAAGACTGGCTATGACTGACAGCTGTGACATATGACAGAGGACAGTGCTTGTGAATGTTATCCCCAGAAGCCACAATCCTATCCTGAGACTCGGTTTCCAGGCCAGCAGGGCAGCACATACAGCAGGCTCCATACTGTACGAACCTGCTGGAAGTAGGTGCTGAACCTTTGCCCTTCTGGTACACAAAATCTTCTGTCATGTCATAAAGGCCCTTGCCTCAAGAAACCTTTGATCTTAAGACTTCCAGACTCCAGACAGAGCTGGGGCTGCTGTCCCCCATATCAGAGCCTGTCTGTCACCAAGGCCCATATTCTGAGTCCCCGCCCAGCAGGTAGGGTGCCTGGTCCCGAGATCCCAGGAACCTGCCTTCTCTCCGATTTGCTGATCCTTGGAAAGACTGGTGATCATCTTCACGTCCTCATCAGTGAGCTCACCCACAGCTACTTTGTTGTCCTTCTTGGCAACATGGTTGGCCAAGATGATAGTGGCAAAGACTGGAAAGCCATTGGCGGTGTTAAGCGAGCCATCATAGTTATTGTGGTAAATGCCGGTCAGCTCCTGGGAAGGGGTGGTCACAAGTCAGAGGGAGCAAGCTGAGGTCCAGAGCCAAGAAGGGCCCACACGCATGCTGCTTTCCCTAGCTCCACCCCACGCTCCAAACAAGACGAACAACCCACCAAGCTCAGAACGAGCTTTGTCCCAGTGTGCTTTACAAGGGAGCGCCAGGGGCAGAGGAAGAAGCCATCCATTAAAGGCTTCATTCTCAACTTGGCACAACCATAAAGTCTTAGTGAGGTCATTTAAGTTGTACCCTTGGGATGAGCTATCTAGACCCTGACACATCTCCCAGTTCTCTCTACTTTCTGGCTCCATGAGATGTGCAGCTACAGCCACAGCCACAGGCCCAAGGACCATGGACAAAGGCCTGGGGCACTGACCCAAGATAAACCTTTCTCTTGTACTATCACAGTAAATCCGAGCAACACGCGCCACTCCAACAAGCGGGAGAGAAGCTCTCCTCCTGACTCAAGAGCTGGTGCCAGGCTGAGCTCACCCACGGACCTGGACCCCACCTCCACTGGCACCTCCAACTACCAGTTCCTAACATTCACTCACTATCTCATCTCCTGGCTTGCAGCTGTCCACCAGATCAGCAAGGAGAATGGCATCCTTGGAACGGGGCAGCCGGCCAGCCGCCACCTTGCCGGGACTCTCCTGGATGCGGATACGTTGGTAGTTCTGATAGATGGTCTGCACAGGACAGAGAAGATCATGGTTCCTACATGGACAACCGCTCTCCTCAAAGCACAGCTTTCCCATGTGCTCTGACCTTACTGCAGGCCAGGAAAGCCACAGAGACCAAAGGGCAGGCCAATCATGACCCAGCAAGTCTTTTCACCTGCCATCATCCCTAGGCAGTGTCTTCCTCCTCCTGGGCTCCAGCATCTGCTCTACGTCCCAGAGCCTAGATTCACCTGTGTCCACACCTAGGGTGATCCTTGACAGAAGAGGATGCTGGACTTTAAACATGACCTTGAGGGTCAAGCTGGGCCACGTGTATGTGGCATCTACAGCAGCACCCACGAGTGGCAGAGCAAGACCACATGGTAGAGATGTGCCATGTGCCGTAACATCCCACTAGTTCATTTACTATCCAAAAAGAAGACAACGTACTACAGTCTGGGCTGCAAATGTCCCCCATGGCCTCTTTGTAGGGCAATGATTCTTCAGTCCATATATGAGAGACAATGGAGCCTTGTGGGAGGCCTTAGGTCACAGAGGTATGCCCTTGAAGGGAACTAAAGGATACTGGCTAGTCTCTTGTTTTCTTCTGTGTCTCTGATGGGAGGTGAGCAGCTTGCTGTACCACACACAGGCCCCAAAACCACAGGGTCAACTGACCCCAAATGCAACTCTAAAACCAAGCCATAAATCAACTTTTCTCCTTCAAGTCAATTACACCAGGGGTTTAGTTACAGGTACCCAGAGCTGAGTGATCCATAAGACACAGTAGCTAAGAGTGCACTATCAAGTCATGGTGGTG
The DNA here is from genome assembly GCA_030674055.1 of Rhabdomys pumilio. Taxonomy (NCBI): domain Eukaryota; kingdom Metazoa; phylum Chordata; class Mammalia; order Rodentia; family Muridae; genus Rhabdomys; species Rhabdomys pumilio. The sequence goes on from JANHMN010000008.1 coordinate 25,440,249, forward strand.
TCCACCTTTAGGCTCAGACTCTGGAGGCAAAGTTAGGGAGATGTCTGTGAATTTGAGGCTAGTCATAGTTACAGAATAAGCCCCTGTCCCAATAAAAGAAGCATACAATCACATCTATATGCTTGCCTGATCCTTAGGACACTGCTGCCTAGGAGGCCTTGGACAATCAAGCCTCCAAACACCTGTTTTTCAATGAGAAGAAAGCCGAGAAACCTCCCTCCCAGAACATAATCAAGACTAAGAAGACCCCAAGGAACACACTGGGCAGCCAGCAAGGCCAGCACACATCTGACCCCACTTGCTAATTCCCGAAGTACAGCTCACTAAGTTTGAGGCACAGCTAAGGTGGGACTGCAAAGGATGGAGAGGGCACAGCTAAGTGTAGCCTTGGAGCTGGATCCCAGGGTTAATGGAGACCTGGTCTTGAACACTGTCATGGGCAACTTCCTGGGCAGGCAGCTCTAAACTAGACAGCTCAGAATCATAGACAGCATTAAGAGTGCTAACACTCCCAGAGCCAGGCAGTAAGGGGAGGAGGGGCAGCTGCAAATGAAGACAAGCACAAGATATGCATGCTAGACCCAGGATTTCAGAGTCCAGAGGTGTAAGAGTCTCCTAAGCAGGGCTCTGCAGGATCCAAGGGGGTTATAACTCTGGATCCACGCACAAAAGGCACCAGGAGCTGGTCAGGCCCTCCGGATAAGTCAACAGATGGTCCAGGTGCCCATGTGATGGGCAAGCAGGTGCTCTAGAATAAGTGGGCCCCGACTGCCCATATCTTTAGAGGTCACAAATGCAGACACACCAAACAGGATCACCTAGTTTCAAATATACTGAATTCCTGAAGACATGGGGCCAATCTAGTTCATTCTGCCATATTTAACTGCCTCAAAGTCTTCTGGCCCCGTAGATGGGATAGGTCTGGCACACTAAAGACAGCACGGCAGGTCTGTTACTCACCTCCTCCATGTTGATCTCAAAGGGCCCAGTTGACTGGCACTCGGGGCAGGAGCCAGGCTTCACCTCCTGGTTCTGAGACTGGCAGAAAGGCCCCAGTATAAAGCTGCACTTGCTACAGTTATACTTGACCATGCTGAGCTGGGGCAGGACTCCAGTGCAGCTGGTCACCACGCCGCTGGTTCGGATCAGCTGGTTCAGGTGCAGCTGCCTGTGTTGGGAGGGAACAAGCACAACAGAGGCTATGGGGCTGCTTCCTTCCCCACTCTCTGAACGAGGCCCCGCTCTCTCCCTCTGCTCACCTCAGTGAACGCAGTTCCTCCACCAGAGGCAGGTGGGAGATGCGCACATGAATGTGGTTGGTGATGCGGTCATATTTAGGGTACATGGCCAGCACGACCTCCAGGGCAGCCTCATCAAAGATCTGCAGCAGCTCAGCGGGTGCCTCGGGTAGGAAGTATGCCAACACGTGTTCTCGGGCTGCCAGGTCTTCATAATTCACCACCAAACTCTCACGGTTCTCTAAGGAGGATGGTGGGTGGGACTGATGACACAGTCAAGGCCATGAAGGTAGCTAACATCTTAGAATCCTGCTGGCCAAACAAACCCCTCCACCCAAACCAAACCTGAGAGGGCCAGAAAGTCCAGTTTGCACCCTAGGCCCACTACCTGTGGCTGTGTAACGGAGACCCAAGTAATAATATTAACAGCATACAAATCTCTGGGGCTGTCATTTCCAGGAGGAATAGAGCTGTCGGACTACAGAGCAGTGTGCCACGGGCCACAGAGAAACTACAGAAGAGTTACAGCCATGCTGGAGGGGCTGCCGCAGCCCCCAGCTATCAGACCCTGTAATGCCAATGCTGTCCCATAGAAATGCTACCATTTTTGGATCAAAGTTGAAATGCCCAGGCTGGCAAGTGGCTCAGTGGGAGAACACTTGCTTAGAATGTGCTAGGCCCTGGGTTCAACTTGATTCTGCAAAAACCAACCAATCAACCAAACCAAACAAAAAACCAACAACCCCCCCCCCAAACAAACCAACAACCCCAAACAAAAAAACACCCCCCAAAACAAACAAATCCCCCCCAAAACAAAACAAGGTAGTAATACATTTTTAAGCATGTCCCCAAACAGCCTAGCTCCGGTGCAGATGTAAGAGACCTTGGGTTCCTCGGGTTCTGTCCTTGTCACCAAATGTTCCTGTACATTTTGTGTCCAGTATGGTACAACAAACCCCGCAGGATTCTGAAGCCACCTTCACCCCTTAGTGCCGAGACTGAACCAGGACCTCACTAAGACAATCGCGTACCTCTGCGCCTCTCCGAAGCCTACTGAGAACATACCTTTGCACATATCACTGATGCGCTCCTTGAAGACGTTGTGGCCATGGCTGTCCACGTGGGTGCGCAGGAAGTTCTTGAAGCGGTGGTGGATCTCCAGCCTGGGTCCCGCCATGCTCACCCACTCGCGCACCGAGTGGCCCTTGAGGTCCTCCAGGTTCTCGATACTTTCGATCATCTCTTCATCCTCCTCCCCATCCTCTGTGGCTCGCTCTACGTGGCGGCGCTTACGGGCAGGCCGCTCCTCATCTTCCTCGTCGCTGTCTTGGGTAGCAAGGCATCCCTGTGAGCAAGTCTCTCCCAGCATCCTTTGCACAACACTTGCTGCTCATGTCTTCCCCGCACCCAAGGCTTTGGAGGTCCAAGCGGCACTTTTGGGATGCCCACCACACATACCATACAGCAGCCCCCGGCGCATGCGTCCCAGGCCTCTGCCAGCCTCCCGGTCCCGCTGTCTCATGGCTCGCTCAGCTGCCTCTCTCTGACTGGCTGTCAGCTCTTCCACATCTTCATCATCCAGGGCCAATCCCTCTGCCTCGTAGACATCGAGCTCTGGAATGGGACGGTAGTCTCTGCAAGAGACCAACAGTGGACAATGAGTCCCCCAAACAAGCCATCTGAGAATTGGGTCTGCTCCACAGGCTTACAAAGGTCCTCGATGGACAGCTGCAAACAGTAAGTTTGCAAGTTTGAAGAATATGATTTAGGGACTCCATAAGGAGGCACAAGGCCCCAGGATGGAAAACGGGGTCTGTCTGAGAGCATGAGGTACACAGCCATGTGAGTCTGGGCAGGAGAGCAAGTCCCACATCCACAGCGCCACCTGCTGGTGGTACATGATGGATGCGGCCAATGCTTCCCCTACATGCAGTCTCCCAACCTGATCTTGAGAAAAACAAAGTATTAAATAAGGTCGTTTTACAATCTCCAATTGGGCACCATTTTCATCAGAAACTAGAAAGCATGAAACTGTTACAGCCAGGGAGGAAATGGGGGACTCATGACACAGGATAAAACTACAAGAATCTCTAGAATTCCACAACCCCAGTGGAAATATAAGGTACTAACTAGCTAACCATTTCCTCTCAACAGTGTGAACACAACTGGAGCTAGAGATGGTTCAGTGGCTAAGAGCAATGTACAACTCTCCCTCCCTCCCTCCCTCCCTCCCTCCCTCCCTCCCTCCCTCCCTTCCTTTCTTTTTTCTCGAGACAGGGTTTCTCTGTATAGCCTTGGCTGTCCTGGAACTCACTGGTAGACCAGGCTGGCCTCGAACTCAGAAATCCGCCTGCCTCTGCCTCCCAAGTGCTGGGATTAAAGGCGTGTGCCACCACCACCTGGCTAAGACATATTTTTTTAAATCAGGAAATTTACCAACATGCATCTTCAGACCTTACAGTAGCAACCCAGGGTCACACATTAACCCTGGGTCATGTGTCTTTTTTTGCCTGTCAGTCTGAGAAAGAGTAAGTTCCAGGACAGCCAGGGCTACATAGAGAAACCTTGTCTCAAAAAACCAAAACCGGAAAAAAAAAAAAAAAAAAAATTTTTAGCCAGGTGCACCCTTACTCCCAGTAGCTAGGAGGCCCTTAGGTAGATCTGGGAGTTTGAGGCCAGTTAAGACTACATAGAGAACCAAACTTTAAAGGAGTTAGCGGTAGCATCCCAGGGTGGTCCATGGAAAAACCTGCACGTTAAATTATCAAAGTAGATTATCACTCAACCTTAAAACAGAAGGAAACTCTGACAGGTGAAGCTGCATGGATGAATCTTGACATTTTTACCAATGGATTAAGCCATACCACTCCCATATAGAGCAGTCAGACCCGGAAAGACAGCCAAATGGAGATGGAATCAGTGTTTTGCGGAGATTCAGTTTTGAGACGATAAAAAAGTGCTGGTGGAATGATGCAGATGAAGGCCACTGAGCCACACACTAAAACTGGAGAGGACACTTTGTTGTGTATTTACAACTGAGGGGCTGGGCTGGAGAGAGCGCTCGGCAGGGCCTGAGTTTCCAGCTCTCAGACCAGGCAGCTCCTAAGCTGAACAACTCTAACTCCAGGCAGGGAGACACTCGAGTATACACAAGTTTGTTTGTTTTTTTAATGGGGGACCTCCAAAGAGCTCCTAACTCCCAGTAAAAAAATAGAGTTAAGGGGCTGGACAGATGGCTCAGTGAAGAGTGATGGCTGCTCTTCAGGAAGACCTGGGTTCAATTCCCAACAGTAGCTCACAACTGTGTAACTCTAGTTCCAGGGGACCCGATACCCTCACACTGATATATGCGCAGGCAAAACGCCAATGCATATAAACAAATAATTTCTTAAAATTTGAGAAGAAAATAAAACAGAATTAGAGGAAGCCAAGACCTTGACACCAAAAAGGTCAGAGAGCCGATCCTAATGTGTCCAGGGATTATACCCTCCCGATCTATGCCTTCACCCCAGCTGGGTGATCACAACCCAGCCAGACTGGCTGCCTGAAGAGCTCACACCCACTGGCTCAACTGTCTGAGCAGTCTCTTTGCAGGTAACCACTCGTTAGGTGGAAGGAAGCACAGAGAGTCAGGCCTAGTTTCCCTACGACGCCAGATGAGTCCCAGAGTCACCTCAAAGCAGTGCCATCTCATCTTTGAGGGGTGATGTGATTTTATCATCAGGACTAAGGGACAAACGCAGAGGCTGCAGGCTCTTTCCTCGGTGCCACATGGCTTACCCACAGGAGCGGGCAGCTGCCAGGGAAACAGACCTCCAGAGTTCTCCCTTCTTCAGGGTGACTGGCAAAGCTGCCCCGTCCTCTGGCCAATGTTGTCAAACTAACCTCTCAAAACAGTTTCATAACACCAAAGGCAAAGCAGGCAGAAGTGCAGACTGGTTCTATACAGAATGTAACGGCTTCTGAGAAAAGTCTGTTCTGACCCTTAAAGGATCACAGTTACCTGAAGCACTCAGTCAGACTCTAGTTAGTCTACAACAGAACAAACAAACCACACAATCTGGGTTTTGTCAAACTTCAACTCCAGCAAGCTGTCCTCTGACCTGCACAAGCGTGCCATGGCATGTGCACTCACACACAAACACACAATGAGTGGTGTCAGGAAGCATTAAAACAAAAGTTAAGACATTTAAAAAAATGACTGGCTGCTCTTGCACCCACATGATAGCTCAAAACCATGTTAACTCCAGTTTCATGGGGTCTGATGCCCTCTTCTGGTCTATGCAGGCATAGGCATGCGTGTGGTAAAACACTCAATACATTTAAAAAAACAAACCAAAAAGAAACCAAACAGCAGTGGTGGCACACGCCTTTAATCCCAGCACTTGGGAGGCAGAGGCAGGCGGATTTCTGGATTTCTGAGTTCGAGGCCAGCCTGGTCTACAGAGTGAGTTCCAGGACAGCCAGGGCTACATAGAGAAACCCTGTCTCGAAAAACAAAAACAAAAGCAAACAAACAAACGAACTTTTGAGAACACCACAGAGTGAAATGTTTGCACAAAAGGATGAACACCGTGATTCCAGTTCTGGGAATATGATTAGTTAGCAATGGGCTCAACAGGCAGAAGAGGCCACAGTGGGTGATAAAAATGGCACTCAGAAAGCTTGCCCAGACCATCCCTGCACTGTATGTACTCCTATAAGAATAAGGCTTACAATATAGAAGTTAGCTTTTTCCCATACAAAATACCCTAAGTCAGATAGTCCTTAGACATCTCCAAAGTGTCTCTCACTTTAAAGAAGGGGTTATAAAAGCCAGGCAGTGGTGGTAAGTTCCCAGAACAGTCGAGATACGCAGTGAAACCTTGTCTCGAAAAACAACAAAAACAACCAAACATAAAGAGGTACAAATGCAGGAATAAGAGAGGAGGTGGCGCAGGATGTCCCTGTGAGCAGGTCTGCAGGGAAGGCCCTTGATGCTGAGCCCAGGGTGATCTGTATGCACGCCTCCTCTACATGGACACACATTACAGACCTAGTCTCTTCATACCTAGCCTGGCAGTGTTTAAAGCAAAGAACCAAAAGGTGCAGAAAGTCCATGACAGTCCTCGTGATGGCTCACACCTCTCAGTTATCCCCTATGGAAACGGACACAAGGAAGGTGCCACAAGGCTCCTAAGTGGTCACATAACTGGTCCCACATCCCAGCTGTAATTGCTGGTAAGGCTGAATTAGAGATATACTGGCCTACTGGCAAAGCTTACACTAACAGTCTCAGTCACCTTCTGTATGTCTGCTTACAAACCTGAACACTTGTGACCCAGAGCCTGATGCAGGCTGGGTGCCAGTTTGCTGACTGAATCATCTTTCTGAGTTGGCACCACCCTTTAGGGCTCTTCAGATCAGACTCTATGGGTCCCCTTCTCCTGAGCTGGGGCCTTAGCGTCTAGTCTGAACTGTACACAGTGAGCTAAAGCATCTTCACAGTGGCTGATGAACACACCCCCAACCCCCAACCAAGCCACATTCAAAGGCAAAGTCACCGGGTTGGTTCATACACTCATGGGTCCCCAAGGCCAGGCCACCAGACACGAGCGTCTTTCTGCTAAGCCACCTAACTACAGCCTAGACTGAAAATACCTCTCCATGCCATCACCAATGAGTTCCTCTCCATCCTCTTCTTCTTCCATGGGACCCTCCGTGCCCAGCAGCCCCTCGGACTCATCCTCAAATGGAGGGAGGTCTCTGCCAGGGCTGGAGGTAAGGGCATCAGCACGTCTGGAGCTGCGGCCTGGGCTGGATGTGAGGGGATCACCGATCCGTCGCCGCTGAGGGGCAGGGCTAGATGCTGCCGAGATGGACTCAGAAGACTCCTGCAAGAGACAGGATCTGCCATCAGGCACTGGAGAGACACAGGCTGACAGCCTCCTGGTTAACACACGGCCTTCCCACAGTCTGTCTCCTGTACACTAGGAATTGTTCTGAAGGACAGAGAAGACCCTCAGATCACTCAGTGCCCCTCTTATGAAAAACCCGGGGACGATGTAGTTTTTTATAATCTGTTTACAATCTACTTCCACACCTCACTCACCCCAAACCCCACAATATGCTGGGTGCTGCAACAAGAGGTGACGATAAAGAGGCATCAAGGAACACTATTCTAGAACTGAATGGTGGAAAGAACAGACCTTTAACCTTTAATGAGTCACGATCACGCTAACAGTAAGAGTAGGAAGGCCAGGCCTGATGTCATAGTCATGTAATCCAGAATACCTAGAGGCTAAAGCCTGAGGATCGCCAAGTTCAAGGCTAACCCGCACTACAGAGCGAGTTCAAGACCAGCCTGGGTTATTTAGTGAGACCCTTTCTAGTTCTTTCTTTTCGAGACAGGGTTTCTCTGTGTAGTCTGGCTGTCCTAGAACTCACTCTGTAGAACTCAAAAATCCGCCTGCCTCTAGCTCTCTAGTGCTGGGATTAAAGGCATACGCCTCCACCTCCCAGCTATAAGACACTCAAAAGAGTAGGGGTGCATGCAGCTACGTGGTAGCCTGTTTTCCCTACAGGCGCGAGGTTCTGGGTTCCATTTCCTGCAACCTCACCACCAAATGTGCGTGGAGACCCGGAGCCTAAGGACACATGAGGGGAGCAGAGACGATCCGTCCCAGTCTGGCGCAGGTAGCCCCGCACTCAGGCCTGCCACTGGAGGTAGATACCGGCCAAGCAAGCCAAGACCGCTGAATACCACCCGCCCGGGATCAGCCCGTTCCTCACCGCCATGCCTGCGCTAGCTCCACCGCACCAGCTGCCACCAGTTTTCGCGCGAAAACTAGATCACGTGACCCGCCCTTGCCCGGGAAGCGCCAGGAGGACCCAGACGTCACCACGTCTAGGGCGGAAGGAGGGCTAGAATGTTTGGGCACGCCCACACCATGAAGCCCCGCCCTGCTCCCTGGAAACCCTCCCACAGCTTTCAAAACCGTGAGCCCACGCCTCCTGTACACCTATACTTAATTAACCCTTCAGAGTTTATCACGCTAAGGCGACAAAGCGGGACTTTGGGTCACTGGTGCCTCTGAGGACCAATCCAACCTTCTAACGTGTGACCTTGGTGTCGGTATGGCCACCTGATGCAACGGAAACTGTTTTCTTCCTAACTAAAGGTACGAGAAGGATGTCCCAGGTGGAAAGGACGCGGTGCATAGTGTAGAAGAGTGCAGGCAGGAGAGTATATAGAGACTACCACTCCCTTGGTTCGCAGCTTGTAATGCCCAGGCTCAGATTGCAGATTAGCAATCTGTCCTAACATGAGGTCACCTGAGGGTTTTGTGGGATCGAGGTGTAGGATGAACCAGTAACTACCACCTGGCGAGGTGGGCTGAGACAGGCTGGATTGACTGCCACCTGGCAAGGTGGGCTGAGACAGGCTAGATGCTTCCAGTGAGAGGGCTGCTACTGTTCCTATAGTCCTAGGCATCTGGTTCTCAGCCACAGGGCAGGATGGGACTTCTGCTGTATGTACATCATAAATAATTCTATACAGAACCTAGAATGGGGCAGAGAGGAAATCAGGAAGGAAGCTCAGAAGGTGGGATCTGCAGGCCTTATCGTACAAGAGATACTCCTAGGTGCTAACGGATGTCTTAGGGAGATAGGCTACTAGTATGGCTTCTGAGGCAGGAATCCACTACCACTTTCCTGCTGGAGCTCCCCCTCAAAGCTGGACACACTGTGCTACCCAGAGCAGCATTCAGATGCAGGAAGGTACTGCATCTATATGCCAGAGACTCCAAAATAAATACATAAAAGAATAAAAAGCATATTATGCCACCATAATAAGATATGTTCTTTGAAAAGCTGGTTGTGTCTACCATAAGCCCTTAGGCCCCTCTACAAGCTCCAATGATATGACAAGCCCCACCCCAAAACAACTTATCTTCCTCCTTTATAGAATCTCTCATTACTGGCCTGCCACTCCATGCTTATGCTAGCAGGGTGTCATGGACAAGATAAACTAGAGTCACATTCTGTGAAGAGTCCAAGTAGCCTGGGCCCTGCCAGACCATGTGACAACAGAGAGGAGTGGAGTCACCACAGGCCTGGAAGGACCCTGCAGGTGGGTAATCCCTTTACTGTAATGGGATAGAAAGAGGTGTGTGTGGTTTGTAATTTTTAAAGTTCAGAACAGCGAGTGAAAGTTGACATAGGGAGGGTCCCAGTGTCCCAACATGCTTTAGGTTCTCAAGACTGGCACAGCTGTCCACACCTGGCTCTGGTGCAAGGCGGAACACTACCTGACAGATCCCCATTCATGTGACTCCCTGGATGCCACACTGTCCTGTGTGTAGGGGACACCACGAAGGAGGGATAGAAGAGCCACTGCCTCTGCTGCCAGAGGGAAAGAGGCATTTGATGACTTCCACTACTCAACAAACACCGTAAACTCTCCCAGACACCTACCCTTAGAGCCCCAAAGTCCAGAATGTGAAATGCAGAGTAACATACTGTTACTGTTTTTCTGAGACATAGCCCTGGTTAGCCTCAAACTTGAGACAATATTTCTGTCTCAGCCTCTAGAGCACTGGTATTACAAGCATGTCATCCCACCACACCCTGTTTGCTTAGTCCCTAGGCCCTTGTGATTGATAGTGGGGCTTGGGGACAGGTGCTGGAGAAAAAGCTTAGTGGTTATGAGCATGCACTGCCTTTAGAAGCTGAGTTCAATTCCTGTGGCCTTTCTGACCCCTGGAGGTCAAGGAGAGCCTAGGACACGTTTTTGCCATTATTCCTAAGCAGGGCACTGTATTCTTTTGGCAGGAAGTTGGGATTTCTTGGTGTTTTTCACTGTGGTTGTTACAGAGCTTTTAGGCAGGCAGACACAGCCAGCTTCTGTGACTAGGATCAAAACTGACAAATGGGCCCAACCTGGAAGTCTCAGGGAAGCTAAGTCTCATACCAATCACAAAGAGGTCCAGGCTCATTCCAGTCCCACTGTACCCAGGACAGGACAATCCTGGGATCCTGTAAAAAACAGGTGCCTATACCTTTAGCCAGCCCTGAGTCACCTCTTAAGGTGTTGCTGAGACATACTGTCCTCCTACCCCCATGCCTGAGAAGGGGCAGGCATGTCAACACCATCTCTTGAGGGAGAGACCAGGAAGCTCTCTATGAAGAGGTATCTGAGAAACCAGGCCTGAGGATGCATACAGAGAGAAAGGCCCAACCACAGGTGTGAATATACAAGGCCTATAGGGAAGATCCTGTGACAGGCCAAAGGTGCACAGGTAAGCAGATGACCAGAGATGAGGCCTCCAAGTTGCCCTGGGGGCGTCGTACACCACAGAGGCGCCAGAGGGGTGGGTGAGTGGGAAGGCGACAGTCAGGGAAGACTGTCCCTCTGAAGGCACCTGCTTAAGCAGGAGATCTGGTCTGGCCACTTCCTAGCCCGATGACTTTGGTCTCATTCCCTTAACCCCTTCAAGAAATGTCAGGTTTCTTCTGCAAAACGCGACTAATAACATCCAGTCTTCAGGGTGACTGAGACCGGGACTGGAGCCCTGTAAACACCAGATGCCTTTGAAGTTGGCAAGCAGACGGCGTCCGAGGAAGGGATGCCCTCCCTTCCCTACTTCCCGGTCCAGGTGACCAGAGGTCACTATTATGGGGCGCCAGTCCTTTAGGCTCCACCCTCAAAGATATAGGGCGACCCAGTCAGAGGACCAGAGCTGACCGCAGGAAGATGCGGGGCAAAGACAGAGCGTGCTCGGTGCGCTTCCCAAAACGCTTTAGGGATGAGCTGTGCAGAAAAAATTCCCCGGTTTGAAGTTTCTGTCACCCACACTTTGCTTCGAGTAGACTGCAGTCCCTTTAAGAGCTCCGCGGGCCGCCTCACCCCCCTGAGGAATTTCATTGGTCTGTTCCACCCCTGTGGGTGGGATCCCATTACGATAGGCTGCTGGAGGCCGGGGGGCGGGGATGAGTGCCACAAACAGGGGTTGTGACTGTTTTCACAGTTTTGCTTAGACGAAAAAGCAGTAGCCGAGGCGCCTGCTAGTCGCCGCTGCCAGGGGAGGACCAGGGAAGTCCGTGGGTCCCGTGAGTCCAGAGCGCTGGCGGCGTCTGGCCGCCTGCGACCGACCCACATAAAAACTCAGCTGTGTCTCTTGCGCGACGCTCCCCGGTTCTCGCTACCTCAGAGGGGTCGGAGTCCCGCGGCCTGCGCAGCCCAGCTCTCAGGTAAGCGCGGCCGAGTCCTCATCTCCTGCTCCGCCAAGCTAGCGGGGAGGCCCTATCCTGCTCCTTCTTCTCCTGCTCGGGCTTACCGTCTCCTTCTGTCCCCGTGCCACTTGGGGTACTGCCGCGAGACAACCTTTGAGAAGTTTCTGGGGACCCTAGCGGTCACGATATGGAGCTGGACACCCGCAGCTCCGGGTGCAGCCAGAGCTCGGCGGCAGCCGGAAAGGACAGCCCATGCTCTGCCTCTGCCTTCCTGGCCTTGCGGAAGGAAGGGCAACTCCTCTCAGCTCCGTAGCGAGGAGGGGGTGGTGGGGTCTGGGGTACAGACCCCCCAGTCCTTGTTCAGCTGGGTTGCATTGTGCTGGAAATGTGTGCGCGTCATAGCATCTTATGAGATCTTATCTGTTCTAGAGGGTTAGGTCATAAGACCTAGGACAGACAGACACAAAGCATGTAAATACACCTGCTGCCGATGGAGCCCTAGTTCTATAAACAGCACACCAAAGAAGTGGGTGATGGTGGAGGAATCAGGAGGTGGAGCCAGGGGGAATCGGAAGTTCAAGACCTGCCTTGGCTGTTTGCAGAGTTGGAGGCTAGCCTGGGGCCCAGTGAGACCCCTGGCTTAAAAAAACAGACATTAAAGAAAAAACAGACACCCAGGTGGGCTAGAGATGGTAAAGTCCATTTGGAGAGGGAGGTATCAAATAATGAGATCAAGCTGGGGGAAGGTGAGCAAGCACCAAGGCCCCTGAGGTAGGTGGGATATAAGTTGGTGACTAAAAAGGGGCAAGAAGGATTGTCAGGAGGCAGAGGGCAGATCACCCCGACCATCCCTTCTTCCTGTTGTCCACAGTGGCCTATTAGGACAGAGTCTCTTCTCTATCACCAAGGCTGACAGATTCAGAGAGAGAGGCATTGAACTTAGCCTCTATCCTCTGGGGAGTTCCTGTGCTACTCTGCAGCTAGATTTAGATCTAAGGCTTAGCAGCCTAGGAGATACGGGAGAAAAGTTTTGGGGGCTGTTTGCACTGCTACCCTTCTACTGGGTAGGGATCCCATATAAGAGCTCAGAAGGTTTGAGCAATCCCATTGCACAGATGGGAAAGACAAGCTCTCTCAACCTCTCCCAGGGCAGGGAGAGAAGGCCCTTGGGGAGGTGTCTGGAGGTGTCAGAATAGGTTCCACCTAGGCCCAGCAAGCTAGCCACAGAGGGTAGGAGGAAGGCGAGGCTTGAGTCGTGGGCAGGAGCCTGGCCTCTGGAGAATGCTCTGAGGTCAGAGCTGCCCTTTCAGGTTCACCGATGGAAGAAACCTTGCCTCAGTTCCCTGGTCCTTAGAGGCCTGGGCCCTCCCAAGATGCTCTGCTGCTCTTCAAGATGTTGCAGCCCTTCTTTGTCCCAGTCAACCCCGTCTCCTTCCTCTTTTCCTGGTGGGCCAGCTCCTTTCACTTCTCTATCACTGCATGTGATGTGCCCAAGTCCAGAAGATCTGGGGAGGAGAAGCCCTGGGCCCTAGGATGGAGGGTGGGGTCTGTGGGTCCCCTGGGCCGTGCCTGCTCTTCTTTGATTGGGACCCTAATGGTGCTTGTCCAGTGTCCCTAGGAAGGAAGCACAGGGCACGGAGCCTGTGTGCTGGAAGAGTGACCTATGTTTGTTATCATTATTTCAATTATTTCCGGAGCACAGTCATGGCAAGTACAATGTGGTTGACTACCTCCCAGCCCCAGTCCTGCTAAAGCAGGAGTGTTCAGGTCGGAGATGGTCTGTTTGCTCAGGTAGAAAGGAGCGCCTGGCTAGGTATAGAACTGGCCAGGATGTCAGGCTCGGGAGGAGACCGCTGAACTAAGGGTAGCAGGTAGCTACACCTGTGAACATAGTGACTCCTAAAGATGGGTTCCCAATCCTACAGAAGAGTGTCATAGGTAGCAGCTCACACCTCTAGTCCCCCTTTCCTGCCGGAAACCATGGGCAGACCCTCAACCTGTTGCCTGTGTGGCTTCTGCAGACATTTTCTTCCTTGCTCGCTTCTTTCTCTCTCTTTCTTCCTTCCCTTCCTTCCTTTCTTTCTCTCCCTGAGTGTTCTGTCTGCATGTACACCTACATGCAGATCCCATTACAAATGTGGTTGCTATGCAGATCCCATTACAAATGTGGTTGCTGGGAATTGAACTCAGGACCTCTGGAAGAGCAGCCAGTGCCCTTAACCGCTGAGCCATCTCTGTGGCCCTTTGGTTGACATTTTTACAGCTTGCCTTTTTTTTTTTTTTTTTTTTTTTTTTTTTTGACTGTCATAACAACTTGCTAGGTAGCTGTGATTGTCCCTGTGACTCTCAGAAGGGAAGTGACTCATCAAAGGTCACAGCAAGTAGGCAGGGCCAGGATTGCCATCCTAGTCTGGCTTGCAAATTCCATAACCTACAAGAGATGGGAACCAGACCTGGGGACACAAGCCTGTTGTTATCTAGCTATTAGGAAGCTGGGACAGGAGGATCACAGGTTCAAGGCTGGGCAACATAGGGAGACCTTGTCTCAAAAGGAGTCTGGGGGACGTAGGTCAGTATCCAGTTCTTGCCTAGCAGTGTCCAGCAATGCAAATGCCTTGTCCAGTGTCCAGCAATGCAAAATCAGTAAACATCTGATATATTTGGAAAATTGAGAGGCCAAACTCAAACACCCTGGTAGTGAAGGAGACTTATGATTGGAAAGAATGGGTGTCGTGTGGCTGAATCCAGGGGTTACTAGGAGTTCAGTACTGGTTTCTCTCTGCATCCACCTTGTGGCTCTGCCCTTTGTGAACTTTCTCTCCAGGGCCCCAGCCCAGAGTCAAACTTGGCCTGCTGACCTCAGCAGGGTACTCACTGGCCAGGGTGCTGGTTGGCCAGATTTGGATATGCTCGCACTTCCTGACATTTGTTCTATACGGAGTTAATCCATCTAAACCTGTGGACAGCAGGCATGCCAAGCACCCTCAGGAAAGTGGGCCCTTTGGCTGCCTGACCCTATCCCACCTTCTCTGACCTGCTGCTGTACCTCCTTCCTGCCTCACCGAGACCTGTCCATGCTCGCAGTGGCCTAAGGGACCCTGCCCATATAACGTGGGGTTTTGTCACCTCTTTGGAAAGACCCTCTTCAGTACTGAGAGTGAAATCATGTTATAGGTGTGCTACCCCATCTGACCCAGCCTTACCAACCGTGTTGATCTTTCCAGCTACCCTGGCCTATTCTTTTTGGTCTTTGGCCAAGTCTGTTTCTACCTCAGAGCTTTTGTATTCACTGTTCTCTCTAAGGAATGTTCTTTATCTAGAGTTTTCCAAAGCTGACTCCTCGGTCATGTGTCCTCTTGACAGAATACCAACCCAAATCAACCTTCCTATGTTCCCTGGAATTCAACCTTAACTGTGAAATAAGGCCATGATAACTAGATAGAAAACCGTACTGTCTTGTTTGTCTGTGGAAGCAGCCTTGGGCATGCATGGAGAGACCTACTTCTATCTCAAGGTCTAACATGGCTGCTCTTGTTCCTACCATCACATCCGTATTCCAGCTAACAGGAAGGAAGAAGGGCACAACCTGAAACTGGCGAGTTGCACTCTGCTGGTGTCCACGTGGCCAGTCCCTCCTTCAAGGGAAGCTGGGGAGAGCAGATTGAAATCCAGGGTTCTGCTGGTAAGGAGAGTGTGGATCCTGGAGACATGTCTGTGTGGTGTGTGTTCCTGTCCTAATGACCCACTGCACTGTCTTCTCAGCACTTAAAAAGGGTTTGTGTCTCCACCCCCACCCCCATCCTTGGGAGGAAGACCTCAGGAGGGTAGGCCTTGCCTGCCCTGTCGCTCCCACATCTGAGCAGCCCAGTGAGTTGCTGGTTATACTAACCATGTGGTCAGATCTGCTGGGCAATGGTGCATGAGTAAAGGATGGTGCTCTGTTCACCTTTGCCGGTGTCAGGAAAAGCCAGCTTCTTTTGGGGATGTCCCACTAGGAACCAGGTACTTACTTTCCCTCCTTGCTCTTCCCCCTCAGAAAGCTGGAGGTGTCCCAAATCGGAGAAGGTTGGGGACAGAGTCTTGGCTGTCTGCTTAGAGGTTTCCTGTCCCTTTCAGCAGAGACAGCACTGGAGTGTAATAACCCTGGCAAAACGAGAATATCCCCAAGCCCTGCCTCTTCCTGGTGATGCTTAGAGTTAGTGAACCCTCGGTGCTCCCTTTGAGTTACTGCTGACACCAAGCAGGAGGCATCAAGCTCCTTGCCACTCCTGCCACAGACAGGTCACTAAGCCACGACCTTTTCCTCTGAAAAGATTTCTGAAGCGTTCCTGGTAGTATACAAGAGCGTGCGCCCACGTCTAGGTGGAGTGTCTGGGACATAGTGTGCCACCCCGTCTGCAGAGTCAATCCCAGCCTGTTTCTGTATCGGTCACGTGTATGAGTCTTGGATCCATACACGTCACCTTCAGGAGGCCCATTCATTTTACCACAGTTCAGGCTCATTCTTTCTACTGCCATCTTGTGGTCAAGAGCTGACACTGCTTCACCCGTGTACAACCCGTGCCTGGCTCCTGGCTGTTTTGGATAGAGGTGATTTCCTTCAGATCACTGACCAGAATACTGTCACCCATGAGTCCTGAGGCTCATCTTGTCCAGCAGGAGGCCCCACTACCATCCCTTCACAGTCCTCTCGCCAAGATTCCTCATCTAGGGTTTTCTGGCCACCATTAGTCCCCTCCCTCCAAGGCATTCCTCAGACCTCAGATCATGAGTTCTCTGGTCTTGCAGGCTGAATGTCAGACTTTCCTCCTCACATTGTCACAAAGACACTGACCTCTGGGCTACTCTGGCCTCCAGCTTCTCTGGAGAGCCCGGCCTTCTCAGATGACCCCTTTGACCTTCTTCGTACCTAGAGACCTCTGTGCCTCAGGTGTCCCTTCTACCTGCAGCTGCTTTTCCAGTGCAGCAGAGAGGGTCCTGGGTTCCTTTGAAGACCTTAGCTGCTGTGTGGCCTCAGACCAGATGGTGGGTGGGTTTTGCAAGGTGGGGTTGGAAGCTGTATCACTCAGCTTTCCCAATGCAGACCTGCTGGGGCATTCTACATCACCACGGCCTCACCAAGAGAATACTGGTCTCAGTGCTAGTCTAGAGGGGACACTGAAGCACCAGGAGGCCAAGCAGCAGAAGCAGGGTGGGGACCATGCTCTGAGCTCCTTTATCACTGGAGACTGGAAGGACAATTTGGATGGTGCCTGTCATTGCTCTCTGTTACATGATGCTCAGGAGCTGGAGGTGGCTTGTGTGGCTCTCAGGGGCAGAGGCTTAAGGCAGAGCCTGAGAGGAGGGAACAGGCCCTGTATGGAGCTAAGAGCCCCCTCAGCCTTCTCCCAGCCTCCTACTCATGAGTCCCAAGTATGGCCTGCACTCTGCACTGCCAGTTTGGTTTTCCCTGGTAGCCTTAGACTGAGGGAGGAGAGCCAGGGCCCTGTGCCCTAACCACATGGTCTTGTCTTCAGGGCCACTGCCGGTGGAATGGCCAGCCTGCAGGAGGCCAATGGAAGCACAGCATGGCCACCGCCCCCAGCATCCAATATCAGTGAGCCCCACCAATGCCTGCTGCTGCTGTATGAGGATATCGGCTCCTCCAGGTAGGACTCCTGACCCCACCGAGGGAGGGCTGTGGGTGGGCTCTCAGGGGGCCAGGGGGTCATGGGCTGGGGAACTGTGAGCCACCTTCTGTGCCCCCTGCAGGGTCCGGTACTGGGACCTCCTGCTGCTCGTTCCCAATGTGCTCTTCTTCACCTTCCTGCTCTGGAAGCTTCCCTTAGCTCGGGCCAAGATCCGTGTCACCTCCAGCCCCATTTTTATCACCTTCTATATCTTGGTGAGTTTCCTTCCATCAGTGACAAAAAGCCCATCTCTGCTTTAAGCACAAAGGGGAAATGAATGAACTTCCGTAATGGACATGCCTTCTGTTACGGCTGGATCCAGGGGCTCTTCCTCTTGCTCTCCGCTGCACTTGGTTTTCCCTATAGAGATGATGCCAAGGACGGACAGGAACTCACTAGGGAGCCCCTCTTTCCTGGCTGCGAGGAGAGGCCTAGCCTGTCCTTGGATTGGCCCACCTAGGATCCCACATTCATGCCTGAGCCAATAACAGGCTCGCAAGGAAAGGGAAGGTTGGGTCAGGTCGGTAGACCATGCTGACTGAGTGAGGCAGGTGATTCCTATGGGAAAATGGGGAGCTGGCACTAGAGGTGTGGAATGGCTGCTGGGTGAGGAAAAGCGTGTACAGCAGCTACGTTCCGTCCCCCATTCCC
Organism: Rhabdomys pumilio; assembly: GCA_030674055.1. Taxonomy (NCBI): domain Eukaryota; kingdom Metazoa; phylum Chordata; class Mammalia; order Rodentia; family Muridae; genus Rhabdomys; species Rhabdomys pumilio. Next base: position 25,458,022 of record JANHMN010000008.1, read on the forward strand.
CCACTTGTGTAACGTCTTTGCAGCAGGCTCACCTGAGGGGAGGCCCTGTAGACTCAGCCTTTGGTGGGCCCTATGTGTGCTGTTTTTGGGATAAGAAAACTATACATGAGGCAGAGGCTCTAAGGGTGACCTCCCTGGGTATACCCCTATTCCAGGATATGGGGCTCTTTTCTTCTGTAAGGAGAGGAGCCTGACTGGAATACCTCCACACTGAGACTCTCAGATGTCATTCCAGTAGCTGAGTGGCTCCCTGGTCCCTTCTGTGGTCATGCTCTGAGCTCCCCACTAATGGTTGGTGGGCATGCAGGGAGACATGACCTGGGGAGCACTGGGGGCTGTTGGGCATAGCCTCAAGGCACTAGCTGGCAGGCTGTTGAGGCTACTGTCCTCTGATGGTAGGAATGGACAGAGGCTGGCTTTCCTCTATCGCTTGCCCAAAGTCATAGAACAGGGAAGCAGCAGGGATTGGTCGGAACCCCAACTGCCCGCTTCTGTAACCATGGGTATTTGACGGGGCTGGCTGGGCGGCAGTGGAGTTGTCCATGCCTGAAGCCTGTGTTAGACCCTCCCTGTCCCCATTCCTTGTCTAGTTAAAACCTCCCATTCTTGAGTGGACGCTGCGGAAGCGAAGCCTTGTTGGTCCTGACACCATACTCTGTCCTTCTCTTGCCCTGCAGGTGTTTGTGGTAGCCCTGGTAGGCATTGCCAGGGCTGTGGTTTCTATGACAGTCAGCGCCTCTGATGCTGCGACAGTTGCTGACAAGGTGCATGGGGGCAGCCAGTCTGGTGGAGGTTACGATGTGCCCTCTGTATCTTCATCCTGTTGGAGAGCCTCAGGGAGGTCTGGCTGGGTGGATCCCACCCTTAGTTGACCCTGTGCCTCTCTGTGCCCCAGATCCTGTGGGAGATCACCCGCTTCTTCCTGCTGGCCATTGAGCTGAGTGTGATCATCCTGGGCCTTGCCTTTGGTATGTGTCTTTGAACCTGGACCCACTCTCCCTACCCTTCTTGTAGTTACCCAGAGATGGCCCCTAGAAGGAGGGGCTGACTTATCTCTGTCCCTTACAGGTCACCTAGAGAGCAAGTCCAGCATCAAGCGGGTACTGGCTATCACCACAGTACTGTCTCTGGCCTACTCAGTCACCCAGGTATGTGGTGGTAGGGTCAAAGGTCATGTTTCTAAACTAGGAGTTCTCCCAAGGAGTCACATGAACTAGGCAGGGCCAATTCTCCCTAGACATAGACTATAGGTGAACCTTGAGAAGGCTGGCTAAGAAATGTGTGACAGCTAGCTAGTGCCTAGACAGGCAACCTGAGAGTATATCCTATGGGCGTGTTGTTGTTGTTGTTGTTGTTGTTGTTGTTGTGTTTTTAAGGCTGGTTAGGGCTGTCCTTAGGCTTTGCCCACAGAGGACTCAGCCAGGGTCTGAACTGCCCCTGGAGTTAGGAGGGTGGGCATGGCCGAAGCATAGGCAGAGGTAGAGCCTGGCGTGCTGGAGAGCCCTGAGCTGTGCAAGGGAAAGCCAAGAGTGGCTCCAGTGGTAGGAGTGAGCCGACCTCCTCGCCTACTACAGGGCACTCTGGAGATCCTGTACCCTGACTCCCATCTTTCGGCTGAAGATTTCAACATCTATGGCCATGGTGGCCGGCAGTTCTGGCTCGTCAGCTCTTGCTTCTTCTTCCTGGTGAGGTCTGGCGTGCTCCCTGGGGGCAGGTGAATTAGCCTGGCCCGGCCCGGCCTCCCTGTCACCCCTATCTCTACAGGTCTACTCACTGGTGGTAATTCTCCCCAAGACCCCGCTGAAGGAGCGCGTATCCCTGCCCTGTGAGTACCTGCTGGGGTGGGGCCATGAGGGCACTGGCCTGCTCCTAGCCTGCATCTGGGGAGTCTGGGAAGGGGCAAAAACCCAAGGTTTATACCTGGGCCTGAAGGGTAGGGTGGTTCAGAAGCTCATGACCCTTGCCCCCCAGCACGGAGGAGTTTCTACGTGTATGCAGGCATCCTGGCCACACTCAACCTGCTGCAGGGCTTGGGGAGTGCTCTGCTCTGCGCTAACATCATTGAGGGGCTCTGGTAAGAGGGTAGCCACCATGGGGGTGGGGTGGGCAGAAGGGGTCCTCATTTCTTTGGGTCCCGGCCATGCTGACCTGCTCCCCACCACAGCTGTGTGGACGCCACCACCTTCCTGTACTTCAGCTTCTTTGCACCGCTCATCTATGTGGCCTTCCTCCGTGGCTTCTTTGGGTGAGTGATGGCCAGACCTCTGCACTCTAATGTGGCTGCACCTACAACTGCTGTGTGTGCATGGCAGTGGTGGTGGGTATACAGAGGGCACGGAGAAGCGCACACCCCAGAGACAGGGCTGCCATTCGGCAGTGCTGTTCCCTTACCTAGTGTGTCAGCAAGCACCTACTATGAGCTACAGCAGGGGAGCAAAGCAGGCATGAGTGTGCTCAGGGAGCATGTACCTGGAAGGGACCCTGAGGGCCCACAGTAGCTGGTGTATAGGTGCGGGTGGGGAATGGCTAAGACTAGGATGCAGGGACGAGGACAGGCTGCCACCCAGGCCTGATCTGGTGGAGTACAGGCAGGGGTTTGTTGTCTTGTCCAAGGCTGGGTGGTAGACATGGACCATCTCAGGGAAGGCCTAGGTGAGGCCGTATTAGGCTGTTGCCTGCTCCATGTGCACAGGCTGCTGCTCTATTGAACCTTGTCTAGCTATCCTGCAGACAGTGACCAGGTCAGGAGTGGGTAGTCAGTCATATGTTGCAGGCATAGAGGACACACTTGGCCAGGGTTGCTGAAGGCTAGGGTTTAGTTTATTGTCTCCCGTGAGGTGCTAACACACCCATGGATGCTGAGGTATAGAAACTCTTGCCCCAGCTCTCAAGAGTGGGTGGGACCAGCTTCAGAGTAAATCTTGCTGGGTCAAGGGTTCCTTCAGGGGACCTAGGCTTCTCAGATGAGCTAGGCTCTGTCTGGCTCTGCCTCTCCTGACAGCAGTGGCTTCTCTGCACTCTCACCAGCTCAGAGCCCAAGATCCTGTTCTCTTACAAATGCCAAGTGGACGAGGCTGAAGAGCCAGACATGCACCTGCCACAGCCCTACGCCGTGGCCCGGCGTGAGGGCATAGAGTCTGCAGGGCCTGCGGGGGCCTCCGCAGCCAACTACTCCAGCACACAGTTTGACTCCGCTGGGGTGGCCTACTTAGATGACATCGCCTCCATGCCCTGCCACACGGGCAGCATCAACAGCACAGACAGTGAGCGCTGGAAAGCCATCAATGCCTGAGTGGGCACCTAAGCATCGGGGAGGCCTGTGGAGACAGATGAGATCCTGGGTGGAGCGGAGCGCTGTTGGGAACTCGTGTGGATTACCCCTGGGCCGGCATGCCTGCACCCCAGGCTACCAGCCTCTTCCTGTCCGTCACCCCCGTTCTCCTTTGCCTCCTGTGCTCTAGTTTTGGACTGCCACCTCCCCAGCTCTACCTTCCTGCTGGGGTCCTGCCTGCCCAGCTCCTTGTCCCTTCTCCACAGCTCTCGGCCTCCCGGCCACAAGGCTGCAGTGTATATATTTTCTTGATCTATTTTTTAATAAAAGCAAAAAGTAGTGGGCGTGGGCCGATGCCTTTCAGCAGCAGGGCCATATAAATGGTAGGGGGGCCCCCAAAAGAGGTGACCCCAGAACTGGCTGCCAGGGCAGGGTGAGGGGCAGGTCACTGTCGCTAGTCGGAGGAGAAGGAATGGATGTGGAAAGAAGGGAGTTCGAGTGAGCTGAGGTCACCTTGCCATGTTTAGTGCAGTGTAGTGGAGCCTGTGGTCCCTACCAACCTCAGCTCCTTCAGCTATCATCTCGGGCCACCTCTTTCCAGTTATGTCATCTGTAAAGTAGGGGATAAGAGACCCATCTGACCTCGTGTGCTACCAATCACCTGCTAGAGAAACTCATTCTAAGTCTCTGGACCAGTGCCGGACACTGCAGGAATGTGGACTGAGCACAGTAGTAGCTGATGGGAACAGTGGAAAAAAGTGCTGGGAGTGGGCTAGAGCGAAGACTCAGTGGTTAGGCACACTGGTTGGTGGGCATGAGCTGGAGCAATGGTTCAGCAGTTAAGAGCACTGGTTGCTCCTGCAAAGGACCTGAATTTGATTCCCAGCACCTATGTGATGCCTCAAACCATCTATAATGCCCAGGAGATCTTCAGGCACCAGACACATTTGTGGTACACAGACTCCTTGCAGACAAAACACCCACACACATAAAAATAAAATCGAAGAGGGCTGGAACTGTAGGGTGTTTTGTAAGGCCTGGTGTGGAAAGGAACTCAAGTCCAGAGGTGGATTCACATCTTTGCTGTATATGTGCACACATGCATGCCTGTGCATGTGTGTGAGAGAGTATGGGGGTGTGTGGGGGTGTGGGTACATGTGTGTAATGTATGCATAAGTGTATGCATGCATGTGAGAGTGTGTGTGTGTATGTGAGTACATGTGTGCATAAGTATGTGTGTGAGAGTGTGGAGGAGTTGTGCACATGTGTGCATAAGTGTGTGCAGTGTGTGTGTGTGTGTGTGTGTGTGTAGTTGGGAAGAGTAGGCTGTGACATCACAGTAGCAAACTTGGCTTGTCAAAGCTGTCACTGAGCAAGCTGTTAAGAGTGTAGGGGAGCTACCACAGAGCTGAAGCAGATGCCAACTTAAAAAATTATCTTTATTTATGTAACTATATGTATGTTTGTGTGGATATATGCTGTGTGTGTGTGTAGGGGCATGGGGGGGTGCCCACAGAGACCAGAAGAGGGCATTGGATCCTCTGGAGTTGCAGGGCATTGTGAGCAGCCCAAAATGGGTCCTAGGAAAAGAACTCAGTTATGGTGGTTAGTTTTATGTCAACTTGACATAAGCTAAAGTCATCAGAGAGGAGGAAACTTCAAATGAAAAACTGCTTCTGTAAGATCAGGCTGTAGGCAGGCCTATAAGGCTGTGGCTCTTAACCTTTCTAATGTTAGTACAGTTCCTCACACTGGAGTGCCCTCCAACCATTAACTTTTGTTGTTGTTGTTGTTCGAGACAGGGTTTCTCTGTGTAGCCCTGGCTGTCCTGATACTCTGTAGACCAGGCTGGCCTCGAATTCAGAAATCCACCTGCCTCTGCCTCCCAAGTGCCAGGATTAAAGGCATGCGCCACCACCGCCTGGCCATTAACTTATTTTTGTTGCTACTTCATAACTATGTTTTGCTCTTATGAATCATGATGGAAATATCTGTGTTTTCTGATGGTCTTAAGTGACCCCTGTGAAAGGGTCATTTGACCCCCAAAGGGGTCACGACCCACAGGTTGAGAACCACAGATGGAGGGCTTTTTTATTTTTTTATTTTTTAAATTATGTTAGATGTGGGAGGAGACACTCCTGGGATGGTGGGCCTTGATTCCATATAAAAGCAGCTGAGCCAGCTTTGAGAAACAAGCCAGTAAGCAGCACCCCTCCATGGCCTCTGCATTAGCTCTGCCTCCAGATTTTTGGCCTCTCCTGACCTCCTTGGATAATAAACTGTGATATGAAAGTCTAAGAAAAATAAAACCCTTTCCTTCCCAAGTTGCTTTGGGTCATGGTGTTCCATCGTAGCTATAGAAACCCTGACTAAGGAAGGCATCAGCCCTCTCTAAGAGTAGTCTGCTCTAGCTGGGCAGTGTTGGCACACACCTTTAATCCCGGCACTTGGGAGGCAGAGGCAGGTGGATTTCTGAGTTCGAGGCCAGCCTGGTCTACAGAGTGAGTTCCAGGACAGCCAGGACTACACACAGGGCAGGAGCTGGGTGACCTGGAGCTAACTGGTGTCTGGTGCTCACCTGGAGGCTGTTACCATTTCATCTTTGCATCTTGAAAGCTCTGCAGCTGTTAACACCTTGTTGCAGTCTTTCCAGGCAGGGGGAGAAGGACTCTTGTGTAGGAGCCCGTGTTTGTGGGTGCTCGCTCATGACCAGCAAACACTCTGGATAGACTTGGTGTTGCCACAATGAACAGTACAACTCCAAATCCTTATAAATTGGCCTGGGGGCCGGGGGGACTTACCCAAGAGCAGTTTCTGGAATTCACAGTTAAATTAGTTTTAATCAGACTTCTGCAGGGAACTAAAAGTTATCCTCCCAAATATGCTCTTAGGTTTTATTTTTTTAATTTCCTACTGTAATAGAAGCCCTGGGTTTTTTTTCCCCCCCTTAGGAGAGGGGGCTGGATGCATGTCTGTTCCTAACTGAAGCCTATTGAAACCCATGCTTTCTAGCTTCCCTTGAGTGATGTGGGGCCCACTTTCCAAGTTCTAGTCAGGTGGATGAAATGGGGAAGCCACATTCTCAAAAGAGAGGGACTGGGTTCTTTCCAGCTCTGGGGCAAGGGGTGGGTTGTGGGAGTGGAGTTGCTTTTGTTTTGCAATGACTGTAGGTATGGTAGCCATCTTGAACCATAGGTTAACTTGGGGACCAGAAGCTTCTCATTCAACAGGATACAGGGGCTGATATCCCCAACACTGTGATATGTCAGCCATGGCCTTGGAATTCAGCTTTCCAATGGCTTTTGGAATGAGCAAGATAAATGGCTATCTTGTTTAACCACATTGGGCTTTCCCCTCACACTTGAACTTAATCTTAGCCAACACAGCAGGCTGCCAGTCACATGCTGTGCAAGCCTTGTCTTTCTGAAGAGCCTGCCTTGGGCAAAGACTGTCAGCCAAGCAGCCAGCCTGACTGGTGCTTATGCCAGCACCTACTGCTTTGAACTCTCCGAGGATGAAATCTCCAGGCCAACTGCAGCTGTTTGCTGCCAAAGCACTTGTGCTCCTGAAGGCTTTCGCCACTGTTTGAAGCCCCATGTGTAAGAAGCTTGGGGGAACTCTAGCAGCCATTTTTATCCCCCAAACAGCAGAAAGAATGTGATTGGTGCAAATATGGTTCCTCATTTGCATGAGGGACTGCTATGATTGGGGACAAAGTGGTCCCTCGTTTCCATGTTGTGAATAAAGTAAAGTCCTTTATGTACAGGAAGGGCTGGGTTGTGGTTGGTGCGGACACCACACACACACACACACACACACACACACACACACACACACACACCTTTGAAAGCTTCAGGCTTATTCTATTCTTCCAGTCTGGTGAGCATCCTATGCTGCCCTCTGGTGTCATTACAAGAAGAGCTTCAGCATCAGCTCTGAAGGTAGCCGAGGACTTCCAGAGAGTAGAGGAGGAAAAGGAATGGCAGATGATGGAGAGCTGAGACTGAAGGAAGATAGAAGGTATCCCAGGTGATGATTGACCCTGAGGCTAGGGCCTGGGCTGGCTGCCTGAGCAGGCTTAGCGGTTGGTTTCTCATATCACTTGGCACTGAGGCCTCAGAGCTTCATACTGCAGCCTGCTGTGATGCATATGGGGAGAGAGGAGGGAGGGAGGCGACTACTGCAGTCAGATTTCCTTAGGTGGCTTCTCAACACAGACTCAGTTCCCATCAGTCTGGGATCCCCATGGCATTCTGCAGAGTGCAACTTGCATAGAGCTGAGAAACACAAAGCCACCCCAAGGAGACAGGTCTCCAACTACAGGGATGTGAGCCTCCACACCACGGGTTCTGCGGACTGGGAACCCAGATAGTTAGGGTGACAGTTCATGGGTCACCACTGCAAGTTTCCTATGCTTTCTTCTTCTCTGGTTTCAAAGGCTAGCCTTGGTCCTTATTAATATTGAAGGCCATGGTCCTTATTAATAGGGTATATTGTAGGCCTGAAAGATGCTTTTAAAAAATAATCAGCATTCAGAATTTCAACAAGCCCCTCCCACCATATTCTGATTGTCTGCATCCCTTCTGCCTTAGGGTTTTACTGCTGTGAACAGACCCCATGACCATGGCAAGTCTTATAGGGACAATATTTAACTGGGGCTGGCTTATAGGTTCAGAGGCTCAGTCCATTATCATCAAGGTGGAAACATGGCAGTGTTCAGGCAGCCATGGTGCAGGAGGAGCTGAGAGTTCTACATCTTCATCTGAAGGCTGCTAGTGGAAGACTGGCTTCCAGGCCACTAGGGTGAGGGTCTTAAAGCCCATACCCACAGTGACATGCCTATTCCAACAGGGCCACACCTTCTAATAGTGCTACTCCCTAGTCTGAGCATATACAAACCATCACACCCTCAAAGCAAAGTCACAGAATGTGACACCCCCATACCAGGGTATTCTATCCTCAGGTCCTCTGTACCCGTCCAAGGGCTGTCCTGCAGACTCCGCACATGTGTAAGCTTTAAATGTCACCATGTAGCACTAGGGTGACACCTCACAGGTTGCTCAGGTATTGCAGTTATCTGGTGCCAAGCACCTGTGCACAGTGGAGAACCAAGCCCCTCCCCTGCCCACCCAGTCTTCAGGGACATGGCCGTCAGCAGTGCAGCCAGTGAGCATGTCAGAAGGATGTCATGAGTACGAAGAAAGTCGTTTCTGGAATTTGGCAGACTTGGGCCCCCGTGATGATGAAGGCTCAGGGACAGACAGACTCCAGAGGCCACAAGTTGGAAAAACTAAAAGACATAAGGCTTCAGCCTCAGCAGGCAAAGGGGTGTTGCTCCAGGCCCTGAGGCTGGAGATTCACTGCTCTGCTCTGCAAGTCCAGCACTCACTCTCGGCTCTAAGCAGCAATCATCTCATGGTGTTACCAATCATCTGCTGAAAACTGCAGCTCCTGGGTGAGCCTCAGGGTTGGGATCTTTGGCTCCCACAACTGCTGCTATAACAGCTCTCAGGCACAGGGCATCCAGACTCCCAGATCCTAGTAGTGATCTTGATTCCAAAGACCTTTGGTTCTTGAGGTGGGTGGTGCTCTGTTATGCAAGTTTCCTAGTTTCTCCTCTGTTTCCCATCAGCCTTGGCTCTCTGCCCTCTGCCAACTGCCTGGTGTCTCTGCTTCTGGCAGCCCTTGCTCCTGTGTTCTCTTTGTGAGGGCAATCACGCCAGTAGAGAATCTATAGCCAGAAGGAGGTGTGGCAAGGGTTCCCTGCACCAACCAGGACATAGTCCTTCGTGCTGGCCCACCAGGGGAAATGCTCCCTCTGGTCTGGGCAAAGAAACAGCTGCAGATTCTTCTCAGTTCACCTGAGGCTGCTGGTGTCCAGAAAGCCTGGTTCAAACTGACTTTCTTAGCAGTCAGTGGGTATGGTCACAGAATGGCTCCTTCAGGCCTCAAAGCCCCAGGCTGCCCAAGAGATGCAGCTGACTGACATTCTGCTCAGAGCAGAAGCCAAAAAGGAGTTGGGGTAGGGCTAGGGGTGAGGGAGGCCTGTTCAATGTTGTTAACCATTCACAGAAAACACTCAGTGCACGGTTCTAGCAAAAGCTTAGGGAAGGCAGGCACAGCCCAACTAACAATCCTAGGAGACTTGAATGGTGTTTGATCCTTACTCCTAAATGTACACTTTGGCCTCCTCAGCACGGCAGAGATGACTTCTATTATGGAAGACTGACCATAATGAAACCCTTGCTCTGACTTTCCCAAGGAATTCTGCCAGCGGGAGGTAGTGGTAACTTGCGTGCCAGGCAAGCTCTCTAGCAACCGAACTACAGAGCTACCAACTAACTTGATCACTCCTCCCTAAGGAGAGATGGGCACGTCCCTCGGGCTCAGCCAAAGTCTCCAGCCAAAGTGCGTCTGGAATTCTGCAGAATGCAAAGTGTTTGCTGAATAATTTTGCTTCTTGGAGGAAGAGGCTATCTAGGGGCACAGCAGAGCCAGGCCAGGGCCGGGCACAGGTGGGGCACAGGAACCAATCAGCCTCTGAACACCTGGATCCACCTGTGACGGAACAGGAACCAGCTGGGATGTTCAGGCACAAGAACCAGTGCTGCTTTTTAGCACAAAGCACTTCTGAGCGGAGATCTCAGCACTTGAACCTGCAAGAGCCCAGCTGACGAAAGAGGAAAGCGGAGGGATCCCTAGCTCCAACCAAAGAGAGGGGGACACTGAGGCAGGTTTGAAGGTGAGCAAGGCGTGGGTGGGGGTGGGGCAGGAGGGAGAACCGGGTTGGGGCTGATTTAAATGAAGTTAGACCCTAGGAGTCTTGGCTCTGATAAGGCATCTAACAATATCTCAGCATTTGCTAATTATTTCCATCCATGCAAATGGCAGTGATCCTCTTAAGACTTGACAAAGAGATTTCAGAAAACAGCAGACGCCAAATTAGATGTTATTAGCAGGGCAAGAAGTGATCATACGAGATGTCTCAACAATCACACGCTTCGGAGGACGCGACCGAAGGCATCTTAAAGGCTCTGTGCAAAATCATCCTTCCAGGAAGATGTAGCTACAGAAGCAGAAACTAGAACAGGCTTCAGGCTTTGACACCGAAGGGAGATATATATATTCCCCCACTTGATTCCGAGTGTGGCTGCTTTTGCAGCTGCACCAAAGAGGGGATCTCTCTCTCTCTCTCTCTCTCTCTCTCTCTCTCTCTCTCTTTCTTTCTCTCTCTCTTTCTTATCTTGGTGAGGATTCTTCAGGATCGAAAAGAAAGGTTCAGAGTTTTCAAGGCTAAATGCTGAAATGTCATTATTTGACATCAAGAGGAAGATTTTTTACTTCTTTAAAAGGCAACAGTAAGAAGTTCCAAAGCACAGGAACTGTGACCCTGGGCTGCAGCCCCCCTACCCCCAGCCTGGGGAGGAAGATGTTCAGACATAGTACCTGCTGGCCCTCCCTCAAGCCCCTCCCTCACTCCCTCCCCAACACTCACCTTTCACACACAGTGGTCTTAAATCAAAAGAAGGGGCTTCTGTCCAAAATCCTCTGCCAGGCCTGGACTTGGTAGAGAATCCTTCAAACCCCCAAAGTTCTTTTCTCCTTTCAAATGGAGAATCTTTAAGACTTCCACTTTCCTCAGCCTAGACTTGAATAAAAGACTCTCCCTATAACAGAGCAGGAGGTGACTTGATGTCCAGGTTCCCTCCCTGAGGGAAGAACCTGCTGTCCTGTCTGTCAGGTGAGCTGACCCCTGTTCCAGTCTTGACTCTAATACAGCCACAGGCATAGTGACTGGAATGGGGAAGAGCTTAGACGCTCACCATTCGGCCAAGCTGCAAATAAATCCATTTCCTTCACCAATTTGTGCTTCCTTGTCTCCTTTAAATTACAGGAGAACTGGGTGGCAGCTTTCTAGGCCAAACTGCCTAATGACGGTTTCATGCTAGAGCAGAAATTCTCAACCTGTGGATCTCAACCCCTTTAGGGGTCAGGTGACTCACTGGGGTCATATATCAGCTATTGTGCATAGCAGATATTTATGTTATTATTTATAACTATAGCAAAATTACAGTTATGAAATAGCAGTGAAATAATTTTATGGTAGGAGTGTCACCATAATGCAGCGTTAGGAAGGTTGAGAACCTCTGTCCTAGAGATTCAAAAGCCACTCTGCTCCTGCCTTCCTGTCAGCTGAACTCCTCTGCATACAAGCAGCAAGAGTCCAACTCAAACTAGCTTGAAGTAAACCAGAGGCCTGTAGGCATCCAAAAGAAGCTAGCTGTGCCCGTCCTCACACAGGTGAATCCAGATGCTTCTAGGCTGACTGGTTCATGTGCTTAGTCCCTTTCCTAGCTCGGCTGTGCCTGGGAAGGCTTCTTCCTCAGAGAGGCTAAGTGGGGGAGAAGTGGGGTGGAGCACATGACATTTGCATCTTCAGTGAGCAAACACACACTCAGGATATGCTTGGGAGGTGACAGTCCTGCTTGGAGGTGCTGAGGAATTCATGGCTGAATAGATACCTGCTGGGCCACACTGACTTCAAGAAGAGAGTCTGAGGTTCAGGCTAGCACAGGGCCCCATGATGTCATCTATGACCTAGGCCTCTCTGTGATGTGCTGTCCTAAGCCCCACTTCTCTTTCACAGGATGGAGGTTCCAACTGTCTGGTCCTACGTGTCTCTCTGGTATCACTATCACCCTGTGTGCATGAGAAGGTTGCCTCATACCTTACTTTTGCCTCCTGGGACAAAAGTCACTGGAAGTGTTTCCTCTCTACAATGGCAACTGGACCTTTCTGGCTTCCTTTGGGGGACTGCTACTCTCCATAAGTGGATAAGAAAGAAGAGATGGATCCTAAGCAAGCAGCTGACAGGTGGCTGTCAGGACTGAAAATGTAACAAGTGGGCTCAGAGGCTGGTGTGATTCATTCCAGCTCTGGCTGAAGTTCTATGCTTTCCCATTGTCACTGGGTACTGAAGTCATTATTTTGGGAATGAGGCATCATGGGTATAGTGGAAAACCCCTGTGTCTGTCCCTTCTTTCCCAATCTGATCCTGCAGCAGGCAACTGAATTTTGTGCTTGGTCTGTCTTTGCTTCTGCTCTCTCTCTCTCTCTCTCTCTCTCTCTCTCTCTCTCTCTCTCTCTCTCTCTGTGTGTGTGTGTGTGTGTGTGTGTGTGTGTGTACGTATAAACAACATGACCTCTGTCATCTCTGCTTTGAAGTGAACCAAACCAGTTTGTTCTGATTCACCTCCACAACTTGCTGGCTCACCTTGCTTTGATTTAGGGGCTGGTACTAATAGTCAAGACGCCCATGTGCCACCGTTACATAAACATCGTCTTTTATCTGTCAATTTGAGTTGTTTGGTAATGGTGATGACAAGGAATGCTGGGACACATGTTCTGTGTCTGATTTTCTTGAGAGCCCTTCTGGGTGTTCTTCTGAGGAACAGAGTCACTGTGGTCATAGCACACATATGTCACCTATTTGCTTCCCAGTGGTTTTAACAATTCCTGAAGATTTTGAAGCAGGGGCATGACACAGACCAGAAATTCTCAAACTGGAGTCCTGAGTTCTTAAGGTCAAAACTATTTTTAAATTATGTAAGACAACCCCTGCCTTCTCATTCTTTTACTGATGTCCAGTAGAACTTTCTAGGCACAGTATGTGTTGGCATCATAGCTCTGGAAGCTAAAGGTACATGCGTGAGTGTATGCATGTTCTTTAAAAGCCTCCATGGCTGGGTGTGGTGGCACATCTGCAATCCTAGCACTTGAGAGGTTGAGGAAGGAAGATTGCAAATTCAAGGCCAGGTTGGACTACCTAAGTACAACTGTCACCAAAATAATTTTTATAAAGTCTATTTTAGGGGTCATCAGGATAGATCAGCAGGTAAAGGTGATTGCTACCAAGCTGGGCAATCTAATCTGGATCCTGTGACCTACATGGTAGAAGGAAAGAGCCACCTTCTGTAGGTTGTCTTCTAACTTCTGCATGTACACCGCGGTATGTATGCCCACACACATGATACACCTTCTGTAGGTTGTCTTCTAACTTCTGTATGTACACCACGGTATGTGTGCCCACACACATGATACACCTTCTGTAGGTTGTCTTCTAACTTCTGCATGTACACCACGGTATGTATGCCCACACACATGATACACCTTCTGTAGGTTGTCTTCTAACTTCTGCATGTACACCACGGTATGTATGCCCACACACATGATAAATTTTTTAAATGTAATTTAGAATTATTTTTAGAAAGTCTTTTGCTGGGTGGTGGTGGTGCATGCCTTTAATTCCAGCACTCAGGAGGCAGAGACAGGTGGATCTCTGAGTTTGAGGCCAGCCTGTGGTCTATAGTGTGAGTTCCAGGATAGCCAAGGCTACACAGAGAAACTCTGTCTCAAAGACAAAACAAAAGAAAACAAAGCAAAAGGACAAAACAAAACAAACAAACAAACAAAACAAAACTCTAAACAAGTTATAATGAGCCATGTCTGTAATCTCTGCACTTGGGAGCTACAGGCAGGAAGATCAGGAGTTCAAGGCCAGCCTCAGCTATATAACCAGCTTGAGGCCAGTCTGGACTACGTGAGACCTTTTCTCAAACAAAAGGAAAGTGTCATAAATTTTAAGAGTGTCATGATGTAGACAGTGAAAATGGACACCAAGTTCTTTGAGGTCCTCAATGTTTCAGAAAGTAAAGGAGTTTTAAGATCACAACCTTTCAGGATTGCCAAGGACATAACCACCATTTAAACCTGTGAGACCAACCCAGCATGAGAGTCCATAGGACAGCCTCAGGCTGAAGCAGCTGTCTGTCCTCTGCCTGCTTCTTGAATCCAGGAGAACTTTTTGGGATGCTGTTCACAAAGGGTCTTCAAAATGTGACAGGTAAAAGCAAGCACTGGCTTTGTCAACAGCCTTTAGTGAGTGCTCAGGACAGTTTGGCCCTAGGAACCACCATATTGGGACTCACTTTTTGTTCTCTTAGCACTGAGCCATGTGAGCTGAGAGCAGCCTGTTTCTAAAACCTGAAGAGAGGTGAGTACAGATCACATACCTCACATGCAAATGACAGTTTGAATTTGTACCAATCACAGCAAGCCTTGTATGTAAATGATGATTTATGTTTGCACCAATCGCCATGTGCCTCACATACAAATAAACATTTGTATTTACACCAATTACAGTAAGCCTTACATGCAAATGAATGTTTGAGTTTGCGCCAACCACAGCCTAACTCCTTTCGCTCGCTCCAATTACAGCCGGGGAGGTTTGTGTTTGGGCCAATCACAGCCTTTCTTCTTGCCACCAATCACAGAAGTCCTTCTGCTAGACCACCAGAGGAAGTACTCCCGCCCTGGTCACTAGGAAAAATGGTCTCAGGGTTATTTAGAGTTCACCAAGACTTGTGATAACAAAAGTCTTATACTAAAACCGCTCTGATGCTGTTTTAGGGCTCATGCTACACTTTCATGAACTGTAGCAATCAGCCGCAATTGTATAGTTTCCTCAAGGCATAAGAGTTTTCTGGCTGACTGTCTGATAGTCCTTCTGCTCAGAGAAGCTAGGGAGGATCTAATAGCTGCTAACTGGGGAGTCAAATCGCCTTTCTCCCCATAGCGCCTTTGTTTATTTGCAGGAACATGAACATGAGGGGTGCTTACAGTGAGAACCTAGAGAATTTCTAATTAACAATAATAGTGACTTTTTTTAACAGTTCCCAGCACTCCAGGGTCAGTGGGGTCTCCCCCTCTGTCTCAGGCTTCTCAGAACTATTGCAGCTGTCCACCTGGTGGCTGGAGGGTTGCCACAGTGTCGTTGGGAATCTGTGTTTGACCATAGTACACCCAAGCAGGCTGGAAGGCCAGAGAGTACAGGGAGAAGGTGAGTCTTTTTCTCCAATGGCTCTAACACCTCCATCCCATGGCAGGCAATGACATTGATAGGAGACACCCAAGTCACTCCTCAGGCCCTGCCTGGCCAGTGGGCCTAGTAATGTTCCTAATGGCCAAGGTATCCAGTCAGGCCCATTGGTGAGGAGCTGGCCCATCTCTAGCATCTTTTTAATCAGGAAAACTCTTCAGTCTTTACTGACCTGATGCCTTTGAACTCTAAGCTTTAGTTTTTGGTTTTGTTCATTTGTTTGAAACAAGATTTCACTATGTAGATATCTTGGCTTGCCAGGAATTCCTTTTGTAAACTAGGCTGGCCTGGAACTCTGTCCTCTAGTTTTTGAATCAAGTTCCTCCGCTTGAGTCTAGATAATGCTTCCTAGTGGTGAGATGTTTGTCCCAAGTCTCAGGCCAACTCAGCCTCTGAGCAGCTGTGGTTATAGACACACTACCACACCCTGCTTTCCACCCTGGCTGCCCAGGTCAGACAGGAACTCTAGGGATCTACAGCTCCTCCCACATTTTGCTCAGGAGAAAGTTTCCAGGGCAAAGTTTTCCAGAGGAAAGACTTATGTCTGCTCCCACTCAATGAGGCAGGAGCAGAATATGGCTGAGCAATTTAAGAGGCAGGGAGAGAAAGCATACATAGCCCATTATGCAAAACCACAGAAAAGCTTTGAGGGCACCTACAGGAACCTTTAGCCCAAAAGAAAACACAAAACACACACACACACACACACACACACACACACACACACACACACACACTTCAAAGGATTTTAAAATGTGCCACCAAAAAAAGATAAAAGAAAAAAAAATACACCCTTTGACCTAAAAATTCCATCTCTGGGCACATGGCCGAGGAGAGAATTAAGGACGTGTGCCAAG
The DNA here is from genome assembly GCA_030674055.1 of Rhabdomys pumilio. Classification (NCBI taxonomy): domain Eukaryota; kingdom Metazoa; phylum Chordata; class Mammalia; order Rodentia; family Muridae; genus Rhabdomys; species Rhabdomys pumilio. Next base: position 25,474,088 of record JANHMN010000008.1, read on the forward strand.
GCTTAGCTTGAAGGAGTGTCCCTGCAGAGCGGCCTGTAATAACAAAATGCTGGCAACAGTCTAGACTCCAGTGAGGGAGTGGTTTACATCTGCTTTGGCTAGAAAGCACAATGGCATGCTATTCAGCTCTCAAAGGAATGGCAGGGCTGTTTACCCAGGAAGATAAGCATCATTTATTATTGAGCAAAAAAGAAAAGCAGCTTGCAGAATGAGGAATGTGTAAAGATTGGCATATCAAGATATCATCTGTAAAAGCAGAGAGCTGGAAGTACCCTTAATGTCCAACAAGAGGGGATTCACTGTGAAGTGACACACAAGCTTTCAGAAGAGCCACAGGAGTTCAAGAGACATTCCGATGAGGAAGAGTCTCCAGAAGTACTGAGTGGAGAGATATAACAAGCAGAACCGAGCTTAGAGTATGTGTGTGCGTGTGTGCAAAGGGATCCTTTCCACTGCAGACCCATTATTTTAAGTTCTGTGTTCTGTGTGTCCTCTGTTGCAAAGTCTGCATTAAAAACAAAAGACCAGACAGCACAGGCACACGCGGGAGAGCACCAAACGGAGGAGTCCATCCACAGAGCGGCAGAACACCTGCTCATTCCCTCCACAAGTATGTCAGAGCGCCTGCATCTGTGCTAGTTCTCAAGGCCTCCTCTGTGTAAGTCCTGTGAGTGGCCAGGCTTTCCAAAGGGCTGGGATACTGTGAGGGAGTACCCCCTTGGGGCTCTGCCTCTTTGTTCTCTCTGGCTGCCATGCTAATTTTCTGTTAGGCTAGCTGGCCTGCTGAGAATCACCCCTGACATCCCCCACCAGGAGCAGAGTGATTAGGTGTCACAATGCTTCCTATTGAATGGAGACCCATGACCTCTTGGCCTCTTCCCTGCCAGAGGAGGCTGATGGGAGGGGAAGGGGCACAAAGACAGGGGCTTCACAATGCATGGGACCTGCCTGAATGAATGCTGCTCAGAGCAGGGCTTTGACTTTGGCCCTGTGTGCAGCAGCCCTCTTCCAGCCTGCTGTTCCCAGCCTGCTGCTCCCAGTCTGGAGCTGTTCATTCATGCAGATGTTTACTGAATACCTACTATGTGCCAGACTATGTTCTAGGCTCTAAGCTCTAGGCTCTAGGCTCTGGTGGTGTATGGAATAGACAGGGCTCCTGTCCTCTGTTCTAATAGAAATCACAGATAATAGGCAAATAAATAACCTGGATGAGAAGGTGGGAGGGAGATGTAAAGAGGCTATTGTTACCCAAGGAGGCAGTAGAGACAAAGGCGACAAAGGAGAGAAGATGCAGGCATAGTTGCCTCCCAAATAGAAGGGATAATGGTGTCAAGGCCCTGGGAGATGCCCAGAATGCCCAATTTAAGCAAAATCAAATGTTATGACTAAACCATGGAGTCAGGGAAGAGTTAGGGGAGACTGGCCTCATCTGTGTGTGCTGGGGTAGTCCTCTGTGAAGGAGGACAGGTTACCTGCATTGACTCAGAGAGGAAAGGGAATGGCCAGTGTCACTCAGTAGGAGCCACCACAACAGTGAACATCCCCAGACACCTGGCCGTGGGTCTTCATGGCTTTTGCCGAAGGCGAGGATGGCTAGACTCTGAAGATGCTGTGGAGCAGAGAGGTGTGTCCTCCCTGGGTGTGAGTTCCAACCTCCAGCTCTAGCTCCTTCTCCCTGTAAGAGGGCGAGCCTCCTGTTCTCCGAGGCAGTCCAGCCAAGGTTGGACAGCTAGCTCAGAGGTTTCCCAGTGCAGAGTTTGAGGCTCTGTGTTGCACTGCCCTCCACAGCCAGAGGCCCTCCTCCTGTGACATAGCAGAGCTTACATAACATCAGCTCCTGGGCAGGGTGTTGTCAGCAAGCCCAAGGAGACAATGCCCTAGCTCCCAGGGTGTAACTGTAGAGACACCCTGTGTCTATAGGTTCTGTCATTGTGTGCTGGGTCTGTCCTTGGTGGTGTTGGCAGTCAGCAGTGCTTTGTTTCCATGACGCTGCAGGCACTCCTGAGGGCACACTGCGGTTCTGATGGTGACTAAGGGTGCCTGCAGATCTCTGGTTCACTCATCATTTGTAGAGACAGCCTTGTCCAGCTCAGGGCCAATTGTGCTTTCTCTCTCTCTCTCTTTCTACAGCCCTTCTGCTCTGGATCTCCGCTGTTTTTCTCCTATGAGGCTGTTTTCTGTGCTGACCTCTTATTTGGCTTGTGAAGGGCTGCAATTTCCCATTTGTCATGTGACTTTGTTTCTCCTTTGCTTTAAGTGTATTTTAAATTTGATGCCAGTTCCTGGGCTGTCCTCTTCCAAACCTAGCAGAGGGAAGTCACCTCGGTGTCGCCCTTCTCCGAGTGCTGGAGGGAAGCCATGGAAGAGGGGAAGCTTAGTGGAGAATTCAGCATGTTTGGAGACTTGGGGTGCCTGCATTCTGTGTGTCTCACCACAGTGGCTAGTGTACCAGTGGGAGCCCAGGTCTTGCCCTTCAGACCCAGATGGAGGTTCTGAGGTCCAGACTCTCTGGTTGGGTGGACAGCACCACAAATCTTGGGGTTGTGTCCTTCAGGAAACATAATCCAGAGAAGACCATGTGGTTTTAGGATGCAGGTGGGTCGTATCTGGCAGGATGCAATGCAGCGTGATTACAGCAGGGGGCGCTGTGGCTCCAGGCTCTAAGGAGACAGCAGAAGGAAGAAAGGAAAAGGGGATAGGGAAGGCAGGGAGAAGAGAGAGGAGGGCAGGGAGAGGGAAGCCCTTGCTCCCTTCCCATCCTCCAGGCCATCTCCTCCGATGGACCTGGGACCTGGCCACACTCAGCTGCTTAGCCCAGACACCATGGAGATACACAGTGGAACTGTATCCCCATTGTCTCACTGTGTCCTGCTACCCAAGCTCTCTGCCTAGACCCCGCCTTGTCCCTCATCCTATATCCCTCCTGGAACCCCAGCTCATGTTTCTTCTTTGGTCCCTGCCCTACCCTTTCATCCCAGCTGTGGTCTAGCCTGCAGTGTATACTACTACTATGCCCCTCCCTTCCAGATTGCTCCTCCCCTCCTAACCTGGGTCCTCTTCTCCTGCTGCACCTTATAGCCTGGACTGATGGGGCTAGGAGCCACTACTGCATGGTTCCAACCTTTTGGCTGCCTGTCACCTTGAGCTAGATCCTGGCACCACTCCACTGCCTTTTCCCGGTCTCAGCTTGGCTGCACACCCAGGAAGGCGGACATTGAAGACATTGCCAGGAGCTGGCCTTCCTTAGGATGAAGACTCAGAGCCTCAGAGTGGTCAACCATTCACCTAAAATCACACAGCTGAATGGACAGGCTCCTGGGCTTGGGAGGAATATTTTTCTTTATGTCTTATAAGTCCCCTGGTGTGTCTGGTTGGGCTGTCTAGCCTGAGCCCCACTGAGCCTAAGTTTCACCTTATGTGGACTTCCCTGCCCGTGGATTCTGGCTGTGGAGGTCTTTGAATTTAATTTTATCCTAGAGGGTTTTGTTTCTAGGTCTGTAGGCAGGGATGTGAGGAGACAGTCTTGGAACCAGAGGTGGCAGGCTGCCCAGTTCCCTGGGCCCCTTGTTAGCTGAGAGAGAGGCTCTTAGACATGCCAGTCTGGCATGCTGAGGCTGGACCCAGAAGAGGGATAAGGCCTGAGTGATGCCTAGCCACCTCTGCCGGACAGTGTGAGTGAGAGGCACTGGACAGTGACTCATTTGCATGAGGTTTTATTTCATTTGACTTTGGTTTCTTCAATAGTTTTATTTTGTAGCTCATGCTGGATTTGAATTTTCCATTCTGTCTAAACCTCCTGTGTCCACCGCTGTCTTCCAGTGTGTGAGAGCTGGCAACAGATTCAGATTTTTCCAAACTTTCAGGTAGAAGAAAATAGTTCTCTGAGCCAGGTCCAACCAGCATCCTGTCCAGTCAGCACCCTGGACCCTAGGGTCCCAATCCAGCACTGAACACACTGATGGGCATCAAAGCCCTGCCCAGCAGGGGGAGCAATTTAGCTATGATACACCTTTCCTGGGCCTGGTGCCTGGGGCTCAGGACTTAAAGAGAATACCTAGTCACAGGCTCCTGCTGGTAGTGTTCTCTTTCCTCCTCCTGGCCATGCCCACCAACACAAACAAAGCAGTTCAACACCCCCCTCCCCCCGGCCCCCATGCATAGGCTGGTTCTTGGCCTTGCTCTACCACCCCCCTGTCCCTTCCCCATGGTGGCCTGTTGGTCCCATCTCATCTTCCTGGTCTCAGTTTAAATTTCACCCCCCAAGATGCTCTTACTCCACCATTCAATCTTGCTTAACTTTCTGTCCTGTGGGCTTCGGGTACTGCTCCTTGTGCAGGCACGGTGGGCCAGCTGGCCCATCTGTGCAATGCTGTCTTCCCATTAACTGCAACAGCCCCCAGCATCCTCATACACATGGTAGACTCTCAGTGAATGGATGGACAAATGGATGGACCGATGGATGGGGTAGAGGCTGCTCTTCCTCAGCCCCTTCCCTGGAGACCCAATTAGTGGATCATTGAAGCAGCCGGCTAGCGTACCCACAGACAGCAGTGCCCCATCTGGAAGCTTTGTTTAAAGACAGTGAAATCAGCTGCTTGGCTGGGCTACTGCTGTGGATACAGTCCTCGGAGGGCTACGGGTTCATTGTGCCTTGTGTCCCTGACTCTGCAAAGAGCAGATTGGTTTTATGCTTTCTATGGAGTCTCAGAGAGGGCAGGGGATTTGCTGTGATCTTATCATAAGGTATAGGACTAGGGCTCAGAGGACAGAGGGCAGGTACCGGCTTAGCAGGAAGAGCATTGGATGGGATCCAGGTAGGAGGACCTGCAGGGAGCTCTGTCATTTTGAGGGAATGACAAGATGATTCTTTTCCTGTGCTAGCCTAGCTCAGTGGGCATAGTTCACACCCCCAGCAGGTGTCAGAGGTCTCTTGGGCCCAGCAGCTTCCTGGTGCAAGCCCTATACTGTCTGCCTTGGGGTATATGTTCCCCTGATCATTGTCCAAGCATCTCTGATCCCAGCTGCGTCTGCAGTCGGGTTCACCTTGTCACCATCATCAACATACTTTCTTGGGGTCTCTCTCTGGCTAGGGTCCTCCTGTGCTCTGGGGTTGTAGGTACAGCCTGGGCTGGGCTGGGGCTGTTGGGCCTCAGCATCCCCAGGAAACTGCACAGGGCTGGGCAGTGTTTGTTGTAGAGAACAAAGGTCTGGTGGGCAGTGTGGGGAGCCGACAGAAGGCGGCTATCGTCCTTGCAGCCATCTTGAGCCATATACCCTGACAAGATACTTGATTACAATAGCCTACAACAGCTGAGCACACTCTGATAACATCTTGTTTTAGATACTCAGGATCTTCCCTTGGGTGTGTGAGACTTAAAGGTTTGTGAATTAAGGGCGTGACTTAGAGGCGTGGCTTAGAAGTGAGACATATAAAAGGCAGAGGCAGACCGAAGAAATCATTAGGTATTAGGCATTAGGCATTAGGCACTTGGCACTTGGAGGAAGAACAGAGAATTAGGTATTAGACACTTGGAACTTGGAAGAAGACTAGTGACTGGGAAAGAGACTTGGAACTTGGAGGCACTAGGGACTAGGAACTCAAGACTTGGGACTTAGACTAGGAAGAGAGACTGAAGAATAAACAGGATTGAATCACACTCTGTCTGGTCTCCATTCTTGGCGTCCATCCTCACTCTCTCTCTTGCTGAACCCTAACCCGTGGACCGGAGCAGCTTGGGGCAGTACGAGCCAGAACAACTTAGCCCCCAAGGCTTTTGGCAGTGCGGGTTCCAACACTGATAGAGCGATCCGAGACATTTTGGCCCCCAAAAGTGGGGCATCTCGGCTATCAACATTTCTGGCGCCCAAGGTGGGGCAGCTCGGGCCGTGACAGGGCAGAAGTCTCTTCCAACCTCAGAGCCAGGTCTTTTGCTCTGAATGACTCTGAGTGATGTGTTTGTTTATTACCCTATTGATAAAAGGGTAATCTATTCGCTCTGACAAGCGACATTGTACCCCAGCAATTTCCCCCAGGAGCGAGGCATCTTCATGTCTGTCATCACTTCCTCCTCATATTCCCCAAAAGCAAAGAGACACATGTGGAGGATGGATGAATGAATGAATGAATGAATGAGGAGGCTTGGCACTCTTTGGGCACCTGTGGAAGCCCCTCAGACCCCATATTTCCTCTGTAATGAGGTCCTGTCAAGGTCACACTAGACACACTGACACCCATCAAGTTACAGCTTCCTAGGTAGAGTCACCCATCCCCTAAGATCTAACCCCCCTGTTTCTGCTCTTGGTCACCCCTCTTCCTCCTAGCACCCAGAGAGGTCCTGTTTGCTCTAACCTCAGATCTGGTTCCTCCTGCTCCAATCCCTCCAATGGCCCCGTGGTATGTACACAGAGGCCTCTCTGCCTCATGAAGATGGCTGCCTGTGCTCATTCTCCCTCCACCACGTCTTTAACCGTCCAGCATAGCCTGGCCTCAGGACCTTTGTTCATGCTGTTCAGTGCTTAGATACTCTTCCTCCACATCCCTGCTTGCTTCCTTCACTCTGTCCAGGTCTCTACCCTGAAGTCTGTCCTGGGTTGCTATCTCTCCATCTCATCTCCTTACCTTGAGGCTTTACGCTCTGTCTTTACATGAGTCCTGTGCAAGTTGGACTCATTTCTCTCTGGTCAGCCTGCTGCACTTGGGTAGCGTTTGCAGCCAGGAAGCTTCTGTGTCCTAGGCTCCAGGACAGGGCCTACATCAATCCTTGCGATGGACAGGACCATGCCTGGAGGGCCGGAAGGATCCTGCAATGCTGTTTCCCTTCTGCCCATGTGTGAACCTTGGAGACTTTGGCTAGAGAAGAGAGCCCCATTACAGGCCACCCTTGGTGACAGCCAAGTGTCATTGCTGTCTCTGGGTGCTCAAGTAGTCCTGTCATAACATTTGTTTAACAGGCAGTGCGTGCCAAGCCCCACTGCAAACAGAGAGCTCAAGAGGGGGGACTTACTGCACACCGATTGCTTCCCAGTCACAGGCCTCAGTGCCCTGCCAGGCCTTGCCAGATCCTGTTGGAGCCTGACCCTGCTGGCTTGCCTTTCAACCAGGCCTACCACTCAGTTAGGCCTACCTCTCAGCCAGGTCCTCTCCTGTTCCAGCTGTGAACTCCAAATGTTTGAATATTGTTGGGCATTGAGGCCCCCGCTTTTGTCTTTCTGAGGCCTACAGTTTCCCTAGGGTTCTCTCTTAGCACTTCCAGCTTCTGAGAGCCTCAGTGAGATCACCTTGTCTTGAAGGACCCTTGAATCTTGACCAAACTGATGCCACTATGTGGCCCTAGACTCCCATAGGATAAGGTATGCAATAAGACTGAGGAGGACTTACACTAAGGGTCCTGTGGCAGGGCCAGACTAGGGGATCAAAAACAGTTGTGTACCTGTCCATCCAGGTCTCCCCTGCCTGCCTGCCTGCCTGCCTGCCTGCCTGGTGTTCCCAGTTCCAGATCCTGCCCTGGACCTGAACAGCTGAATGCCACTGTTGTCTCTAAGTACAAGCAACTATATCCTAGTCATGGCACCTGAGGTACCCAGTGCGTCCCAGGGTGTCAGGGGTTCCTGGCTCATGGACTGTGCTCCTCCTCCACTGCTCTGCCGCTTCTCTCCTTAGCACCCCCCCCATAATTCCCCCCCACCTCACCCCACCATTGATTGCTCACACACCTGGGAAACCTGTCTCTCTGTGGCATACCCTCTCCAAGTGCCCTCCTTCCTCAGCACTCCAGTGTGGTGAGACTCCCCCACCCCACACTCCCGCAGCTCAGCCAGTCTGAAACACACAATTTAGCACTTAATTACACACTCTGCTCACTAATTATTTTGTGTCTTCTCTCTTTAGCTCGCCTGAGTTCCTCAGGCTCTGTTCTGTGGCTGGCTTAGCTCTGGTCTTGTTCTCTTTGCAGGGTCTTTGCTCACTAGGCCAGGGGCTACTCTGGTCTTTGTCTTGAGCATAGGTGTCTATACCTATAGGCCACAGGGTGGCTTGTACTCTCATGTGTTACCAAATTCTACCCTGTCCCTAGGGGACAGTGGTGACTGCCCCTCTCATGCCATGCCACCATGACAGGATTCTCTGGAGCTCTTTAAATTGACCGCACCATCATTCCACCTGATCCCTCTCTCTGCTTCAAAGCTTACAGCCTTGAGAGTTAACATCTAAAATGTACTCAGAATCAGATCACCCATAATCCAGACTTATTAGCTGTGGTTGTCACCTCAAACACCGGCCACAGCATCACTTCTTTTTGGATCTCCTCCCCCACGTTCCACCTGGTCTCCTCCCTCCGAACTCCACAGGACAGTTTGTCTTCTCTTACAAGGTCTGCATGGTTGGCCCCTCAGCCACCCCCACCTCTGCATTCTGCTGGGGTCTCTGACCTCCCAGCCATGCTGGCTGGCAATAAGTTGCCAGTTGCTCTCAAGTCCTTCATTGAATCCATGTCTCAGGTGCCTGCGTGTCAGTGTCCCTAGCTCATGTCATTCAAGTCTGTATAAATGACAGCTTCTTAGAGAAGGAACTCAATGGAGCCACGAGGAAAAAGGGGGAGAGAGACAGATTGCAGAACTGCCCCCCAGACATGCAGAAGTCAAGCACCTCAGAGCTGGCTGGGTAGCTGGAAAGAGGTGCCTTGCTGTTCAAATCTGAGAGAGCACCCTGAAGTCTTCCTGCAGGAGAGGTCAGCCTCTGCTCTCTTCTGGCCTTGATGGATCAAGTGAGACTGACTCTGCAGTAGACGGTGATCTGACTTCCTCAAAGTTTATTGATTCCGCAAAGTCCATTGATTTAAATATGAACCTTGTCTAGAAAACACCCTTGCAGAAACATTTGGACTGACTTTTGACCTCAGCTTGAGTCTTGGTTTAACCTGGCTAACTTGACTCAGAGTTAACCACCACAGAAGTCATAATTACATAGCACCTATGGGAGTTTCTCAGGAGCCCAGGATCAGATAAATAGGGCCATCATTCTGTCTGCAGAGAGCTGCCTGGGTGAGACACACCCCTTTCTAGGGGGCAGCTCTGCTGGGAATTCAGCTCCTAAGCTCTGATTGGTCAGCCGTGGCTGGAGGGCAGCTGATGGGGGGTGGGCACTGTCCCATCCCAGTCCTGTCTCCTTCCTGCTTCCATTGCCTGCTTCCATCACCCCATGGACCCCCTCTTCCAGCCTGCCACTTCTTTTCTTGTATCTTTATGCCTGGCCACAATCTGCTAGTTTCGTAGTCTCTGCACTATGAGTCTCCTGAGATGTGAACTCCACAGGGATAGGGCTGTATTCTTGCCTGGACTTGTGACATGAGGGGAGGGTGAGCAGCTCGCAGGTGTTGGCTCCATCTCTGAGACATTTCAGGGAAGTTGGACCTTCAGTGGAATGATCAGGGTCAAAGGACTAGAGTCCCCAGATCTGGGCTCAGGGAAAAAGAGGATGTCAGAGTGGAGTGTCAACCCAGAGCAGGATACTGGCCAAGTTGGTGAAGGCTGTGGGTATATAAAGGAGTGAGTTGCATGCCTGAGGCAGAGGGAGATAGAGGAGTTACTTCCCCATTCCCTATGGATGACAGATGACAGAACCTCATACAAGATGGCTTGCTCTGAAAGACGTGGCAGGCCAGGAGCTAAGTCTCTCCTGTGGGTCATTGTGCCACGTGAAATGTCAGGTGGGGAAACTGAGGCCAGTAGAGCAAGTTGTGAGCTAGATCAACACTGCAATGGTGGTGGCTACAGGGGAGATCCAGGGCCAGAAGGAAGACCTTATGTGAAGCTAGGTATAGACACAGGACCAGAAGAACCCTACAGAAAGAGGCATTTCCTAAAGTGGGTCAGAACATGCTCCAGCTCACAGGATCCACTGCAATGGCTTCCTGCCCCCGTCAAGGGTTAGCCTCAGATTTGGATCTGGGCCAACCTTCGTGATTTCCACAACTTGGACAGAATGCTGCTTAGAGGCGAGGGTCAGACTGTGCCTTCTTTGTAGCAGCCCAGTGGGAACCTACAGCACATTCTAACTCCAGGCTCTGCAGGAAGGTCACATGGAGCCAGCCACACAACCTGTATCCCAGCCCAGCGATGCTTGTGACAAAGAAGCTCCGGGTGACTCTTATCCTCCATGTCTGCAGTCACCACCAGTCCTCAGCTTTCCTACCACCCCTCCCCCAGCTTCAGACCTGTGGAGGTGAGCTACCCTGCTGGGCTCTGTGTGAAGTGCTGTCCCTCAGAGCTGAGCTCAGAGGAAACTGTTTAATGCTGGGAAGTCAGGAGTGGCTCTTAGCAGCAGTAACTATAGTAGAGCCCCTCTCCTGCTGCTCCCCACCTGATCTGGGCCACTGACACTATTAACCTGGAGCCAGACCCAGCAGGGAGCTGGTGGACTGGGAGCTCAGGACCAGAGTACCGCTTAACCTATCTCTGCCGGAGACTTGGAGGAGCCTGTGCCGTGGGGAAAGGGACTCAGGCTTGGGCTGCATCCAGTCAGTGTCCCCACCTCCCCCAGTCTGTCTCCTTCATTCATTAAACAGGAAGCAGGAGGCTCAGAACATGCCGATGACTCAAGCACAGAGACACAATGGTAAGATGGGCCCCTGGCTCCCATCCTCCGCTGTGTTAGCTCATGTGGGAGTGTGTGCACAGCCCTCCAGAGCCAACCTTCTCAGGAGGTGGATCTGTGCCCCATGACAGATATTGTCTCCCGAGAGCCCCCCTGAGGCCTGACTTTTGCTCTGCAGGGGAAGAGATGCTCTCCCCATGGCCAACTGTCTCCTCACAGGGCTCACTGATACTCATCTGTCTTCTTCCTCCCTTACCACTTAGACATCTCCAGTCCTGCTTAGCTGCCCTGGCTTACCTCCTGCCCTAGCCATGGGCACTAAAGGGACCTCAGAGCCTTACGCTGACTGCACCAGGCTTTTCAGACTCTGGTCCAGGCCATCCAGACAGGCCTCTGTCTTGTCTCTTGACTGAAGCTTGCCTTTAGCTTAGTCACAACTCAAACGCCAACTTGATTGACAGCTGGCAGATACAACCTCAACATAAATTAAGGTCTGCAATGTTCTAGGGTCTAGAACCATGCTGCAGCATCCCTGTTCACAGATGTCGGGATGCCCTGTTTTCTCACCTATGTTCTTCTGTTTTCCAGGGGTTAATAAGTCAGGGTCCTACATTGTCTGCGCCGTGACACAGTCAGCTGAAACTTTGAGGTTCTCATTGGTGTCCATGGGTGGGGCACAGAGCAAGCTGGGGTAGCTCAGCTGGAATAGTGATGTCCAGGTCTCCGCTAATCTGCCAGGCACTGTAAGTCTTTCCTGACCTGTCACACCTCTGACTTTGAAAGAGGACTGCTGGTTTCTTTAGGGAAATCCCTGAGGTTGGTGACTTGGTGGTAGTATCTTTCTTCTGTACTGACCTGTGGGCTTTGCAAAACCACTAGGGTGAAGCAGGCTCCTCTGTGTCCTCTCAGGCATTCATGACACCATCAACACGACTCTCCCATCACATAGCAATATCCATTTCTTATCTATTCGGTCGTGCCTTGGCTATGTGACATGTAGCCACTAGGGGGAGCTAGGAGAGGGCTTTTCAGGAATTCGACTGTGTGTGTGTGTGTGTGTGTGTGTGTGTGTGTGTGTGTGTGTGTGTGTGTGAGAGAG
>JANHMN010000008.1:25485877-25513573 GCA_030674055.1 Rhabdomys pumilio
TGTGTGTGTGTGTGTGAGAGAGAGAGAGAGAGGGGGGGAGGGGGGGGGGGGGGGGAGGGAGGGAAAGATTCTTCAGTAATAAGACTACAACTATTTTCCAAATAGTTTAAGAGCCCAAGATGCTTAACATTTTTTACTCCACTTTCATCTTTGCTGCAATAAAACTCACTATAACGGTTTGACCTCCCAGAGACCTGCAGTTGTGGCAGCCCCGGGGAAGAAGTGTGCCCAGGGTTACTTGGATGCCAACATGCATGCCTCTCACTGTTTAGTTTGTCCTACATAGGCTATAAAGCGAGCTGGGGGAGGGGAGGATCTCCAGGTCCGTTGGCATCCAGTGTATGAGGCACAGGACTGACGCGGAATCCCCACGTCTTTCACTAAGCATGTGTCTCCCTTATCTTCAATCCTGTTTCCTGAACAGGACAATTCTTAAGCCACTTACTCATTTTGTTAGGGTTAGTTTAATTAAATCCAGAGATGATAACCCACAAATCCACTTATGGGCCATGTGAAGGAGGATGAGCCGGGGAGAGGCCAGCTTGATTCTGTCATGTGTCCCTGTGAAGGGACAGGGTTGCCTGATGAGGGGTTGGGCTTTTGTATGCTCTCATATGCCAATTTGTTTTTCTTTGGAAGAGAGACACAATAGAAGTTCTAATATTTTGTTCTCATGCCCTGTGGTAGGTGTAAAGTTTCCAACACATTCTTGCAGTGTAATTGCTGTGGGTGGGCCTGCATGGAGAGCTGAGAGTCCTGAGTAACCATGTGCTATCACACCTGACCAGGCGAAGGTGATTTGCATATGCACAAAGGTGCTGGCTTACCCTGGAAGCCTGGTCTGACTGCTTAGCTATGTCAGCCCCAGCTAGTCCATGGCTTCCACCCCCCACCCCCTACCCCCGCTTGATCTTACAGAACACCAACCATAGTATATGTCAAAGGGCAGGAGCTGCAACCTGTGGCCTCAGAGGGAGAGGATGGATCTACCCAGCAGTGTTGTGTCGACAGACACCAGTATGCTCACTTAAGGAGAGGACCAAGAGTTTGGGTTTATTCCTGGGATAGAAGACACCTCACCATGCCTAGGACCTGGTCCTATACCTGTCAAATTGCACACCTGTTCCTTTTTAGTCCCCAGGGCCATCCAGGGTTCAGCCTGTTGCAAGGTTGTGGTCTTCTACACCCAGGTTTCCCTTCTCGACCTGCCTCCCTGAGAATCCGTGACACTCCCTGCTCACAAGCCTTCCCAGACACTGAGTTCCCTGCTGGCCATCCTGTCCCTGTGGAGCAGCTCCTGGGCTCCCTGTGATGGTTAATCTTCCTTCACTGTGACTGGATTTAGATCACCATGGGAACACACTTCTGAGCACTCTGTGAGGTATTCCCAGCGGTCAGCTGAGGAAGGAAAACCCACCCTGAATGGGGACAGCACCATTCCGTGTGCCGGGGTTTACATAAAAGGAGATGGTGAGCCAAGCACCAGTGTTCATCTCTCTCTGCTTCCCAGCTGTGGATGCATGGTGAGCAGCTGCCTCACGCTCCTGCTGCTGGGATTTCCCACCGTGATGGGCTGCACCCCCAGACTGTGAGCCACAAGAAACCCTTCCTTAACATGCTACCTGTCAGAAACTTGTTCAAGATAAGGGGAAAAGCACCTAACTCACATCTCTTCTCCCTCAGCCTTTAGATGATTCCCACCGCTACTGCAGCCTCCCCTTATCAAGTGCACCCAGGTCAGGGTCTCTTGGGATACAAGGTGCCTGTCTCCTCTGTAAAAGCCCAAGGGTCACTTGCTGGGTATAGTGGTGCATGTCTTTAATCCCAGCACTTGGAAAACAGGTAGGCAGATCTCTTAGTATGAGGCCAGCCTGGTCTACACAGCAAGCTCAGGGGGTGGGGGAATTTTCAGTGTCCCCGGCAAGGGAGATAAAGTGGTATACAATACCTGGTTGTGCTCTGGACTGACAATGGCCTCTAGACTTCTAGATAATGTGGGAGGTAGGAAAGGACAGGGCAAGGAGCATTCTTAGGGAGAGGGTGTGGTTCTCCTTGGGTGTCCCATTGTCCCTGCCCTGAGTGGGGGAGTACTTTTGATCTCTCCCTTCTCTGCAGAGTAGTAGGCATCTGGGGTGCACCTGTGCCTATTTGTGAGAATCCAAGACTCCTGTCTTCCTGCTGTGTCTGTCTGGGTAGTGCAAGGTGTTTATATACAGAAGCCTTGGATTGTTTGGGTGTACTCTGATGGTGTGAGTGTGCTGTAGGGGGGTCAGCGCCTGCAACGACCATTGTCTGCTTCTGCCTGCCATTGGGCCTATGAATCTGTGTGCCCAGCTGTCTGCAGGGCTGTGGAAGTGTGGGAGGAAGGGTCCTCAAGCTCACCAGCCCCTGCCCTTCTCCCCACTCTGCCTGCCAGACTGAGTTCTCATCACCTAGCAACTGGGGACTCTAGTCAGTGGCAGCCTCTCAGGAAAAAAAAAAAAAAAAAAAAAAAAAAAAGGTAGTTTCTTGAGGGGAGAGCTTGGAGGGGGAGGGGAACAGAGAGAAATGGAGGAGGGGCATTGTGGAAATTCCATGTCAGCCTGGCAGGCCCCCTCATCTGTCTGCTGCTCTGTCTCCTGTGTAAACCCTTCCTCATTTTGGCTTCCCAGGTGGGCAGAGGATTGCTGAGATCCCAAGTCCTCAGGCATGCTTACTCTTCCCACCGAAGCTGCTCCCACTGGCTGAGGAGCCTCTGTGGGCTTTCATGAGACTCATTTGGCTAGGATGAAGACAAGATGACAGCATGGGTGTGAACCACAGGGTATCATCTGGTTGGCCTCAGAGTGTAAGGCCTTAGACCCTGAGATTCAGGCCAGCTTTGGAACACATTCAGGGGAGAGCAGACATGGAGGGTGTGGGTGTTTTTTGCTTTATTCCTCACTCCAGGATTAGGATTGCCTTGGAAGCCAGCACCAGGCAGAGGAGGGTCAGTGCTCGCAGAAATGGGAAGGAGAGAACTCAAGGGCCTCCTCATGGTTCTCCATCGCCCATGACTCTCTTCTGGGGCTCAAGTCTCCTCTCTGATGTTCTCCTGACCCATGGTGATCCAAGCCAACAGTCTGGACTCCGGTCTGTTCTGGCAGAGCGCAGGAGTGCTCCTCCTGCCCCGTGTTCCTCCTGCCCCGTGCTCCTCCTGCCCCGTGCCCCTCCTGACTACCATGTTTGGTTGGTGGTACTTACGCCTCTCGGAGTGATCCTACCTCTCAGTGACTTCTTAGTTTTTCCCCCACCAGCAGAACAGCCCCGGGATCTAAGAATAACCAGACTCATGTAGCACTTGCTGCGTGCCAAGCTCTGTGCTGAGTCCTTGGAGTGTTTCAGCTCACTCTACACTGGAGCAGGCACACAGTGAGGAGGAAGCAGCGTCTCCATTTTACACTGGAGGCAGAAGGGCTGAGTGCCAGGCCCATGGTTACAGAGGATGGAAGCCTGACACCCTGTATGTAAGAGTGGCCCTGAAATTTTTCTAGAGAGAATGGAGGGGCACAGAATCTCTGTACTAGTCAGAAAGGGTTTGGCTCCTTCCTGTCCACAGCCGCGCTGAAGCTTTTGTGGTCTGTTAGGCTGTGGAATACCCGGCCCCTGCTGGCAGGGTGGCAGCTGAGGTTTGACTTTAAGGCTGCCTGTCGGGACTGTCAGCTTCTCTTGCTCTCATCCTGGAGAGGGCCTGCACTTGTGGACTCACAGACAACAACTGCTTGTTCTCCACCTTTTGTCAGCTCCATGCTGATGTCTGTCAGGATAAAGAAATTTGAGCCAGCCCCAAGCTCAGGGTTACCACAGGCCTGTGTGAAACTGAGGGGAGTCAGTGTGCAAATGCCCAGTGTCTTGACAGTTTATTCTCACAGGCGTGACATATAATGAGACAGATTCAAGTCTTTGTTCTAGCCAGCCTCTGACTGGTGGTGAAGCCTCCATGGCAGGAGCCTCAGGAGTCTGTCTAAAGTTTACCATACCTAGAGGGATTGATCTCATGGTTGTTTTTGAATGTGAACGTCAGCTGTGTCAGAATGGAATCAAATGTCCCTGCTGGACCTTTCTCCAAGGAAACAAGTTCCTGATAATCTGAGTGAGCCCCAAACCACAGGCCTCCCAGGGGAAGCTTAGCATTCTTCATCTGATTCTGAGGTGCAGTGTTGGGATGGATCACTGGGGTTGGGGAGGGTGGTACAGAGAACCCCAGTGCTGCAAGCAGCTTTCCTGGGGTTGGAGGCTGTGAGGAGGAAGAGGAAGAGGAGGGTGGGTAGCACATTTGATTTAGATTGACAGGGTAATGCTTCTAATCTGGCCAGGATGCCCACAGACCTGGCCACCAACTCAGGGTATCTCTTCCTAGTTCTTCAGCAAGTTTTTCTTCCAGAGCAGATAGCCACAGGGGAGCCTAGGTTTTGGGTGATATAGGATGGGGTGGGGGATGGGAAAGCTCTGCCTTGTGCTTCATTCCCCCAACTGCCTTCCCCGGAGGCACTTTTAAAACACTTCATGAGCACCTAAATCTTTGTAGTGGGGTTGGCTTCTAGGATATCCTCCTGGAGACGGGCCAGTGATGGGGGTGAGAGACAGCATTCTGAGTGGAAGTGGCAGCCAGCGAAGTGGAACCAGGCGCCACCGGAGAAACCAGGGTGGAGCTGTCTGTTGAGCTCACTCTGCCAGGGCCTGGCCAGAGCTTGGTGAGAAATGGTAACATGGAGCTTGGCAAGGTCTGGCAAGGGGAAGAGTAATACGAATCTAGCACTTAGCCCATTTGCCCTTGTCCAGTCTGCAAACATAGTCTTTCCATCTTTAGGAGTCTGGATACCTGTTGTGTGTCTGAGGGGGCTGATTAGAACAAGCATGCCTGGAGCCAGTGTCCATGGGAAAAGAGGCTGCAGAACGGAACTGCCTGCAAGAGGTTATTTAGGGAGGGGACTTGGGGTGTGGAGGTGAGCAGAACCCCAGTGACACCCCTGAGGGTTCCTGCAGATCTGTCCCTAATTCTGGGTCTGTGAGCCCCACCCCAGCTAGTTGTTGATGCCTCCTCTTCCCTGAGAGGAGCATGAACCAGCAGGGTGGCCAGCATTGGTTGAAGCTCCTTCCCTAGTACCCAGTGGCATCAACACTCATATGCCCTTCAGCGGGGTCAGCTGTTCTTGGCCCCAAAGCAGGAGTCAGGGATGTCTGCAGTATCCTCTATAACACAGCATCCTTGAGGCCACATACCCTGCTCATTCAAAACTGGGACTCTAATTTAGTTTTCTCTCTAAATCTCACTTGTATTATCCCAATGCTTGCTGTAGACAAGGAATGTAGGGTACTCTGGCAAGGGGACAGAAGGGCCCCTCAGCACAGTATACTTGGGGACGACCTGAAACACCATCCTCATTCCCCCGATACCCTTACCCCTCTACAGAACTGCAGCAGTGTCTCATGGGACCCCATATTTATCCCCACCTGGGAACAGCCACTCATGGTTCCATCTGCCCACATCTTCCTTCTTCCTGCCTGCTCCTGGCTGTCTGGTTTCTGGCTTAGATGTTCCCCTCTCTCTTATCCCTGGCTACACCCTGTCCCTCAGGATCTGTCCTATCAGTACCATGAAGCCCAGGGAGCATCTGAGAAGATGTCACTGGGTAGCATGTGTGGTGAGAGCAGGCACTTGTCTTCCCTGCATACTCTGTCATCCCAGCACCTTACCCAGCGCCTGGTGCAAGGGAGGCATTGGGAGAATGTGAGGTCATGGATGAGCTAAAAAAAGGTATGAATATCCCTAACCTCAGGCAGGAAGAACTCAGAACTCAGGCCTGCCAAAGATAGCCTGAGCTGTGGCTATTTGAGGAGTGGTGACATCGTCCCTTCAGCCTCTCCGGGAAGGTGGAACAAAGCTAACTCAAGTTTCCCATTTTCTCACTGCTCAAGCAAAGCAATGAGCTACCTTCCACATACTAGGAACAGCTCAGTGTGTTTGGGAAGCGAGTGCAGGGGGGCAGTCATGGTCGGCTGCTCCTGAGTCTGACTTGCTTTTTTGGTAGAAGCTGTCTCCTCATAGGTGTCTATGTCCTCCTTCCTCTTAACAAGAATACCAGCCAGTGACTTGTGACCAACTTAAAGAATCATTTCCATTTCATGTTCTCCTTAAAGGCTATCTCTAACTGAGGTGTGTGTGTGTGTGTGTGTGTGTGTGTGTGTGTGCATAATTCATCATGTGGATTTTGGGGTACAACTCATCTGTAAAATGAGGGAGGGACAGGTTGTCTCTAAGAGGACTGACACTTCCCACTCATTGTTTTTGAGAATCCTGGCAATTACAACTCAAAGGCACACTTTTAAAGAACTGGTGTGTTTTGAATGTTACTCTAGCAAGCCGGTTCTTCAAACACACTTCACACAAATAACGCACCGTGACTGTGCCAATCACAAGATAATCCTGATTTTACTCACAAAGCGTTCATTTAGCGCCTTGAGGACTCTCGGATCTGGCCGAGGGACATGGCTTTTAAGTTTTGGGATGAGTAGCTTCATCTCTCGTCTTATCGTGCATCTCCATGTTCAGGATGGAATAGTCTAAGCTGCTGGCTCCTCAGGCTGGGCACTGCGGGCACATGGCTCTGAAACCCCTTGTTTCCTCCCCACAGCCCTCAAAGCCTTGCATGGTGGGCGGGGAGCCAGGCCCTGCTTGGGTAGCATCACCATGGCAACCTCTCCCTGCTAGCTCCTCGTGGAGACCCGGGCATCTGTGGCCATGGAGACTGGTCCCCTCCACCGGCACATCTGCATAGCAACCAGGGAGGGTACGGATTGCAGCTGGGCCCCCGCTTCAGGAAGGCAGGTACTTCTCATGCTCTGTAGGCCATTATGGAGAAGAGAGGAGGCCCCCTCCACAGGGAGATGGACAAAGAACTCTGACAAAAGACTTGAAGCTATGAGTGGCTAATAAACCCAGAACATTCCTAGCGCAACCATAAGGTGCTTAAAAACAACTGTGTGATTGGCAGGTGAGGAAAATCACAGGCTAAGCTGAGGGTAGGGGGTGAGGTGTGGTGGGGTGTTGGGGGTGTGAGGGATTAGGAGGTATGCTGGGCCATGTGCAGGGAGGGGGGGCGTGTCCCTTGCTTCAGGTCTGAGGGCAGGTTTTAGTACATTTTTTTGCTAGGTCAATTTGGCAATATGTATCAAAAAGCTTTTACATGCTTGTGTCTTTTGAACCATCAATTCCAGACCTAGTAATTTATTCCAAGGTAGTAATTAAGCAAGCAAAGATTTAGCTATGCATATGTTCCCTGTAGGGACAATTATAATAGCAAAAGTTTAAAACAACCACGAGGTGGGGGGCTTAAATCATCTTTCTTTGTGTTCATACAAGGGAAGGCTGTGTTAGAATGCCGTAGAAAACCCTTGAGTGGTATTTTCAACACTGTAAGAGCAACAGGTTCTGACAGGTGGTCAGGGCACAGCAGTTTAGAGGGGACCCTCCCTACACCTCCAGACTTTAACATTTTCTGCACCCAAAGGTGATAAAAAAAATAAAGGTTCAGAACACCACCAGTCCCAGAGAGAACCTGAAGTTTCTATGGGAGCAGGTACAGGCCATATGGGGTGCTGGGATCCAGGCCATCAACTGTGTGAGAACCCTGTAAGTCGGGGACAACCTTTTCAGAGAGCTTTGTGGTTTGTTTGAGTCACTGCTATCCTGGTCAGCATACTCCAGGCCACTGTCCTTGGCCAGGATTGTGGTACATGATTGTAGTACGTGATAGGCACTTTCTCTCCCTCGGTGACACAGATATAGGCCAGACTCGACCAGAATAAAAATAGATAAAGGCATGTTTATTAGGAGGCAGCACTTGGGTGGGTTCACCAGTCTCACAGTGGAGAGCAGTGAAGTCACAGGTCCAGGTTAAAGCAAGGGGTTTTTATAGAGTTTAGTTGAGGAGAGATGACATGCCAGCTAGGAGCTTGGATTGTGACCATACATGGTCAGAAACTGAGCCCCTGGGTGGGCACTCTTGGATGAGTTGCTGGAAATGAGGAGACCAGGAGTGGTGACATGTTAGCCCTGTGTTTTCTTCAAGCAGACTGGAGAGTTTTCTCTAAGTGGGAGGGGTTGGTGGAAGGAGGGCAGACAGGGTTTCCCAGTTTGTGCAGGGGAGAGCAAGGGTTCCACTAACTTTACAAAGGACCATAGCTGTGATCAGAGCAGCATCTGGACCAGCAAAAACTTAAGGTTCAGCCCCATCCAACCCCTCAGCCTTTCTCTCTTCTGCTGCAAACTGATGGGGAGGAGAAACGGGGCAGAGCCCTTGGGATTGAGAATGTGCCTCAGTTTTGGCAAACTCTCCACTGATTGGTCCTTATTTTTTTCCTCATTTGTGTATGCTCAACCAATCAGGGCTCAACCTGGGTCTATATAAACCCTGTGCTCAGCATTCTTGTTGTCAGAATTTCAGGACTACCTACTCCCCCAGAGGTGTCTCCTGTCTCCAGTGGGCCAGCTTCTGAGGCTGGCTGCTTCTGCTTCTATTGTTGGCCACAGGCTTTTTCTAAACTTAGAGCTGTAACCCAGTTGGTGTCCCTCTTCAGCATCCAACTGAGGGCCTGTTTCTCTGTTGGGTCTTCAACTCCCTGTGGTCACTAATAATCCTCATCTGCTCAACCCTTGCCTACTTGTCTGCCTACTTCATGTGTTGGGAAGGGGTAAGGCGAGAATCTGACTGGAGAATCAGCCGTCAACGGTGCAGGGTACAGTGATCCAGCTGAGTCCAGAGAATGGGCTATGAAGGATTGAAATCATTTCCAAGGCCACACAAAGTCCCGATCTGGGAAGACTATTTGCAAGAAAAAAAATTGACTTCAACGTGAGGTGTTTGTAAAATAAATTAATTAATAAATAAAATTGTTTAAGCTGGAATGAGATCTCGTAAAGTTCCCATTTCACCCTTTTAACTGCAAGGTTCACCAGTGTGAAGCACAAGGAGGCCTGTAGCCACCCCACCCTCCTGAGCTGGAGCTCTGTCCCTGGTAAGACTAACTCCATTTCTCCCATGGCCTGGAACCCTCCATGCTATATCCTATGAGCCAGGGCCTCTCTAGGGATCATATACTCATGGCCTCACATGGTTCTTGATCTCTTGTGACTGGTTTTAAAATTATTCATTTGATGTGTGTGTATGTGTGTGTGTATATGTGTGTGTATGTATGTGTGAGTGTATATGTATGTGTGTGAATGTATGTATGTATGTGTGAGTGTGTGTGTGTGTGTGTGTATATATGTATGTAAATGTGTGTATGTATGTGTGTCGAGTATGTATGTATGTGTGTATGTGAGTGTGTATGTGTGTGCTTGAGTGTGTGTGTATGTGTGAGTATGTGTGTGTATGTATGTGTGTGAATGTGTATGTATGAATGTATATGTATTGTGTGAGTGTGTGTATGTGTGTGCTTGAGTGTGTGTGTATGTGTGTGTGTGTATGTAGGTGTGTGAGTTTGTGTATGTATGAGTGTGTATGTATTGTGTGAGTGTATATCTATGTTTGTGAATGTGTGTATGTATGTGTGATTATGTGTATGTGTGTGTGAGTATGTATGTATGTGTATATGTGTGTATGTGAGTGTATATGTTGTGTATGAGTGTGCATGTACGTCTGTGAGTGTGTGTATGTGTGTATTAGTGTGTATGTATGTGTGTGAGAGTGTGTATGTATGTGTGAGTGTGTATATATGTATGTAAATATGTGTATGTATGTGTGTATGTGAGTGTATGTGTGTGTGTCTGTGTGTGTGTGTATGTGTGTATGTATGTGTGTGAGTGTGTGTGTATGTGTGTATGTATGTGTGTGAGTGTGTGTGTGTATGTGTGCATATATGTGTGTGAGTGTGTGTGTATGTATGAGTATATATGTATTGTGTGAGTGTGTGTCTGTGTGTGTGTCTGTGTGTGTATGTGTGTGAGTGTGTGTGTGTGTGTGTGTGTGTGTGTGTATGTGTAGGCCAGAGGTTGCTATCAGGTGTGTTCTTCCATTGCCTTCCACCTTAGTTTTGAGACAAGGTCTCCTGTTGAACCTAAAGTATCCAGACTAGCTGGTCAGCCAGGCCTTGGGATCCCGTGTGTGCATCCCCAGTGCTCTGATTATAGGCATTCAGCACTGTTCCCAGGTTTACACACACACACACACACACACACACACACACACACACACACTCTTAATGTGGATGCTAGGGACTGAACTCAAGTTATCTCTGTCACTCCACTTGTACTGAAATAAACCATGGCAGCAAACGCTTCACTAAGATTAAAAAATACAGTGGAAAGCAATTGTGGGAAAGAGTCAGCATTAGCCTCTGGACTCCACACATGCGTGAGCACGCATACATGTGTGCGTACATGGACACATGAAGACACACTTGTAAACGATGTGATTGATACTTCCATTGATTTTATTTTCTCCACTTTGTTTTTTCCTTCTTTCAAAATACTCTACAGTGAACATGTGCCACCTGTGAAATAGGAAGAAAAAAAAACAACAAATGCCATTTTAAAAGTGTCAGTATCTGGAAGCACAGGCCTACATGACCAATGAGAGGGAATTCACTCACTCTGTGACATAAATTCTTAGGTTCCAAAGGGGTTCACAGCTCTGTGAATAAAACAAGCACTCGATAAATATTTGCTGAATCAATTAATAAATGAATTTGCTCTGGGGTTTCTTTGTGTGACAGGCTCCCTGGTGCATTGGGAATGAAATCAATTTACAAAACTGCAATTTGCACCCGGTGCTGATCCAGTGTGTGAAGCAGAGGCCAGCCAGCCAGAGATAGGCTCAGTGCCCACTCTCTTGTTGCACCAGCCTGGCCCTTTGCCCTTCATCTTGTGCCCAAACTTAGGTCCGTTTCACCAAAAGAGGGAAATTTGCCTGGTGTCCCCGCACATTAGCGTTCACACTGCACTTTTAGAAAGTAGGGCTGCTGCCAGGAGTAACAACCTGGTTAACAATCAGGTGGATACGGCCAGGTTTGCTGGTTACACATCGGTCAACCCAGGACTCTGGAGGTGGGAATCAAGGCAAACCAGGAGCTCCAGGTCAGCTTCAGCTGCACAGTGAGGCCAGGTTGGGCTACATAAGACCAAATCTCAAGGGAAAAAAAATTCAGGTGACTATGAAAATGTTGAAGCTATATAAATATCTTTGCATCGATGGGATAAAATGCCTGAGATAATCAGCGGTAAAACAGAAGAGGTGGGGTTGGTGAGATGGCTTAGTGGGGAAAGGCGCTTCACCTGCTGCCAGCCTGGTGCCTGAATTTGACTCCTGGAACCTATAGGGTGAGAGGGAAGCATGTAGTCAGTCTCTGCTTTCCACACATTTACACACATGTGCTTTAGCTCCCCCCACCCCCACACACATATAAAAGAAAAGGTAATAATTTTAAAGAAGACAGGCTTGTTCTGGCTCACAGTTTTGGGGGCCTCAGTGCATAGCTGGTCGCCATTGTTGTTTTTGGATCTGCTAGGGCAGAATATGGTGGTGTGTGCATAGGGTAGTGGGAGCTGTTCATGTCATCTTTTCTGGGACACAAAGAGAAAGAAGAGGGGGCTAGAAAGATGATTCAGAGATTAAGAGCACTTGTTGCTCTTGCAGAGGACTTGAATTCAGTGCCCAGCACCCACATGGTGGCTCACAACCGTCAGTAACCAAGAACCAAGAACCAAGGGGCCTGATGATGTCTTTGGAACTCTCCTCAGGCTCTAGGCTTGCATGTGGGGCATGGATACAGGTAGGCAAAACACTGCTACACATTAAGAAAAGTGAGAGAGAAAAAGAGGAAGAACCAGGATCTCGCTGTCCCCTTTAAACACACACTCCCATCTTCCTAATAGTGTCATAGGCTGGTGGCCAATCTCGTGGCACAGGGCCTTCAGCAGACAGTTCTTCAAACAAGAACAAAATCCAAAGAAACAAGTGGTATGTTTCCAGGGTTCTGTACACACACACACACACACACACACACACACACACACACACACACCACACACACACACACACTGAAGCAACTGCTTCTAAGGCATGTACCCTGGGGCTACCAACTAGGTCATGACCCTGAATACTGACAGAGCCCTGAATCTCCCTTTGAATTCTAACTCTCATCTCCTGGCAATGCTGGTGGTCAGACTTCCTGTGTTTATCACTGTGCTAAGTGGTAAACATCACTGTCTAATCTTGCCTTAAAATATACATATACGGATACTGTGCTGCCTGTCTGTAACCCCAGTGTTTAGGGAGGTGGAGGCGGGAGAGATTAAGAGGTCAAGGTCACCCTTGGCTACGTAGCAAATTTAAGGCCAGCCTGGACAACATAAAACCCTGTCTCAAAAACAAACAAACAAACAAGAGAAAAAAAAAAAAAGCAACAAAGCTAAGCAGACACTCAGTCTGTCTCCTCTTCTCGTCACGAGTAGCATTTCATTAACAAGACTGACCATACCTGTGTGTGACTGCAGTTTGCTTGGGCTCTTTGCTGCAGGATTTACTCAGATAAATATTGTGTTTGTGCTTTGCGGTTGGCGGGCCCACAGCTTGTGTTGACCTCGGGGTTCTTGTGGCCGTTCTCATTCCTGTCCTGGATGCAGGGTCAGCCCATGAGGCTCTGCGCTCTTGTGCATGTGAGGAACAGAACTGAAGTGGAGTTGTCAGCATACGACTTGACTTTCTTCGAGGATGAGACCCTTTCCAGTTCCTTCATGTCGTTGCTGACACTATTATCCCACATTTTGATTTTAGCCCTGTCTCACCAGTGCGTAAAGATGCTTCACTGTGGCTTGTCCTTGAACGCCCACAGTTACTGAAGGGTCCTCACAGCCTCCCCTGCACTTGTTAGGCATTTGGGTAATTTCTGTGGAGTTCTGGCTCAAGTCTTGTTCTTTCTGACTTTTTTTCTAGTGGAGTTCTGGGTATTCTCTAGCCACAAGCCTTTGATCTGCCGTATACATTACTGTGTAATTATTAATGTCAGCATCCGTTACATACAATCCTATGCTATTAACAACAGCGTCCGTCATGCGCGCGGCTGCTATCTTCTTCCCATGCTGTGCTCTGCTTACTTCTGCCTTTTGATATCTAGACTTTCTCATTTTCAATTTAGTTTAACTTTTCTGAAAAGGAAAAATTTTAATTTTATTTTAAAATTTCAATACATATTCCACATAGTGGAAGTATGAGCTCAATATATGTTTTTAATGATTCTTTATTTTCATTTGTCTCTCTGTGTGGCACAGTGGTACGCGGATACTACCAATTTGGCTGGTCTGGCTGTCTAGTGAGCCTGCTCGCTGCTCTCAGGCTTATTCATGGTTGCCACCTCTTCTTGGCCTATAGTGAGAGGTTCTAGCCTGCATATTGTGGCAAGGAAAAGAAATGTAAAGAATGAAAAATGAAAAGATGTAAAAATCCCACTAAAACTGGGATTATCTGTGGATTGCATTAAAATGGTCAAGCCAGAGGAACTGTGAGACAGATAATTCAAATGAGTCCTGGGTTAGGACTTGAGCTATCCTGTGCTCTCCTCGTGCAGCATTGCTTGGCTAGTTTCCTGCCAGCCTCATCCTATTGTAGATGTTTGTCCCATCTCTCCCTTAACAACTGTGTATAATGATGCTGTGTTTCTTAATAAATTTGCTTGGTATAAGTCATCAACTTGACCCGGTCCCAACTTTCCTATCTTCTCTATTTTCTTACTCCTATTCCTCACCTTTAGAACCTAGTCCTTAAAGAACTACCTGCTGGTCTGGGTCAGTATAGTAAGACCTTCTCAAAAAAATACAAACAAACAAACAAACCCAAAACAATCCAATCTTATTCCATACACAAAGGTAATCAGTCCCAGGTGGAATCAAGATCTAACTGAAAGACAAAACAACACATCCCAATATAAAGGAGTATGTGATCTCAAGGCCGAGGGGAGTAAGATGCAGAAAAACTTAATGGGTCTGAGGCTACAGTTCATTTGCTGGGCACCTGTCCAGCGTGACGAAACCCGGGGATCAGGCTGTGGCATTGCATAAGTTGGGCGTGATGTCCATACCTGTAACCTTAGCATTAGGGATGTGGAGGCAGGCAGATTGAAGGTTTACACTCATCTTTGGCTATATAACAAATTGAGGTGAGCCTGGAATACATAGTATCCTGTCTGGGTGTTGAGGGGTGAGACTAATGCTCAAGAAAAACACTAAAAATTTGCAAAATATGTGTAAGAAGATGTGCAATACATCTGGGGATGTATTGCAGTTGGTAAGATTCTTATAGTGTATGTACTAGGAATGAAGTTCAGATCCCTAGTGTCTGAAAAAGCCAAGAGAGGTGAGACACACCTACAATCCTAGTGTTGAGGAGGTGGCCAGACAAGGTGGTCCATGGGACTTGCTAGCCAGCTAGTATAGATGGATCCATGAGCTGTCAGGATGTGGAGAGCCCCTGCCTAAAAAGAAATGGTGGAAAGTTGATTGGGAAAGATACCTTAGGTTCAGCTCTGGCCTCCACACACATGGCCACCTACGTCTTCTCTCCATGAGTGTATACACACATGCCCTCCCCTACCCACCCCAAAAATACACCCTAAAGGTGTATTAAACTGAACATATTGCATCAGGGGAGGTACAGTGCTTTCTACCTCACTCTGTTAATGCAATGATTTCCAGTTGTGGAGACAATTTTTACTTTTATTTTGGAATAAGTCTGAATCAGCATGATCAGATCATATTCATTTGGGTTAAGTTTATTGGATTCAATTGGGTAATATTTAATTCTGGATTTTTCTATTTTTTCTACTGATATTTCCTTTCTCATAACATCTTTATTGGATTTTGGTATCATGGATAGTCTGGCCTCATAAAGCAATTTGTGAAGCATCCCCTCTCTTTCTCTTCTCTAAGTCAAATTTCTAATTTGCTGGTGAAGCCACCCGAATCTTGAGCTTCCTTTGTGAAAAGATGTTAAATTATGATTTAAGTTTCTGTAATAGTTTCTTTGAAAGTTATGAAACCTTTAATAGTCTATATTTTTTCTTGTGCCAGATATGGTAAGTTGTCCTTTCCTTTCATAGAAATTTTCAGATATGTAGGCATAAAAATTTATTCAGAGTGTCCCAAGTTTTTACTGTAGTCAGGGTCTGTAACAGTGTTCTCTTTGGTGCTCTGAGACAAAGCCATGAGTAGCTCAGGCTGGCTTTGATCTCTTGATCTTCCTGACTCCACCTCCCATGTGCCAGATGGAAGCCATGTGCCAGGACACTCGCTTCCCTCTGTCTCTTTAAGGAAGATTTATTTTTATTTTTGAGTGTGTGAGTGTGTGAGTGTGTGTGTGTGTGTGTGTGTGTGTGTGTGAGTATGTGTGTGTGTTGTGTGATGATGACTTGGAGAACAGAAGAGAGCATTGGATTACCTGTAGTTACAGATGCTTGTGAGCCATCATATATGGGTGCTGAGACCCTAACTCAGGTCCTCTGCAAGAGCAGCTAGCACTCTTAATCACCAAGCCATCTCTCCAGCCTCCTCGTCCCCCTCTGCATCTCTGTTTACTTTCTCAAACTTTTCAAAGAACACCCTTTTGGCTACACAAAGCACCTCTCTCTCGTGTGCTTTTTTCCTACCTTGTTATTTTCTGCTCTCATCTGCTTTATTTTCCTTGCTTCTTAATAAATGTTGAAACTAAGAATTGAATCTTTTCACTTTCTTTTTTTCTGTGCTGTTTGGTCCCAATGCCATGTGAATGTTGGCATCAGTGCCTCAGTCCTACACAAAAGCTGGCTGGGACCCTGCTGGAGAGTGTGTGAGTGTGTGGGTCCCTTGGAGGTAATCATATCCTAATAGCAATGTGCTACAATCCCCAGGGGAGGGAATGACCTCTCCTTTACTTAAGTCTTTTACATTTTCTTTAAATATTATTTTGTAGCTTCAAGATTTTTAAAGTCTTCTGCTAAGATTACTTCTTAGAAATTTATTCCTTTTGATTCTGTTATAAACACAATTATCTTGTTTTTCTTGTTTTCTTTTTCTTTTTGGGATAGGAACTTGCTTTGTATCCCAGACTGGCCTCAAACTTGCAGCAATCCTACTGCCTCAGCCTCTTGAATCTTGGGCCCATGGATCACACCTGGCTTTCAGAATTGTTTTCTTAATTTAATTTTTGAATTGTTCACTGGAAATGTATGACACAATTGGACTTTGTATATTGATCTTGTATCCTGCAACCTTGTTTAGCTCACATATTGGTTATCATAATTTTGTGTTGTTTTTTTTTTTTAAATGCTCGGTGGAATACTCAGGATTTTCTAGGGTAAGACTATCTTCTCTGCAATGGTAATTAGCTTCACCTATTCCTTTCCAAAATATATATCTCTCCTGTTTTGAGTCAGTTTTGCAAGCAACTGGGTACAAGAATGGACATCCTTGTCTCCATAATCTCAGGGGAAGAACACATAGGTCTTTCACCAAAGGGTGTAGTGCTAGTTCAGTTACTTGTTATTTTTCTGACATGTTAATTTAATTGATTTTCAGATATTGAGCCAACCTTACATTCTTGGAACAAATCTACCTTTGCCACAGTAAATAATTTATTTTGTACATGGATGGATTTGGTTTGCTAATATTTTCTTGGGATTTCTGAATCCTTGGTCATTACAGATATAAATAAGTCTGTTATTGCTTTATTTTTGTTTGAGACAGAGTCTCATGTAGCCAAGGCTGCTTGGGCTCTTAAATTTCCTGCTTCTTACTTGTGAGTTCTGGGATGGCAAGTATGTGCCTCCATACATGGCTTGTAATCCTCTTTCCTGTGCTATCTGTGTCTCACACAGGAAATGCTGGCCCATAGACTGAGTGAGAGGTACCCTTCCTTTCCTGTCCTCTTGAAGTCTTTTTTTCTTTAACTATAGGCAATGGTGAAGCTTTTTGGACTTAGTGTTTGTCTCATAGGTTGTTTTGACTATTGATTAACCTGTTCAGTGTGTTTACTTACTCATAAATTACTTGTGTTCTTCTGTGAAATTGTAATTTATCTACTTATTGCCATACAGTATTGGCATATTTATTTCTCTCAGGGTATTAGTAATTTTGCTTATTTTATTTCTGATTCCAGTAGTTTGAGCCCTCTCTTTTGTTCTCAACAGTTTAGGTAAAATTTTGTTAATTTTGTTGCTCTTTTCTAAAACTAGCTTTGGGTTTCAATGATTTTTTTTTCTCAATGAGTTTTGCATTCTTTGCTTCATTACTTTCCACCCTAACCTCTACTGTTCTCTTCCTTCTGAGGGCTTCAGGTTTAGTTTGCTTTTCTCTTTCCAGTCTCATAGGAGGAAAGTTAGATTACCCTGAGAGTTGGGTAAGCTCATCCTTGTAATCCTAGCAATTGCAGGCAGGAGGATCTCTGTAAGTCCCAGGTCAGCCTGGGCTGCATTGTGAGACTCTGTCTCAAAACAAAAACTTTATTTGTGATCTCTCCTTCTTCACACAGACATAGCGACCTTGCACTACTGTTATGGCTGCATCCTGCATGTCTTGGTCTGTGTGTTCATTTTTAGTCATATGAAAGGGTTTTGTGAGTTTTTTGTTGTTTTGTTTTTTGGTACTTATTGTTTGCTTTTACCATACAAATGTATTTCTAGGGATTGAATCAAAGACACAGAAAATGCCAAGCAAGTGCTCTACCACCAAGCTACATCCCTAGTCCTGTTTTTGCATTTTTCTTTGAGACAGAGTCTTACTAACTTTCCCAGGCTGTCCTCGCACTCACTCTGTAGCCAGGTAGCCTTGAACTCGTGGTCCTCCCGCCTCAGCTTTCTACACAGCTAAGTTTAAGGGCTTGTACCAGCAGGTCTATCGTACTGTAAACATCTTACTGATCAGATCGTCTTCAGAGTTGGATTAGCTGAACTACAGTGACATGGGAGCATTGTTCCATGTGGTTCCCTTTCTGCTTCCATTTTTTTAAAAAAGATACTTTGTTTTCTATATTACATGTGTTAGTGTGACAAAGCCAAGAAAAGTTGTTGTGACTGTCACTATTGACCATGCAGCTCAGTTCCTGTTCACACTTTTTATCTCAACAGATATATTTCACAGATTACATTTTTGTGGGGCTGTGGCTCACGTGTGGGCGTGGGTTCTGTTGGACTGAGTTGTGAATCTCCCATGTCTGTCCCCAAGGTGTCTGGAACCCCAGCTCGGGGTTGGCAGAAGCGTGGGGATTTGACTGAGTTCACTCCCTGCAGCGCTGCCTGGAGAACATCAGGCTGTGAGAAGTTGCAGAACTCTGCTCCAGGCATGGGGAAATCCCAGTCTTACGTCCCATGGGGGCAGAACTCTTGGCTTGGGGGTTTCCGGGGTCGAGGTGGCTACTGGGAGACCAGTGGTCTCAGCCCTTGGGCACCCAGGCGCCACTGGGAGACTGCAGAAGGACTGAGATGGGGGGGGTGTCATATGTGCTGGACCAGCCTGCAGCTGAGAGGGACGAGGAAGAGAAGCTCGGGCAGTGCCCCGCGGGGTGGATGAGACTCTTGGTCAAGGCAACTCGCTTGGCTAGGTCATGGCTGGCTTAGCTAGCTTGCTTGAGTTGGTGGGGCTCTGTGGCTGGATCGCAGAGAGGTCCTCTGGCAGGAGATTAGGCGGTGGCTCATTGGTTGAAGGCCCCCTCTATGGTTCTTTGTGGCAGGTCCCAAAGTCAAGAGGAAGTCCATGGTTCCAAAATGTTTATTGTCTTGGTGGAAAGTGGATAAAGCCATATCCCATGTCCTCAGGGCGGGCCTGAGGTTAAATATATTTTGTAAGGAGGAAGGTCTGGGAAGAAATGCTTAATTGGCTATGCCCTCTGGCCCTTAGGTATCTCATTAATATGGAGTTCTCTTGAGGCTCTGCGGCCTGTAGTCATGCCCTCTACCTGTGCTATGTGACCGAAGGCCACAAACTTTTCTTTGGGAGGAGCTGTGGATGGCTGAAGCTAAGTGAAAGGAACCAGGGCTCAGGAGCAAGGCTGAACTCCTACCATCCCATCAGGGTCACTGGGGTCCGAAGCAGACTCAACTGGGTACCCCACTGCCTCTCACAGCCCACCGCCCCACAACATTTCTCTTTAAATTTTATTATATTTATTTATTTATTTTGTATATGTGTACATACCACAGCACATTTGGAGATCAGAAGACAACTTGTAGAAGTCAGTTCCCTCATTCCATTATATGGGACTTAAACTCAGTCAATCCTGTTAATCCTGTAAGTTTTAGGAGTTTCCTGAGCCTTGTAAGTTTTATTTCCTGTTTTATGAGTTTCCCTTCCTTTCTAAAGGAAAGTATATTTGATATGGAGAAAACTGCTGCTCAATGGGCATGATACACATCTTTAATCTCAGTACTCTGAAAAAAAGAGGATCGCAAGTTTGAGACTAGGTTGGACTATATAATGAGACCCAGTCCAAACATTTTCTTATATTTTCTTATTGATATTCTCGGTTCAATACATTGTTCTCATCATACCTTTCTGTACTTCCTTAGGTACACATTCCCTCAGTTCTGTGAGCATAGAAATGATCACTTTAATGTCTTTTTCTGTTAATTCCAGCTTTTGCTGGCTCTCACAGTTTGCATTACTTGATTTTAAAAGCCTTGTGCATTATGCTTCTTTACAAATCTATTAATTTTTTACTAGAAATTTCAATTTTTGGATACTATACTGTGGGAACTCTAGACTTTGGTTCCCATATTTCCCAGGGACTTGTTGCTCTGATTTGGTTTGTTTGTTTGTTTGTTTTGGTTTTGTGATTTGCTAGAAGAGTTTAACTTCTACTTCCTAGCTGCCCTCATCTGGAACTTGGCCCTAGCAACAGGGGGACAGGATGGGAAATTCTGAAGGTCTGCTCCTCTGGGAAGAAAGACTTACCTTGTGAGCTGGGCTGGCAGGGAGCCCTGTGCCCTGGGATACAGCCATCTGGGCCAGTCTGTATCAGTGGTTGAGGCGAAGGTAGAAGGGAGCTACTGTGGACTACACTCCTATGCATCCTCTAAGTTTCCATGAACAGATGTTGCTTTGTTTGATGTTTTCTCTTAGGACCATTTCCAGTGGCTTTATTATTTTTAAACTAAGTATTTATGCCATAACAACTTAATCGCCTCAGACACCACACAGCCTGTCAAGCCTTGGGATCAGGCTGGACGTGGCTGCTTTTCTTTCTTGTTTGTATTGATTTTCACAGAATAATCACAGCAATCTCCAACAACCCAGCTTTGCAAAGATCCGATGCTGTCTAAATGAACATTGCCATTTAAAGCTCAAGTATAAACTCCTTCAAGCTAATTGTGTTATTTCCTTTCAAAATATAAAATACCTGTCTCCCTTCTAAATACTTGCTTTCATGGGCTAAGAACTGTGGGCTGGCTCTTTTGCTAGGCACATACATGGATTTTGTTGTTAGATTTTTGTTTCCAAGACAGGGTCTAACTCTATAGCTCAGACTAGCCTGAAACTCATTGTTTAGCCCAGACTGGCCTAGAACTCACGGCAATCCTCCAGTCTCAGCTTCTGAGTGCTGGAATTAAAGATATATATCTCCAAGTCTGGCCCTTTCTGCCGTTCCTGGTGGAATTGCAAACACCACCAGGGAGAAGCAACCCACACTAGCGTCTTCACTGTTTGCATCATTCCCAGTACACTGGGAGCTGTGCCTTAGTGAGCTTCCACTCTCTAGTGAACTCCTTTATACCTCTAAGAATATTCAAACAAACTCATCCTTATGTTTTTCTGTTTGAGCTCAGCAGAAGAGCTGGTTTGATCTTGTCTAGGACTGAGTGTAGGAGATGCCTTTTCAATTTGTAAAAATGCATATCTTCTATAGTGGGCAGTGGGGTAAGCGTAACAGTTCTTCTGTCTATGGAACACACCTTCCTGTGAGAACCGATGATTCTTTCATCTGGCAAAAGACAGTTTTGGGTATTCCTAAGTGAGATAATCTTGACATAAAACATTGAGGAGGCAGGCAAGACCCTTTGACTATTGGTGTGAGAGCCTGTAGAGAAGGATGTGGGAGAACATCTCCCTTGGTGTCACTTCCAGAGGAAGAGAATAGCACTAGGCATGATATGCCTCGTGGTAGGAATGGCAGCTTCAGGTCCCCTGATGAGTCACGTCCAGTTGGAGGTGACATAATGACCTTTACTTGTCCAAACTTTTAATAAACTTTGTTTCACCCTGTAACATGGTAACCCTGTGTGTTAGTTAGCTTTCTACTGCTGTGAAAAAAATAACAGGGGGAATGCCTCATTTGGGTCACACTTTTAGAGGTTTTTGGGGCCCTGACATCATGGTGGGAGCACGTGATAGAGAAGAACTGGTCATCTCATGGTGGCCAAGAACCTTAGAGACACAGGAAATGACTGGGCTCCCAATATGGCCTTCCAAGGACACACTTTCAATGCCCTGATTCTTCTCATCCACCTCCTAGAGGCTCCACTAACTCCCTACAGAAGCTGGAGACTTCAGCATGTGGGCCTAGGGGAGAGTGGGCACTCATGAATCAAACTATAACACCTTGTCTCAGTGGCGTGTGGGGGAATGCAGAGGGCTACTCCCTCAGGTGAGGAAGGTGCAGTTATGCAGCCACGGGGCCTGAGGTAGAGATGATGTGGAGATGCCTTCAAGAGAGAATGCCAGCACTAGCCCTGGAGGTCTCCTGGGGCTTGGAGACATCTACTGGGGTTTCCAGTCATATACATTTCAGTGCTTGGACCTTCTGCTTTAGCTGTTCTGGTAGGCACTGGTCCTGGGTCTCCTAGAAACTCCCCGGGGTTTCCCTGGTTGAGAAGTCTTAGTTCTGCTTGTTCTATCAGCCATGTCAGCCCTCTTCTCATCCATCCCCATGGAGGAGCTCAGCCCCATGCAAACCACCTTGTGAGATGCCATCAAACTCCAGGTCTTTATTGCCAGTAACGTAAGCATGACAACTTAATGACAACAGACAGGTGATTAATGGGGATACAAACAGAGAAACACATCATGGCGAAATTTCTTTGTCATTTCTGTTAGCAGGTCAGATCCAATTTTAGCACTGTGTGTAGCCTGTACTTTCCCACCTTAATCACACCCCTTTCCCATGGGGCCCTCTGGTGCATGGCCACAACACTGGTGCCTCACAGAGGTATGGTTC
Source organism: Rhabdomys pumilio (assembly GCA_030674055.1). Classification (NCBI taxonomy): domain Eukaryota; kingdom Metazoa; phylum Chordata; class Mammalia; order Rodentia; family Muridae; genus Rhabdomys; species Rhabdomys pumilio. The sequence goes on from JANHMN010000008.1 coordinate 25,508,071, forward strand.
AACTTCCTGATACTGTTTGAGTCAGAGATGTCCCTCAGGCATGCATTTGGACATTTGGTCTCCAGCGAGTGGCCCTCCTTCTGCAGGCTGTAAAACCTTTGCAAGGTGGGGCTTAGCTGGCAAAGTGGGCTGGTGGGCGAGGATGGACCTCGAGACCTGGCTCCAGTCCTTGACTCAGCACTCTCTGCTTCCCACTTCATGCTGGGATGTGATCTGTGACATGCTCTGGCCACCATGAACTTTGACAAACCTTCCCCACCAGGAAGGACTGTGCCATCTCAGCCTGTGAGCCAGCAGAACATTGCTGTTGGACTCCACAAAAGACAGATCTGGTGTGAACAGGCCTGGTGTGAACAGCCATGCATACTTAGTCATGCAGCAAGCGCAGTCCAGCAGTGTACAGTATGGGCAGTGGAGGAGTGACCTGGGCTGTCCTCACTCCACCCTTACAGCTGTACTCACAGGCATCAATTGCCTGGGCCTGCGTCCTCATCTGTAAACTGGAGAGTCAAGCAGAGTTGTTATGTGGGGGGTCATAGCTGGCACCAGCTGCCACAAATTAACACCTTAGATGGACTCGTTCTCTCTGTTCTGCAGGCCATGTGTTTGGAGTCAGAACAGCACAGCCAGGGCTTCCTAACTTCTTGCTGTGTGTTGTGTGGTCTCTTCTCTGTGCATACTTGAAGAGAGGGGGTGCTCCCTATAAAGGCACTAATTCTGTTGGATCAGAGCCCCACTCAAGTTCATGGCCTCATTTAACTGAAATTTATTCCTGATAGTTTTTTTTATCTCCAAATATAGTATGGGGTGAGGACATGGGTGTCAGTGTGAAATTTGAAGGGGACACAATTAGCCTAGCGTGGAGGATTAAGGGGCTGGCCCCAGTGGCATACAAGAGCCTGAGATCCATGCTACTGCAGTTATCACCTTCAGGCTCTTGCTCTTTCTCCCGTGTGCTGTTTCCATATGGCCTGAGACACTTCTGCTTATTAGCGATATCTGCTGTAGTCTTGGGATGGGAACTAGGGCTTGCATGCCAGGGTTTTCCTGGGCCTGTGGCTTCCCACCTCAGAATCTGCAGGTCTGAAAACCCTCTGAACCCAGCTTTCTGCTGCCTCCCCATTGGCTGTCCTGGCCAGCACCTAATGAAGAGAAAGGACCAAGAGGGACAGCTGAACAATCTTGGTTGGAGCTACTTTGCTCTGTTCCTCAGTTTGATCATCAGGAGCCTGACTTGAGGGTCTGCTGAGCCCAGAATTTAGAATCTGTCAGGGTGGGTGCCTGGTGACTGTGGGGGCAGTGGATCCAGGCAGTTCCTTGCTTGCCTTATGGGGTAGGTATCAGTCTGTGGGCTTCCTCCACCCCCCACTACTCTTGAGCATCCTCGACATATTCTCTGCTGTTCTGATGCCCTGTTGCCTTGGAGACCACTCACAGGCTTCCTGGGGCTGAGGACGGAGGAGACAGTTCTGGGGTGCTGGGAGGACAGAGTGACATCTTGGAGCAGCCCACAGGCCTGTACCACATGCCAGTCCTCTGCTTTCCATTGCACCGCAGGAAGACCAAGGCTGAGAGTAGTCCTGTCTGGCTCCCAGCCAGGGCAGGCTCTTCTAGCTGTTAAGGAGAGCTGGAGCTGTCTTCTGTCTTCTATGCTCTCAGTGGGCGTGAAGCCAGCCATGGCTCAGCTGAAGGGCCAGCAGGGGGCTACAGTGGTGTGGATTGTCAGAGCCTGTGGCTGTCAAGCCTCTCTTATGGTTTCTAGCCTTTTTTCACAAGTATACTTCTCATCATGGTACCTGCAATAACCGTGTGCTTTCCAGAGCAAGCCACACACACTGGCTTATTTATAACCCAAGAGATTGTTGGAGATGGAGGCAGAGGAGGGTGGAGTGCTTCACTGTTCTTATTTTATAAGTGAGGAAACTGAGGCACGGAGAAATCAAGAATCTTGTACAGCTAAGTATACAGGTGTATATGGGCCAAGCAGGATAATCAGCATTTGTTCCCCCAGGTCCATGGTGTACCTTTCTGTGACCTTAGCCACCCTTGGGCCATAGTCTTTGGTGGACATAGGCAGAGCTTGCAGAATAGGGCCTAGGAAGGGGGGAGGTTGGCCTTGGGATTCTGCTCCCTCCTGCTACGGTGGGCTTTGATGCTAGTTGCATCCCAGCCGTGTGACTCCAAGCTTTACTCAGCCTGGGCATGGCTGAGGCAAATCACCAGAGATTCCTTATCTGAAACCCAGGGTGGGGATGGGAATGGCGGTGTATTCCTTAATCCCAGCACTTGGGAAGGAGAGGCAGCTGGATCTGTGAGTTTCACGTTAGCGTGGTCTACACAAGGAGCTCTAGGCCGACTAGGGCTACCTAGTTAAGACCTTGTCTTAAAATCAAACTGAGCAACACATGAGCAGACAAACCATGGAGTGGGGCCATTGCTTGTCCAAGGCCATAAGCTTGAATGTGAGGTTGAATTTGAATTTACATTTTCTGCCTTTAGTATCTCTTGCCAGACTTGGGCTTGATCCTGGGTTCCATGTGGCCTGGCCTGGCTCAGCCCTTAGAGCTCCTTAATCATGCCCCATTTACCTTGATGGTGGCAGACTCCATCATGGCCACTCGGTGGGTAGTATGCTCTCCCCTTTCTGAGTTCTACCTCAGAAGGGCTCCAGTGCTCCCTAGCTGCAGCCAGAGGGGCCAAAGGTGTCAGATCCTCTCAGCCTGTCACCTCATTGCTGACCAGCACTGTGGCAGAGGTTTTGGCAGGACCATGAGGTGGGGTACATAGGTCAGGATAGTATCAGAGGCTTGGCCCAGGAGACCAAGGGACCTTTGATCCTCTCTAACGACCCTTGAAAGACTATCTTCTCCTACTGACACCATTGGGAGGATCTCTTAGTAATCCAGGCACTTACATGTCACCTGCCACCCCCAGTTCAGCAGAGCTCTGGCTATTTCTGGCTATTTCTCAGCTGGGGCTACAACAGTAGCCCTTGTCACAGACACCTACCCATGTACAGTCTCCTCCTTACCCACCCTTCTCCAGGTGCTTTGAAAAATTTTAACTAACTTTATTTATTTATTTACTTAAGGATTATTTATTTATTTTATGAATAGGAGTCCACTGTAGCTGTCTTCAGACACACCAGAAGAGGGTATCAGATCCCATTGTGAGCCACCATGTGGTTGCTGGGAATTGAACTCAGGACCTCTGGAAAAGCATCAATGCTCTTAACTGCTGAGCCATCTCTCCAGCCCTTAACTTTAATTTTTTGTTTGCTTGTCTTGTTTTTCAATACAGGGTTTCTCTGTATACCCCTGACTGTTCTGAAACTCACTCTGTAGACCAGGCTGGCCTTGAACTCAGAAATCTGCCTGCCTCTGCCTCCCAAGTGCTGGGATTAAAGGCGTGCACCACCACTGGCTGGCTTAACTTTAATTTTTAAAAAACGGGGTCTTATGTATCTCAGGATGCCTCAAATTCACTGTGTAGCTGAAGATGACCTGAAACTTCTGATCCTCCTGCCTCCACCTCCCCAGTACTGGGCATGCACCATGCTCTGTTGAAAGAGTGCTAAGGGCTCAAATCGTTTTGTAGGAGCTAGGGAAGCAGTCTGTTCACATAGTCCCATCACCAGACCCTGCTTTGGAAAACAGTCCTCAGGCCGAAGCCAGCCTCAGAGCTGCAAGAACCGGCTCTTGCTGCCTCTGCTCCTGCTTTCTGCTCCACACAGAGGCTCACTTAACTCTGAACATGCCGTGGTCTGCCTTGTGACTTCCTGAATAGTCCCTTCCTCCTTCAGCGGATAACGGGTCCCCTTTCCTGAGCTCTGCTAGAGACATTTGTCATCTGATCCTGGGTCCTGTCTGTTCCCTGATCAAATCATTTTGTACCAGGAACAAGAAAACCAGTGAGGCTCCCCAGGCTGAGAGCAGAAGGCATGGATCCACTTATCCCAACCAGAAAGATGGTGTCATCTCATTATACAGGGGAGGACCACACACCTGGTCCTCCTGACCTCATCACGCTGGCATACGTTCAGCCTGGCTTCTTGCGTTCCTTGAGAATTGTCTCACACATATTTCTAGACTCCAGATTTCTGCCTGTGAATGTCTGGAATGTGGCTAAGGAGACCAGCCACTGAAGCCAGGCCACAGATTTGCTTACACAACAGACTGCAAACATTTTCTTTTTTTCCATGACTGGCCTGGAAGTGTCTCTAAGAGTGGGGTTGGGAGAGGGAATGTCAGTCAAGCAAAGGAAATGAGGAATGTCGGAACAAACCTGGAGCTGCTAGTCCCTGGTGGCACCGTCCCACCGTCCCAGGAAAGATACTCTGAAGTGGCACTACTAAGGTGAAAACGGAACCCACGTGTAGAGACAGCTGGGCACTGGGGTGCACTACATTCTGGGTGCAGCCAGGCCTGAAGTGAGCGGAGCTTCAGTTGTTGACACAACCCTTCCTCCCTCCTCAGGCTACAGATGTGTCTGAGTTGGAGTCTGCTGCTTGTAACAGAAAGATGGACCCGCACGTTTTTGTGGTGGGCAGGGACAGGGCCTGTGTGGTCAGGGTCATGTCCTGTGTATGGTGGTCACCTGGCTGTGCCTGCAGACCTACCTCCTCCCTGTCTCCTCTTCAGGTCCATGATTCGATTCTTTCTCTCTCTCTTTGGCTGCTGCCCTTCCTGATTGAGGTGGCCACAGTTTCCATCTGTGGCTACATCTGGCGCCAGATCCTCTCTTGTTTTTCCATCCCCATCAACTGCTTCCGTGGCCAGATCATGTGTCCTGGTTTCCTTGCAGGTAAAGTGGCCACTTAATTTGCTTCTGACCAATGAAAGGAAAGGGAGACTTTCCTGGGGCAGTCAGAAATCTGGCTTTCTGGATAAATTCATAGTCTCATAAGAAGTTTTTCTCTTTCTCTCCTGTCTCTCCCTTTACATCTTCACCTCCCTGAGGGTGGAGTCCAGGATCCCATGCATGCTGAGCTGGACAAGCAATGTATCTGAGTGGCATCCAGTTGCTTTCAGGTGCTGTAGACATGTCATATCTGAAGTCACAGTGGCTGCAGAATGGCTCATACCAGGATGAAAAGCCACATGCTTGCTGGTTGAGCGTCAAGGAAAAGACCTGATGTTGTAGTACCGGATATCTTGGTTGAGGAAATAGAGAAACCAAGCTGGGATTGAGCTCAAAGCTCCCTTCCTGATGGCTAGTGCCAGAAAGTACTATGCAAAGCTGTTGGGGGAGAATTGTCACCAATTGACTTATTCAACTTCAGACTCTGCATGTCACAGGAGTGACCAGCCAGGCAAGAGGCAATAGTGGCAGGTCTGTTACAGGAGCAATCATTTCTTTCTGACTAGAATTAACACCTACCCCACAGGATGGGATTCAGGTCTTGTACTGTAAGTAAAGTCAAAAGCCCATGAGGGAGGCCATAGGTCCTAGTGTGGGAGAGAGAGAGAGAGAGAGAGAGAGAGAGAGAGAGAGAGAGAGAGAG
>JANHMN010000008.1:25513583-25528847 GCA_030674055.1 Rhabdomys pumilio
GAGAGAGAGAGAGAGAGAGAGAGAGAGAGAGAGAGAGAGAGAGAGAGAAGAGAGAGAGAGAGAAAGAGAGAGAGTATGGCTCATTGGGAAGAGCAGGATCAGTGAGAGGGAGAGGGAGGCAAGAAGATCACAGGGAGGAGGTGTATATATTTGAAATACATTAGGTATAATTGTGCCAAAAATGAAATCTATTGTTCTGCATAATTAATATATGCTAGTAAAATATTTTGGAAAAGAACTAAGATTGATCAGAAATGAAAGTTCAGGGTAAAGAAGAGAGAGAGGCAGGGAGGTGGTCTAGGGGGGAGAACATCAGGCCCAGCTCAGGAGTCCTACCTCTGAAGGCTATCAGGACCCCTGCTCCACATTCCACAAGCTCAGAGCTCCAGAGGGTGGGCCCCACCTTCTAGGGGAAGGGCACCCAGAGGGCAGAGGTCTAACTTCCTGAGTCAGGTCTGTCCCCAGATGCTACAAAGAGGACATGAGCCGCGCGTGGCACACGTTGGCTCCCGTGTACTTGGGAAAGCGTTGAACAGGAAGTGAAAGATCTCCACACTCGCAGTGTCTTCATTAGCCTTGCAAAACTTTTTCTGTTTTATTTGTTTCAAAGAACTGGGTCTGGTATTTATTTATTATTTCTGCAGCTTTTAAGTTCTTTAATTTATTTATTTGCTTTTATCTCCGTGATCGCCTCTCTTCTATTTTCTGTGGTGTGTTCTTTTCTTAACGATCTGAAGTTGGAAGTCTCATCTGTCCCTTTTGTGTGAGTATGAAAGAACTAGAGAAGAAAACCCTGGAGTTATGGGGGAGGCGCCCCGGGGCCACCCTGGCTGGGTGTGCTCGGGGGCTCTGTCCTGCTTGTTGACTGAGAAGTCTGCTATTTTGTTTTATGTCCTCCTTGACCTATGTGTTATTTGAAAGAGTCATTTTAAAACCGATTTTCTTCCTGCCTTTTTTGGTGTATGTGTGTGCATGTGTGTATGCATTTGTGTGGTACATGTATATACACATGTGTGCACATGCCAGAGGTAAAAGTCAGGTGTCTTCCTTGACTGTTGTTCAGCTTATTCTGTCTGTCTGTCTGTCTGTCTCCATGTGTATGTGTGTGTGCGCGTGCGTGAGTGCTTGTGCATGTGAGCATGTGCTCAGGTACCAAAGCACACATACAGAGGATGAAGCACAGAAGACAACTTGCTGGAGTCAGTTCTCTCCTTTTCACAATGTGGGTCCCAGGAATTGAACTCAGTTCATAAGGCGTGATAGCAGGCGCCTTTACTCACTGAGCCATCTTGCAGCTTCTAGCTTATTATTTGAGGCAGTCTCTCACTTGAACCCAGAGTTGCTGATGTGGCTGGTGGGCTACCCAGGCTGCTTTGAGGATCCCCATCTCCTCCTCCTGAGTGGAGGGAGTACAGGCCACACCTACTCAGCCTTTCTGTGAGTGCTGGGTTCTTTACTCATTCAGCCCTTTCCCCAGCCAGTCTTCCTGTTTCTACAAAGTGTTTGCACCCAGCTTTATCATATTGTGGTTAAGACTGTGGTCTATGAGAGAGCCATTCCAGCCATTTGCTTTTGACATTTTCTCTGAAGCTGACCACAGAAGAGACTGGTAAAGATGCTCGGTGGACCTTGTCCAAATGGCGCGTTCTTGCCTGGTGGGCACAGTGACAGATGTCGCCTGGTGGTCCTGTCTGTTCATCCAGCACTTGTTTTTGTTTGATTGCTATTTCACAAATGAGTATCAGAGAATTAAAATGACTCACCATAATCAAAACAAATCTCCCGTCTCCTAAAGTTCTGACATTTGAAGAATGCCTTTTGTTACTGTGTAGCTTAGGATATTGAAGCTGGAGAGCTTTGTTTTTGTGAGACTTGAGGTGCCTACTATGCTGTCTAGGCTGGCCTGGGTCACCTGGGATCAATACATCTCTTGTCTGCTCTGAGTACTGGGACTGCAGGAGAGTGACTCCACACCCATGCCGGCCTGAACTCGGCTGATTGTTAGCTCCATGCCTTGTATTGGTGGGATTCTGTTGGCATATGTCATCTATGCAGTGAGGTTGGGAATCTCGGTTTGTTAGGAGAAAAACACACTTGTGGGGGAAGCATCTCACACTCTCTAAGTGGACGTGGGTGTTGGCATCATCCGTGGAGACCATCACACATCTAATGTGTGGGCTGTGCCTGATGCTGACATAACCCCAGCTTTTTCTTGCTTAGACAAGCAAGCACTCTCTCCCACTTTCCCTTTCCTGCTGTACCTCTGGATGTACCTCTGCTTGCCTTCTTGGGTTTGGAGCAGGGAGCTGCACAGTGACTGCCTGCTGTGTCTTCCCATCTCTGAGGGTTTTTTCTCCTTTCCTGGGAGCTAGCTGTGCAGCCTGGAGGTGCCCCCTTCACATTGTCTCTCCAGGAACCTCATCCATCTGAACAGAGGTGCTATTCCCTGAGCTGGGAAGGGTGAGGCGTTTCCCAAAGGAAGGGCTAGAGAAAAGTAGGTTGAGGGGAGGCATGTAAGAGAGTGGAGTGGAAGGGCGGTCAACAAATGGATGGAGTTACGCTGAGGACGCCTTCAGGCAGCAGTGATGGCGGGGCAAAGGCCAGTGCAGGGTCACTGCACATGAACAAGGAGGTGTGGGAACGCAGTGGGAGCAGCAGCCTCAGTGAGGCCTTGATCTCAAAGGTTGTTTTGAACACACAAGAGGTGCGGGTTGAGGGAGAGGGGCTAAACCCTTATCCCACAGAATGGGAACCTAGAGCGGCTCACTCAGAGATGTGCGAATTGTTTTCCTGTCTCCGGTTGGTGCTGCTAACACAAAGGGTATGCCTCTGTGCCCATGCTTTGGGCTCCTCTCCTGCCAGCCCCCTCCACTCCTCTCTCTTGTCTGTGGGACTCCGACGCCTGGACAGGCTGATAGGGCCCCAGTTCTGTACCTGTCAGACTGCGGCCGCCTGCTACCGCTTATCCCTCTTATCCACGTCGCTAGCGCTAGGGCTGCTTCTTTGAGAAAAAGTAATTTATTTTCTAATTACGAGAGACGATGGGCCTGAACAAAAGAAAGGCAGCCTCTAGCACAGTCAGCAGGGCTGAGCAGGAACTGGCAAAGTGTAGGAATCAGGGAAGCTAAGGGTTCCTGGAGCTTCCAGCTAGCAGACAGGAGATGAGGTCTGACTCCTGCCCCTCACTGGTGGCTGGGGGCTGCACGGGGATGTTTGCACTGGGAGATGCTTGCCAGCTGCAGCTCCAATAACCACAGACACTGGGTTAGGAAACACCTCATCTCTTTTTCTCATATTGATATTTTACTTTGTTTTATTTTATGAGTGTTTTGCCTGCATATATATCTGTTCATCACATGTGTGCCTGATAACCAGGGAGGCCAGGAGAGGGTATCAGATCCCCTGGAGCTGGAGTTACAGAAGGGTGTAAACTGCCATGTAGGTGATGGGAACTGAACCCTGGTCTTCCGGAAGAACACTAAGTGCTCTTGACCATGTAGTCATCTCTCCAGTCCCTACTCTGTTTCTTGTAGAATTCTCTCAATCTTCTGTTTCATTTTCTCCCCAAATGTGCTCTCCCAAGGGAAGGTGCCATCTGCCACCTAGGGGATTGCTTGGGGGAAAGGGACAGGTACTGCAGGCTCCATGGTTCAAACAGGACTCTGGGTATCAGCATGGATCTCTTCTGTAGCTTTACTTTCCCCAGGCTCCATCCACGTATCCAGCCCTCCATCTGTGCCATGTAGAGAATGACTCACAATGGCTGTGATACAATGGGGATGAGTGAGTCCAGCTGTATAGCAAGGAACAGTAAAAGAACACAGAGCAGTGGATAGATAGCAAAATGGCATTGGAAATGGTGCTCAGACGATCCGGCTGGGAACTCGAAGTGGTCAGCTGGAGTTCCTGATTGAGAGTCTTGGTGGAGGGTCCTCTCCATGGCTGAGCTTGTAGCTTCTGGGTTCTACCACAAGCATTTTTATACTATGGGGTAAACAATAGTAGTAACACCTTGGATGGAAATGGTTGACCATCTAGCTGGTCTTAAAGACAGTGTTTTTAATACTCATAGCTGCTTGCTAACTTCTCTATTTGTTATAGAGTCTGGTGCCAGCCAGACCCAGGCTGACAGGCAGTCTTGGAGGACATGTGACATAAACATGTTTGGGCCTGAAGTGGTAAAGGATCAACCTTACTTCCAGAGACAGTTCTTACTGAGCTTAAACAACATCTAATGATTTACCAATATCTTACACCATCCATCCATCCATCTATCCATCCACCCATCCACCCACACACCCACACACCCATCCATTCACCCATCCATCCATCCACTCCATCCATCTATTCATTTATCCATCCACCCACCCACCTACCCTATCTGTTTGTTTGTCCATCTGTCCATCCATCTATCCATCCATCCATCCATCCATCCATCCATCCATCCATCCACAGGAGTCATGAAGATGACAGACCCAGGATACAATGCACAGACTCTGGGTGAAGAATGCACTGTCCTTCACAGGGAGGGGTATCAATAGAATATTCTCAGCTCCCCAGGACCTGAGGACCATCAGGAGAAACTGCCTTGCTGAGGACACCAGCTTCCCTTGGTGGCCCAGACCCTATGATGGTGGTTGTGAAGCAGAGGCTTAGTCACCACAGCCTGCTTTGGGGTACTCCAGTTGCAAAAGTACTCTGTGGCAGCCAAGGCTATCACTTCTCTTTGTTTTTCCATATGTTCCTCCTGACTTACACAGGATGACTGAAGGTCCCCCTTTCATGTACACCTTACCACAGAGCTTCCTATGGGGACCAGGCCTACTATGGATGTTGCTGGGCTTTTGCAATTGTTCAATGATCTCAAAGGAATGAAAGACCTGTCTCAAAGGTGCCCAGATCTCAGGGGTGATCAGCCTCACTTTTGACTAGCTCTGTTTGGCTTAGGTAACCACTCCACAAAAGCAATCACTGAGGAGAGGAAGAGTCAGGAATCTATTGGCTGCTTCCTGGGCCCCAGTCACCCCAGAGTTAGGGAACTCAGCTTGTGTGTGTATGTATGTGTGTGTGTGTGTGTGTGTGTGTCTGTCTGTGTGTGCGAGTGTGTGCATGTGTCTGTGTGTTCGTGTTTATGTGTGTACATGTGTACATGAACCATGTGTTTTGCAGGTTGTGAGCATGGCCAGTAGTCAGGAGGGCAGCCGTCCATCCCACTGGAGGCAGATTCTGTGCCACCTGCCAGAGGCCACAGCTTTTCCAATTAGTCACCAGGGTGACACACTCCAAATCAAAGTGGACACTCCAAATGAGCCAATCAATAGCTCCATTTTCCCTTGCTGCCTGGGTGGGGGAAAGAGTGCTAACTCATGAAGTCAGCCTCTCTCTCTCTCTCTCTCCCTCTCTCTCTCTCTCTCACCATAAAAAAATCACAGAGAATTTCTCAGTTGTCCTTGGTGCTGACAGGTTCTCTTCCCTCCATCTTGGCCTTGGGATGTTTAGGAAGTACCTGTAGGGCTGAGTGCCTGGGTACCTGGGCACTAGGTAAAAACCTTCACTGGTAGAGTGCTGCGTGTCTACCATGCACAAAGGCCTGAGTTTGATCCCTGGTACCTCATAAACTGGGCATGGTCCATACCTTTAATTCCAGAAGTTAGAGGTAGAGGTAGAAGGGTCAGAAGTTCAAGGTCATCCTCAGCTGCAGAGTAAGGCTAGCCTGGAAGAGAGTGGGAGTGGAGGTCCGTGTTTACCTCTGCCTCTAAAGGGGAAGGTGTTCCATTTTGCTAGGACAGGGCCACATATCCCCTGGAGCCAAGGAGTTCCCCTCTCTACGTGTTTCCTTGCTTCTGAATGGCCAGTCTACCCCTTGTCCCCAGGCTAGTCCACCTCTCTCTTCTTTATCCTAGAGGCAAGATACCCATGGGGAGCTCCCTCATCCTACCCCTCCCTCTTGCCCTCTTCCCCTGAATCTTTACCTCTGACTGTCTCCTCGGGTCGCCTGGTGGCCATCTGTCCCAGTAAGCCACAGTCCAGCTCAGCATCCTCCTACATTTCCTGCTCCCCCATACCCTGAAAACAGCCCCAGATTTTATCTGGCCACAGAGCTGGGAATCTGGGTGTAGTGACCCCTTCCCAGGCTGGCTTCTTCCTCTGTCCTCTGTCCCTTATGGCTGCCCCATGTGTCCAGTCTCCATTTTTCATCTGCACAATAGCCACCACCACTCCTACCTTCCACTGTTTGGGCTTCACACTCTTTGTGTGTGTGTGTGTGTGTGTGTGTGTATGTGTGTGTGTGTGTCTGTGTGTTCTAATTCACAAGGAAGTCCCTGCTCAGTCCTGGTATTCCCTGCCTCCCTGCCTCACCTGTCCTCCATAGCTATGTTTATGGTCCTACAGCTGGAGAGGCTGTCTCCACCCCCAGCCCTCCCGTGCTGTCCCTGTGCTGGAAATTGCAATCTGTTCTGCCCATTCCCCAGCTCCCCAGCATCCTTGGCTGTCTGAAGAGTACACCCAGCCTCCTGCCCCTGCTGAGCTAACCCCAGTGGCTGATTCTGCCTCTGATCTGCTAAGCACATGAGGACCTCTGGGGTTGACCTGATCCCCTTCTCTGCCCTGCACATTACCGCTTGGGCTTGACCTGTGTTGTGGGCTGCAGTGTAGTTCCAGTCAGGTCCCTGTCAGGCTCCAGGGGTTTACCTAATCAAGCTCTCCTATCCTGCCTCACTCTTGTGACCCTGGCTAGCAGGGTGGGATGTTTCTAGCCACCAGATGACCTAGGAGCTATGGCCATATAAGCTAGTAGCCCACTGGTCTGCCAGGAAGCTGCCTGGGAGCTCCTTACCTGTTCCTGAGTGCCTGTCCCATCCTGCTTGGTCCCTGGCCCCTGCTTAATTAACTCCCCTGGAGCAGCCAGCTGTTTCTTCTCTCGATCTCATCCCAATATTTTTCATGTCTAATCCACCAAGGAGATCTCATGCAGGCTTTGAAGTCTCTGGGCACATGGATGAAGATGTCACCCTGGCATGCATGTTGTGTTTCCTAATGAGCAGAGGTTTGCTATGGAGCTGAGATGAAGGAAGCACTCCCCAGCCGCCCCTCTGCCTTGGTGGTACTCCCGATTCTGGTCTCCCAGTTCCACCCTCTCTGGTCAAGACCCCATGCTCAGTGACCAGGTTCAGGGACCCCGAGGAGGCAGAGGAGGAGTTGCTGCAGGTCAGGGGCAGGCCAAGGGGAAGAAGGCCCCCAAGCAAGGGGGATGACGTTATGTATGGACAGAGGGGCAGCTTCTGAGAAGCGGGCACGGTTCCTGATGCAGCCAGACTCTACCCCCACCCCATGTCTGCATCAGTATCCCAGGACAGGGTACTGCAAGAGCGGGTCAACTCCACACACCGGCCAGCTTGTGGGGCACCCTACTCACTGCCACCTGCTGGAGTCAAAGCCTCCCACCCCTGGTCCTCCATTTCTTCATCTGAAAGATGGGACTGGTTTGGTGAAATATGGCAGGCACATGCCAACCTAAGTATTGGAGGTTAAAAGAATGTTCCCGTAGTCAGGTCTAGTTAGGGGTCAGGCCTAACTAGGGTCCTGAGAGGCTTGGCCCTCTCCCCGACACTGTTGGCTTTGCTGTGACAGTTCGGCTGTCACGTTGCAATGACCCTTCTGGGTACCATTGAGGAAGGGTAGATGAAGTCTTTGAAAAAGCCAGTTTTGGGGGTGGTGCTGTTGCCTCTGCACACCTCTGGTCCCCTCATGCCATTAACCCTGCCATTCTTTCAGCCTAATGCCACCTTCAGTGAGTGCCAACCATCAGCCCAGGCCCTGTTCTTGGGGAACTCAGTTGCCATGGTGACACCCAAAAGGTAGACAATAGATCTGACATCCGAGTTGGAATGGAGGCCAGAGGGCTGGAGAAGTTCCCCTAGCCATGAGGTAGCTTGTCAGAGATGAACTCACCATCAGACTCAACATATCCCAGCTGGACTTTGGAGTCCAAGGTCCCCAGGCTGTGTCTCCAACATGTGGTGGTCTTCTCTTTGTCAGTATGGCAGAGTCAGCATTGCCTGCTGGGTGCTTCTGGTTTGGAATGAAATAACTGGCTAATCAACACTAAGTGGGTTTCTTAAAGGCCAACGGGAACAAAAGGCTTGTCTCCCCCAACTAGCCATTGAGTGGGCCTCGTGGGGCCTGGATGATCGCTGCTTAGGACATATCGGTCAGGGAGGTCAGTCTTTTGGGTGGAACTGACAGACTTCCTGCAAGATGCTAGAGTCCTGGGACTAGAGACAGCCTGGAAATAGTCTTGGGAACAGAATGAATCCCAAGGGAGGCCTTTGTCTGTGGGGTTCCAGTCAGACCTGAACTCTCACAGGTAACCACTGTACCCCAAATATTCAGTTCACTTTTTTTCCAGGCACCACCTTTCAATTTTACAAACCTTCTCAAGGAGAGATTTCTGTCATGTGTCAGAGACTGAGATCAGAGAGGTTGGGAACAAGGCTGGGGCTGCACAGTGCTAGTGTTTTTTCCCCTCACCAAACAAGTAATTTGGGCTTGATCCCCATTCAACAGCTTCCATTTTGAGGGTGGGGGTTAATCAGAGACAGCTTGCATGGACCCCAAGAGCCTCTGCTGGTGCTTTTACGATGTTGGTATAGATTCTGGAAGGATGCTGAGAGCTGGGCCTTGATCACTGTCCCCTGTGCCTGCAGTGTCCGGGCTCCATCCATAACCTCTCAGGACAAGATGAGTCGATTGCAATGTGCTGCCTGTTTGTTTGAGCTCTTCAGTGTGCTGGGACAGCATGGGTTGATTGACAGGGAGTGAAGGGGATATTCTCTCTCTGATAATTGAAAATCAGCAGAGTAACAAGCTGCAGCAACAGACTCCAGCTCCTGACTGATGGCTGGCTCTGTCCCCTGGCCACATGTTAAAGAGCCTGCTTCACCTCCATTTGCTTCTGGTAGACTTTTACCCACTGGCCCTTGGGCCCTAGGACAAGTTAGCAGGGTTAGGGGCTTAAGAAATGGGGTATGATTGTGCCCATTCTGTTCAGTGGCATCTTTGACAGTAGCCTTGGCCAGCTGCTATTCTCTTGCCACCCCTGGCAGGCTGATGGAATGAACCCCTCAGAAATGTCCACCTCTGGAAAACCATCCTTTGGTCGGTCCTCACCCTGCTTTACTGGCGGGTCCCTCCCACCCCCGCCACACTCAGACACTCCCCAGTCAGGCTCTCCACAGGCTGATCCACACTCTTTCCTTCTGGAAGCTGCTCCCCTCTCAGCCCTGCTGTTCCCCCTGACACTCCCACTGTTGTCTGACCTCATCTGTGACCTTTCCTCAGCCTGCCACCCACAGCCCTCCTGACTCAGGCTGTGCCATTCCGCCTGTCACATGTTGCCTGCTCCCTGCTCTGGTTCCCAAACACTGAGTCATTGTAATTTCCAGAACACCTCCCTCTGTGCCTTCTGCATCGAAAGAGCTTCGGGCTCCCCAGGGAGTGGGACTGGCTGCCTCAGGCTGCCCTACTCAGAATCAGAAACGGCCTTATGTTCAGCACTGTACCTGCTGACCACCCTCAATTCTCTGCAGAGGCAAGTTCGTCCGAGCTAACCCTCCTTGGAATTGGCCTGGGCCCAGTGGACACACAAAGAGATTAGGGGCAGGAGAAGGCTAGTCTTCTCTCTAGTATAAAGCCTGGACTGAGCAGGGGACAGAGCCTGAGTCAGGGCTTCTACCTACTTACAGATTCTTGTGATCCAAAGATATGAGGCTTCTGTTGGCAAGTGGATACAAGTTCAAAAACAAAGACAAACAAAGGAGACATCAAGAGAAGAAATTGGTATGACTTAAAATAGCAGGGCAAACCAATCAATGAAACCATGAGAGCAGGGACTCTGAAGCCAGAGTCACTGGTCCTGAGAGAATCCACCCACTGTCTGGGGAGCAGCAGCATCCTCTCTGTGTTCTCATCTGCATTTTGTGTCTTACCTACTGGGCTGGGGATATGGGGTGGCAGAACTGGCTTTTGCCTGGCTCACTGAGATCTTAGGTTCGATCCCCAGCATCTCCTTGCTTCCACCTCCTAACACCATTACACCAGGGTTTAGGGACAAAGCGATGGCAAACACAGATGTACCATTACAAAGAACTACAGATGGGACCATGTGTCGCTACAGCGACACCTTTCAGTACGTGCATGTAAATTAACAGGGAAGGGGCTGAGAGGCACCTGTGTGGTGTGGCTGATATTTGCCACAGTTTGGGGAGATAAAGATGGTGTTAGTGAGAGGCAGAGCCCAGGACCAGGATTTGATGCTGGTCACCAAGGGGGCTTTACCATACCTGTATTTTCTTATGGAGAGGAAGGATACAATCCTAACCTTTAATGGTAACAACCACAGGGCAGCAGGGTGTGGTCCTGCCTGGGAAGGTGGACTGGGAAGACACAAAATCTCCATAAAGAATTTTCCAGCTTGAGGAGCTGGGGGGATGGCTTAGTGGTTAAGCACTTGCCTCTCAAGCATGAAAACTGGAGTTTGGATCCCTAGGACCCAAGTAAATGCTGGTTATCCAAGGCAGCCTCTCCAATTTCAGTCTAAAAAGGTGGCAGTAACCAATACCCAGAGCAAGCTAGCTTGAGAGACTAGCCATATCTATGAGCTCTGAGTTTGATTGAGAGCCCCTACCTCAATGATTAAGGTGGAAGAGCTATCAAAATGACTCCTGACATCAGTCTCAGGCCTCCATACACAGGCACACCCACATGAGCATGCACCCATATGAGTGTGCCCCCACACATGCAAGCATACATATACAAACATGCACATCACATTCAGATGGAAATGTAAAATGGAAAACATGTTAACTAGTTTGCAAAAGCATCTCAGTAAGAAAGAATTATTAGAAACTGGGAAATTCTTCAATTTGGGAAATTGGAGAAAATGTGCTGTTTTTCTTATGACAGAGACCACAGGGGGCAGAACTGAAGATCCTCTGAACACAACACAGTCACTCCAGTGCTGTCCGGCTTTGGGGTAAGGTCCCTCCTTTTCTCATGAGCTCATGGAAGCTGGAGGAGGGGAACTGTGCGGCTCAGCTTCACAGCTATGGACAGCACACGCTGAACCCCAGGCTGTGCCCCATCTCCTCCACACCCCAGTGGGCAGAGGGCAGCATTAGTGGCTTGGATGCTGGGCAGCAGAGTCCATGTCTGTCTCTGCCACTGACTTCCTTTGATCATTTTTATTCTCGATAACAAGCAGAGCTGAGCTTTACCCAACACTTAGCAGCCGCATCTCATTAATCTTGCAATAACCCCATGAGCCAGGTCACGCTAGATTGATTGCAGAAATAGATCCAATCAATGCCTCATTCCCCTGGATGCCCTCGCCTCTTCGTCATGCGATGCGCGGTCTTCCGTGAAGGGGCGGCTCCACCTGTCCCCTCCCTGGCTTAGACCTGGCCTGTCACCTGCTTTGGCCAGCAGAACGTCACCAGGTGATACTTGGGGACTAGCCTTGATCTGCAGAGACCCAGTCTGTTCTCATTGCCTCATGGGTCTGCCAGACTCCTGTGAGAACAGCCTAGCTGGTTTGCAGGAGTGGAAGAGACACTGGCCAAGCCATCACCAGTCACTTGAAGGAGCAGCTGACTGCAGAAGCCAGCGTCACACAAATAGCTACATGCTGACTGTGTGCTGCACATGCTATGACTTTGCCTTTCTATCACTTAGGCCTCTGGCACAGGGTTTGAGGGTCCACATCCTGCCTGGCCATTGTCTCCACATGCATCCCTGGGCTCTGGGGGAGACTCACTTGTGAAGATGCTCTGAGGAGCCCCATGGTCTCCCCACCCCTTACTTTCACTTTGCTTGCCTTATTTCTGCAGGTCAGGCCGATTCTATGGAATCAGGTTGGCAAGAATCAGGACTTTCCTGAGTAATTATAGGATTAGACATCCCCCTCGAAATTAAATGCTACCTCTTACCTTCCAGAGAAGACTCCCACCCCCCACCTGCTACCATGTAATTATCTGGTGAATTACTCTACGGAGGTCTCACGGTAATTATGCCAAGAGTCAAAAGCCAGCAATTGTTCCAGTCATTACAACGAGGAATTAGCTTTCATTGTGTGAGCCTGCAGTGCCACAGCTGGCGCCAGAGCCACAGCCTTAGTGCAGGACCATACCTTAGTACAGGCTCAGTGCTGGACAAGCGAAACCTGGGTCATAGCCCCTAGGCAACCCCCATCCACCAGCCCCCTGGTTCCCAGGAGGGATATCTGTCCCCGTGGCACTGGCTACTTAGAATAAGGATCCCAGGGATTTCCTGCTTCATTTGGTGCCATCACCATTGAGGATTTGAGGGGTCACAGTCATAACTGATTCTCCGCTAACACTAACATGAAATAATGACACTGAGAAGAGTAAGCATCTGTTTAGGAAGCATTGGTGAGCAGCCTTGGAGATGACCCAGTCAGCGTTTTAATTAGGTTTCTGCTGCTGTGATATAATACCACAAGCAGAAGCAACTCAAGGCAGACACCTGAGGCAGGAACTGAAGCAGAAGCTTTGGAGGAACACTGCTAACTGGCTTCCTCCCCATGGCTTGCTCAGCCTGCTTTCTTATAGCAGGACAGAGTCATCTGTCCAGGGGTGGCATTGGCCACAGAGGGCTGGTGCTCCCATATCAATCAAGAAAATGCTCTGCAGATGTACTCACAGGCCAGTGTGTGGGAAGCGTTTTCTCATTGAGATTCTCTCTTCCCAGATGACCCTAACTTGCATCAGATAGTAAAAAAGAATGTAACCAGCACAGTTGGTAAAGTGCTTACTGTACAAACATGAGGACCTGAGCTGAATTCTGGAAACCAATATAAAAAAAACAAAAAAACAAAAAAATCCCCCCAAAAACCAAAAACCAAAACAAAAGCTGGGAGTGGTGGTATATTCTTGTAGTCCCAGATCTGAGGAGGAGGAGACAAGGGGATCTCTGGGACTCACCAGTCACCCAGTCTAGCTTAATCAGTGAGTCTCATGCCAATGAATGACTCCATCTCAAAACATAAAATGGATGGCTCCTTAGTAAAAACATCCAAGGTTGACCTCTGGCATTTACAGGCATGTATGTACTGCCCATATTACACATATGCACACACATAGTCACACACTCACAGACACACTCACATACAGACTCACACACATACTCATACACACTCTCTCACTCACACTCTCTCACACACACACTCACACACACACTCACACACACACACACATACACACATGAATGAGCTCACACGAGTAGTGACTCGTGCTAACAGTCATTTATTCTGAGCATGCTCAGAATGACATGCTATTAATATATAGGAGGGTGTTAAGACTTAGGGTTCATGGTCACACCACCCTCAAGCTCTGTGTTTGCTTCCTGCCCCAGTGTCTCAAACTGCACCGTTGGGTGTGTCAGGATTAAACCAACTAGTAGACACCAGTGTTTTGTGGCGGAATCAGGTGCAGAGTAAGTGCTGGGGTAAAGTGTGCTGTACAGGAGCTGCTGTCTGAAAGGTGCAGCTCAGGGTGGGAATGGTCTCTACTTGGTCATCTGCCAGGACTGGGAGGAGTGGTCACAAGGTGACCCAGTGGGAGGTGATATGGAGAAAGAGGACTCTGATGGGCAAGTGCCTGGGGCTGACCTGCCACTTTCAAAAGAACTGAATGGGACAAAGTCTCTCTGCTTGATTCCCCACAAAGCTGTGGCTGAGACCCCAAGTATGAGGTTCTAATCTCCTGCGAGCACAAGATTGGCTGGATCTGCTGTGGAGACAGTTCTGGAGTAAGCCCCAGGCCAGAGAAACTAGTAAAGGTTGAAAATCGTGAACCAGAAATGGGAGGAGCAGAGAGGACTCAGAACGTAGGAGGAGAGCCATGCATGTACCTCACTTCAGTAATCTAGTTCCCTAGGTCAAGCCCTGACTCTGTAGCTTGGTGTTGTGGGAAGGTAACTTTGGCTGACTGAGTCCTTGAGCAGAGACCTGTGTGTACCTCTGGAGGCTGTTGAGAGAATCCAACATGCATGCAAATGATGCATCAAAAACAAAACAAAACAAAACAAAACAAAACAAAAAACAAAAACCCTCAGACCAGGGTTTACACAGACAAATCCAGGAGTCCCTCTGTCCCTTCCAGTCTGGATCTGATGCACAGTAACCTCTCAAATCCCCTGCTATACGTGTTCCCATTGAGTCTGTCCAGGGAGGAGGGGCTACCCCAGAACCTGCTGGGAGTGGACTTCTGGCTTGTGGTTCTTCTTTTTCTCAGGCCATAGGTCCCCACTCCCAAGGATACAAAGATAATATGGCATGGTACCGTGTTGTCTTGTTGCCCAGTTGTCCTGCATGCAGGGCTTTGTTTCAGCCTCCTTCTTCTCTTGCCTCTCTCCCCTCCCCCATCTGCACCTGTCAATCTTGGGCCTCCACTCTCCTCCAGAGCAGGGACGTTCTGAGCTGCCTGTGGTCTGCGAATGGCAATCTGAAGAACCCCGCTGAGCCACGCTCCCTTTCAATCCACTCTCCGCTCCGTAGCTGCAGCATTGTAGTCTGGCTGAGACACGGACTGAATGAAGCAGCCGCTCAATTCGAGCCTGCTACAAAGGGAGTATTTTGATGTTTTCATTTCTTTCTAGTTCAATAATTCGAGAAAACACATGGATTCAGTGCTGGTTCCAACAGGCTCTCTAACTACTTTAAAAACTTTGTGTTGGTTAAAAAGTCCATAGGAAAAGGGAATCGATCTACAGTGAGAGCCTTGGGTGGGGGGGGGGGGGGCAGCAGCTTTGCCTGGGTGCTCTGCGACCCCTCCCGCTCTGACCTGGATTTTGCCTTCAGTCTAGGGAGCTATTATCCTTGTGTCTTACCTAGGCCAGGGAACAAAGAAAAGAGGCAAACATGGAGATTCCGCACAAGTGCTGAGTTGCTCTCCATGGTCCTGAACGGGCCCAATGACGACCCCCCACCCCCATCCCCAACATGTCCCCTCTGGTGCTCAGCAAGAGGCCAGCGGCTCTCAACATCTTATCCGAGTTGGGTATTAGGGACATATCTTTCAAACAGAGACATCCTGATTTTTCAGCTTACACTATCACCAGGACACAGCCCAAGAAGAGTCCTTGGGGGAGCAACTAGGCTATTGGAGAGAGCACAGAGAAACAGGCTAGCCCATAACATGGAGATGGCTAGAGTACTCTCCAAGGGAGAAGCCTCTGAGGAGAAGA
>JANHMN010000008.1:25528857-25562350 GCA_030674055.1 Rhabdomys pumilio
TGTGTGTGTGTGTGTGTGTGTGTGTGTGTGTGTGTGTGTGTGTGTGTCTGAGAGAGAGAGAGAGAGAGAGAGAGAGAGAGAGAGATATGAAATGGGGGTGTTATATCTGTGCTTTGAGGGGTGGTTAGGGGAGCAGATGCTAGGCCCCTCCCACACAGCTAGCTTAGTGCTGTGGACAAGGGACTGTCCATTATATCCTTTGTGCTGGGTCCCCCATATACTCTCAAGAAGGAAACCTTTGTGAACCCAGCACGCATCTTGCCCTCTCTGTGAAGTGTGCAGGCATATATAGATACACGGAGTGTTTGTTTTATAAAGATGGGATTGAGTGAATGTTGCACACTTATCTCCAAATTGCTTTTCACATTCCACAATACCTTGTGGAAATCTCCTGAAGCTCCGGGAAGAGGGTTAATTAAACTCTGCAGGCTGCAGATATTCCACTCGTGGCTGTGACATCACCTGCCTTCCCTGTCTTGCCCGTCAGTCCCCTTCCAATGTCGCCTCAGCCCCTCTCACAACTTGTCCCACGCCACTGGAAATTCAGCCTCTTCACCCAGCCTGACTCCCAGACTCTTCACAGGTCTGTCTGTGGGACTTCAGGGACCTGGGGCTGAGTCATGGGGCAGGGCTTGGCCTTATAGTAAGGGGGTCTAGGAAGGCTTGTGGCAGTGCCCTGGGTTAGGCACCTTGAGCTGATTAGGGACCTGAGCTCTGTGTAGAGACCCTGTCCCCAGAGCCTTCTCCTGTCTTTTGTGTGGTGGGTTCATATATGTGAATGTACATGTGTACACATGTTTGTGGAAGTCAGAGGACAATCCTTGGTGTAGTTTCTTAGGGTCTGTTAACCTTTACAGCTCACCCCCCAACATGATTTCTCATGGCCAGGAACTAGTCTATTACCCATGACCCTCAGGAATCCACTTGACTGGACTTCCCCTGCACTAAGGTTATAGGCCCATGACTGTACCAGGCATTTAAATTTTTTATTTTTCTTGTGGGTTCTGGGTGTTTCAGGGCATTGGGTACCTCAGGTCCTCATACTCACAGAGCAAGTTCTTTGCTTAGCCCTGCCTCATCCCTCTTGATCCCGGGCCCCACCCTTGGGCTTTTATGTTTTCCACTACAGAGCACCCCCCCTGATCACAGCCATTCAGGATCTGTATTGCCATGCCCCTATTGCTGGACCCATCCATTTTCCTTTCTCCCCCTCTCCAAGCCTCTGGAGCCTGGAGACTCCACAGCTGGGTCCTTCTGGAAGCAGCTAGGGAGAAACAAAGGCATCAGCCACAGCAATGGTTTCTGGTTTGCCCTAGGGCCAAGTCTCTGCTCTGTGGGGGAGGGGGTTGGGGGAGGAGTAGGGGTGAGGGTAGGTGTGGGGAGGGGGTGTGGGGGTGTGGGTGGGAGTGTGTGTCTTGCTGTGGACATTGGAAATGCTTCCATGCTTAGAATTCTGGGATGGACCCCAGTCCCTCATACCCACTCTACCCTGCCCTCAATCTTTGCTTCTATTCAGCACTTCTGAGAAACACAGTAGAGCCTTACTGGGCTCCACTTAGACCAGTAAGGTTCCCCCCTTAGACCCTCCTAGAATTGCTTGTTTTAGAGTACCCTCTATGTCCTCAGATCAGAGATCTCAGTCTCCACCTACAGATAATGTGTCCCACGAGTCCAGTATCGGGAGGTAAACAGGGCCACTTCTGGAGCTGTCAGCTTTGCTGTACTTTGATTTGAGGGTGATCTGGGTTTTTTGTGTGCGACAGTGAGTTTCTCACACGACTGGAAATAGTTTCATTGTCAGAGAACCTACACAATGTAGATGAGGGGGCAAAGTGTCCAGACAGGTGTCAGGTGGATGAGAGGGTTAGCAGGCTACTGGCTACAAACCTTCCAGATTAGAGCTGTGGATTAGATCCACACCCTCCATGTACTGATATTTTGTTTTTTGAAAAAGCTATTGAGTTGTGAAATATTTCCATGAAACAAACCTGAGCTATCTGGATCCTTTAAAAAATAAAAAAACAAAAAAACAAAATAAAAAAAAAAAAAAAAACCAGAGAGCTCACCGAGGTTGCATGAGGCAGGTTTACTCTCCCATAACGGGAGCTGCACTGGCTCCAAGCTATCTCTTGTCATTGTCTTCTCCAGTCATTTCACTCAGTAAAACACTGCAGGATAGGGCTGGAACATAGGGGGATCTTCCCAGGCCTCAGGCAGAGAGGCCCTCTGAAGCTTAAATTATCCCTACACACACACACACACACACACACACACACACACACACACACACACACACACACACCACCCCGCAGAGAGGAGAGCAGCCCAGGCACCGTGCCATATAGAGGAATCTGACCAGCTGCCTAATTTTTAGTGGCGACACCACAGTGGTTGGTTGAGGTTCCATTCTGTCCCTCCTGTCCTTTCTCTGGGCCTCACAGTGATATATTCCTCCCCATCCCCCCATGCCCGCATCCAGGGCTGGGGCCTGGTGGTGGAACGGCTCTGCTGCTGCTGGAACCTTTAGGGGCGGCAGGGGGCGCTCCTGGGCCGTGAGAACTCATTCCGGCTTCAGGACAAAAGCTGGGTACTGTTGGACTGCCTGGGCTCCAAGCTGGGGCACTCAGCAGCTCAGAATTGGTTCTTGCTCCCGTGTTATCTTGGTTATTTATTTATTTATTTATTTATTTATTTATTTATTTATTTATTTATTTATTTATGTCCTGCCTCATTAGTGGCCCTGGCTATATGCGTCTCCCCTCCCTCTCAGACTTGGAGTTCTATTACTGTCCTTAGGCTTCTCTGTCCTCTCTGCCTCAGGATCATCGCTCTGTCTTCCTCTTTCTGTACAAAAGGAGTTAGTCCAGGGACTCAGGGGCAATAAATAGCCTTGAGTGGAGTGGCCAGTATGAGCCTACCGGGATCAGCAAGTTGAGACATACTGACATACCTCTAGCCCTGTGCAAGAGGCTTTCACATTGTAAGATTTTTTTTTTTTTTGATGAGGACCTAACTGGAGCCCCTCACACCCCAGGCAAATGCTCTCTACTGAACTGTATACTCAACCCCAAGTTACATTAGATTTTTTTCTATTAATTTATTCATTATTTAGCATGTATGTGCACATATGCAGGTATATGTAGAAGTCAGAAGGCAACTTGTGGGAGTTGGCTCTCTCCTTCCACCAAGTGGGTTCTGGGGATTGAACTCAGATCATCCAACTTGGTGGCAAGCACTTTTACTCACTAAGCCCTGTAGTCAGCCCCCAAATTACATTAGAAAGTTATTTATTTAATTGTCATTATTTCATATGTGTGTATGGTGTGTGTGTGTGTGTGTGTGTGTGTGTGTGTGTGTATCACAGTGCACATATAGAATGTGAAGGTCAGAGGACACTTTTAGGGAGTCAGTTTTCTCTTTCTCTCTTTATAGGAACCAGGGATCAAATTTAGGCTTGTGCAGCAATTGCCATTGCCCTCTGAGCCGTGTAGCTGGCCCCCAATTATGTTTTTATACCACTGTGTTGTTGGGGTTCGGCTCACATCCCCCTTTCCACCAACAGTCGACTCAAAGTGATGACCACCTTGAACCTGTTGGCCAGAATGGGATCAAACACCTTGCAAGGGCTCCCCAAGGCTGCCCAGCAAGGAAATGGGCTCCCTGGGATCTGAACTGAGGTCAGATAAGGAAACTTCCTACTGGCTTTCAGTGGCAACCACAGCCCCACAGGCCTGGTCCAGGCTCTCAGCTCTATCCCTTCTGACAGTTACAGTTACCTCTATACTTGGGCCTGGCAGCTGAGACAGCACATATGGCTGCTCAGTGAGGCTGTGCCCCTGTGTCACTGCTTACAGAGGGGCAGATCCCCAACCTCAGAAGAGGGTCTCCCCAGGCCCCTTGTCCCAGACAAGGCTCCCTGCAGGCAACACTAGCGAGCACAGCAGCCCTGCAGGGCGGCTGCGGTCCAGCTGGCTAGGCTGCTGACTGCAGAGGGAAGCTATGCTTTTGTTCTTGGATTACCAGCTGCCGCTTGCACAAGTGCAGCCACACAGCTGCTGGGGCTGGACCGTCTGTGGCAGGTTTCCTCACCTCTCTGGGCCCAGTTGCCCCATTTGAGACCCAAGGGTGGGGTCTGGCTGGACCAGCTCTGAGATGAGCTTCTGGCCTTGACATTTGATGTCAGCTACTGTTTCTTTGGTGTCCTCGGAAGATTTTAAAAGAAAGAAAGAAAGAAGGAAGGAAAGAAAGAAAAAGAAATCTTTTTACAACCCAAAGAATGAAATTAGCATCATTTGGCAATTAATGCATTTTTTTTCCCCAAGACTCAACTCTTAAACAAAGTTCTGAGTGTTTGACTTTGATTTCAAATAGTTGGCTGTCAGGAGGAATTACATGGCTCCCAAAGAAACACACAGACATTATAATTAAAGAGATGCCAATCTTGACAGGTAGTCGAGAGGAGAGGGGATGCAATGGCGAGAATGGAGAGGGGAGAAGGATGTTCTGAGCCCAGTGGGGCAGGACTGGCAGAAGAGGAGGTCCAGTCATAACCGGACAGCACAGCATAACGCCTTAGACTCTGCAAGGCCCCTGCAGTGGCAGGCTTTATTACCTGCATCGCAGAGCGGTGATCATTGCCTGATTTTAGCCACAAATTCATATATAATGCAACGGACATTTTTTCCCAGCTCCAACCTGAGCTAAGCCCCAAAAGACACCTGAGCTCTACCCTCAACCCAGCCTAAGCCCTGCTCCCAACCAGGCTGAGCCTAGCTCCTGACCCATACTAAATCTCACTCCTAACCCTGGGGAGGCTCACCTCTGACCTATGTTACCTCCTTCCCAACCCTGACTAGCTCCAGGCTGTCCCTGACCCTAGGTCAGGCTTTCCCAGCTGACCCAGAGACAAAAACCATCACACTGGACCCAAGATGGATGGCTCTGTGACCAGGGCAAACCTCCCCTAGCATAGGCTCAGAACTATGCCACCAACCGGAGAAGGAATACAAGAAGGGTAGCTAGAGGGATAAAGAGAGCAGGGTGTACGGGTTCTAAGAAGAGTGGAGGCACTGCTCTTTGAGGGCTCTGTCCAGGTTGGGGGACAGGGGCTGGGTGCTCTTAGCCACTGCCTGGGGAATCTATGACCTGTTTGAGGAAGGCATATGGGCTGGACTCTTATCATATGCATGCATTTCATAGACTAGCCCAGCCATAGGCTGAGGTCCTGCCGTGATGAAGGCCTCAGTGGATGTAGGGGGTCTTCCTCTTCCCCTCTGGGCTGCTGCCCTCCCTCCCCTGCCCCACCTAGCTTCCCCTCTGATAGGCACCTCATTAGCAGAGTATCTGTAAATAACACCAAAGAGTCGGAGTTACAACAAGGTAGCTCATTAAAGCCACGTCGCTGCTTCACTTCCCAATTAGTGTTTCTGCAAGCAGCTGCCAAAGCTGCCTGTGACAGGGCACCTTGGCATGGCATGGGCCTTCCAGGGCGATCACCAGGGAGGCTGCAGACTGTAGAGGAAACCCTCTACCACCTTCCAAGTCAGAATCCCGGGTAGCCATCTGCAAGCACCATGAAGGGTGGGCACAAGTGTCCACCACAGGGAAGGCCAGTTGTTCGGGCAATTTGTGAAGGTAGCTTAGATTCAGGCTTTGCTGACAACGTGTCTCTCCACTGACCTGTATTCTGGCCAGTCCCTGTGGTGTTTTTAGCTCTGGAATTCCACTCCAGATCATGTTGTCACAATTCAACTATAGTAGCTGGAGAGATGGTTCGGTAGTTAAGAGCACGTATAACTCTTACAGAGCATCTGTGCATGTTTCCAGCACTCACAGGGCAGCTCACAACCCTGTGTAACATGAGTGCCACAGGATCTGACATTCTCTTCTGGCCTCTGTAAGCACCAGGTACACATATATACATACATGCAGGTGAAACACTCATACACATAAAAATGAATTTAAAAATCTTTTTAAAAACCTCACCTGTTTCTTGTCTTTCCTTGTAGTTTTCTTCTTCCATATGGGCGACCTGAGGTTTTCCATGGCAGCTTTTGGGGACAACTTTTGTCCCAGTGGGTGCTGAAGGCACCAATGACTGGGGGGAATTTAAGTACAGAGAGAGAAAAAAGAACCTTCAAGAGAGGACAGGAGACAGAGGAGTGATGTCCTCAAGACAAGCCAACTGTTCTTTGCCTTCGCACATACGAGGGAACAAGTCGAAAAGGCTTTGACCACCTGGCCCACATGAAACCGCTGGAATGCGCCGCCGCACAGACCCTGAAGACCTGGGCCAAGAACCCTCTAGAGCCTGTCCTAGAGTTGGGCTGAAAAGACAGTGGCGCTCACCTGTGCCAGTAAGATGAGGATGAAGGGATGCCCCAGCCCACCCTACCCTCTGTACAGCCCAGCCCACTCCCATCTTTCTCTAGCTTGCTTTCGATCCCAGCTCTGCATGTCCCAGATTTTTCTTTCTGCTTCACTTTGGGAGGGAAACATCTCCCAATTTCTTTCCCTCTTTCTGAATCGATAGCTTAGCTGGGCAAGGCAGAAAATGAAATTTACACTCAATGGTTTCCACGGCAACCAGGGTGCTGGGCCTCTCTCTCCTGCTCTCTGGGGTATGTTCTTCCTGAGAGAAAACAGGTGTCAGAAGTCCACAGCTTGAGAATGGGGTGGGGTTTAAGCAGAACTGAGATTGAGCCCCATCCCAAACCCCATCTTCTGGCTCTGAGTATGAGGGAGAGATGCCCTCCTTCTCCACTAGCTCAGGAGAGAAAACTTCAGGAACCATTGTTTTCAGTTGGCCAGAGTGGTACCTTCTGTACCTCTGGGTTTAGGTGGGCACTGTGATAAGTGCTGGAAGGTCTTTATTTATTTATTTTTATTTCAATTGTTAGAGGAAGACATTATTGTTGTTTTGTTTGTTTGTTGTATTTTTTTTCTTCAAGACAGAGTTTCTTTGTATAGCTCTGGCTGTCCTGGAACTCACTTTGTCGACCAGGCTGGCCTTGAACTCACAGAGACAAATACTGGGACCAAAGGTGTGTGCCACTATGCCCATCTGGGAGGCATTATTGCTAATCTACATGCTATCTCATGGGGAAAACAAGTCCTGGAAATATTAACCTTGTACCATGACGCAGAGTTAACACCCTGCAGAAGGGATCCTGGGACTGGGATCCGTGGTCACAGTGGGAGTGTAGGATTCCATGCTTCAGGCAATCCAGAGATACATAGACTCACTTTCCTGCTTCTCCAGTTCTGTGGATTAGACAAGGCTGAAAGTCCCCGTCTGTAGCCCTTTACAGTTGGAGTGCATGCCGTGCATGACATCTAAACCACACTTCTTTAGCTGAGCACCGATTTGAGGGGTAAACAGTGTCCACTGTGCAGGCACAAAGCCCTTAGGCGCTGGGTGCAGCCTGGTATGCAGCAGGTCTCAGTACTAGTGGCTGTCCCACTGGCCACTGGGCTAGGAGGTGCCCAGAAGGAGCCAGTCACCTGCTCACACATGCCATGCTGTGCGTGGCAGGTACTCTGAGAGGCACCATCTCTGGGAGCCCAGAGGAGGCAGCTGTGAGATCTGGGGTCCAGCTGTAAGATCTGGGGTTCAGGAGGTTTTCTGGGGAAAGTATGGGGGGCAGCCAGGACAGAAGGCACTTGAAGCAGAGACTGACAGAGGGAAGGAGTGAGTTTTGGAAATCTGTTAGAGGAGTGTGGGGTGGGCTGAGATTCAGGCATACTGAGTGGCATGTGTCATCTCTGCCCACACAGTACCCATGCTGTTTCCACAGCTTCTTCCAGAACTCAGACTTCTCAAACTGTCCTCAAGTGGGTTTCCTGGGGTTGGTACTACCCACTAAGTGTATGAATGGGTGCACAAACCAGTATCAGCCCAGGGGAGGCTCACGCTATTCCTGCTGTTGTGATTGGTCGGGAGATGGGCACAGACCTATTGGTCGATAGCTCTTGCTCTTTATGAACTAACTACCTGGAAACCTCCTTGGCAGGAGTGAAAAGGCTGGACAATCCCAAGCCTGAAGCCTGAGTGTGCCTTCCTGGGAGTAAGCCCTCCTGGGAAGAAAGCTAACACAGAGAGAATGAGTCTTGGATGTGTTCCTGGGCCCATCCCAAAGCCCAAGGATTTCCTGGCACAGTATATCTCCTTAGTTTCACTCATATTTGTGAGGTCTGGGATCATGTCTTTAAAGACCTCATTAGACCAGAGGGCAGAGAGAGTAGCAGACATTAGGGCATAGGTCTTATAATCTCAGTGAGGGGCTCTGACTGAGTGGAATCCTTGCTTATAAGATGGTGCGAGTATGGGCAGTCGGGCTTTGGGAAGGTCCTAGGGCAATAGAGGACGGAGACTTGGCATAGGGACAGAAGTTTGATGGGCAAGTGTGGGTAGGCAGGCAAATTATGTTAGCTTCAGACCCCTGTTGTGACAGATCACCTCAAACCCAGAGAGGCCAAGGCTGAAGTGGCACAGAGACCCAGTCAAGCTGTCAACTGAGGGACTTTCTGTACAGTAGTCCTAGCTGTGTGCAGTCTGCTTGGTCAGTGTCCACAGGCTGCCTGGTCCCTGTCACCCTCTTCAAGCTTCTGGCTCCAACCTTGGCTTCTATCTCTGGATCTTTCCTTTCTGATTCTGGTGTCCAAGAAGCACCTTAAGATGGATCATGTGGAAAGGTTAGGATGGCTCAAGACCTCAAACCCAGCCACACCTGCAAAGCCTCTTTGCAGTTTAAACTGGTAAGTCCTCAGGCCCAGTGATTATGATATAGACATTTTTGGTGGGCATTATGTTACTAACCACATGGGAATTGAGGTTGGAAGACAGCAGTGGGCAGGAGATACAGGGAGAGGCCGAGGGTCTGAGCATAGAGGGACTTATAGTGTGTAGGTTGGGCACTGATTCAAAGCCCAGCCCTATGATCTCTGGGGAGTGGCTGCCTGAGGCCACTGCCTACATGGTAACCTTTGATGAAGCCATTACTGAACCTACCCTTACATTGCTGTTACTATCTACTGGGTCTTCCGGTGACCCTCATACTAGGCTTGGGTGGCATTGAGAGAGCCTGCTTCCTTGTGATTGAGGTTTGAGATCCAGAATGGATAAGAAAACCCAGACATGGCCCTGACAGCCCTCTGGTAATCCTTCTGCCTCTCCCTCCTGCCCCAGAATGCTGATGAGCATAAGAGACAGTCTTTGTGGGGTTGTCCCTGTGGCTTTGTTTAGACTCTCCTGCTGAGACGGCCAGCAGCTTCATTCACACCCTCCTCCTCATTGTATAGCTGAGGCACATGGACGGACAGAGCCAAGGTTGGAGGCAGAATCTTGAAGAGGGTGACAGGGATCAGGTAGTTTGTGGACACTGATCAAGCAGACTGCACAAGGGCAAAAGGACTCTCCTGAGCTACAGGAGAAAGAAGAAATGTAATATAAGCAAATCGTGGCTGGGCTTAAAATGGGCGTATTTAACCAGTTGGGGTCATGGTTATGCTGACCTTCACTGTCACTATGGCAATGTGCTGTCTTTATGGTTTTCAAGAGTGTAACTTACATCTGGGTGGTAATTCTCCTAAGCTCACTCCATATGAACTGTCTGTGGGCCCTCACCTTCTTCCCCTCCCTAGCTGTTACAATCAGTGTCTGGGTGAATATCCATCTATGTGATGTTTGAAAGGCTAATGTCTTTGACAGTCTTCAAAAGGGTCCTCTGAGAGACTAAGCGACAGTTGTGAGCATTGCTTGCCTGGTCTCCCTCCTGTCCTAGGGCTAGCAGTTACAGCAGGGAATCTCCAGCCACACAGTCTCCTGCCATAGTGAAAGGTCATATGATGGACACTGGGCTTGAGTACCAAAGAGGATGACACAAAACAGTTAGGTGAGGACCAGGCTGGTCTTGGCATCGATGTTCTTTCTGCAATACAGATGTTATGTGCCCGTGAAGAGGGGTTGTTGTAGTAAACATTATACTGGGGGTGTGTTATACCCTGTGATGCTTTGAGCATGCTTGGCCCAGGGAGTGACACTATTAGGGGATGTGGCCTTGTTGGAGTAGGTGTGGCCTTGTTGTAATATATATATATATATATATATATATAATATATATATTAGAAATGTGGAAGACTGAAACTTTTGACTAGAAAAATTGTTGATGCTGTAAGTAGACCTTAATAGGCCGTCTTCACAAGAGACTGGGATACAGGAATGCTGAGAGCCAGGAGGACCCAGCTCAAGAGGTTCCAGGGGAGAGCGATGTTATCAGCTAAGCTGGAGACAGTTCTTGTGATATTTTTCACAAGAATTCGAGCTGCTCTCTGCCATGTTCCAAAAACTTTCCTGTGGCTAAATTGAAAAGTAATGGACTAATTTCTTTGGTGGAGGAGATTTCAAGGCAGCCTGATTGGCTCTGTCGTGTGGCTATTAGTAATCATTCTTGTGCAGGTCTACAGCGAAAAATAACGATTTGGGCAAAAAGAAACACAAATTGTACTGTTTGAAGAGAAAAGAACCAGGGAACTTACTGCTGCAGCCGGTCTCTGGTACTGAAAGAGATAAGGAGATTAAAGCAGGGAAGGCCTAATCTTCAACAGAACAAAGGGAGTCTTCCCTTAGGGAAGACTCTACCCAGCTAAATTTACAATTTGGGAAAGGTGTTTTCTGTTCCTTGGAAGGAACAACAGACAAAAGCTGCTGTAAATGTGACTCAAGGGGTCAAGGAGCCATCCAAAGCTGGCAGCCAAACCTGGGAGTCCAGTGTTTGTCCACGTGGAGCCAGTTTAGGGTCAGAGGACTTGTGAGTGAGGGGTCTGTAGTAGTCTTCCATGACCAGCTCAGAGAGAGGCTGAGGCCAGGTGACATGTGGCAAGTAAATGCTTCCATAGAGGTCCTAAGAGGCCTTTGAAGAGGCCTAGCTTGTGGCGCAGATCTCAAGGTGTGGAAGATGCCAGAGCATCTGGTGAGAGCTGAATATAGGGAGTGAAGCCAGTGCAAGAAAGAGAAATATATTGCAGATAGCTATTAGGTCCGAAGTGGGTCACCAAAATGGCAGTGCTGGCGACAATGTCCTAAAGAGAAGGTCACTGATGGGGAGGAAAAAGAATTGTTACTGGGTTAAAAAAAAAAAAAAAAAAAAAAAAAAAAAAAAAAAAAAGACCCAAGTCCAGCACTGCTCAGGGACCACATGACACCCCCTTACCAGGAACCTTCTTCAATCCACCCCAAAGGTCAACTCCCTCAGGCAATGTCATCTAATTCAAAAACCTAAACCCTGCTGCCTGTCACATAAAATCCTCTCAATTTTCTGCCATTTTGCTTCTCTCTGCTCCCCACCCCTGAGAGGCAGACTTGGCAGCATCATCTCCAAAGTCCTTTCCTTCTGGCCGTGGAGTGGCGAGTCCACCTCAGTGGTTCCTCTGAGCCCCAACAGCAGCAGAGCTGAAAGGTTGGAGCCATCTGGGCTCTTTGATACTAGACATGGGGCTACAGAATGTGGAGTTCACCCTGCTTTGGTCCAGTATTTCCTCACTACACCCCCATTTCTTCCTTTTGGAATGATAATGCATGTTCTGTGCCTTCGTATGCTGGAGGTATGTAATTTGCTTTGGATTTTATAGGGAGTTACAGTTAAGAAATTGCCTTGGATCTCCAAAGAGACTTTGGACTTTTAAACTGTTTAAAAAGTGTTGAAGACTATGGGGACATCTGAAGTCAGACTAAATGTGTTTTGCATTGTGATGTGGCCACTATGGAGGCCAGGGAGTGAAGTGTGGTGATCTGAATGAGAATGCTTGCCCATAGTTTGGGACATTGAATACTTGGTCCCCTGTGGAGAGTGGACTGTACCACCAGACAGAAAACCTGGTAAGGTCGAGCAGATTCAGGAACCCCAGCAATTCTCCTAACTAGGAATGATAGACATTTAAATCTACTCCCGACCAGGTTCCTGTCCTAGAACACATGACCATGACACCCGTGAAGAGGACTGTGACAATCAGTCATATAGGGACAACACCTGAAGCCCCTCCAGAAGCAGATGAAACATCCCTAACACCTCAGACTAAGCCGTCAGACAGCACCTGCTTTAGACTCCAACCACCCCAAAATGTATATAAGACCCTATCTACAAGGAATAAAGTGCATGCATTATTTCACCTAAGACCATCTGAGAGTGTCTGTCTTGTAGAGCTGTAACACCTTGGGGAAGAAAATTCTCTCCCGAAGCTTTCATCTCTGGAAGCTAGGCTTGAGCAGTTTCCAGCGATGGAAACTTCCGGAGAGAATTTTACTCTAGGGCAGCCGCCTGCTGCATCCTGATGCCTGTCACTGACTCTGGGCAGCAGCTACAGGAGAGGCCCAGCAGCCCGCCTTGCTTTAGGCTCCCCCATGGAGAGTTGCAACTCCAGCCAGGCCAGAACCCTGCAGGTCCCTGAAGACAGTGCCCAGTATGTAGACTGGCAGTCCTCAGTAGCTGTTTGTGGAGGGTTTCACTGAATGAAGTATGTCACTGAGGGTTTCAAAAGTCACATCCCATTCTCAGTTCATTCTCTGGCAAGCATGGGGACCTGAGTTTGGTTCCCAAAACCCGTGTTAAAAAGAAAGAAAAAAAAAAAGGGTGTATGAGCATGAGCTTGTAACTCATAGAGGAAGTGCAGGCAGGAAGGTCCTGCTAGACAGAAAGCCTAGCTTTCTTGGGCTTAAGTTCCATGCCAGTGAGAGAACTTGACTCAAAAAATAAGGGCTACAGAGATGACTCAGAGGTTAAGAGCACTGGCTACTCTTGTAGCAGACCTGGGTTCTATTCCTAGCTCCCATGTGGTGGCTCTTAACCATCTATAACTCCAGTTCCAGGGGATCTGCCACTCTCCTGGTCTCTGTGGGCACAAGGCACACATGTGGTGCACAGGCATGCATGTAGGCAAATCACATTGAAATGAATGAATGAGTAAAGCAATCATCAGTCAATCAATAAGTGGCAAGAGATTGCATACTTACCTAGCATGCGTGATGCCTTGGTTGAACCCCTGGCATTGGGGAAAGGAGAAAAAGAAAACACTCGTTCCCATTGGACTGTGATAAAACCCACCAGAGCCCAGGTTTGTGGGTTATCATTTCCCTCCACTACAGTCCAGAGATATTTAGTAATTTGCTTAAGCACACACAGCTGGGGCTCTGGACCTGCTATGTGACTCTCCCCTGACTGCTCCACACTCATGCTGAAGTGTGTATGTAAGAGGGGCTTCTAGGATCCACACTTCCGTCCTCCCTCTCTAGGGTCTGAAGCTCCCCCTTGTAGCATTCTTGTTCACTGGTTGGAGAGGGCTGCTAGTCTGTCTCCTGTGCTATCGGCAGCAGTTCGGGCTGCAGGTGGAGCGTGGAGGGTCTTGTGGACTGCTGGACTTCGTGTTAGACTCAGCTAATTGCTTAAATAGATTCTCCTACATGTGCAGAGCTGAGCTTTCTGCTTCGATAAGACATAATATTAATTTTAATTAAATCTCTGAAAGCTTGGCCAAATATTTCCATTTTCTGAACATGTTCCTTGATCTTGGTATCTTCTCCTGAAACAGGGCTGCTGAGAAGAACAATCCTCTGGAGAGATGTGGCCTGGGGATGGATGGTAGGGTTGGTGAGTAGGAGGCAAGAAAGGAAGTTACAAGTGCCACATGCAAGGGGCCACTGTAAGCCAGGGCCTGTCCTCCTGCCCAGGTGACCCCACTCATCTTTTACAAGGAACCTTGAGCCTCTGCTTGGAGCTATGAAAGTCTGGCTGGAAGGTTAGCAGGTTAGCAGGCCGTGGTCCTGGAAGACTCTGACGAGCCTTAGTTTACCAGGGACCCCCTGAGTGAACAATGTGGAGCCAGGGATCCATGCAAAAGCAAGAGGAATTTATTGTTCCAATGTGTTGGGGTCATCTAGCACCGGAAGGAGAGGTGGCAACCCCGGGCAGCCCAGTCAGTGAGTTTTTATAGTTTTCAGAGCAGCAGTCATTAGGCACAATGTGATGGGCAGAAGAGTGTGACTTTTAAACTGATTGGTCATTAGGTTGGTCCACCCTGAGGAATATGTCTACTGCTCTGGGGCTTCCCTTATCTGCAAGTGGCCAACTGTTGATTCCCCACCCTTAATGTGCTCTTCCTGAGGGGTGTAATTCAGCCTCTCCCTTCTGGAGGGGAGGGGGGCTGGTAGAATTTTCCAAAGGCTCTAAACTGACCTCTTCAGTTCTCCCAAGCCTGGGACAGGATCTGCTGCTCTGCATGGGGCTCCAGGTCCCAGCCTGAGTGGTCCAGGCACCTCACCCCTTGCTGTTGGGATGTGATTAGAAAGGATGAAGATGCCAACCTGACCCTAGTGACTCACAATGCCATTCCAGGGCTTTGGTAGAACACAGGAAGCCCCTCAGTTCCTGGTTAGGAGAGCCTGACTCTGGGACTACAGAGAACATGCTATGGAGAGGCAGACAGGGCCGGGGGTAAGGAACAGTTGCCAGCCAACTCTGGTCCAGCTTCCTGTCTCCTCCCTGTGCCATCTGGTGGTCTAGCCACTTGCCCCTTCTGATTGTTTTCTGATGTGCCTCCTGGGCCCTGGCAAGACCCTTTTGTCTCCTCTGTGGCAGTTTAGCTGGTTCTGCCATTCTCCTTTGGGCTGGGCTTCTCACCCCAGAGGCTGGCCCATCCCACCCTTGGTGGAAGACCTGGCTTTCACTTCAGCCTTGAGCTGGACTGGATGCAGGAAGTGGACAAGTCTACAGAGACCTCCAAGGTGACCCTGTCTTAGTCATTTGTCCCATGTGTGTGGCAACCTATGCCTACTCATACTCACCTGGAGAGGATGAGTGAGCATCTATAGATGCCAGAGAGAGGCCTGGCAGCCATGGCCAGAGCAACCTAATTAGTGTTTACTACAGGTAGTATGAGGGTAGCATGATTTTTTTTTTTGTCTTTTAGATTTATTTATTTTATGTGTATGAGTGTTTTGTCTGCATTTTATGTGTGTACTATGTATGGGAAGTGTCCTTGGAGATCAGAAGAGGGTGTTGGAGCTTCTGGAACTGGAGTTACGGACAATTGTGAGCTGCAATGAGGTTCTGGGCATGACTTGGGTTCTCTGCAAGAGAAGCCAGTGCTTTAAGCCACTGAGCCATCTCTCCAGCCCTGGCGCTACAACATTTGCTTGTAGAATATTTTTCTGAATTTCTGGACTTTCTAAAGTGAGCAGACTTTATTTTTGTAAATAGAAAAAAAATATACATATTCATCGTATGTTTGAAAATTAGCCGCAAGTATAAAATATTGTAAGAATGTGTAGATTTTCCAAGCAGATATATTCAGCTCTACCTCCAGGAGAGCCAAGGCTTTCCTAGGCCTTTCCAAGGCCAGATCCAGCAACTGTGTTGATCCGAAGGTCAGAGCCAGGAATCTTCCGGAATTAGGTGCATTCTGTCCTAACTGTGATTTTGTGGTTAGATAGACCTGGTTCCCACGGTTCCAGTTGTCTGTTTGTTTCTGTTTCAAGCTATTTGTCTTTACCTTCTTCCCTCCCTCCCTTCTTCCTTCCCTCCCTCTCTCTCTCTCTCTCTCTCTCTCTCTCTCTCTCTCTCTCTCTCTCAAGACAGGGTTTCTCTGTATAGCCCTGGCTGTTCTAGAACTTGTTTTGTAGACCAGGTTGGCCTTGAATTCATAGATCAGCCTACCTCTGCCTCCCAAGTTTAAAGGCATTTAAAGGGTTTAAAGGCATCTCTCCTCCCTGCCCCCAGCACAGTTCCAGTTCCTTCCCTCCATGGCATGTCAATCCGACAAGAGATATTCTGAGTACTTCCTCATCTGCCATTTGTGCTGGAAAATTGATGGCATATTTTCCTGTGCACAATTTCCTTTTAAACTAATTTTAAAAATTATCATCATCATCATCACCACCACCACCATCACCATCATCATCATCATCACCATCAACACCATCATCAGTTAAAGTCTTACGTAACTCAGGTTGGCCTTGAACTCTTCCCATCTCTGACCGCCAAATGCTAGAATTTCTAGTGTGTATCACAATGCTTGACTTTGAATTTTTCATTTTAAGTCATTAAAAAGGAAAAGGGCCTTTCCCACTCTGGATTTTCTCAGTTCATGGCAATTTTATTATATTGATTGGCTGGTTGGTTGGTTGATATTACTGGGGATGGAGCCTTGGGTCTCATGCATGCCAGGCCAGTGCACTCCCTCTGAGCTACACCCCCACTTTTATGGAATCATTAGCAGAGGTTACAGCTGTGCCCACTGTGAAGAAATGGCCTGCTTGCCCATGTTCAAGGCTCCACTGAATCCACCAAACTGCATGTTCTCTGTGGTGCTTGCTGTCTTCCTTATTATCACTTTAAACCTTGAGTTATTTTGTACCCCCCTGCCCCACAAAACATTTTGTGGCTCACACAAATGTAAGAGACCTGTGCGAACAGGTCTTCAGTGAGGTCCCACTGGGGCGTGGATTGCTCTTATACTGAATTAACTCATTAATGGTGCTGTTTATTTATTGGACACAAGGGACTCATACTGAGTTAATTATTTATTTAAGGGGCCTCAGAGACGAGTCTTGAGCTGATGGTCTTAATCTTGCTCCACATCTTGGCTGCTGTCATCATTCTTACCGTGCTTTTTCCTGTTTTGTAGTAATTTTCTCTCTTCTTAGACTCCCCATGGACTGGGCACCTATTTATTGACTTGATAAGCGTCTTTGTGTATCTATTTACCTTTATAAAATATCCAGCCTTGTTTTGTGTCAAGTGCAATAGAGTTCATTTCAGTCATCCAGTGCTGTAAGGCTGGCCCAGAGAGCTTCTCACACTCAGCCATGTGGCTCCTGGCAGCGTTGCTTCAGCCAGCATTGCTTCAGAGTCTCCAGATGAGGATGCTGCATAAGTACCTCTGCCTTTGCTCTTCTATGGGCTTCAGCTCACCTCCTGGGAACCACAGCGTCAGTTTTCAATCCCACTAAGACAAGGGCTTCTTTGGCTCCTGCATCTTTGCCTGTTTGGGGTGGGGGTGGGGAGAGGTTATCTATCTATCTATCTATCTATCTATCTATCTATCTATCTATCTACCTACCTATCATCTATCCATCCATCTATCATTCATCTATCTATCTATCTATCTATCTATCTATCTATCTATCTACCTATCTACCTATCATCTATCCATCCATCATTTATCTATCTATCTATCTATCTATCTATCTATCTATCTATATCTAATTGGCATTGCTGTGGAAGGCGTCTGCATGTGGATTCTGACGACTGATGCCTCACTGTGCCTCTCAGGTACTCTCTGGGCTCTGTCTCAGCTGCCTCACTCCACCCTTTCGCTTCTCAAGAGGTCACTTTGTGGTTAGTTTGCTGAAGTTAGCTCATCCCAGTTGCATGAAGTTAGCTCATCTCACAGGACCTCTGGCTGCAGTTTGACTGGGTGTGGATTTTAATTACTAAGAAAACATTTTTAGAAATGTTTCCACTCTGTTGACCAGGTTGGGCTTAAACTCCTCAGCTGAAGAGGTTCTCCCACTTGTCCCTGCCCCACCCCCAACCCATAACTTGAGTAGCTAGGACCAGGGTCACAGGCTACCTTGTCTTTATGGGATAGCTCTCCTTCATTTTAAAATGTCCAATCCATCTACTTCCTATTTATGCCTTCTGCTTTTCTGTCTTGCTTAAGACATCTTCCCTACCCTGAGGTCACAAATAAACATCCTTACATTCAGCAATGAATGTATGTCTGCAGTGTATGAATGTATATCTAAGAAGAACACTGGCTGTTCAGCAGGGACTGAAGCAGAGACATGGAGGGGTGCTATTTACTGGCTTGCTCCCCATGGCTTGCTCAGTCTGCTTCCTTTCTTTTTTCTTTGAGACAGGGTCTTATTTTACAGCTCTTGCTGGCTTGAAATGCACCATGTAGACCAGGCTGGCCTCAAACTGAAGAAGATCTACCTGCCTTTGCCTTCTGAGTGCTGGGATTAAAGTCATACACCACCATGCCCTGTTCTCCATTTCTATTCAGGATAGACCGATTCAGGACCACCTGTCCAGGAGTGGTACCACCTCCAGGCAATGGACCCACGTACATTGGTCAATAATCAAGAAAATTTCTCACAAATTTGCCTACAGGGTAATCTGATGGAGGTATTTCCCATGTAACCCTCAGCTTCTGTCAAGTTGACAAAACTGACTAGCACATGGATCGAAGAAGAGTCTCTCCAGGCCTTGGCCACCAGATTGGGACTGCTGGGTTGTTTCATAGACTGAGCGACTACTGGGGCTCTTGGCCTCTCCAGTGTGACACAGCCATTGTTGAACTACTCTGGCCTTAAATATAAGGCAAGCTAACAAACTCCCTTTTCATAAATATTCATTCTGTTGATTTATTCTTGTAGGAAACCTCAACTAATCTACACATTGAACCATTGGGGTTAGGTCACTTCAGCATGTACCCAGGCATGAAGATCCCCTCCGTGCCAGGCTGAAGGTAAGGACTTAGCTTATTTTGTTCCATGTAATGTGCCTGTTTTCTTTGTCACATTATAGCTCTATCTATGTATTTTTACTGTGCTGATAATGGAACCCCGGTTTGTTTGTGTTAGGCAACCATCCCACCATGGTTTCCCAGCCCAACCCTGACCCTGTTTCCTCATCCTGTCTCCTTATGTTGAGCAGTTGTGCATGGCTGGGTGTTCCTAGCTGATGCAGACACAGTCTGACATAGGAGGGACAAGGCTGTGGTTTGGGCCCGAGGACAGTCTCTTCTACCACGTTGAATTAGTAAATGGCATTCTGGGCTGGGTAAGACATTTCCTGGATTTTCCCGTTAGTAGATTTGGTGGGGGGTGGTGGAAAATTTTTTTCTTTTTCTTTTTTTTAAAGATTTATTTATTTATTTAATGTATATAAATACACTGTCACTGGCTTCAGACACACCAGAAAAAGGGCATCAGATCCCATGACAAATGGTTGTGAGCCACCATGTGGTGTCTGGGAATTGAACTCAGGACCCCTGGAAGTCAGTGCTCTTAACTGCTGAGCCATTTCTCCAGCCTAGAAAAATTCTTATTAATTTATTCTTCTGGTAAATTTCTTATTAACTTATTCTTTTGTTTTTTATTTCTCACCAACTGTATTGGGTACATTACATGTACAGGTAGTTAAGGGGGTGCTACTTGCATATGTGGGAATTGAGATGAGACGGGTACATGCCCTTCAGGAATCATCCAAGACCAGAAACCTCCAACCCTTCTGCTCACTCAGGAGGGGGCTTTTCCGCTGGTTCCTTACATCACACATCAGCCTACTCTTAACTTTTATTAATTGAATCATGAGGTAAGCGAGGTTTCACCACACTGTGTTTGTTATTTTTCTCTTTGTTGTGACAAGGCACTTGACAATCATCTAGTGAGGTGGATCAGTGGTTAAAGGCATTTGCCACCAAGTCTAATGACTGGAGTTTAGTCCCTAGGGCCCACATGGTAGAAGGAGAGAACCCAGTCCTACCAGCTGTTCTCTGCTCTCCATGGCACTTGCACAAACATATATACACATAAATACGTCTGATATGAAAAGATGGAGAGGTGGCTCAGCGGTTAAGAGTCAACAGTAAGCCTGGGCTTGATTCCCAGCATTCACACGGTAGACCACCACCTCTGTAATTCCAATCACAAGGTATTTGAAAACCTCTTCTGGCCTCTGCAAACACCAGGCTCACACATAGTGTACAGACATACATGCAGACAAAACACCCACACATAAAATTTTTAAAAATTAAGTTTCAAAATACCTAACAAAATCAACTTAAGCAAGAAAGGTTTTACTCTGGCTCATGGTTTGAGGGTTCGGTCCATCATGGCAGCGAAATGTTGGTAGCAGGAGTGTGGGGCAGTTGGTCACATTGCATCCACACTCAGGAAGCTGAGAGACATGAGTGCTGCTGTTCAGCTGGCTTCCACCATTTTTCCTTTTAGTTCATTCAGGGAACCCAGCCTATAGGGTGCTGATAGGTGCTGATGCTCTGTATTAAGCTAGATCTTTCCTCCTCAGTTAAACCCCTCTGGACACCCCCTCATAGACTCACCCAGAGAAGTATGTCACCCAGGTAATTCCAATTCCAAGCCCACTGAAATGCAGACTTCCAAACAGTCCCCACCCATTCTTTCCCGGCCTCTTTATTCATGAGCCATGTGACATGGGGAACTTTCGACTTTAGTCTTGCTTCATAAACATTCCCATTCCCCATTCCCAACTCCCACCTCCCATTCCCCCCTAACTTCCTCTGCAGGCGTCTTCTCTTTCCTTAGTTTCCGAAACAATATATTTAAACCCTTTCTTTGAGAATTTGGTTAAAGATGCTCAGCCCAGAATATCTAGAAAACTGGTCTTTGACCTCTCTCTACTTCTTTAATAGTTACTAATACATTCAGGTTCCTAGTTTATACTGCTCCCGCTTTAATTTTTGCCTGGAATTTGTCTGCTCATCTAACGTTCATATTTGTTGGTAATCTCAGCTTAGTTTGAGCTCGTTCATCATTTCCACAAGTGCTTATTTTCCTCCTTATGTTCTGTCTTCACTAATGTAACTTTCGATCTTTTCCAGACGGGTAAGGATGCTTGAAAAGCTTCCCCGCTCGTGTGGATCTGACTTGGTCCCGTGAGGTAGGTGTGGGTTTCTGCCCTGCTGACTCTGTT
Organism: Rhabdomys pumilio; assembly: GCA_030674055.1. NCBI lineage: Eukaryota > Metazoa > Chordata > Mammalia > Rodentia > Muridae > Rhabdomys > Rhabdomys pumilio. The sequence continues at coordinate 25,549,587 of JANHMN010000008.1, forward strand.
TAATTCGGGCGGACTTCTCCTGCGCTTTCACACACGGGCGGTCTTGTGAAGTCTCATGTGATCCCAGGAAGACACTCCAGAGCCTGTCTGGACAGACAGTCTCATGAATATAAATACTGCACAGGGTGCTTCCGTTTGGGGGAAGCTTCAGCTCTTGTGAGATGAGCTTCAGCACATCCTCTGCGTTCCCCATTTTCCTCCCTGGGTCCTCAGCTGCCCTGCAGCCCACAGCTCTGCTCTGGAACTTAAGCTCGCTATTAACAAGATGTATTCTACTCAGAGGCTGAGCTGGGCACCTGAGGCGGGGCTGGCCTCCTCTGTTTCCATGTTTTGGTCCACAGGACTTGTAGGGTGACATTTCTGCTAGGACACAGGAAACTTAGTGTCTCCTGTGTTCTGGGGCTCCAAGGTCCAAGATGGCCTCAGTCAGAGCCTCTCTGATGGGTAAAATAGTCCCTCCACAGAAACATGTGTAGGTGCTGTGAACAGCAAAGCTGCAGCTATAGGTGCCACATGCGGCCCCGCCATCTTCCAAATGTGACTGCATGAGGAATCCGCTGAGCTCCCCTAGTCAAGCTGAGGCTAGGGTAAGTCATTAGTATTTACTAACGGACTGATGGACCTGGGTGCTGAGGATGGTACTCAGGCATTTGAAAATGCCAGATGCATGCTGTACCTCTGAACTGTACCCATCAACCCAGAAAATTGTTCATTTAAGGCCATGGGTCTTGGGTGGTGTGTCACAGAGCATCAGGTGACCCGTGAGGTGTTAATAAAAGCTTATGAAAAGCTGAGGTTTACATCCCACTGTCAACTTCTACTATAGTGTCTGGCCCCTCAGCTGTGACTGCAAGGACCAGAACCTCCTCTGGTGACCTGCTTGGCCAGAAGCCAGGATGTTCTTTCTGGACTAGCAGTGGCTTTATTCCTACCTCTTAGAGGAGACTGATTGACAGCAGCCCCCTCAACCCCGAGAGAAAGAGCTTGCTAAACAGTGCTCTCCCAATTACTCATAGGCAAGCTGCTCCTCTCTTTGAGTGGCCAATTCCTCCTCTCCTTCACACACACACACACACATAACACATACACGTATGCACACACACATATGAACACACACAAAATTGCATAAACTGCATACATGTATACATGCATAGACATGTAAACCTCTGCATACACATGTATGCTCACACATGTAACACACATATAGATGCATGTATCACATGTGCACATACATACAGACATAGGAACACCCATGCATAAAACAATATATGGCCACATAGGCACATGCATATTTATACACATACATATAATATACATACACAGGCACACACACGCATATACATGCACATAGATATGCATGTAACACACAGACACACATGCATCAAAAGCACATATTCACTCACATATAAATACATGCTTAGATACATGTATGCACACACGTGTAGTACACACGAATAGACACATGTATGCTTGCATACCTGTGCACTGCACACATACCATACCAGAATGAGATTACTTCTGTCTCACAGCCTCCAGTAGCTCCTCAGATCCATCCGCCTCCCCTTCTGTGCTGTGGAACCTGGAGCTGGGTTTTGGGCAGTGAGCCAGCAGACTGTATCGCATCTTGTTTGCACTGAATTATGGACTCCTTAGGGGGAAAACCGATCCTTGGTCCAAGAGCCCTCTGTGTTTCTCTGCTCAAGGTTTTGTCTGTGTTGGGTTGGATTCTTTGTTGGGAATAGAGCCTCCATTGTCACTAATCGTTTTCTAGCTTTAGTAACCACTGTGACTGAGATAGGAGCCCCCATCCCCACCCCCAGTATTTCCTGTTTGGTCATGTGCTGAATTCCGACCTATTCTAGACTTTCTAGGAGGCAGCTATATCTTTGCAAACACTGACAGTTTGTCACCATTTCCTCTTTTCTGGAGAGTCTACAGTCTGAAGACAGCCTTGCTGACCAGGGTGTAACATCAAGTCACCAAGCCAGCCTCCATTCTGAGGGATGGGTCCCTGTTTATAACCACAGCACTCCAGCCCCTGGGGGCTGCGTTCTAAGTCCTGAGTTGACACCTAAACACTGAACATAGTACTGAACCATGTCCACTCTTGTTCTCTGTGTGCAGAAGTGTGACATTCTGGTTGACAAACCAAGCAGAAGAAGATGAACAGGGGCTCCTCAGAATCAGGAGAGTTTCAGTCATACATGATGAAGTCTGCACTCCATCTTGTGACAACACACCTGAAGCAGGCAAATGAAAGGAGGAACATATCGTTTGGCTCACAACTTTCTTTCACTGGTCCCTCATCTGTGTCCATGGCTCTGTTGATTGTTTGACTGGCTGTGCATTGTGGAGGGAACCTGTGGCAGAGAACGCAGCTCACTCACGGGAGCCAGGAAGCAAACAAAAGGAAGGAGGGTCTGGGCTCCAATGCCCTGTTCAAGGGCAGCCCTCATTTACCTCACTTCCTTCCACTGAGCTTCAACACCTCCAGTATTGCCATAGACTGGGGACACATGGCCTTGGGAAAATTTCAGGATCATACCATAAAAATTCCATTTACAAAATTTCAGCATCATGACTTTTGAACTCAGGGGTCATTATTAAGTGAATAAGGACTACTTGAATACCAAGAGTGACACAGAAACTGTGTACCTGATAGCTGAGATAGCTAACAGGAGGGTAGTGTACACAACATGACCTGGTAACCGAGATAGCTAACAGGAGGGTAGTGTACACAGCATGGACACAGAGTGCTGATTCATGTTCAGGCAGTGTGCGATTTCATCCTGCTTCTCAGCGGTGTCAATAGAAAATGATGAGTTGTTTATTTCTAGATAATTTTCATGGATGATTTCAGATCGGAGTTGGCAGCAGGATTCTGAAAGCACAGATTGGGGGGTAAGGGATTCCTGCTGGCTTTTTCTGGCATCTTCCAGGCCGAGCAGTGGGAGGAGGTTAGCTCTTGTTCAATCCCTTCCTGACAATCTTGGGGACACATCTCAAGTTTCACTGTTGAGTTTTCTACAGGCAAATCTATTGAATTAAGAAATCCCCCTTCTATACCTAGAATAGATTTACAAGTCATAAATCAATGTCAAATTTTATCAACCATCTCTTTGGGCGTATCCATGTAAACAATTGTGTGAGTTTTCTTTTTAGTTTGTTCACATAGCGGGTAGAGCAGATGCATAAGTTGAGCCTTTCTTTAAGCTCTGGGTTATGTTTTCTTTCATTGCAACCTGCTAATCTTTTGATTTGACTGTGGATGTAATTGATTGATACTTTGTTTAAGCTTTCGGAAAATGCTTATCACGAAATAGCGGCAGGTCTCTTCACTTTTAAGTATCTTTGCCTCATTTGCCAAGGAAGAACCTTTTCATTTCCCACCTCTCAATTTATACAACTCTAAGCTGAAGGAAACTCTAACTCTGGTTAGAAGGGATGTGGATGATGGGAGAGCCTGCTCACCAGTTAAGGGTGTTTACTGCTCTTACAGAGGACCCACCTGGAATTCTAGCTTCAGGGGATCCAGCGCCCTCTTCTGGCCCTGCTGGGACTGCACAATGTGACATACACACAGATATATACACATAAATAAAAATAAATGTTAAAAAAAATACATCAAACTTAAAATGGCCTAAAGTGGGCTGAAGAGATGGCTCAGTGGTTAAGAGCACAGGCTGCTCTTCCAGAGGTTCTGAGTTCAATTCCAAGCAACCACATGGTGGCTCACAACCATCTGTAATGGGATCGGATTTCCTCTTTTGGTGTATCTGAAGAGAGTGACAGTGTATTCACATATATAAAATAAATTTAGGTCTAATTTTAAAAAAATGGCCTAAAAGTGATCACCAATATGTTTTGTCTCCAGGAGCCCATGAGGGGTTTGACTGTCCAGAGTCTTAACAGTGAATGTTGTGACTGGCTGGAAGCTTATCTGGCTATGATGTTTAGAGGTGGAGTTTTGAAGCATCATAAGATTAGATCAACAGCATGGGGCCCTAAGATCAAATCCCAGTGGCTTTATAGAGATGGAGACCCCACACAGGAGGACCTCACGCTTCCTCCCATCACTATTTGTAGCCGCAGAGATCTTTGTCTGAACTTCCAGCCACTAGCACCGTGAACTAGATAAACACATTTTTCTTTATAAAGCCGATGGCTGTGGGTCTTCTGTTCTAGCAACGAAAAACTGACGACCATAAATGAGAGATTAGTTAGGAGCTGTTGACAAATTGGTGCAAACATCTGTCTGGACATACAGAGGCGTGTTCATTTGGAAAAAATGAAAGGCCTCAAATAATCAAGAGCGTGAAATAAAAGCAATTAAAAAAAGCTCTAAGGGTGAATGTATAAATGTATATGTAAATTTAAAAACTAGAACTGAAAGAACCCTTCTGAACTACTCACAAAGGTAGCTCCAAAGGAACAGGACAATGAAGCCAGAGAATGAGCGTGATTGCAGAAGAACTCTCATGTTTGACTCTTTGCAATTTGGAACTGATTGACTATTTTTACAGGAAAAAATATTTTTATATTACCTTTGATTCTTAAAACCGAATTTTTTTTTTTTAAAAAATTAAAAAGATCATGCCAGTCACTTTTTTTTTTTTTTTGAACAATGGAATTAGAACTGGAAGTGAAGAGGAGGAAGGCATCCCTAAACTTAGCCACTTGGAAATTTAAAAACAAATCTAAATAACGTGAGTAAAACAATAAATCAAAACGGAATTATCAACAATTTAGAAATGAGTTCCAATAAAGGCTCTCCATAAAAGCCCCCAGGATACCGCCCAAGCCGCGGTGCTTAGAGGAAAATGAATAGCTGTAAATGCAGTCATTAGAAGGAGGGGAGACTGAAAAGAATTCAGCTTTCACCTCAATAAGCGCGGAAATGAACATCAAAATAAATCCAAAGAAAGCCGATGGAAGAAATTAATGGAGAAAAGGAGCACGGATTAATGAAATAGAATAAAACAACTGTGGGCTCTCGCTATAAAAATGAAAGATAATGCTTTGAAAACAGCTGATAAACTAAACCGAACTAGCACGTTTGAGCAAGGAACCACACACTAGCCACAGGCATGAAGGGGCCTTCCGGATAAGCCCCTTGTTGGAACACAGGGAAGCACAAGACCAAATTTTACCAGTAAATCTGATTATCGGAAGCAACCTGTTTTGTTTTTTTGTTTTTGTTTTATTTGGAATGGGTCTGTGCAAGGCAGAAGTCCTCCCCAAGCTCCACCCCGGCCCTGCCAGCTAGGATGCCCTCAGACTTTCCACTACGTGGTCCTCATAGCCTCGGTTACTGAGGGCTGAGAGGGAGGACTGCGTGGGTCCTGGGGGGCTGGATCTGGTCCTGTGCACAGCTGTGGGTGGTCGGCAGTGGGGTTCTGCTGGATAGTCTTGGGGGAGGGTAGATCTTAGAGCGCTATAAAGCATGTTGGGTAGTTTCCTGCCTCAATGTTCAGCCTCAGTCCACAGCCAGGAACAATGTCTGATAGTTCACACCGAATCAGGATGAGACAGGAAAAATAAAGAACAAATCCATCCTCAAAGAGAGCTAAGAGAGCAGCCTACTAAAGAAAGGAAGAGAGAAAAAAAAAATGAGAAAAAGACTCAGGTGGGCAATTTAATGGGAAATTTGTACAACATCTTTAAAAACAAACAAACAAACAAACAAAAAACAAAAAAGACTGGGAACCTTGCACCCTGCGTTCATTTTTCTCACTTTTATGTCTTAGTGGGTGTAAGTTCATGAGTCATGACCAGCAGGGAGTGGGTGGAACATAACAGGTTTGTGAGCTGGGGCTTTCTTAGGAGGCCTCTGATTCCCTCTTCTGATGGTCTAGGTCCTTATAGTAGAGACAGAGAGATGGGGACCAGAAGCCAGGAGATCGATCATTCATTCATTCATTCATTCATTCATTCATTCATTCATTCAGCAGTCCCTGTGCTTGTCCTGTTTGAAGCGTAAAGACCATAACTGTGAACAAACAGGCAATCTCTAAGGCCTCAGTGGTGGTTTGGGAAATAATTGCCGGTTTGGTCACAGTAGTAAAGAATGGCCAGTTCAAAGGTCCTGGGACAGGAGCAAGCCGGCCATCTCAGGGAGCGTTTCAGAGGCCAGGATAGCTGGAGTGATTCGGTTGGTGGCACAAAGTCAGAGCCAGGCATGGACCCTCAAGAGCTTTCAGTGATGTGAACAGGGACAAGATCTGCTTTCTCTTTAGAAGATTATTCCTCCCAGGCACAAAGATGAGGTTCAAGGTCAGAGCAGGGACTAGGGCCACTGTCTGCAGGTGGGGATGGAACCAGGGTGTGGGAGGGATGGTGCAGTTGGGAGGCATTTTACACTGACACACATCAGTGTGAGTCTGGCAGGATTGGCCTCTGGCTCTCTGAGGAGCTGGAGGAGTGGAGGGTGGTACCCAAAGCACCTCTGCAGGTCCCTTGGGCGAGCACCAAGGCTCTAGATTTCTGTGGAGAAATAAAAAAGGGCTGGCCTGGGTCCTGTGCATTTCTTCTGTAGGGCTGGTCAGGGATTCAATCCCGGTGGCCACAGGGTGGAGGGAGAGAGAGCAGCCAGGACAGTGTAAGGCTCAGGGGATGTGACTCGGACTTGGGTCTGGTCCCGCACCTGCTCTGACAATCGTATCTTTCAGCCCCCCTACTCTTGTGAGAACAGTTTTTCTGCTATTAACTGGCTAGGCCCCCAATCACTAGCCTCAGCTGAGACTCTGCCCTGGCTCCACGCCTCCCTGCTGTGGCAGCCTCTGAGATTCACAATTTCAGCCTGACACCATAGTAACCACTTAGTGTGGTTCAAGATTCCAGTGTCATCCCTGGTCGCGCTTGAATAGGATGAGGCAGGGTGGGGGAGGGGAGGGCCCTGCAGACCGGCAATTATTTCTCAGTTGCCAAGGAAAATGTAAACAGAAGGTCAGCCTTGGCGGAGACTCTTTGTTTTATTTTTCCCTTTATAGGATGGGTTGATTTGGGGAGATTAAATTGTGTGTTATTTCTCTTCCTTGGCTTCCCATCCTCCTGTCGGCCCATCACAGAGGCAATACAGCTGCAGAAACTGGGACTGAGAATGCGTGGCAGCTGCCGCTCCAGCCTGCCTGGAAGCTGGAGAAGCCCCGCCCAGCTGGAGAAGCCCCGCCCAGCTGTTTCCCCTCACCCCAGAGTGCAGCCCGGGAGCCTGAAGTTGGAGGGAGTGGAGTGGGTATGAATTCTGACCGGAGCTGGATGGCTCAGCAGAAGAACCAGCAGAACCACTGGAAGCTAGAAGAATCATCTGACCACTCACAGAACAGGGGAAAACAATGAATTGTGCTGATTTAAATTGCTGAAGGACAATGGCTCATGCCTGCATCCCAATACGTGGGAGGCAGAGGCAGGCAGGCCTTTGTGAGTCTGAGGCCACCTTGGTTTACAAAGCTAGTTTCAGGGCAGCCAGGGCTGTTACACAGAGAAACCTAAGAAAGAGCAAACAAAAATTGTTGAGACTTGGGATGTAGTTCCTTGTGTGGGGAAAATTCCCTGATAGTCTACTGCTCTCTCCCACCAGGAGAGTTTCTTTTGCAGGAGAGGGAGTCACTATCCCTGATTTCTCATGCTCTGCGTGGTAAGGCCAGGATCAGGCCTCTCTCAGGAGGGGGCTCTGTTGCCTCCAGGAAGTCCTCCCTTGCCTTTGCTGTAGATCATGTGCACGCCAGACTGGAGTTGCCTTCGGCTGTGTGTGGGGGACTTCTCCTTTGAACTCGTCCAGAGAAGGGTGCTGTCATGTCTGAGACTCCAGCCCTGGTGTCAGTTTAATTTCAGTTGCTACATGGGGGACTTGGGAGAGATTCTTCCAGATAGACTTGGCTGTTGCCTCTGGTCTCCGGTGTCTCTGTTATCATCTGGCCTGGAGGCTGGACCCTGTGAGGAACCAGCTTTACACTTGGCTCAGGAGCTCTGCACCAGAGTTCATCAGGACTCAAAATACTTCTGTCATTTACCTTCTCCAGGCATTGAGCTGACCTTCTCAGACAGCCACAAGAGGGAGAGGGAAAAGGAGAGGAGGAGGGAGCCCTGTCGGCACCGCCCACAGGGTTTCTAGCATCAAGAGGCCAGTTTCCTCAGCAGCCCCTGAGTGCTTCTTCCTATGTCTTGCCTGTGAACTGGATATGGGAATCACAGTGGAACCAGATGTGAGCTAAAGTGTCCTGATGCCAGTGAGCTCTGGGTGGCCGGAGCCGGTTAAGCATGGTTTCAGGAAGCCTGTTTACCGCGGAGACCCAAAATTAACTTTGTGCTTCTGGGTGGGCAGATCTTGCAGCCTCCTGGCTCAGCAGCAGAGGGCGCTCTGGCGGGATGCTTACCCTCTCTTCCTGACCTCTCCCTCCAAGGATGTTTCCACTTTGTAGCCTGGGTGCTACCCAGCCTCCCTCACATTCTGGAGGACCCAGCTCCATGCTGCCTAGAAAACCCAGCCCAGAGGTCCCACAGGCCACAGCTGGCCCCGATGGAATGTGTCTGCGCACTGAGCTCCAAGCCCTTCCTTCGCCTCCCCTGAGTCCCTTTTTACTGAAACATGCACCTGGACAATGGATTCTACTGTTTTTGCTGGCACACAAGCTGTTTCTGCCACTGACCTGCTCAGCTCCCCCTTCCCCCTTTGTGTCTCCTGAAATCAAGCCTGTCTATCTTAGGCTGTGTTCCTTTCAAGAACCTGAAAGGCACCACCTGTCTTCCTTCCCACCTCCTCTGGGAAGGCAAATACACAACCCTTTCTGGCCTTCCATCACTCTTGCTGTGTGCCATGGCACGGTGCACACTCCCGAGTTTCCCAGCTACCCTTGGTACCCATTACACAGAGGCAAGGTGGAGGCTTACAGAAGATAAGCTGGTGGAGCCTTTCTGCACATCCGCGCCGTGGGTTTCGACTAGGACTCGTGAATGCCAATGAGCAAACAGTAAGTGGGGGTGGGGCACACAGTGCGTGTGCAGTGAGTGGTAGCATCCTTCTGCAAGCTCATCTTCTAGTCACACTCGTACCCAGAAGGATCACTGAGCGAAGCAGGATGGGAAGGGAGGAAATATCAACTCCAGGGTGGCAGAGGCGGTTACCGAGGTTGTGCATGGCATGACCATCATGCTCTGCCCGTGATGCTGTCTGAGCATGCCACTCAGCAGAGCCCAGGCTGAGATGCAGGTTTCCTGACTGGTTAGCTATAAACTTAGCAGCGCAGGGCCTGGGGTTTGCCTGCACACAGCTGCTGCCGTCCGGGGTAGAAGGGCCCAGCCCTGACAGCCGTCCACTCTTGTTCCTTGTTCTCACTGTGGCTCTAGGAGGTGGATGTGGATGACTTGTTGATTTGAGCCAGAAGACTCAGCTCTGCCTCTCAGGAGCCCATGTCACTGGGGGCTTTCCGGAGCCCCTGGGTGAGTGGCCTGCTGGGTAGATTATGACTCACAGAGTAGAGGCCCCTGCTGTCCTCACAGATCCTTGCCCTGAGGGAAGAGAAGTCTGACAGATTCTCAGAGCATCTGTGGCCTCCCACACTGGCTCGCAGTCTCTCCCTTCCCCGACCTCAAGACTATGTTTATCCAATGGTGTGTCCTGGAGCAGAGAACTGACTTGCAGAGAGCATGGGAAGGGGTCAAAAGGAATTCTGAACAACTTCTACCTATTGAGACTGATGATCACAGCGAGCTCAGCCTTGGAGAAAGGGCATCTCCCAGGCAAAGCCTGTGTGTGGTCTGGACAAACCTGGGCTCTGGGGCAAGCATGGGAGGGCTAGTGTAGCCTGTAGGCACTTGTTTCAGGAGGGTCCCTGCTGCATCCTCACAGACCTGTAGGTGATGCCAGGTCCAGCCACACTGCTCTTTCTGGAACCCTGGGTAGTGCCAGCCTCCAGGGTGGCTGCTCTTCTCAGGTCTCTGGCAGCCCAGTCTGTGGTCCTGCCCCATTATCCTTGGTTTGGGTGAATTGCCATTTATCTGCCTCCCAGCAGGGCTGGGATTATGGGGCTGTGGCTAGAAAGGAAGAGGGAGAGGTTATCTAGCCTCTAAAGTGTCTCTCTGTGAGAAGTGGCTGTTACCTAGGTGTGGGGGTTGAGGGTGTTCCTGGGTCTAAGTTTTCCCTCCAAGGGTGGTAATTGGAATATGCCAACTAGTCCAAAGTGACCCAGCCCATCAGTAGGTCCCTCAGGGCAGGGATCTGTGAGGGTAGCAGGGGCCTCTACTCTGTGAGTCATAATCTACCCAGCAGGCCACTCACCCAGGGACTCCAGAAAGCTAAAGTTCAGAAGGGGCCCCCAGTGACATGGGCTCCTGAGAGGCAGAGCTGAGTCTTCTGGCTCAAACCAAGCCACACCCTGGTGTTGGGTGGTAACCAGAAACCCAGAGGTCCTGGGGCTCAGGGGTAGCCAGGTGCTTGGAAGTAGAGGGCAGTGTTGCTTACAGTCTGTTTAAAACTCCTGTGGTGCCTATTGTCCACTTTATTTTATGTGTATGCCTGCTTTGCTTGCACGTGTCTGTGCACCATATACGTGCCTGGTACCCTTGGAGGCCAGAAGACAGTGTTAGATGTCTTGGAGCTGGGGCCAAAGATGGTTGTGAGTCACCATGTGGGTGATGGAAATTGAATCCAAGTCCTCTAGAAGCATGTACACACACACACACACACACACACACACACACACACACACACACACTGGTTATTTTCTTCTACACCCCCTACACTCTCCCATTTTGTGTTTTAACACTATCTCACTCCCAGACCTCACTGATTTGGCTAAGGTGGCTGGCTACCAAGTTCAAGGGATCTTTGTCTCCCGTGCTGGGATTACAGGCATTCATCACCACACCCAACTTTTTACCTGTGTGTTGGGGACTAGAACTCAGGTCCTCACGTTTGCGTGGCAAGTGCTTTACTGACTGAGGTGCATTCCAGGGAGACACTGCAGGCAGGGAGGCCAGTAGGGAGCTTAATGACAACTCACACAGGACAGGGTTGGGCAAGGCTGAGAAAATAACTGGCAAAATAGACAGTCGAGGTGGAGAGGAGCACAGGAGAGGCCCATATTGTGAGTTTGGGCCCATGGATAATTCGCTGATGGATTTCCTGCTTCATAGTTTCCATAGAGCTGAGAAGAGGATGTGAGTGTCCCCCCCTGGCAGCTGACGGGGCAGGTCATACAAGGCTCCTCAGGATGATCCTCAGGATGTGAGGTGAGCCTGATTTAGGTCAGGTGTGACTGCTTGAGTGGTTTTGTGTGTGTGTGTGTGTGTGTATACAAGCTTGAGCTTGTGTGTATGCACATATATGTTTCCTGCACATGTGCTGATATGTTTGCCCTGCAGTCTTTGTCTTCATTCATCCACCTGCTTTTCCAGCCCTGCCTGCCCCTCCCCCACATTCCCCTGGGCCCAGCCTCTTGACAACGGTTAGCTCCGCACAAGTGGAGGGAATTTATCCGCTTGGCTAGGTCCCGCTCCCAGGCACGGAGGGACCATGGCGCCTTCAATTACACCAGGTGCAAATTCATTCCGTCCAAGTTCAGGGGATGGGGCCCGAGAGGGGCTGCCCTCCAGCCTTATTGCAAAATGCATTATTTTCCCTCCTCTCTCAAAAATATTTATCTATGCTAATTTAGCATAGAAGCCAGCTCAGTTCTGCACGGGGGAATTGCCCTATTAATTCTGCCACTTGGAAATACTGTGCCGGCTGCAGAGATGTGTCTGTGAACTCCTGGGGGGACCCCAGGCCAAAGCAGCTTGGACAGCTTGGCAGGGGATGGGGGTGGGAGGGAGGCTGGCAGTTGGAAGGTACTGGGAATCTGTGTCTATAGAGCCATTGCAGAGTGGAAATAAAAATGATAACAAGGGGGGGAAACATCTAAAACTAATCAACAAACCTCAAATCCTTCACATTTCTCAAGCACTCAGCTCTGCCAGTCTATAGAACTGGGCTCAATCTCTGCCACTCACTCACTGGGTGACTCCCCAGGGGTGGGGAGGAGGGTGGCAGAGAAGGGCTGTCACCTCTCTGAGTTCATTCATGCACCTGTAAGATGAAATGCATCCTCCGGGGGTTGAGCGAGTTGTCCCTAGGATGCCCCAGAAGCTACAGGCTTACAACAGGGTCCTGAAAAGGGAGGTGTTCTATACTGAGTGTGCAGAGTTTCAGGTTAGTGAGCTCCCTCGTCTGTTCCTGATTGAATGCAATGTGCATTTTCCAGGAAGCTTGATTCCCTCGATATCCCCAGGCAGGGAACCTGAGGCTTCTCTTCCCATCCAAGGCTTCAGCCCTCTCAGCCCCTATTTTGCCTCCTCTTCATCCTCCATGCAGCTTGGGTCCTCTTCTGGTGGCTGGAATTCTGTTGTTCTGGATGTAGAGCCTCCTGTGGCCAGCCTAGCTCCTGCAGCAAGAGCTCCTGCAGCACTGGGGCTCTACTCCCGTTCTGCCCACAGGCGAGCTGTGGAATCTTCTTCCTGCTCTCCAGTTATCTGCTCTTTGTGGAGTCGGACATGTCTGACACTGGTCACCTCATGAGAGAAGTTCCCTGACCCCTCGTGCTCCCAGGTCTGACCCTGACATTGCTGCTGCTTTCCCTACAATGCACTTGCACCTGAGCATCTCAGGTGACCAATCTGTGTACTCTGTCACACCAGATCCATCAACCCGGCTTGAGTGGGCCTCTGCCACCCGTACACACGTATACACACACACACACACACACACACACACACACACACACACACACACA
>JANHMN010000008.1:25568533-25598058 GCA_030674055.1 Rhabdomys pumilio
AGAGAGAGAGAGAGAGAGAGAGAGAGAGAGAGAGAGAGAGAGAGAGAGGCTTGAGAATTTCAGCAGTAAGCTCTGACTCCTATACACAAAGTGGAACTTGATATCCAGTTGCCCTTGTTTCCCATGTGTGTGTTTGCCTTGGGGATGTTATTCCACACTGGACCATTAGAGCAATTTAGTAAGACCCGGGAGACCAGAGTGGAAGCGGCTGTCACTAGGGATGCTCTGCCCTCCTGGGCCTGCTTTGCTGGATCCTTCAAGATCCCTTTGAGTCTGTGCCACTTGGGGTCCTCTGTCTCACTGATAGTCTCCCATCCTCTGCTGCACAGTGCCAGTGGCACATCCCCTAGGGTGACATGGTTGCATCTGCAGAGGATCTCACGAATAAGATCTCCAGGGTCCGTGTGCACATGGCTGTCTTTGCAGAGGCTTCTTGGAAGCTCATTTCTGACTGCCAACTGCTGCCTCCCCCAGGGGCTGGATGGAGCCTGGCTGAATGTTCCTCAGGGTCTCTGTGGGAAGTTCTGGACAGCCTGTGAAGCCAGCATGAGCTAGAGAGGTCTACCCTGTCTTTCCTTATCACCAATCAGCCCTGTGCCTTGATGAGCCCTGATAGGAGATCATACAGGAAAGGCACCAGACTGTGGCCAGTGGTAAGATGGCAGGTCCCAGCGTGAGCTAGTGGCCACTGTCATTGACATAGATGGTGGTGTGGGATACATTTGAACATTGTGCCCCGCCTCTTGCTTTCTGTTGCAGTGGTATGGTCTAGAGTTCTCCCACACAGAATTCACTCTAGGTCTGACCAACCGCAGGGATTTAACACCAGGGACTGCTCACCAGCTGCTGCTGGATGAACAAGGTAGCATGGTATGGATTAGCCCCCAATATAGCATAGTGTCACCAGAGTGCAGAGACCAGGACACCTGGCAGCATGCTTCTTGGAGAAAACTGGGACCATGGAAGGGAGTTCAGTTTAGTGGGAGCTAGAGTTATGGGGGACATAGGCTACTGGCCATATAGCTGCTGGAAGCCCGCAGGGCTAAGAGTACCCTGGTTGTTCTCTTTTCAGCTTTCATCAGAGCTTCTATTTGGACAGACATGCTAGGTGGGTGAAAGGCAAGGCATCCTGGGAAATGTAGCATCTGTCAGGTGGGGGAAGGCAAGATAGAGGAAGTCGATGAGCAGGAAGGCAAGGCTTGAGAAGGCAGAATCCAGGGTTAGCCTGGTGCTGGTGACACTCTCAGCTAGATGGCTCCTCTGCTTGGTCAAGGCAACAGCACTGGTCCTAATGACTTTGTTCTAGGCACGGAGTTAGACCTAGCCACACCTAGAGGCCCACAGTAGGGTCCAGAGGATACCACTCCACACACAGTGACCATCCTCAACACTCTCGGTGCTTTGTTATGGGGCCTGGATTGTCACAGAGATTACCTGATATTTGTGTAAGCCTCATTGTTCCTGCCTTAGGTGGGGACAACGGTCTCCATGAGTGTATGTGTGGAGTCTGAAGAATGCGGGGACCCCATGTGAAATGTCCAAGCCCTGCTCTCTCCCTCCCCAGGGGTGGCTCCAAGTGCTAAGTGTCTGTCCAGGGCAGGAGGGTGTGCAGCCAACTGACTGGTGCTGGGGACTGCTCAGCTCAACCTCTCCCAGCAGCAGGGCCTGCCCAGCTTCTGAGGCAGCCACTGTAGATGGAGAACTACAAGCCTATCATTTGTTGCTCTGGGGGCCAGAGGGGAGCTGGTGAAGCTGGAGGGGAGGAGGCAGGCTGAGGCCGTATAAGCATGGCAGGTAAGCATGCAGCTTGGGAGAGCTGGCAGCAAGATCCCTTATTCTTGCTGGCTTGTAGAGATTCCTTGGATGGGAGACTCCAAGTTTCCTTCTCCGTCATGAAAAGAGCCTGCGATGGTAGATAAGCTTTGTCCCCAGGTTTGAGGGCGTGGCAACATGGGACCAGGTCACAATGCCCTCTATGGGAGTATGAAGGGGTTCATCAGGACAGAGACAGGAGGTCAAGGGAGCAGTAGTGGGCAGGACAGCAGCCAAGGTCCAAGATTTATTTCCAAACTGCTTTAAGAGAGATTGAGGGGAGCTAGGATCATGCTTACCTCAGTTTTGGGAAGCGGAGGCAGGAGGATTACTGTAAGTTTGAGGACAGACTGAGTTGCACAGTGAGTTCTTATATCAAGAAAACATTACAAAATAGGGGCCGAGAGAAGTTAAGCATCCTTCCCCAGGGGCATTCAATGAGTTGGTCCTTGGATCCTCCAGAGATCCAGGGTTCAGTGCCCAGAAGCTGGAGGATAGCACAAGCTGCCTGTCAGGAAAGTCACCTGCTAATCACAGAGCTGTGTCAAGGAGCCACTCTGGTGCCTCCTAACAAGTCCCAGTCACCATGTTAACCAGTGGCTGGGGGCCTGACCCAGAGAAGCAGAACCCACTTTCATACCCCGAGGTCTTGGCAGGAGGGGTCTAGGTACAACTTGAGTGCTGACCTTATTTGTTGTCATGACAACCCAGGCACCTTCTGCACCTGTCACTTGAAAACCATAACTTCCCATGGAAGGGTTGGAGGTGGT
Organism: Rhabdomys pumilio; assembly: GCA_030674055.1. Lineage (NCBI taxonomy): Eukaryota > Metazoa > Chordata > Mammalia > Rodentia > Muridae > Rhabdomys > Rhabdomys pumilio. The sequence continues at coordinate 25,571,116 of JANHMN010000008.1, forward strand.
AGCGGCAACAGGCAGACCGGCACCACCTCGGGTTAGTGCTGCATGAGGTTAATCTGCTAAGGCGCAGGAGCCAGGAGATCCCTTACTCTGGCTCCCTTATCATCTGACTTATTTGCACCCTATGGTTCCAGTTCCACTAAGGTACCCCATCTAATAGAGCAGTATGGGAGTCAGACAGTCTGTGCTTAGCTTGGCTCCACTCTGTGGGGTGTTCCCAGAGGCTTTGAGCCAGTGGTGGATGTCACAGAGTGAAAGTGTCAGGTGTCTTCCTGTCTGCACTACTATGCTTGGCAGCAGGTGAGGAGCCAGCGAGCACCTGCAGCCATTAACACCTTCAGGCTGTGCTATGGCTAATGTCTTTCAGGAGAGAGGTAGAGAGTCTATAAATTCAGGACTTGGGTGAGCAGTATTCCATGTACTTAATCTGTGCTGCCTGAGGTGCCTCAGTTTCCCCTTGCTGTTGTCTTTCTGCTCATTTCTGCCAACTCCCTTATCATCATGGACACTGATCCCTAATAATGACCCTTAGATGCCCCAGCACATAGATGAGGCAGGAAATAAAGGTCCTGGCTGTTGGGTAAGTAAGGCAGGTGAGGCAGGTGGGTGAGGGTCCCCTGTGGGTGGGTAAGGGTGCCACATTTAGGAAAGCCTTTTCAAAGGCAGCCTTGGAGGATTCTGTATGAGCCACAAGGCATGAGGCAGGCCATCTTGTGAACTTGAAGTTCCCAGGTTCAGAGAATTCCTATTCAACGGAAAAAAAAAAAAAAAAAAAAAAAAAAAAAAAAAAAAAAAGCCTACTCTAGAGTTACCAGAGAACCAGGCTGAGGACATTCCTCCAGGGACCCTTGTGTCACCATTCATTTTGGGACATCCAGGGGCCTTGTCAGGACCTTCAGTTGGATCAGCTTCTGGAGGACCGATCTGTGGAGGCTCACAAGACCTTCTCACTTGACCTATCGTCCAATGGGTAGTGAATATGTCTCCCAAGGAAACATCGACGCCATTTGACAACTGGGTTGGGTGACCCATTCTGCACTGCTCTAACCTGGGTCCTGCTGCCTTCTTGCAGAGGAAGTGGCTGTCACCGTAACAGGAATCACCTGTTCTCAGGTTTCGGGTGAGACTGAGGCTGGCATCTCATAGCTGGTGAGTGGGATCAGGGTGGTACCCTGGTTGTCAGTCTGTCTATGACCACACTGACCCTTGGCTCCTCCTGGTGGCAAAGAGACTCCGGGGAACCCCAAACCACACCAGACTCCCTTTCCTCCCTAGCGCCTCCACCCTCCATTGCAGCCTTTGGATGGAGTGAGAAGTCTTTGTGCTTAATTAAGACGCATGGTCCCGCCAATGGGAAAGCGGGAAATGGCTGGGTTGTTTTACAAATACAAACAATTCTTGTTCATTATCCCTTAATTGAGGCAACAAAGGCCCTGGAACACATCCATCAGAAACACATTCATGTACATTATCAGAGAGGACTGGGTTTAGTGCTCACAAAAGGAATAGCACGTGTTCCAAGCAGGAGTTACCCGCAAAGGGAAACAAAGGCCTTGGAGCCCAAATACTGCGGAATTAGCCCAATTACACAGCTGACGAGGCGGGGGAGAAGTTTCCTGGCTCCTGGCCAGCTCTCCTCTGAGCCTCCTTTTACAGGGTCCACTCTCCTGGTACTACATGGGGTGGGCTAAGAATAGAACCTCACAGACCCCCTTTGAGCTCACTTTGAGCCCCTGGTGGGATGCTAAGAAGTGGTGAGCTGATGTGGGCGCTCTGCGGCCTTCACACCAACCCGAGTCCTAGAAGCAGCCTGCCTGGCTGGAATTGCCACCTCCTTCCTGTCTCTGTACTTCTTATGTTGTTGTCCTGGTGTTGGGCTTTTACCATCAACCTGTGGCTGGCTGGAGCTTGGGTATTCTTAGTTTGATTTAAGCAGGTGGCTCTGTGGCTGGGCCTTCTGCATCCTTTGGTTATACAACTGAATTTTTGGGATCCCTGTGGACTTTGCATTTATTCCTGTTTTCAACAGTCTGTCTGGTCACTCTGAAAGTGGAACTACCTGGTTCAGGGTGGCGCATGGCTCCCAACCTGGCTTTGGGATCTGACTTTCCCCTCACTGCCTGGACTTCATTACTCACACTTGCTGGGCATCTTCTCAGCAATCTCACAGCATCTCAACAGGTCCATGTATAATTATCTCCATAGCTCCAAACGTTCAGATGGCTAGCAGGACTTCATCATGGGTGTCTCTGACCTGGGCATCTCTGCATCCCAAGAGCTCACAGTTCACAGATTTCTGAGTCCTGGCTGATACTGCCAGTCAGCACTGGGCTGTTGAGAGCTTTGAGAGGTGGTGGGGACTGTGGAGGGACCTGGATGAGCTGCACAGACCTGAGGGAAATATTGGAAACATGGCAGGGGTGTGTGCCTGGGGACTGAAGAATGGGGTTGGGGTGTGGATGCTTCACAGGCTTAAGGGGGACATTGGAGGCTAAGGGGATGCAAGGAGCCTGAGAGGGCTGTGACCTTCCCAGCTATGGCAGAAGAGGAGGCCTGGAAATTCCTTCTCCACCTGTGTCTCCACCAAGGACAGCTGCCTTGCCATCCTGTCCCCACACACTGGGTACACTGGCTGAGCCACATACCAGCAGCCTGCACTCAGAAATGGGTGGCACCAGGCTCTCCGAGTCCTCCCCTAGGTGAGCATTACTGTCCTCTCCAGATGAAATTAGGAGTATCCTGCTTTTGTTTTATTTATTTCTCTGCCACTTCCCCATAGCCAGGTCCTTTAGAGTCTTACCTTCAAGCACCAACACTCCTCAATATTTCTTTTAAATAGAGACAAGGCATCCCCAGGAGGAACACCAAGGGCCAAGAGACTTCTCGTTGCTTTTCCAGTGTAATTCTCGGCTCTCTTTGGCTTTGCAAGACATAAGGATTTATTGGCTCATAAAACTAAAGCTCCAACATAGACTTCTGGCATGGCTGGATCCAGGTGCTCGGGAGACACCAGCACTCTCTTCTCTCTGCTGCACTTCGTAAGACTCAGGACACTGCTTCCCAAAGCAGTGGCCAAATGCTCACCCTGCATCTTCCTCCCAAGGTTGGCCATCTCCTCCCAAAGAGTCACCTCCTTCCCAACAGTTCTGACCAAAGCCCTCACATTTTGGATCAATAATTCTGACTGAATCACTGACTGACTGGGTCTGGCTCTATACCCACCTGGAAGATGGCTTAACCTACGCTAGCTACCCTGAGAAGGATGGAATAGTCTGCTTTAGTATCTCTGTGGCAACAATTTAGCTCCTGCTCAACTTGCAGGACCCATCCTGGATGTCTAGCTCCACCTAGAAAGGGACCTGTCCTCCAGGTAGTTGTGAACAGAGGGTATTTGTGGCCCAGGGATCCTCTGTGGCATCCTTCACCTGCAGGTTTCCTCCCCAGGGCTGCCTCTCCTTGGTGTTGTGCTCACTGGAGTCAAGTCTTCTAGACCAGCTGGGGAGAGCAAGGTGGACTGACAGTTATCACATTGACCTGGGGACTGGATGAGGCTTGAGCCATAGACCCTCCATGGTCAAGGTCCTGCTCACTCCTGGCTCCCTCTGACAGATCCTGGGAAAGCAGTTCTTTCTAGAAAGGTCCTGATTCATGGGAAGTTACACACTAGTCCTGTTTCCCTCAGTGACTGAAGATTTCTCCAGACATTTCACTATGTCCTCAGCAGCAGATGTCCTTCCTCAAAGGTGGGCCTGATTGTTCCAGGCCCCTGGGTTGTTCCAGGACACAGGCTGGTTCTAAGCCTGGCTTTCCAGACTCACTTGGGGCCCTGTGAGAAAAAGTGTCTCCTTAACACTCACTCCCCTCCGTCTTGGTCCCTCTGCTCCCCACTCCTCATCCCAGCTTCCTGTAGAATCCCTCCCCGACATCTGTTCCTTTTTCTTCTCTCCTGAGGGAGCTGTCAGGTGACAGTCCTTCACTGCTCCTTATTACCATCATTTGTAAGAGGAGCAGGTGTCAGGTGTCATAGGTGAACATAACAGCTGTGTGCGGCAAGCAGTTTTAATGGGAGGAAGAAGATGAAGTCCAGGTGCCTGGATGAGCCAGCTGGAGGCTAGCCGAACTCTGGGCATTCATCCTCCATCCTAGAAGCCACAAATTCTGCTTTCATAGCGTACCTTAGAGCCCCAGTATCCTTGAAATGTCACTTTCCAGGGAGCAGATCCACTATGCCCACCAAGCCTTTCTCTTGCACAGGCGTTCCTGCTCTGAAAAGATCCAGAGCCCGAGTGGCTGGCATAGGTCATAGAACTTGATCCCTCAGCTCTCTAGCCAGAAACCCAGCACACACTGCTAGCCCTCTCCATTTCTATGCTTGTACCGTGAAGATGACGACCCCGTCCTTAGAGTTGGCAGATCCATGGGGAGATAAACAGAAATGCATGTAGGAGAGCTGGCCACCCAGCCTGTTATGCAGCGCCTCCCTGGGGGCCACGATGGGACTTGTAACTTGTTCTACCCACAGCCTCAGTGCCCGAAGATGAAATCAACTGTGCAAGCCCTGCCATATTGGAAAGCAATATCTATGGTGTCTTAGTTAGGGTTTTCTTGTTATGAAGAGACACCATGACCAAAGCAACTTTTATAAAGGACAACATTTAATTGGGGCTGGCTTACAGTTTCGGAGGTTTAGTCCATTATCCATCAGGGCAGGAAGCATGGCAGCGTCCAGGCAGGCATGGTGCTGGAGGGAGCTGAGAGTTCTGTCTTGATCCGGAAGACGGGTCAGGAAGAGTGTTTTATGCATAGGACCTTACAGTCCACCCCCATGTGGGTGGGACTTCCTCCGACAAGGCCAGACCTATTCCAACAAGGCCACACTTCCTAATAGTGCCCCTTCCCATTAGCCACTTATATCCAAACCACCACACATGGGAAGAGTGACTGTGAACTTTGAGCCCTTGCATCAAAGGCTGCTCCCAGGGTGACCCTGCAGATGGCTCTTCAGATGACCCTCCAGGTGACCCTGTCTGGGAAAGATCAGGTTGAGAGTGTTTTGAACAGCATGTTGGGAGTGGCCTCCTGCACTTGCCTGTATGTTGGGTCTCAGGCTGTGTTTCCCTGCTTGTTGTGAGCACTGCAGCAATCAGTGTCTATGGGGTATGACCCTGACAGCTGGCTTTGGTTTGCCCATGCAGAAATCATATCACCTCTAACTGTTGTTTGAATCTGAAGTGTCTCCAAAGGTCCCTGTGTTGAAGACATGGCTCCCCAGCCTGTGGTGCTATGGAAGGTAGCAGAGCCAATATAAAAACAGAGCCAATATAAAAGTGGGAGCGAGTGAGGTGATTTGGGGGTGCTTTTGGAGGGACATTGAGACTCACCCCTTCCTTTCTTTTCATTTCCTAACCACCATTAAGTGAGCAGTTTCCTCTACCACTGACACCACGCTGCCCCCTCTGCCCAACCAAAAGCAACAGAGTCACCCAACAATGATTAGAGACCTTCAACATTGGGAGCCAAATAAACCTTTCCTCTTTTTAAGTTGACAGCCATGAAGTATTTGTTGCAGTAACGCCAGCTGCACTTGTGAAGCCTGATGCCTTCTGCTTTCCTTCAGCAGGCTGAGTGCTGAGGGGGCACCAAGCCTGTGAGTTCTCTGTGTTCACTGACTCATGACTGCACTCTTCACCCTGGCCACCAGGAAGCTTACAGCTGATTGCGTCCAAGTCTCTGCCCTTGTTTTTGCTGGTCTCACTTTTCTGGGTTTTGTCTTAAGCTTATTCTTCACTTATCATTTATTATCAACTGTCACAATCTATTTTTATATTCAAATTTTAAAAAGACACAGATGGCAGATTAAGTGTACTCCCTCCTCCCCTACTCTGCATCCCTAGGAATGGCATGGGCAGGCCTCTTTCTCTTTGTCTCTCTTGTTCTGTCTTCTCTCTTTCATGAATCTTAAACAGCTCTGCAAAACTGTCAAATCATGCATTCTAAGCAAAGCCCAGCTTCTGAGCCCTGGTCTGCAGAGGGGACTGGACTGTTAAACAGTGTGAGGGTCCCCAGACTCCTGAACACAGGGCAGGGCTGAGGTCACTGTAGGGGAGTGGGTGGGGCCATTAGCAGACACCTTTCACATGTTAAGGGAGAGGTATGGCACTTTGCTGAGGGCAGAAGCAGTTGAGTGACCTTGGTGATGGGTAGATTTAGGGTCATGAAAGGCCCAGGGCCCAGAAAGCAAGCTTTTGGAGAAATTTCTTGGGACACACTCTGGTCTGTCCCTCACAGTCACAAGTAAACAGAGGCAGAATCTACCAATGGACAAAGTTCAGGCACCAGTGGAAGCATCTGTGCATGGATTACCAAACCAGTATAGAGCCATGGCTGTGACAGGGCCAGCACTCAGTGAGAGATGAGCAGCAAGGAGGTATGGCAACCCCCAGAGCATAGAAGGGAGAGAACCAATGCTGTCAGGGGAAGGAGAGGAAACAAGGAGCTCACTGTAGATCTCACAATGGAAACTAATGGAGTCCAGTTTGGAAGGCAGAGTAGCTAGTGTGTGAGAAAAGCTGACACTGCAGAGACCCAAGTATTGAAGATGTGACTTCAGCCCATGTCACTAGTAAGGTGATGGAACCTCTAAAAGGTGGGGTCTAGTGGGAGGAAGTGAGGTCATTTATGTGTGCCTTTGTATGGGATTGTCTTAGTTAGGGTTTTACTGCTGTGAACAGGCACCATGACCAAAACAACTCTTATAAGGATGAAGATTAATTGGGACTGGCTTACAGATTCAGAGGTTCAGTTTACTATCATCAAGGCAGGAAACATGGCAGTCTCCAGGCAGGCATGGTGCAGGAGGAGCTGAGAGGTCTCTGTCTGAAGGCTGCTAGTGGAAGACTGGCTTCCAGGCAGCTAGGGCAAGGGTCTTAAATCTTACATACACAGTGACACACCTACTCCAACAAGGCCACACCTTCTAATAGTGGCAGTTCCTGGGCCAAGCATATTCAAACCACACAGGGATCCTGAGAACCTAGCCCCTTCTTCTGTCTTAGCCTCTAGCCTCTATGAGGTGAGTAGGTTTCCTCTACCATGGCACATTGTACTGCCACAGGCTCAAAGCCATAGAACCAAGCAACCATCAGCTGAAGCCTCTGAAGCCGTGAGCCCAAATAGACCTTTCCTCATCATAAAGATTATCTCAGGTACTTAGTCACAGCAATGGAGAACTCAATAGCACTCTACTATGTCAAAAAGAAAGACATTTATTTTAATATTTTAACTACTGAAGGTTTTCTTTTAAAGAAAAATCAAGACTAGATCTTGAGTTTTATTAATCTTATTTGTAAAAGTAGGGGTGTCTTGAGATCTCTCTTTTGGCTTGTGGACATGTTGAGCCCCCTTGCTTGAGCCAGCCTTGCAGTCCTGTGCTCTTAAGCTGTGTTGGGATCTTAGTCTCTGACTAGTCTGATGGGTCTGTTCTGTTCATATTTTATTTTGCTCAGCTGCATGTTGCTTGGGTCAGTTTTCATCAGGTTGGATGTAACGAGGTTTGAAATAGCCATCTTTCCCTTCTACTATGAAGCAGCTGGCATTAGCCTGCTTTCCACCGCTGTGATAAACGCTACAACCAAGAACAACTTGGTAGGATCAGGTTTATTTTATTTTACAGCTGAAGTCAGTATATCATCCAGGGAGGAACCTGGAGGCAGGTGCTGATGCAGAGAGCAGGGAGGAGTGCTGCTTACTGGCTTGTTCCCCATGGCTTGCTCAGTCTGCTTTCTTATAAAACTTAGTACCGCTCCCTCAGAGGTGGCACTACTCACAGAGGACTGCATCCTCTTATATCAATCATTAATTAAGAAAATGCCCCCATGGACCAATCTGATGGAGGCACGATCTCAACTGAGGTTCCCTCTTCCCAGATGACCCTGCTTTATGTCGCATTGACAGACAGGCAGCACTTAGCCTACTTGGCAGGGTGTCATGGATAACAGCTTCAGCATGGATGCCTCAGCCTTGGGATGCCAGTACCTATGGCTGGGTGCATAGAGGCAATGGTGACCGCTTTCCCATTTCACTGAGAGCTTTTGTGGTGAAGGGAGTGATTCCAGCAGGGGTTCTGTTTGTCAGCCACCTGGCCTCTCTCTTCTGCTCCTTCTGTGAAACACACTGTCTGATACTAGGCAGGTGGATGGCCTAAAATTGGTTATAGATTTATGACTAAGGGCTTGTATGCCACAGTCTTCTCCTTCAGGACCCTTCTGACCTCCCTGAAAGAGTCCCACAACACTGCCTTCATCCCACTACTGACTGATCTCACCATCCATTCCTGGTCAGGTTACTCTGCCCATAAAGCCAGAGGCTGGGAGGGGCATGAGAGGGGCAGAGGCCTACCTACTAGAGGTACTCAGAAGGTGCTGTCTTCCAGGATACAATTCTACCTCTCCTGGTGTCACTGTGTATTATGGTTTGAATATGATTGGCCCAGGGAGTGGCACTACTAGAAGGTGTGGCCTTGTTGGAGTAGGTGTGTCACTGTGGGTATGGGCTTTAAGACCCTCATCCTAGCTCCCTGGAAGTCAGTATTCTGCTAGCAGACTTCATAAGAGGATGTAGAACTCTCGGCTCCTCCTGCATCATACCTGCTTGGATGCTGTCATGTTCCCACATTGATGACAATGGACTGAACCTCTGAACTTGTAAGCCAGCCCCAATTAGGTTTCCCCTTATAAGAGTTGTGTTTGCTTATGGTGTCTGTTCATAGCAGTAAAACCTTAACACTGTGTCCCTAGTAGTGGGGTGTGTCTACATTTGGGGTATCTACAGGGCCTTGGTGAGCTTGAGTGTATGCCTCTTCTTGCAGCTCTGCCCAGGCTCTCAGTGGGGTACAGACCTAAAGGAAAGCTCACTGGGGGTGGGGTGGGGAGGGGTGTGCTTGGCTTTAGACATGAAAGTCTCTTCCAAAATGGCCAACCAATTTACTTTCCCCAGACTGTGTAAGGATGAGGAAATCTCACAAAGCTCCACCTGTAAATGAAGAGCTGCAGGTAGGGGGTGGCTGTGGAGAGCAGCAGGGTCAGTCTTCCTCAGGTATGATCCTGAGAGGTTACCTAATCCCACATGGTCAGCCCTAAGCGTGTGTACATCACCAAATGGACTCAGCAAGCTGTGTGCACACATGGTCCTATCCACTCACACCAGGCAGCGTCTTTCCTTACTGCTTTGATCTTTCTCCTCACATGGAAGCCCTTTCTCAGGTGTGCATACTGTAAATATCCTCCCTAGTCTATGCCCCTGTGTGTTCATTTCCTGGTGGGGTCTTCTGACATCAGCAAGTCCTTACTGGGCTCCAACTTATCCATCATGTTTAAGGCTGACGAGTCTCTCACATCCTAATGAGGCAGTCCTCTTAAGTTCGCTTCACTGTCTTCATTCATTTAGGGCTGCATTTAGATGTTACTTCTGCATGGAGTTCTTTCCAGACCCTCTCTGGAAATGCACTTTCCCCCCCTTGTTCCATTTTAGTATTTAATGGACGACCACCATCTACTTGACTATTATATGTGGAGTTATGACGTGTTCGCTTAGCATTTGGCACCCTCACCCGTCCTCGATTATGTAGACAAAGCCCAGACATAATTAGCTCTGGTTCTTTGACTCCCCACAGTTCTCTGGCTGTGTTTCTTGATATGTGGTATAACTGTCACAGACCCAGAGAGGCTGCTCCAGCTCCTGCCATTACATCACCATCTCTAACAAGGAGGAAGGAAGATCAAGGAAAAGCTCATGTTTTCAAACACAAGACATCGAGAGGAAGCTGACATGACCTTTGTGGTTTTGTCTCTCCCATATTTACATGCTGGACCTTCCAAACATGACTATGCCACAGACATGGCACCTAAAGCTGAGTCCTGGCACTCTGCAGAGCAGCAAACTGGCAGCTCCTGGAGTAGGATCCCACCCCTTGTTCTCCTTGCTGTCCCTTTGACACAGACCTGTCCTCCATTCTGTGTCATTCTCCTTTCTGGGAATGACCCGGGACTGATTTGGAATGGGTGGAGCTTCAGACTCCTTCCTGTCCTGCTGTGGGCCACAGGGATGGGAGAATGAATACTTGGGATGCTCACATGGGTGTGGGGAAGGCCTGTGGGAATTCAGAATGAGATTCTTCACGAAGAGCTGGGTCCAGTGACACAACCCTTTAATTGGCAGTTCTGAACATCAGTTGTTTGTAAGTGAGGCTTGGCTCGAATTACCTGGGGATCTTGTTAAGAATCCAGAACTAAGCCAGTAAGTTCAGGATGATATATATCTGGTTACAAGTGACAGAACATCAACTACCTAAGCCCATGGGGAATTGATACAAAGGCAGGCTTGGTGGGGCCAGGCTGAAACTGCAAAGAGGCTGGGCAGGATAGTGGGTACCTCCCGCAGTTCTGCAGGCCTGGCCACCTGGACCACTCCCATCAGGACCTCAGTTGCTCTATAGACTCCTGAAGGACAGCAGCCTTCCTGAGTCCTGGCCTGACTGCTGAGGCCGTGGGCTGGGGCTGTAATAGCAGGGCTTAGGGTCTGCTAACCTAGTAGGACACCTGCTGGTGTTCCCAGGTCTGAGCCCAGAGGCTGTGCTTCAGAAAGCCTGCCTGAGGTCCCCACCCTACAACCAGTCAACAGATCCTGGCTGAACTGCTCTCCAGGGTTGTGAATGCCTCAGAGGCTGTAGGCTGGTGACCCTCTGTGTGTCACTTTTCTGGCTGTGAGCAGAGGTCACAAGTATTGCACAGTGATACTTCCTGTGAGACACCACACAGGGCCTCACTGAGTCTCCCTCTTGTCCACTTGAGGTCCTCCCCTGCCCCTCCCCCCTTCCCAACTCAGGTCTTCCACTCAACACCCTCCTCTCCCGGGCTGGGGTGGGTGAAACATTGCATCTTGGCCTCTGAGGAGGCCCTCCCCCTATACCCATAGTCCCGACAAGGGCGCCCCCTTTTGTTAGACTGAAATCCTGCACCTCACTCTTTACTGACATAGGCAAGCACTGTAGGCTGCAATTTAGCTTCTGGAATCTCATTCTTCCTTCAGCTGTTTAAAAATGGAACTGGCCATCAATAATTAAACTAAGAGTGGGCATTAAAGTCCGTGTTTCAGCTCCTCTTGAAAGCCTGGCACGGTTTGTCCTGCTGAGCCTGCACCTACCCACATGTAGGAGGCAACCCACAGGCTTCCTGTGCATCCAGGAGGGTGGACCCCAGGCTCCTGCATGGTGCAGCAGGGGAGTTGTCCTCCAGGTTCTTTCAGTACCCAGGAGGAGGGCTTTGCTTAGGTTCCCCCAGCACTCAGGAGGTTCCTCCATTCCAGTGTGTCCCGGGGCTCCTCAGCAGCCTGTGTTGCCTCCTTGTTCCCTGCTGGGTGTGTGACCCCCCCACCCCCCACATTGGGAGGTTGAGATTGGTTCTGGTCCTTTTAATCATCACTGTCCTGAGAGCCAACACTCCTCGCTGTTGGAGTAGCCATTCTGGGCTTCAGCTCTCTGCTGGAATACAGGCCTGGGGAGACTCTGGGCTGCACACGGTGGTCCACAGCAGAGCTACTGGAGGTTTCCAAGGTGGCCTGTCATTCTGTCTCTGAGAGTGACCCATGGCCTTTGCCCTGACTCCAACCTCTGATGTCAGCAGCTTTTTCCTTAGGTTCCTTCTCCAACACTCTTTAGGCACATGTAAGGAGCCCAGGACTCTGGGGACTAGTTGAGGTGAGGCTAGGCAGGGGTCAGGAACAGAGCCAGGGTGTGTAGCCAGTGCCAGATCTTTGCTGTGCCCTTTTCTGTCTCATGTGGGGCCATATAGGTACTCGGAGCCTGGACTCATCCATAAGGGACCACTGGCCTCCCTGGAGCTTGTGTAGACAGGTCTCACTGTGTACTTTATGAGCCCTGCTGGAATTTAGAAAGAACACCTCAGAAACTGTAGCAGAGTTATTCCCACTTTTAGGAAGAGACAAGATGGTGTCAGGACAATGTGCCTGACTTGGACCCTATCCATTTTGGAAGAAAGCTAATCATGGTCAGAGAGGCAGAAAGGCTGAAGGAAGAGAGAAAGGTGCAGCCTGACAAGAGAAGTCTGCTTGGGATCAGGAGGGAGGAGGGGAGGGAGGAGGGGAGAGAGGAGGGGAGGGAGGAGGGGAGAGAGGGGGGGAAGGAGGAAGAGAACAGGTGGCTTATATCATCAGCCTCCACTCCAACTATGCCTTGTCCCAGACTCTCTCTTTCCCCTTATGCCCTGTCTGTCTGTCTGTCTGTCTGTCTGTGCTATCTTCTGGGTCTCTCTTCCTGTCCTGTTAGTAAGTCTCTGCTTTACTCTGCCTAGCCACCCTGGCATCACTGGGGTCTCAGCCTCTTTCCCTGCAGCATGCTGGTTTTTTCCTCCTCTTTCTCTCTGTGCTCTTTATGGCTGTCTGTCTGCATGTCTTCTTAGGGTGCCTGGGTGGCTGTCTGTCCATCCTCTCATCTCAGGCAGCTGGAAGCATCTCCTGCATTCATTGATGTGTGGTTGTGAGATTCCCTTTGAATACTGCAGCAGCCGGTTGCTGGTTGCCAAGGGAACGGGTCAGGAGAAATGGGGGAACCGAGGGGGGCATAGGGAGCCAGGCGGGGGGTGTGGGTACGCTTTTCTGTTTTCATCTTCTTTGGTGCGTTCCTTTTCCAAAGCATAGAGAAAGGACGGCAATTTAAAATGATTTTTCAAGAATCAACACGGCAGAAATAATGGGTCCTAATTGTGCTGGACTAAAAGCCAGGCAGGGAGAGTGGCAGCTTCCTGGTGCCCAGAGAGAGCTAATGGCCAGACTCAGAGAGTGGAGCCACTTGAGGGCTAGGAGCTGCTGTGTCAGGTCCCTGACTGGCATTGCCCAGGGCCACCCTCCTTAGTCCTTGCTGAGAGTTTAGGATTTGAAGCCCAGAAGTCTCCACAACCCCCACCAAGCAGGAGAGGCTGCGAGGTGACCACACACAGGAGCACAGGCATCCTGCTGCTTTCAAGTGAGAAGGGGTAGGCACAGAGGCTTGGCTAGGCTATCGAAAGCCCTGGACATTCTCCAGTAGCTTCAAAGAAACAGCCTTGGTCTCCTCTGCTCAACCTGATTTCATCATTATGGGCATAGACAGAACTGATGCTAGTGTAGAGCCCATGCTGACCTCACCACCTGCACCCCAGTCTCTGCTAGCCGAGTCAGCAAATCCTATGAATAGAATGAACCAGTCTATTCACTTCTGGGATTATGGGGGTCACACAGAAGGGAGAATTCTGGGTATAGACTCAGCTTGTGCGGTCCTATCATTGACCAGTTTCAACTGGATAGAAATTGGGGAAAACACAGGGTCTCAGGGACCGAGCCCCACTCCTACCACATTAGAATGGGCAGGATCTGGGAGAGGGAGGCATGAAGAGCATTGGGTAGAAGAGAAAGGCAGGGAAAGGACTTTATGCTGAGGATGCCCTAAAGATTAGGCAGAGGGGCCTTAAGGGCTTTCTCCTTCTCCAGCCACCAGGGAGAAGCTGCTCCATTCTGAAATGTGCCACCCGAAAGCCTTAGTCTTATCCCTGATGTCAGCTCTGCAAGATTCATGGCTGCAAGGATGCCAGTAGGGTCCAGTGCAGAAGCCTAGTGCTCCCAAATGCATTTGGCTTAAGCCATTTCATGCATGTCACTGTCCTAGGCAACTAGAAGCTTGTCTTCTGTCTGTTTTTACCCCATCTGTTCCATTATCATCTTATATCCTTCCAGCAAGTGCCCAGAGAGTCTGGGTCCTGGTGGAGGACAGTGGTCATGTCTTGTATGTCTGGCCTGACTCTGTAGTCTCATCTTCTCTTCTAGCCAGTCCTACCTCTTGTTGGCTCCTGACCTGTGAAACTGTTCACCATAGCAAGTGATGTTGAGGCCCTGGAGGTCTAAAGGTACCATGGTATTGGCCTTGCATTCAGTGGCTTCCCTTAGCTGTGGGAAGTACACCTGGAACTTGGTTCCCAAATGAATTAGATAGGCTAGGGTTAGGGTTATCAACAGAGATGGGGAGCCCCATAGACACAGGAGCTATCTGCAAAGTTGTACTCTAGAGGGAGAAGTGGCAAAGACCACCAGAGGCCTTGCAGAGGTGAGGGAGCTAGACCCCCGTCAGCTGCTAGAGGAGGCCGTGTGATGAATGTCATGTGTGAGTGACTTCCTTTGCCAGTGGATGTCTCTTCACTCCATCACCAACTACCCTGTGCCCTGCTACAGGCTTGGCTAGAGACCCACTCCAGGTCAACACCATATGCATTCCAGAATGACAGAGTATTTGCTTTTTCCAGTGTGAGGGATGGAACCTGGAGCCTCTTTTGTGCAAGGCAAGTGGTCTATTACAGAGTCCCTCCCCTGCCCTCATGACAGCTTTCTCTAAGTCTCTGTCTTTACTTAGTTCCTCTTCTGGCATGAGTTTATCCCAGCCCGAAGGAAGCCTGTGTTTACCTTACTATTTCTAGTGCTTTTGTGTCTTGGGGACTTGCCGACCCTCCCAGGTCCCAGAGACAGGAAATGTTCCTGCTAGCATATCTTTAGGGCAAACTAAACCCTTCCTCTGTGTGCTTTCCGTCTGGGACTCTGTTTACACCCAGATCACTTCAGGGCCAGGACAATACCCCGAGCAACCGAAACTTCCAGAGCCCCAAAGTTATCCTTTCCTTGGACTCCAGGAAGTGTCCTTGCCTCCCTACACTGCCACAGGCTGCTGTCATCTCCAACCTGCTGACCTCACACCTGACAGGAATACCTTCTAGACTAGCTACCTGCTTCCAGAAGCCTGTCCCATCCTGGGGGAGGGAGTGATCATCTATCCAGGACAGAGACCAACACTGCAACCTTGAAGATGGGGCAGGAGAGAACAGCTACCTTGCCACCTCCAACAACTTTCCCTTCTTAGAAAAGCTCACCCAGTAACCTTGTCCCTTGTCCATTCCCTCCTCCGCCACCTCGGCATGTCACCTGTGTGATTGTTTATCTCACAGTTCTCTTCCACTCAGCTGACTTTTGTAAAAGTCAGGGGTGTATGATTTACATAATTGGAGACTGAATTTACATACAGTAAGATTTACCCCTCTAAGCACACAGTTCAGTAGGTTTTGACAAATAGCTACAGCAAGGTAACTGCCATGGCAATCAAGGACCCTTCCCCCTCTCCCACCCCAGCACAAAACTGGTTTCCTACCCCTTTGCAGTGATCCGGTCTGCCCCCTCCAGCCCAGCACTTCAGATGCTATCCATGCAGCCTGTGGCTTCTGTGCTTGGCTTCCTCCATTTAGCATAGTACAGTCTTTTTAAAAAGTCAAGCTTAAATACCAGGCCAGAATGCATCCCTCTTGCTTTGCAGGGCTCATGTTTGTGCTGTCCTTGCCTGCAGTGACTAGCCAGGCAACAGCCCCAGCCTTGCCTTGGTGTTTTAAGGACAGGCTGGCGAGACCCACCTGTTACAACTGAGTTCTCCTGTCTGCTTGTACGGTTCTCTGCTTTTTTGACAAAGAGGCACAGCCAGGTGGCCACCAGCTGATAGATACACTGCTGTCACCCATCACCCCAAACCTTCCGTGGATACTGAGGGAACATCTGTGTGGTCAGCTTAGCTTCTCAGAGTTTCATTGTAGTGGAGTCCGTTTGGAGACCCTTCGGAGTCTGGCACCCTCCCCCAAGTACAGATGCTGCCCGGACAGATCTGTATACAGACCTCCTCCTTCCAGTGTGGCCAAGCCACTGATTCCTAGAGTACTGTCTCTACCTGAGCCTGTCTGGAGCAAATTTCCCTGAGAGTCTGCACATGGATCTTAGGCTACATGGGTTTGGGTTCCTTACCGAGGAGAGGGACACTATTGGTGTGGTGAGGCCTTTAGCAGAGACCTTCCAGCTGTTTCCAGTGCCCACACTATGACATCAGCATCCCAGCCCAGGAGGTTTCAGGAGCACTGTGTCTTCAGTAGCACTCTGTGAGTTTTTACACAAAAGCGTATCTGCTAGGTGGTGCATCTGAACATATGTCCCTCCAGGGACTGGTGACACTAATGACTGAAGCGTCACTCATAGACTTCTTCCCTGCACACCTTTTCTTTGAACTTTTCTTGAACTCTTGATTTTCTTTTTTTTGTTTGTTTAACTACTGGATATTGAGTCCAGGGCCCATGCATGCTAGGTAAACACCAGACAGATGCTCTGTTACTGGGCTATATCCTGCCATGCTTTATTTTGTGACAGTGTCTTACTAAGTTGATCACGCTGGCTACAAACTGCCTCTGTAGTATAAGCATGCCTTGAATTCACAAGCTCCTGCCTTAGCCTCTAGATATAGCTGGCATTACAGGCCTGTACCACTATACCAAACTGTCCTTTGTCTATTTTTATTGGGGTATTTAATCTTTTTGAGTCACGAGACTCAATAGTCTAGATGCGTATCTATCCTTAGTCACGTGTATGCATCTAGTTTTGATGAGGTCTTCGACTCAGTTTTAAAATAGCAAAGTCATTTCCTAGTCTTACAAATGACTTGTTCTGATACTCCTTGAATTTCTTTTCTCTTGTCACCTGTACCCTGTCCCTGAAGCTCCCCATTGATGCCTACCATGTCCCTGGCTGGAATTCAGGCCATTCTCAAAGCCACTTCTGAACACAATGTAGTCTGGGACCAGGGAGGGACAATGGAGAACATGGAGGTAAAGAATGTTCTAGTGTTTAGGCTGCACAGAAGCTATGATTCCAAACAACAGGACCTAAGAGGTTACTTTGAGCTAGTGATACAGGACACAGAATATTCAAGCACTCAGTGGCTGGGACTGCAGATCTGTGACACCAGGCCTAGTGTCTAGGAGGCTGAAGCAGGAGGATTGCTACTTCTAGGCTAGTTTAGGCAACTTACCGAAAAAAGAAGATAGAAATGTAGTTCACTGGTCGAGAGCTTGCCAAAGACATGTGATGTCCTGTGTTATAACTCTCATAAACAAAAGTAAATAAAGTTGACAATCTAGCAATAATTGAAGGTCCATTGATTTTTGACAAGGATGACCACTCTGTTACAGTTCTGTCCTCAGAACCTAACAGAATCATGCAAGCAACTATGCTGTTTGCCAAAGACAAGCCCAGCTGGGCTTAGTGGCTGCTGACATATCCTCACAGAAGGAGCAGACTGGGAATGTCATCTGAGGATCCAGATGTCCCTCTCAACCAGTTGTAAGAAATTTTTCCCTAATTGCATGAGGCCTTGGGGAGGGAGGTGCTGAGGAAGACTAGGGGAGGGAGTTCCACTATGTGACTATGGGAAAGCCATATCTGTGCTGGGAATGAAGACTTTCCAGTGTGACTGCTGTAGGGTCCCCCATGCTCCTGCTTATAACCCTTCACCCAGGCTCTGTAAGTTAAGACTGGTGTGACTCTTTCCCCAGGGAGAACTTGTAGAATCATACTTTGGTTTGACCTTAGGAGGAGGGTGCAGATGCTGTTCACATCTTCCCCTACAGAAGGAATTCTTGCAGCATCAGCCAATGTAGAAATGGTCTTTTGAACAAATGGTGCCGGTGATCTGTGTGTCTTCACACGAGAGAATGAGCTTGGACCCCTCCCTGCTTCATGGCACGTGCAGAGAGTGAGTCCAAAGACAAAGCCTGGTACCCTGGGTGAGTCCTGGGTTGAGTCCATATTCCCGTGGGTTCTTAGTAAAGGCACAGAACCACATCAGCCTAGAAAGAGTGAGTTTCTTTGAGGTAAGGTCCTCCCTATGTAGCCCTGGCTGTCTTCGCACTTGATTTGTGGAACAGACTGGCCTCGAACTCAGAGATCCGCTACCTCTACCTCCTGAGTGCCGGGGTTAAAGATGTTTACCACCATGCCTGTCTTAAGAATGAATAAACTGCCCGGGACAAGCAAGAATGTGGAAGAGACGCAGAGGTACACTCACTGCCGTGTGGAGATGGGTTGGGCTAGTGCTGCTTTGATGAGCAAGTATGTGGTGGAGAGTTAAGAGAGAAAGAGAAGCAGAACAGCTTGTGTAATGTGAAGAGAGGAGAAACTGGAAACATGGTGATGGTGAGAAACAGCCTGATGTGAGGAGCCTGTGCTGCCACCTGAGGTCATGGTGAGGTCCCAGTCTGTGCTTCCACTGAGGGCCATGTCGGGGTCCATGACCCTCAAGCAGCAGGGGTCTGTGTTGATGTCTGTGGCCATGTAACCACCAAAGGCCATGTGAATGTCCATAGTCTGAGCTACCTCCAGGGCCATTCTGATGTTTGAATGTTGTGCAGAGTAGGCCCCACCCTTCACCAGCTGTGGAACTTGAGAGAGATGCCTCACTTCTTGCCTGGGCAGCATAAGAGAGCTGGCCCCAGCTTTCACCTGGACAGCCTGGGAGAGCTGGCCCTGCCCTGAGAGTATGAGCTCAGGAGAAATGCCCCCTCACCCCTGCCTCTTGCTGTCTATGGTAGACAGGAAAGCTGTATGATTGCCTTCCTCCTCCCCTTCTTGCCCCTCCTCCCCTGGCTGGGCCTGTCCCTTACCAGGGCAAAGTGGGAGAGCTGGCCCTGGTTGTGCACGTACAGGAGAGCTGGCAGACCGAACAACGTAGCCAACACCCAGGCCCAGATCCAGGGCTTTGAGTTGGCCCGTCCCAACATCTACCCCATCTATGGACTGCTGGAGCGTGTGAAGGGGCCATCCTGCAGACCCAAAGTGCAGGATCTCCAGGACTCAGGGCAGTAACAGGATATCTCAGAGGATGTCTGGTGAGGATCCAGTATTGACAGTGTAGCCAAAGCCCGAAGCTTTGAATCTGACCAATGACTCACTGTAATGAACATCCCCAAGTGAAGCTGTTTGGCAGAAGGGTAGACTGTGGGACACAGCGTGATGTCTTTGTATTTAGTTATTTATTTGTTTTCATTTTTTGTTTCTTTGTGGGGGAGGTTGCAAGGGTGGAGGGTGGATATGGAGGGATGGGGCGATGGAAATTCACAAAGAATCAATAAAATTAAAAAATAAAAGAATGAATAAGCTAGATTTTTATCAAATGTAGAAACTCATTTTGCACAGAGAAGTGAGAAGGAGCTTCCTAGGCCAGACCTAGATTTTACAGCCTGCTGCTCAGAGTATACAGTGAACTCTTGTAATACAAAGGAAAAAAAAAAAGATGGGCTGCCCAATCCAAAACGGATATCTGCAGTTTTCCAAAGATGACACCTGCATGGCCAGTAAATTCAGGAGAAAGAAAACCTGCGTAACGTCGTAGGCCATCAGAGAAACGCAAACCTAAACCTCAGGATGGGATTCAGGAAGTAACAAGGCTAAGTCAAATTTGGAGAAGCCAAAGCCAGGCACATTGCTGCTCAGATAGTTGGGTCACTTTCCAAAGTGGCCCGATGCTTCCTCAAAATGCAAACTTTAGAAGCACAACATTGCAGCCCTGGGTATAATGTGTCCCCACAGGTCAGTCTATGAATATTCATGGGGATATTACTCATATTAGCCCAGAAGTGGAGATAAGCCAAATGTGACTCACACATCTAATGGAATACTATTCAGCCATGCAGAGGACTGAAGAAGGTGTTTCTGTAAGGACTGATCTTTAAAACACTGTGCTGAGTGGAAAGCTGGTCAGGAGAGATCAGGCATCGTGTGACGCAGTTGGTAGGGCAGCAGATCCACAGAGGGGGACAGCAGGTTAGTGACTTCTAGGAGCTGGAGGTATGGCACTTAGAGATACAAAATTTCTTTGGATGTGATTAAGAGACGTGAATGTTCTAGAAACGATTGGCATGTCCATTTTTAAAATGGCAACTGTTATGTTACAGAGTTATATCTCAACTAAAATGAAACTTCAAAGATCCATGTGGCCACAGTGGCTCTGTACCAGGTATGGAGGAGGAAAGCTGATACCCTAAGGATGGAGACTGGATGCCTATGATGGATAGGCAGAGACCTAGGCCTCTCTTAAGCTAGGGTGCTCTCTGCCTAGAGCACTGCCAGAAGGGTTGCTGCTCACAGCTCTGGGCTGGGATACACACCCACTAAGATGTGTCACCTGGGGAAGCTGTGAGCCAGCTTGGCGTGGGTTGCTTCTGTCAGTCGTGCATTCCGGGAGACACCTGGGGCGCCAACTTCTGGGCCACCACCCGCCAGAGAGACAGGCAGCTTGCTGCCTCGCCTCCCTGTTTGCACAGCCTGGCTTCATTAGTGGGGAGGTGAGGATCTAATTTCCTTCAAACAAATGCCGGGGGTTGGTGCTTCCCTCCAACAATGAGCAGTGGCAGACGGTGAGAAATCTGCTCACACCTTCTGGGTCGGGGTGGGGAGTGGTTCAGGCATGGTTACAGTGAGGCAAGCCCCGTGTGCCTGCCCTATGCTTCCTCGTGCCCCAACTGAAGAGGAAAAGATGCCCCCAATTCATCTATAGTGGAAGGGCCAAGACGAGAGGACCTTCCAACAGCATTTCCACCAGTTCTGAGTCAAGAAGCCAAGCACTTTTGGCATTTCTGGTATGGTGTAGGCCTGACTGCTGCGGCAGAGCCCAGAGGCAGGCTTGTGGCAGGAGGAAGTAGATCCTGAGGAGGGGTGGCTGAGCTGTGCTGGAGCAATGGCAGCCTCTGTGACTGCTGCAGCACACAATTGCCCCTCGTAAAGAATGGGCTGGACCCAACATGTCTGTGTAGGTCAGTCATAAAACAAGGGCCACACGTTCAAGGCCATAGCACATGCTTTGGGGAGATCCCTCAGGAGGGTCACCCAGGGCCTTGACTAGCGCACTCTAGCGGGGTATCAGCTAGATGGTGACATTCCCCCCCAGTCTTGTGAGCCATGTGGAAGCTCTACCACAGTCAATTGTCATAAGATGTGTCCTCTGTTAGGAAACAACAGAGAAACAACAGAGAAGCTTGGCATCTCTAAGAAACCCTCTTTGTGTTCAGGAAGGTCTTGGCCACCCAGCTCACATGCATACATCACCCAGGACACCTTCTCGGTCCTCATGGTATTCAGTCCTCTGGATTAAGGCCTGGCAGGTGTTTTCCAGTTGTGATGAGCTGCGCATACCAGATCCTTCTTTCCTATTTGTGTTAGGTGTCCTGAGGAAGCACCCGGCTGGTGTGGAGAGGCTCTCAAACAGCCATCAGCAATTTCACTCCATCAGGGCCAGGGTTTCTCTGCAGTGTGGTTTTTCTTGCCATGTGCTCCACGGTTCTATGGAGCCTGTGTGTGTGTGTGTGTGTGTGTGTGTGTGTGTGTGTGTGTGTGATGTATGTGTCTGTGTGTGTCAATGTGGGGCCAGAGATCAATTGTTGATATCAGGTATCTTCTGGAGTGACTCTCCGCCTTGTTTTTTGAGACAGTGTCTTTCATTGAACCTAGAGCTCTACAAGCTGATTAGTCTGGGAAGCCATGGGTGCCAGGGATCCACCTGTCTCCCCAGTGTACAGACCTCCAGGAGCAGAGGCTTAAAGGGAGCAGAGATGAGGCAATGCCACAGAGAAGGAGAGGATAGGAAAAAAGGCTCTTGTGTGAGTGCTGGTCATTCCTGAGGGTGGTAAGTCTGACACAGCTCTAGACCTCGTGGAAGTTACACTAGGAGAAAAATGAGCAACTAAACAAAGACATAAAGCAAGCTGGTGGTACATACCTATAATCCTAGTAGCCAGGAATAGAGAGAGCAGGTTCAGAAGTTCAAGGTTATCTTCAGCTATATAGCAAGTTCAAAGCCAGCCTGGGCTATGTAGGATTCTATCTTCAAAAATTAAAAACAAAAACAAAAAAATTAAAGACAAACAATAAAACCCCTAAGTTATGATGGGTACTGACAAGACAATGCCAGGATGTTAGGGGAGAAGGGGACAAAGTATTTGTTAGTGTTAAAGCCAGCCAGTGGCAGGCAGGAAAAACCAGAGGCAGGGCATGGCAAGGACAGGGAAGCACTACTTACACCTGGGGTGCTCAGAGCTGGGGAGCCCTAAGATTACCACGAGGTGACCGGGATTATACAATACAGAGCAGGAGGGGAAGGCTGGTGTACCAGTTACTTTCTGTCACTGTGATAAAACACCATGACCCAAACAACTTATGAAAAAATTTATTTTGGTTTACAATTCCAGAGAAAGTCCAAAACGGCAGGAGAGTTCAGACAGCAGACTATGGGAGCAGGAAGTCGAGAGATCACGTGTTTAACCACACAGAAAGCAGAGAGGCAGAGCTGGAAACGGAAGGAGGCTCTCAGCCTTCCTAATGCTATGGTGACTCCCAACTGTAAAATTATTTTCATTGCTACTTCACAACTGTAAGTTTGCAACTGTGAAGAACTGTAATGTAAATATCTGTATTTTCCCACAGTCTTAGATGACTGCCATGAAAGGATTGTGTGACCCCTCAAAGGGATCAAGCCCTGCAGGTTGAGAACCACTGCTCTAAACCCTCAAGGCCTGGCAGCAGTGGCATGCTTCCCCCAACAATGCTCCACCTCCCAAAGGTTTCATAATTTGCCCCCAAGAGAACCAACCAGGGGCCAAGTGTTCACATATGTAAGAGTATGGGGGACATTTCTCATTTAAACCACCGGGGTGGGGGTGGCTCCCAAGAACAGGATAGTACAGAAGGGGTGCTCACCCTGCTTCTCTTGACAGCAAGTTGCACACTGCCCCAGCCTACTTACCAGCATGTCCTCGCCTTCTGCAGGCTCACACACCTCAGTGGGTCATCTGTCATGGCACCCTGATCTCCAGATCAAGCTTTGAGAACTGGGAATGGAAGATGATACGATTCTAGTTGCAAAACTGCCAGGAAAAAGCTTTGAAAGCGACATGACATAGTTGTCACTAACCCACTCACAGGAGCGCCGTCTCTGTTTCCGTTCCACCAGTGCCCGCTCCTTTAAGGCAGGGAGCACTCCCCTTGGTTGTTTGTCTTCCATGGGAGGTGAATGTTATAGTCTCTACTCTGCTTACCTTTGTTCCCATTGGTAGTGGTTCACCTCCTGTGACTGTTTATGGGTGGCACAGGCCTGTCGCTAGTAAATCCCCCCGACCCTTCCACCTTGTCTGGTTTTCTAATGTATTGTGACTTCCTTCCTCCATGGCTCCTAAGTTGTTGCTATTGTTTTCCTATTAGGGAGAATTGATCTTTGAGTCAGGCTGTGTCCTCAGTGTCTTTTATCTTTTTAGATGGGTGTTTGCTGACCCGAATGAAGCCTTGTATTTTTCCATAGTCAAATCTGTCAGTCCTTTCCATTCTGGTTTCTGGGTTTTATGTCATGCTTAGAAAGACTTTTTTCACACCAAGATTTAAAAAAATAAATCACCCACGTTTTCTTCTATTACATTTTTAGATTCATTTCTGACATTTGAATTTTAATGCTTTGGGTTTTTTTTTTTTTAAGTATAAGAGAGATTTAGCTTTAGTTTTCCCAAGTCTCTCCCTACACCATTTGTTAAACAATCCATCATTTCTCCCAGGTTTCTTGCCATCTTTACCAGCTATTAAACACTGATATTCATGGACCAGTTTCTGGCCCCTCCACTGTTTCTCGTTGATGAATCTGTTCGTATTTTGAATACTTTTGTCAAGTTCTCTTTTTACAATTTTTTTTTAATCAAAAATTCAGTTTGGATTTTGATTGGCAGATTGATGCAAAGATTGGCAGACGTCTTTGCATCTTCCTGAAGCTCTGGGTTGGACTCTTCATTTTCCCCAACCTCATCGATCTCTGAAGTGCTGCTCAGGTGAGGTATTTAGCTGTCTTAGCTTTTTTCTTTTTCTGGACACTTTTCATTCTCTGCTGCTGGTGAGAGTGAGCCCCTCCCTTCTCTAACGTCTTAGATTTTATATTTTATGTAAAGCATTGCTTTTGATAGATTGTCTTTTATTTGAAGATTTACTTTATTCTGTGTGTATGAGTGCTTGTATGTATGCTGCACTGTGTGTGGATGCAGTGCCCACAGTGGCCAGAAGAGGGCACTGGATTCCCTGGAACTGGAGTTACAGGTGATTGTAAGCCACCATGTAGGGGCTTGGAGCCAAATCTGGCTCCTCTGGAAGAACAGTCAGTACTTCTTGGGTTGGGAAAGGAGACTTCTCAATTCTTAGAACACAGTCTGTGCCATGGCCGTTTCCCTCCAGAGCAGGCCCCTATTCTCTAGCTGAGCTGGAAAACGTGCAGGAATTCTTTCTCTTCTCCCCTAGGGTGAGTGTGGTATGTCCTCAGAGACATTTTCTGTGCCTTGGACCCCTTGGGTTCCTTCAGAATACTGCCACTCTCCTGTCTAGGGAGGGGAGCTAACCTCTCTTCTTTTGTGACACCATCACGACCTGGAAAGCCCTCCTGGCTCCTGCCTCAAGCGGGGCACTTTCCCGAATTGCTGGGGGTCAGCACTTGGACTTCTCTGAGCCACATTTTGTGAGGAAAGCCAAGTTGGTCCATCCTGTGGTACGTGAGGAGAGATGCTGTTGCTGTGAGGGTTTGAGTGCCCCTCCCCCACAAGGCCAAGGGTGTTAAAGGATGGGTCCAGTCTCAGGCAGGGATGGGAGGCAATGGGACCTGTAAGACCCCCTGGAAGAAAGCTACTGTGCATGTTCCAAAGGGGGATAGCAGGGCCCTGCCCTTTCTTTTTGCCTTTCTGCAGTGACAAGGTGAACAGCCTCTTCTGCACCAGCTCTGGCTGTCACATGCCTGCCTCACCATGGGCACAAAGGCAATGGAGCAGAATTGTGGACTGAAATCTACAGAGCCACGAGCCTCAGGTACCTTGTCATAGTGATGGAGAGCTGACTAACACAGATGTCTGGTCAGTCATCTTAGCCACCAGCAACAACAGCAGCTGGAGCTCCAGATCATTGGCTCACACTTCCTGAGTGCCTGACCCCTGACCCAATGTCACTAAATCAACGTTTGTTATTTGAAGCCTCCACTTAAAAAAACTAGAGGCAAGGGAAGTTGAGGCAGGAGACTGTGAGCTTAGAGAGCTGTGTCTGAATTCCTGAAGGTTTCAGATGTTCACAAGAGCATCTTTGGATATTGTGTTGTGTGAGGCATGGCCTCCTGTTTCATTTGTCTGTCCAGTGAGTGGCTCTTGCTTCTGGAGGCCCAGTAACTGTGCACTTTGAGGGGAGGAGGGCGGGCTCCTCTCTACACTGGCATTTGGTGCCAGCCTGTCACCATGGCAGCAAAGACTGATGCTACCTACACCACGGGAAAAGGAAGCTGCTCCGAGTAGATTCTTCCTGATCCCCAAATCACTCTCATCTTGTGACTCACAGCAGTTACAATTCCTTCATCTCCTGATACAATTTCCAGAAGCAAATCCCTCAGCTCTTTTGCCTAGACTCCTTGAATTAACATCAAAAACTATATTTGATTTGAATTTAGCTGCCAAGGCTCTGAGTTTTGTTGAGGCTAATCCCCTGTCTGCTTGGCTTCCTGGAGTCACAGCTGAGGTTTGCCTGCAGTCACTCCTCACAGACCCCAGGGGCAGAGAGGAGCAGCTTGGTCTCCCAGCCAGGCTTCCTTTTCTTTCCCCAGTGCTCTGTGGCAATTGTGACCCTGGCTGTGATGGGCCTGAGGTGAGACAAGAGCATCCCAGGGGATTTAGAGAAGACGTGGGGCAACTGAGAAAACAATAGTGGAGCAGTCCAGAGGAAGAGCCAGCCTGCACTGGAGCAGAGAGTGGGTAAGGAACCAGTGTGTCAAAAGGCAGCCACACAGCCTAGGCAGGACACTTCCCCACCCAGTGAGCCCCTGGGCTGCTGACCCACTTGCTAGGATTAGATCTGAAATGCCAGGGAGTCTCCCCTGATGGCTCTCAGCTGATGACAGAAAAGAGAAGGAAGAAGAGGAGGAAGAAGAGGAGAAGGAAAAGTCTAGAGATAAAATATCTCCTTTACTGGCATTTCCCTGGGTGCTGTTGCATGGTACAGAAGCAGATAGGAATCCTGTGGGTAGCCGGCTGAGACCTTACACTAGAGATAGCTGGAACAGCAGGTGCAAAGGCCCTGAGGTGAGTGCATCCCAACTTCCTTAGAAAACAGGACTCCAGGGAGAGGTGAAGATGGGCAAGACCTAGACTTTCCTAGACAAGGACACATCTAGGCTTTCATGAATGTGAGAGTGAGAGCACAGAAGGGTGTGGCTTCCCAGAGCCCCAACAAGTCTTCTAGCATCTCAGCTCACTGACATCTCTGCAGCTCACTCAGCCCTGACAGCTTTCCTGTGTTCCTTTTGCCCCTGAAAGGCCATCTGCTGGAGAAAGCCCTGGGCAGTTTGGGATGATAGCATCGTAACTGACCCATGTCCCCGCTGGCCACTCAACCCTGTCAACCAGGGAACTTACTTTTCTGTGCCAAAGCCCTGGACAGAGGGAACCTCTCAGGGGCATCATCATAGAAATTCTAACAGGAAGCCCCTTTATAGACAAAATGACCAGGTACAGGGAGTGCTTGAGGAATCTTTGTGAACATCTGGACAGATGTGAAGGCAGCATCAGCCTTGGGGTTAGGGAACCCTGGAGATGGGGAGAGACAGAGGAATGAATGGAGGGGGAGGGAGGGAAGTAGGGAGGGAAAGAGGGGAGAGGGAGGGGGAGGGAGTGAACTCTGTGAGTTGGTTATGTTGCTGGACTAAGCAGGTCCCTCTCCTGTACCTGTCTGTACTCTTCACCTGGTGCACAGCATGGGGGTTTTTCCAAGTCTTCCCTTCTTCAGGGCCTCCTACATGTGTCTTTGTCCTGTGGGTCAGAGGTAGGAGCATTCTGATAATTTTTAGCCTGTTAGAGGACAGATGACATATAATAAATTCATGTTTTGGTGTCAATGTCCTCTTGACTGTTAGATGCTGAAGCCAGCTGACCACAAGGACCTTGTCCAGCCTCCCCTATAGTTCACACACACACACACACACACACACACACACACACA
>JANHMN010000008.1:25598158-25628554 GCA_030674055.1 Rhabdomys pumilio
GTCTGAGCAGAAGACACTTTCATACCCTGTCTGAGAAGCTTCCAGTTAGATCACGTCACTCTCGGTGTCTCTGCTCAGCAACGTGCTGTCTTGCGTTCTGTTCCATGATGGTGGCCTGAACTGCTCACTAATTCTGTCTGCTCTGGCTTCTGGAATATTCTGTACTTCCTGGCTCTACTCATTTCCGTTCTTTCACTCGACTTTGCCTCTTGGGAGTGGGGGAGTGCTTCTTGCATTTAATTTTGCTGGCTTATCTTTACATCATTTTTAAACGGACATATGCTGCGAAGCTGAACATCCAGAATAGAACGGTAGCTATCTGTTGCTTTCTGTGTAGACAGACCTCCCCTCCCCGTGTTGCCGTCACACCTCCTTCTTAGCCTATATCACCCATTCCCACAAGCTTGCATGGCTGTAACAGAAGGTTTTGTATCCTAAGGTCTGTGAGGCTTTCCTGTGCAGCCCTAGAGCTAACTGTGTGCTGACCTATCCACGAGCTCCCGCCCTTTAGCACTGTTATCTGTGGAAACCTGGGCTCCCCCTGGGTCATCTCCATGGCCTCTTGGGATTAAAGTTTACTTTAACTCCCATGTTAGTTATGCTGAGTCAGGTTAGGCCTTGAGGAGTAACCTTTCTGGGTCCTGGCTGAGTCCCTCCTGCACATCACATGACCTGGAAGCTCCCACTGCCTCCAAGCCTCTGAAGTATAGCCTCTACCTTTCTTCCTGGAGTATGACCTGTCAGAGGTCTTGGACCAGAGCACCCACTCCATTCCTTTTCTTCTTCCTCTTCTCCCTTCCTCTTCCCATTCATCACCTCCTCTCCCCCTCCTCCTCCTTTGACAGTCTTGCTGTGTTGCCCGGATTGGCTTCTAACTTGCAGTGATCCTCCTGCCTCTGCCTCCCAAGAGCTGGGGTTACAGGTGTTCACCACCTCCTCTTCTTGTCTCCAGCCATCTTCTTCCTGGGTGTTTATGCTACACCTGCAGGTGGGCATCTGTTGGCTGTATGCCACCTTCTGCATCCCCGATGGCAGATGCAGTTGTAGAAAACACATTTATCTTAAAAGGAAACATTCTTCACAGTTGGCTTGGCCTTCATGTGCTCAGTTGAATGTGCTTGATAAATTGCTATAGACTGCATGTTCCTGTCCCCAGACTCACACACTAGAGTCCTGGTCCCTGAGGTGAAGGTTTTGGGAGGTAGGCCTGTAGGAGTCCACTGGGTCATGGAGGTAGGTCCCCAGGGAATGGAGGAGGACAAAGAGGGCTGACTTACCTCCTCCCACTTTGTGGGGGTACAGCAAAGGGTTGTCCCCTGCCCCCATGAACCAGGCAGAAGCTAATGCCTTTCCCTTAAGAGTTCTCAGCTTGTTGAACTGGTAGCCTTAACTCCCTCTTGTTTATAAGATACCTAACCCCAGCCTCAGCAGTCTCAATGGACCAGGACACAGGCATTCTGGAGTAGTAAACAGACCAACAGAAGCTGAAGTGTTGCGCACAAGCCACTGAGGCCATAGCCTCCTGTGTTACCTGTGGTAGCAGCAGCTTCCTCCGGTGTACCATGAGGTGGGCAGAACACCAAGGAGGGCCTCTGTGAAGGCAAAGCCTGAGCACGACCTGCTAGGGAGAGAGGTAACAGAATGGTGTCAGTGAAGCAAGATAGTGCGGCTTCCTTAGTAACCAGGAAGGAGCAATGCTGCTGGTGGGTAGAGTAGTAGAAGCTGAGTGGGAGGGAGAGAGGGGCTGCACCTGGACAGAGAGGTCTAAGTATCAGCAGGGTGATGCTGGGGGCAGCTCTTCTCTGCCTCCTGCTGCTGGCTACAGAACAGGGGCCCAAGTTCCCTCCCTTCTGCCTGGTGCTCTTGGCTCTGTCTGGAGCTGCTTAGTGCTCACCGCTCTTCCCTCTCTCAGTGTAGCTCAGGAAGTGTGATGATTCATATGGATTGTCAACCTGACAGACTTGTTTGTCTTGTAGAAGACAAACCTCTAGGTATTCCTGAGGGGGAATTCCTAGATTGGGTTAACTGAGGTGTGAAGACTCAGCCTGACTGTGGGTGACATCATCCCATGGTCTGGGGTCCAGGAGCTGAGCCGGGACATCATCTCCTTCTGCTCCCTGGCTATGGAAGTGGCTGCTCACAGCCCTGCTGCTGTGGACCGTGCCCTCGAACCATGAGCAAACCCTTTCTTTCTTAACTGGGTTTTGCCAGGCATTTCACTGCAGCACTGAGAAAACAAACAAACTCAGGATTGTGGGTATTTTCTGTTTGTATCAGTTTGCACAGCTGTGTAACAAACCACCCTTAATCTCAGGGCCTGAAGCTGCAGACACCATTTCGGACAGATCTGTTTCCCTGTAGGTGTCTTCTAACTACAGCTAGGCTCAGACAGCCAGCTGAGGCCTTAAGTATCTACTCACAGTTCTGTGGTCTAGGCTCCCAACTTGCTCAAGAGTCAGTAGCATGAAGGCTGGCCCAGGCCTGGGTGGGGCCTCTCTTTTGGGTTCTTCAGTAGGTTAGGCTGAGCTGGGACACACAGGTGTTAAAATGCTAGGTGGGAGATGCAAGAATTTCTGAGAGCTCATCTGCCACAGACCAGCCAGGCTGAAGGAGGGGATTCTGAATCTTATGAGAAAGGCTATAAAGTCATGGGGCAAGGATGTTGGTTCAGCAACAAGTGAAGAATGGTCCAGCCCTCACTCACATCACTGTCATCCATCTTACACTTCTTACTTCCTGTCAGAGCCACTTGATCTCCAGTGTATGCAGTGTCTTCCAGCCCAGATGGGGTGCCACTGATGTGGCTGACCCTGGGAAAGAGCTACAGAACTGGGGTCAGCATGGCAGTAGTCTGGTAGCCAGGGGCTTCCTGTGGATGCCAGGGGATGACATTCACCAGTGTGCTATAAGTGTAACAGGATACCTAAGACTGGGCGCTGTAAAGAAAAAGCCTTTACTTAGCTGAAAGCTCTAGGCTTTAGGAGTTTAAGGGCATGGTGTCAGCTTGAACTTGGTTCTAGTGAGGACATCTTGGTGGATAGTGTCCCTTGGGTGTGAGCACATGAGGTGGGGTGGGGTGGTCATATCTTTTTTAAAGACTCCGTGTGTGTGTGTGTGTGTGTGTGTGTGTGTGTGTGTGTGTGTGTGTGTCTGTCTGTCTGTCTGTCTGTCTGTGTGCATGCATGCATGCTTCTGCTATTATGGTAGGTCAGAGGACAACTTGTGGGAATCAGAGTCAGTTTTCTTCTTCTTCCATGTGGGCTCCTCTAGTTAGGAACTCTGGTTAGAGCTTGGCAGAAAGCACCTTGACCCACTGAGCCATGCCACTGGCCTTCAGATCCCACCTCTTAAAAGTCCCGTACACCACCATACCGAGGCCCACGCTTCCAGTACATGGATCCTCCGTGACACACACCTCGTGCACCCCTCCCCTAGTATGGTAGAATCAGCCAAGACTCTCTCTCTCTCTAACATCATTCGCCAAGGAGGGATGGCAGTGCCAGAAGAAACTGGAAAAGCATCTCCCGGCCCCAAGACGTCCCGGGCAAGAAATGGAAGGACGCAGGGCACAGATGGTGTTTTTTTAAATCTCACATTCCAATTGGCGGCAGAGGCCTTGGAAGAGAAAGAAGCATATGGGGACTGAACAGCTGGCTAAGTAGACACGATCGCAGAACAAGATCTGGTTTTCTGGACCATGGCTGGAGCTGGGTTCTGGGCCTAATATTAATCGTCTTCTCTCCGAGCTCTGCACAAGACTTAACTGTTTAGGACTCATGGCTGGCAGGGTCTGGGGTCCCCCGCTTGACAGAAGAGTGTCTGCTTGGAGTTCCAGAGCCAGTGATGGCAGAACCCATTCCTGCCCAGTCACTCCAGGGTCAGTCCTCATTGCTGGAGTCCCCATGTGCCAGGGAGAAGGCTCTGGAGGCAAGCTTCCACCTTTGTTCTTTCAGAGATGGTGTTCATGTTAACTCCGGTGCACATGTACTATGCTGTACACAGGAAGAGTGTATTAGCCTGTGTGTTAGCATGTAGTGGTAGGGTGTGAGTTTTGTGGAAAACATGCACATGCATGTATGTGTACAGGTATATGTGTATAGGTGTATGTATATAGGTATATAGGTGTATTGTACAGGTATATGTGTATAGGTGTATGTGTATAGGTATATGTGTATAGGTGTATATATATAGGTATATAGGTGTATGTGCACAGGTGTACTTATATAGGTATATAGGTGTATGTATATAGGTATATAGGTGTATTGTACAGGTATATATATATGTATATAGGTGTATGTATATAGGTATATAGGTGTATTGTACAGGTGTGTGTATATATATGTATGTATATAGGTATATAGGCATATGTATATAAGTATATAGGTGTATATATATAGGTGTATATATATAGGTATATAGGTGTATGTATACAGGTGTATGTATATAGGTATATAGGTATATGTGTACAAGTGTTGGGAAAATTTCTTCTCTTCTTGATGGGCTCTGGTAGGCATCTGATGAAGGTGGCAGTTGTTCTTCTTAGAGGATAGTACACGCAGTGAGTGTGTGGTGCATGCGGAAAGCACAGTGTGTGCCTGTTGGGAAGAAGACAAGAGGGCTGCATTCTCAGCAGTGACTGGAAGGTGGTCCCAATATGCTTGAGGTATCAATGTATAAAGAGTAGGAAGCAGGGATGGTTCCTGCACCTCACACCTCCCCCTCCGGCCCACCTGCAGCCCCACCCCCGGTGGCAAGGCAACCATGCTCCAGACCTGGTTGTGTCCTGTTTCCCTCCAGCCTGCATGGTACCCTCTGGTCATGGGTCAGCAATCCCCCAACCATGTCTGGTGTCACCCTCTGTTATGCCCACTACTTCCCTGTCTGCAGAGGCTCTTGTCACTGTCTCTGCAGGAAGACAAGGCTAGGCCTATGGCCCTCATTGGCATCTGGTGTAGATAAGGATAAAGGAGTAAGACCCTACTCTGTGGACCCAGCCAGCTTCTCTACATTCCATGGTGCTGGCTGGGTCCTGACACACTGACTGGCTTTTGCTCTGCTCACTCCCTTACCTTTATCCTGATAGCTATGAAGGGGATAGCCTGCTCTAAACAGTTCTGTCCAGAAGCCTCAGAGCTTGAACAAGAACTTGGACAGCTGGGTAGCCACCCAAAGCCACTGTGGTCTCCTGTATTAGAACCCCAGATGTCACTCTTCCACAAGGCTCTGGACAGTGCTGGGTCCTCATAGCCCAAGCCAGCCCTGGTGGTTCCTGTTTCTAGCCAATGACTGGCTTAGAAAAAAACATTTGACCATGTGCTGGCCATCGCAGTATGAGGTTGTGTCCGTGATACCTGGAATCTTGGCAGCTATCATGAGGCTACCAGGAACATTAGCATGAATATCTAGGCCTGGTCCCCAGGGTGGTGCCACTGGGAGGTGGAGAGACTTTTAAGAGACAGAGACATAGTGGATCAGTGGCTGTGTGCTTTGGAATAGGAAAGTAACTGATTATGGTACAGACTGAAGCTCTTTGGTTTTACTGAATTTGACTATCCTCGTATATAATACTAACAGCTAGAAACAATGTAACAGCTTCCTTTCCGACCTGGATGCCTTTAATTACGCTGATTGCTCCAGTCAGGACATCCAGGACTCCTGATACAGGCTGTGTGTAAGCTTCTTCTGCGTGGCTGAGCTCTGCTCACTAGTACCTTATTGAGGGTTTGGCATCTGTGTACAGCAGGATAGTGTCCTCCATTTCTTGTCATTTGCATTGCTCCTGGCTTGGGTGAGGACGAAGCTGGCCTCACAAAATGAGTTTGGAAGTATTCCCTTCTCAGATATTTGGAAGAATTTGAGAATTGGCATCCCTCCTCCTTTAAGTGCCGAGCAGCGTGTGCCTGGAAGCCAGCTGGTGCCAGGCTTTTTGTGTGTGTGTGTGTGTGTGTGTGTGTGTGTGTGTGTGTGTGTGTGCTGGGCTGGATTGCTGGCCCCATCTTTCCTCTTTCATGTTACCGCTCTGTCCACATTCTGCATACGAAGCATCAGGATTCAGCCTCGGCAGAGGCCTGACTCACCTGACTCATAGCTGCAACCAGAGTCTAGTTAAGAACTCACCCACTAGAGGAGGAGGTTTATTTTGGCTCATGATTTGAGAGAAGTCCATTGTGGTATAGTAAGGCATGGCTGGGAAACTTGCTCAAATCTGAGCTGGTCAGAGATCAGACAATAAGCAGGGTGGGTTTATAAACCCAAGGTCTGTTGTCCCCAAGGACCTATGGGAGATGGAGTGTTCCCACACCGGAGCCTGTGGGGACATTTCACATGCTAACCAAGCAAAGTGAGCTTCTCACAGATCACTGGTCAACATACACTCTTCAGAGCTTTCTGACTCTTAGTATCAGTTATAATGTCTCCTATTTTATGTAAAATTGTGTCTATTTGATGTTTGGTTTTCTTGACTGATCTCACTACAGGTCTGTTGGTCTATTTTGTTTATCTTTCTAAATAACTCAATTCTCAGTTTTGTTGACCATTTCTGTTTTTAAAAAAATTTAAATTTGGGTCTAGAAAGATGGCTTAGTGGTTAAGAACACTGGCTGCTCTTATGGAGGACCTGGGTTTGGTTCCCAGCACCCACACAGCAGCTCACAACTGTGTGTGACTCTAGTTCCAGGGAATTTACTGTTCTCTTCTGGCCTCTGAGGCCACTGTGCACACATGGTGCACTTAGATGCAGATAAAATACTAGACCACATAAAACAAAAATAGTTAAGTTATGAAATTTTAAATCACATTTATTGCTTGATTGATTTAGTGTGGAGGGGAGAGATGGGCACATGTAGCCCATGTGGCGGTCATAAGACCACTTGTAGGTGTCAGCTGTCCCCCACTGTGTGGCCCTGGTCCTGGGGGTCAAACTCAGCTTATCAGGCTTAGTGGCAAGCACCCTTACTCACTGAGTCAGCCAGCCCCAATTTCTGCTTTTTAATTCTCTAAGCTTGATTATTTCCTTCCTTCTGGTGAGTTTGGGCTTAATTTGTCTTCATTTGATGTTTCTGAACACGTACAGCTGGGTTGTATGTGGTAGACATTAATTATTGGGAAATTCCCTCTTAGAGATGCTTCTATTGTATCTCATGATATATCTAAAATTTTCCTATTATTAAGTGTGTGTGCACATACACACGTGTGCTTGTATATGTGTGTGTGTGTGTGTGTGTGTGTGTGTGTGTGTGTGTGTACATGAGTGCAGGTGCCTACAGAGGCCAGAAGAGATGCCAGACCCCTTGGAGCTGTAGTCACAGATGGTCGTGAGCATCCTGATGTGGGCAGTGAGAACTGAACTCTGGAAAGGCAGCAGGCGCTCTTAACCATGAGCCACATCTCTGTACAGCTGAGGCACCCATTTAATATACTGGAGTGGATCTGGCTGCCAGGTTTTCTCAGCATTCTTCAGTCCCTACCTGTTAGAAGCCCTCCTGGCTGGCGTACCCTGCTCCCTACCCTAAACTCCTTCAGCCCAGGGAGCTGGGCTGCTCTTCCCTATATGATTCAACAATTTTGGCTACCTGGTCTCTTTGTACCTTTGGGCTTCCTGACTGATGTACCTGGCTCCCTCTCTCCCTTCTCCCTCCGCCTCCTCCTCTCCTCATGTCGCTCAGGGTCATGCCCACTCTGGACTCTCCCAAATGTCCCTACCTCTGGCTATACTCTCTCTTTTATCTATAAGAAGTTTCTCCTCCACCACACCTAGGAGCAGTCATGTTTTTTTTTCCTTTCCTTTTTATTTCCTTTTTTATTCACTCTTCAGCCCTTGGTATTTTTTGGAGTTTTTAAAACTTTGTTTGATTCTGCTTAGTTACTTTTCTCTGGTTTCCCAACCATGACTAAGGCAACTTACAAAATGAAGGGTTTATTTGAGGCTTACAGTTCCAGAGGGATAGTCATCCATCACCATGGTAGCAGAGTGTATATCAGTGAGCAGGCAGGCATGGGGCTCAGGCAGTAGCTGAGCACCCACACCTCCAGCCACAAACATCCAGCAGAGCCAATGCACTGGGGATGGCAGAAGGCTTCTGGTGACACACTTTCTCCAAAGAGGTCATACTTCCCCATCCTTCCCAAATGGTCACCAACTGAGGACCAAGTACTCATAAGCCAGAGCCTTATGGGGGACATCTTCTCTAAACCACTGGGGAGCCATTTATGGCTCGGCAGTGCATTATTTAACTTCATTGTAGCTGATAATTTCCCAGCATTCTTCCTATTATTGACTTCTTATTTACTACCCCTGTGATTGCAGAGATGAGAAAGAAAGAGAGAGAGAGAGAGAGGAGAGAAGGGTGATTTACATCTTGAATGTGTTAAGGCTCATTTTGCAGGCGGCACAACCCTGTGCGTGAGCAGCTAGCTTCTGAGAAGTCTGGTGGCCTTTTGGGGGTTCCCTCACATGTGACTGGGCTCCAAGATTGTCTTTAACTTTTGAAAATGATCATTATGTATTCTGGAATATTCTTCAAAGTCACCTTTACTTGGTATTCTCTGAGCTTCGTGAATCTGTGTGTCCAAACATCTCCCAAGATGTGGGAAATATTCAGCCATTCTTTCTTTCATTTTTAAGTGTTATTTTTTGTTTGTTGGTTGGTTGGCTGATTTTTGTTTTGTTTGTTGTTGTTGTTGTTGAAATAGGGTCTCATTGTGTAATAACCCTGGCTAGCCTGAAACTCACTACATAGACCAGGTTGGCCTTGAATCCACAGAGATCCATCTGCCTCTACCTCCCAAGTTCTGGGATTAAAGTGTGCCACCAGGCCCAGCTCTGCAGTAAATAAACTTACTCCCCCTTTCCTCTCTTCTTCTGGGGCCCAGTCTGCTGGAGTTGCCTCAAAACTTGAGACTGTGCAGATGCAGCTGAAGCTGCCAGTGGCCTCAGCTGGTGACCTGGTGGATGTGGCACTTGTCTGATCTCTGGGGAGAACTGACTCTTCACTCAGGCTGGTCAGTAGGGCTGGTGTAGAATGAAACAACAAAGGTCCTGTTCTCAGAAGGGTGGATGCTGACTGCTTCCCTCAGGTCCCAAGAGGGAGGGATTCTATGCAGAAAACACTGGTCCAAGATCATGACTAAAGGGGCTAGAAGTGAGATCCGGTGCTGCTCTAGGAGCCACGGCTCAGAACAAGGCCTGAGGCTGCTTAGGGTAGCTGAGTGGTTTTCCCTCCTGATGCCTGTGCTGGGAATGGGTACAAGACTGTTTAAAAGCCTGCAGGACTGGGATGGTAACACTTGCCAGGGTGGTTTGGTGGCCTTTGATGGCAGGAGATTTTAAAGTTCCTTACTGATTGATATTCATCATTCTTTTCTTCTTCTCTGTCTCCTCTTCCTCTTCCTCCTCCTCCTCCTCTTCCTCCTCCTCCTCTTCCTCCTCCTCCTCTTCCTCTTCCTCCTCCTTCTTACTGTAATAGAGCTTTTCTTGTTTTGTTTGGGGTTCTTTCCTTCCTTCCTTCCTTCCTTCCTTCCTTCCTTCCTTCCTTCCTTCCTTCTTTCCTGCCTTCCTTCCTTCCTTCCTTCTTCTTTCCAGCTTTCCTTCTAGCCTTCCTTCCTCCTTCCCTCCCTCTCTTTCCCTCCTTTTTCCTTCCTTCCAACCTTCCTTCCTTTTCTCTGTTGTACATGTTTTGAGACACCATCTCACTGTGTAGACCAGGCTGCTCTTAAACTTCCAGTAATCCTCCTGCCTTTTCCTCTGTGTGCTGGAATGAGAATGGTCCCCATAGGCTCATATATTTTAATGCTTGATTCCCAGTTGGTTGAACTGTTTGGGAAGGATTGGGGGGTGTGGCCTTGTTGGGGAGGGGCTTTGAGGTTTCAGAAGCCCAGGCCATTCCCAGTTAGTTCTCTCTGTCTCAGGTCATGTCTCAATGTGTAAGTTTTCTCTAGCTCCAGTCCCTGCCACCATGTTCCCCACTATGGATTAAACCTCTGGAACTGAGAGTCCCAAATTAAATGCTTTTTTTTTTAGTAGTTTGTCATGGAAGCATAACATAAAAATAACTAAGGCATGGATTATGGGTGTGTGCCACTCACCACACCCGACTTTTATTGTGCTTTTGTTTTACTTTTTAATGTAGTTAATGAATTGAATTTATATGTTTATGATGTGCCTGTTTATGCATATGTTTGTGTGTGTGTGTGTGTGTGTGTGTGTGTGTGTGTGTGTGTGTGTATGTGTATCTTGTTCACTGCTGCCTTCTCCAGGTTACAGCCTACAGCCCACAGGCTTCCTGCAATCCTCTTGTCTCTGTCTCTTGATTTTCCCTTAGGCGTGCCCTGTGATTACAGACATATGGTTTCTGGTGATTTGAACTCAGGCCATTAGGTTTATGGGGCAAATGTTATACTCACTGAGCCATCTGCCCAGCCCTCCTTCCAGGCTTTTGTTTGTTTCTTTGTTTCTTTTATCGAGACAAGCTTTTTCTGTGTAGCCCTGGCTATCCTGGAACTCTATAGATCAGGCTGGCTTCAAACTCACAGAGATTTGCCTGCCTTTGCTTCTGGAATGCTGGGATTAAAAGTGTGTGCCACCACAGCCCAGCTCTTCCATGCTTTTTAAACAGGCTCTTCCCTTTTGTTTTTCTTCCTCTCACAGGGTGAGAGATTCTACCAACCTGCTTCCCTTTGTCATGTGTTCCCCAGTTCTAGCTTGGCCAGCCCTGGCATCCCTGAGCCAACCCCACATGGCAAATACCACTGCAAGCGATGCCTATTAACGTAAGCAGAGCTGCATCTGTCCTGCAGCTTCTCCTCTTGAACCTAAGCAAGCCAGGACCCCAGGTGGTTTTGGCAGCACCAGGCAAAGGGCAGGGGACAGAGGTGCCATATCACAGATGAGAGGCCACCCAGCCACATCCCCTGTGCTCTGACTGCATTACCAGAACATTCTTTTTTATGTTTTTGCTTCCAAGGAGTAAAGTAGAACATGGCAAGCACAGTGCAGCCCCTGCTTTTGCGCATTAATAAAAAAAAAGTCTATTTATGAGAAATGCCTCAGTGTGGGATCAGAGCAGGGCTGACAGGCTCAGAAAGACCTGGTCAGGCTCCCGGCTCTGTTTCACTGTGTCTACAAGTGTTCTGCGGATTTTTCTTTCACTGAGAAACAGAACTCAGGCAGGTCCCTGTCGCATCTCCAAGCCTCTGGCTGCTTCTCTGTGGGCGGCTAGTGTGAGCATTAAGAACACAGGACTGTAAAGTGCTTCCCGCTGGGCTTGGCCGATACCAAAGTGTGATGCTGACTCTTGTCAATTTGATGGGCTCTGGAGTCAATGAGGAGACAAGCCTCTGGGTGGGTCTGTGAGAACATTCCCTGGAAGGATTAACTGAGAGGTAGAAGGCCCAGAGTGGGCAGCACTCTCCAGCAGTGGTCCAGCCATGAAGAAACCCAAGGGAAAAGTTACTGCTTTTGCCTGTTGGCTTTCACTCCCAACTGGCAAGTGTATTTTCTCCTCTTCTTCTTCCCCTCCCTCCTTCTCCCTCTTCCACTGCTGCTACACCTCTCCCTGACTCAGGAGGCCATCTTCTTCAGCTTTTCAACGTGGACTGAAGACTAGTGGTTCTCTAGGAAGTCCCCAGGTCTTCAGTTTCACACTAGGACTATTAAGGCACCCGGCCTTGTAGACTGAGCAGCTCCTAGGTTCTCTGCCTTTTCAATATACAGACGGCCATTGTGGAACTACCCAGCGTGTACCCTGTAAGCCAATCTAGTAATTCCTCTCTAACACATATTCACTGCACTGGTTCTGTTCCTCTGGGAACGGCACAGTCGGGTGAGCTTGACATCCTGTACAACGGCGGTTCTCAGCCTTCCCAATGCTGTGACCCTTTAATACATTTCCTCTCATGGCAGTGACCCCCAACTATACAATTATTTTTGTTGCTACTTCATATCTATGATTTTGCTACCATTATGAATCATAATATAAAATATATGATATGCAACCCCTGTGAAAGGTTTATTTGATCCCCAAAGGGGTCTCCACCTACAGGTGTTCTAGAGAATCACTGCTCTAGAACAACATTTTAGAAACGCATCCCTCAGCTGCACCCGTGTTCACTGTTAATTTACAGTATTTGTGGATAATCACAGTCATGAACAAAGCCAGCAGGAGACGAAGCTTACAGGCCCCAAGGCTATGCCCAGACCTTAGCTGTCAACCTCCCTCATGCCAGATCTAGGTGTCCCACTCTCTACTCTAACCCAAGGGTCAAAGGACCCATGCTTTCCACCTGTCCTGTCCACATGGAAGCTATCCTCACTCCACTTTCCCTAAGCTAGAATGCTAGCCAGCTACTCTCTGTGTCTGCTGCTGTGGCAAGCCAAATGTCCCCATCCTGGCTCTCTGGGGACATCCAGGCTCTGCTTCTCAGAGGTAAGGGCCATGCCTTTCCCTGGGATCTCTCTGGGTTCCACTCAGTTCCCAGTGTTCAGTGAGAACTCTTGCTTCCTACTCCTCAACGTCCCGCCCCCTCCCTTCTCCCCTCCTCACCCCCTCCCCCTCCCCCTCCCCACCCCCACCTCTACCCCCATACCTTCCGCTCACCACCTTCATCCTGTTCAGAGCTGGAAGGACTTCGTGGAGCAGAGAGGCTCAGATGGTGTGACCAGGAGGCAGAGAGGTGTCAGAGAGGAAGGAGCTAGGGCAGGAGACCTTTCAAAGACTTGCTGCCGCCTCCATGACTTCCTTCCACCAGGCCCCAATGCCTTTTCACTTTCAACAATGCTGTCAAATCACAAATTCACCAAGATGGACCTATTAATGAGAGCAGGGCCCCAAGCAGTCTCCTTCCTAGAGCCCCTCAGCTGCAGCACACAAGCCCAGGTGGGACATATCTTATTTAAACCATGACAGGTGTCATGTGTTTGTTGATTACCTGTTTGGGCACCAAAGGTACAGAGGCCAACAGTTTTAGAGAAATATATTTATCATTTCTTTATTTGTATGCGTGTCTTGTGGGTATGTGCATTTGTGCATGCAGTTGACCACAAACCCAGAAGAGGGCATCTTCTGAAGTTGAAAGTGGTTGTGAGCTGCCCTAAGAGGGAGCTGGGAACAAAGCTCCCATCCTCTGGAAGAACAGCAAGCGCTCTCAACTACTAAAGCCATCCTGCACCTCTTAGGGGCCGTCTTTTGTCTTCTGCTCCGTCTCTGACACCTGGCAGATCCATAGGGTACATAGGTCTTCAGTAAATATATAAAGAATGAACAGAGTCTTCTGAGTCACATGATTCTATGTGATAAGTGAATTCTGACTGGAAGTCATCAATAACCCTGTATGAATGCACACAGAGTAGGGGGAGAGGCTAGGAAGAGCTGGGGGGCAGGAGGACAGCTCACACACCCGTCCAAGAGCAGGCTCCAGACTTCCATCCAGGGCCTAATCAAAGCCTGCCATTCTTAATCGCATTGTCCATCCCTCAGGCTGATCCCCACCCAGAGCCAGAGCCCCACAAGCCAGGGCAAAGGGAATGAGATCCCGGCTTCATCCCGAAGCCAACGCCCAGTACTCTGACGGGTGCTGCAGATATTTTATTTTTCTGGGCTACTTCTGCTCTCACCTTCTCTTTCAGCAATTCATGTTTTCAGGAGTAATCTGGCCAAGAAGTTATAAAAAGAAACTGGGCTGAGACCACAGTCCTGGGGCTGGCAGAGCCAGCCATGCTCTT
Source organism: Rhabdomys pumilio (assembly GCA_030674055.1). NCBI lineage: Eukaryota > Metazoa > Chordata > Mammalia > Rodentia > Muridae > Rhabdomys > Rhabdomys pumilio. The sequence goes on from JANHMN010000008.1 coordinate 25,611,876, forward strand.
CACTGGCTGGGAATCGTACCTTTGCCATGCAACTTTCAGTCCCTACTGTTGTTCGCAGGTGAACTGTCTACCCTCCAGGCTCAGACAGAGTCTCAGTGTGTGTCTCTGAGAGTGGCTCTCCTGCTCTTGGATGCCTGAGACTGCCTTGTGAATAGCTTTGGGCCAGGCTGCCTGAGAGGAAGCAGCTCACAGCCTGCTGTCCCTTTGTTCCAGCTAATGGGAAGGTCCCCAGACGAGTCAGCCATTGTGCCAGCTGGCCACAGACAAGGCTGGGAACCTGGCTGAGTTCAGTGGGCCTTTCCCAAACCACTAGCCTTTCCAAGCTGACCTCAAATGTGCGAGGCAAAAATGACTGGAGCATGAGGCAACAGACCTGGAGGCTGGCTATGTGGTTGAGGATGGCCTTGAACTCCTCATTCTCCTGCCTCCACCAATCCTGGGGTTGCAGGCATAAACCACCATGCCAGGGAAGCTGCTTTCCTGCCCCATCTGCTCTCTTTTAAGCCAGCCAAAGGATTAAGGATAAGCCAAGCTGGCCTTGACCAGCCCTGTACCATAGAGCACTGTAGGGGCAGCTACTCTCAGGAAGGTGATGCAAGGTCAAGGCTGCAGAGAACCTTCTCTATTAAGGTAGGACTGGGCTGATGTTCTGGTGTTTGTGAAGTCACTGTTACAGAGTAGAGCATCAGGCCAGTCCAGGCTGACAGACATACGTATGCCTCCCCCAGGGTTCTTGTCTGGGAGAAGAACTGCTGGACTCAGAGCTTCTTCCCCCAGATAGTCCATAATAACAACAGGCAAAATCTTGCTAGTTGTGAGTGGAATGCACCCGTATCACAAGGCTGGCCTCATTTGCATTTTCTGAGCATCTCTGAGATGTCTGTTGACCTATTTGTATCCTTTGGCCCTTTTCCCATCTGGTCCTCTTTTCTTATTGATGAGATCTGCTGTATGGTTTCTCCAGACAGCAGGACAGACTTCTCTGATCATGGGTTGCTGCATGCTGAAGGCTGTTACAGTCAGCTCACAGGATGGCTCTGTGCCAGCCTCCGTACATCAGAACCTATGTGGGGCTTTGATAGGCAGCTTTTTTTTTTTTCTCTATCAAGAGGTGGGTCCTACATACAGGCTCAAGTACAAAGGTACTAAATATTGCTGTCGTTTGAACCTTAAGTGTCACCTAAAGTCCCAGCTCAGCACCATCATAGGGTGGAAGAGCCTTGGAGAGGAATGTCCTAGTTGGAGACTGTTAGATAGTTGGAATTCAGAGGGATTGTGGGATACCAGCCCCTTTGCCTTGTTATATTTCTTTCTCATTTTGCTTCGCCTCACAGTCCCACTGTGACAGGCCTCCTCAGACCATGAAGCACCCTAGCTATCTGAGCATGGCCTGGAGCCTCCAAAGCTGAGCCTGCACCAACCTTTTCCCTTCACAAGTCAGTCACCTCAGTTACAGTTGTGGCGAGTTGACAACAGTCTTTACATGGACATACTTGTGAACAGGCCCTGACTCAGGGAGACAGTTCCAAGGACACTGTAGCACACGTCTGTTCTGGAAGTGGGGAGATTGCCATGGCACCCACAAAAAACAGCCTGGGGATTCACATTGGTCCTCATGATGGGAAGAGAGGGCCTGGAAAGGGGCAGCACAGTATCTGAAGGCCTGATCTGAGGTGGGAACTCTGAGCTCTGAAGCAGGGATGGTTTGAAGACAGAGGACTCTGGTTCAGCCAGCACTGCTCTCATCAGCCAGATATTCCCAAGGAGGGGAGGGGAGCCTGGGCAGAGGCTGCTCTCCAAGACTGAATACAGCACATTTAGGGTTTGGCTCTCCTGGCAATAGCACCTGAGGGCATCAGCCCCTGGGCAGTTACTTTTGATTCTTCAGTGGCCCCATCTTATTCAGAACAGAGCCCATGTTAGAGTGGCTGTCAGGCACCTGATGTGTCCTGGGGTCTCCATAGCCAGCTCTGCTGGCTCCTCTTCCTCTGTTTGCTTAGCTTGCCTAATCTCACCTTCTGAATGAAGGAAACATTCTCCTATCTGAGACCCTGCTGCATTGTCCCTACAGCCGATGCATGACCTCAACCCGGTACCTTCTGCCTTCTTGTTGAAGCATTACCTTCTTAGAAGATGTCACACCCTGGATCCCCTGGCTCTGAGTCCTCTCTCTAACTGCTGCTTGGCTCACTGTCACATCTTATTTATCTTCTGCTTTTGTTTTTGACAGAGTCTTCCTGAATAGTCCTAGCATGAAACAGTGTCACTGTGTAGCCCAGAATGACTCCAAACTCACAGTGATCCTCCTGCCTCAGCTTCCTAAACAGTAGGATTAAAGGTGAGAGCCACCATGTCCAGCTTTTAGAGTATTTCTCCCCAGGGGAATAAGAAAGAACTAGAGTGGGCAGGCATCTCCTCTCTGTCACCTTTGCTTAACTTCCAGGTGGGAGTGGCAGCATGGAGATCCTGGCAACAGCCTATAGTGCTCCTGGAAGGAAGGGAGTGAGGCAGAGGACAGATGGATGGAGAAGCTTAAACCTACTTGCTGCCTTAGCCTCCCAGTGCTGGTCAGGTGTGTGGGGTGTGTGCTCGGCATGTTTGAAGCCTGGGGTTCTCTCTCTGGCATACATACAAAACAAGACAAAAAGGCAAGCAAGAGAGAAACACAGTCTCTCCATGAGGCAGCCATGGATAAAGTTTGTGCCTTCGCTGGCAGACCTGTGGTAAGAGCTCGGACAAGCAGATCCTCAGACCTGGACACCTGGCCTACCGACACACTGGTGCCAGTTGTCCCCAGGCTGAAGGTAAAATCCCAGAGATGGGGGCTGGAGAGTTGGCTCCGCAGTTAAAAGCACTGACAGCTTTTGCAGAGGATCAGGATTTGGTTGCCAGCATCCATGACCGTCTGTAACTTCAGTTCTAATGGATCCAACGCCCTCTTCTGGCCTCCATGGGTACTGCATGCATGTGGTTGTATAAACATGCAGGCAAAACACATATACACATAAAACAATAATGAAAAGATAAAAACACTCTTTAAAAATCCTGGAGATAAGGTGTATCCATGTGGGTGTGGTCAGGACTGGGGCCTCACCCCTATGCACCTACTGCTGACACTTGGGTATCAAGGTTTCAACATGCCTAGTTAGACAGTAAGGAGACCCACAGCAAGGCTCATCAATCAAAGGGTCTCACCTTCCCCTAACTTGTGCCAGTTATGACTCACACAGATGTTTGGTGGTGGACATGTTGCGGATGTAGCTGCTACCGTCTGCAGCTGGTCTACTTTATATAAAGGAGCTTACTGTGGGTGAACTGGCTGACAGCCCGAGGAGCAGACCTGAGATCTCCCCACTTAGGAAGACAGTTGCCTGTGTCAGCAGCTTCACCTGCAACCGGTGTGTGTCCAGCCTGCTTTATGTCTCAGGTTCTAACAAAACAAAGGAAGGGTGCTACCAAAGTCCAGTGAGTGTACCACCATGGCTTACAGAAGCATCGTTGATTCGAAACATCTGTACCACCAGAAACTCTTGTGGGTGGCTTGCACTTCTGTCACTGTGAAGTTCTACCCACTTATGGGTGACTCATGAAAAGCTGTCCCACGTGGAAGTCCCCAGAGAAACCTACAGGCAGTAGCACTACTCAAGAGTCCCAACCCCCACTCAACCTTTACACTCTGTGTGTAACCCAAGAGTCCCAACCCCAGTCAACCTTCACACTCTCTATATAACTCAAGAGTTCTCTACCTGGTGAATTGTTTAGCTCTTCTATAATCCTAGAGAGAAGTGTGGCCTCATGTGGGTGATCACAGCTGTTCTGATTCAAGATGTGTGGGTTCCCCCACCCAGGTTGAATGCGACCATTAGCATCTTCCTAGGACCCACTTGACTAGTCCATGGTTTTGGCCAGTCCATGGTTTTAAGGATAAATACAAAGAAACTGCTATGCAGGACACTGGTGTCTCATACACAATTACTAGACACAGTCTGTGGAGACAGGTAGACTGAACATTGTTGGCCAAGGACTCAACCTGACAGCACAGTCTTGGCTGGTGTAGAAACTCTGTGGCTCTCTCACAGCCATTCAGAGCCCTGGAGCAAAGTGTCCTTGAGATATGCACCCTGCAAGTGTGGGATAGAGGTAGGCTGCGGCTTATTTTTCTCATTTATCCAAGAAGCTATTTTTGCTCATTAAAACCTAGTTACTTGCTGTCTCTAGCCAGGATCCTGGAGTGCTCGCTTGGTTAATTTAAGCAAGCAGAGATTTGACGGAGTAATTTCATTGTCCTTGGGGATTGGCCGGCTGATGCCAAGCCTCACTCTTCCCGTTGGAATGGAGTTAATTTTCGCTGAAATTGCTTCTTAGCAGACAAACACATTCCCCATCATTGAAGGCTTATGTTTCTGCTGCTCTGTTATTCCTTAATTTACACACCCAGGCAGTGCAGAATCCATATTCAAGACAGAAGAGACAGCCAACTCCCAGTACCACTGGGTGCAGGACAGTGAAGGAGCACCAGGCACTCACTCTGCCCCCAAGTACCCAGGTAATGCCACTCGTGCTGTGGTGGATTGTCTGACAATTCTGCACACCCAAAACTTTCCCTGTGCCCAGCTGGGAGCAAAATGCAGGGGGGGAGGGGCAGGGAGCTGAGAGGGAAGAGGAGGAAAGTGGATGGAGGGAAGGAGGAAGAGAAGGGGGAAGGGAAGAGAAGGAGAAGTTGGGGGTAGTGGCCTACTTCTCAAAGACTCCATTATCTGTGGAAGAGAGGCTAAGAAATGACCCAGGTGAGCATTAACTCTTGCTTTGTCTCTGGTCTGGCTTTATAATGGGACATGAGAGATAGAAAGAACTTCCTAGGAAAGGAAGACACAGACAATTGTCTTTGGAAGGGACTTGCTACTCAGGAGACTTCTGAGTCCCCAGTGAAAATAGCAGGAGTGGACAAGGTAGGATGGCCAGGCTGGCAGGCTCCAATAATGGGGCACAGTATACTTCAGAGGAATGGTCATGTAAAGAGCATCACCCAAGACTGGAACCAAAGCTATGGTGATTAGACTAGTGTCAGGGTCACTGTCCAATGGCTTGGAAGGTCAGTTCATAGTTGGAGGTCAGTATCTCATGGTCAGCACCACGGACAGCTCCGAGGGCCCTAGTGCATGTCGCCAGGCTATGGCTATAAGTAGTGGAAGACCGGAAATGACCAATCCCTGGCGTTCATACTGGCTTAGCTAGAATCAGAGGTGGAGGGGTTAGAGAGAGGAGCTCATGGCAGGGGCTTGGGGAGGCACGGGCCATGGGAGTTCAGAGTTGAAGACCAGAAAGGACCCTCCACTGATGCTGCTTTCCTGAAAGCCATAACTGAAGCTTTGCTAGCTGCTAATAAAGAACCTTAGGAAAAAAAGATTCCATTGACACAGATGCTTTGAGAAGACAGCAATAAGCTAGCCATTACATCCTGTTACGTGGATTAGCAGGACGCTGGAGAATATTTGCATACCAATTACCATAAAATTGAAGTTCAATCTATACTGATTTTGTGTCTTGCCTTTGCAAAGTTGAGTTTCTGTCTACATCTGTTTGCTAAGAAGATTCGCTCTCCAGTAACGCAGCAGATTTTGTTGTAACAGTTTCAAAGTGTCAACGCGTACGATTGAGATTGAAAACGTTGATTAGGCGTAGATGAACCGCTATGCTGCGCGTAGTCAGAACGTGATCCCTGCAAGGATGTTTGTTTACCTTGATGATGATTAACCCACCGTTTGCCTCAGGGATCCAGCTAGCTGCAGTTAGCTCAAGCTGTTACTGACACCACACGGATGCATTCTTTAATATTGGGGATGCAGTAAGGTGCTCACATCCATGTAAAGCATGTGTGCACAACTAACTGACCCAAGCATCCAGTTCACTCCTGGAGGAGCCAGTGGGGCTGCAGTGATCCAACCCTGGCCCCTGCAGAACACCGTCACTCGCTGCCGTGGAACTGTGTCTTCCTGTCTGTTACCTGACGTTCTGGTGTCTGCTTTACAACTTAGCTAGATTCTCAGCACATCAGCAAGTACTCAGTGTGACATTTCTTAGCTCTTTCACGTTGCCATAACAAAATACCTTAGGCAGGGTGATTTATGAGCAGCCAAATATTCAGGTTTCTTCCGGAGCCTGGGAAGATTGTGAGGAAGGAACCAGGAGGCAGGTGTCTGGTGAGACCCGATCCTCATCCACATATCCTCAGGTAGCAGAAGGACAAACCAGATTTCTTGGGCTGCACTCTCTCTTTTAAAAAATATTTATATATATTTTATGTGGATGGCTGTTTTGTCTGCATGTATGTCTGCACACCACATGTATGTCTGTGCCCCACATTTATGCAGTACCTGTGGAGGCCAGAAGAGGGCATTACATTTTCTAGAACTGGAGTCACAGATAGTTGTGAGCTACCATGTAGTTACTGGGAACTGAACCTGGGTACCCTAAGTGAGCAGCCAGTGCTCTTAACCACTGAGAGATCTCTCCAGCCCTATCTTGGGGGCTCTTTTATACTGACATTCACAGGATTCAGCTTTCATAGCCTTATCCCTTCCAAGTGCCTCCTTCTCTCACTGAGGATGAAGTTTCAGCACAGACATTTTGGAGGGACACTCATGTGTTTGGTTAATCACATAGGGACTAGTCAAATCTGTGAGACTTCATGGTGCCTCATGGGAAAAATGAAGAGGGAAAGGAAGAAAGACAATAGGGGTAGGAAAGGGGTGGGGAAGGAAGGGAGGGAGGGAGCAAGGAAGCAGTGCTTGTGAAGTTTGCAGACAGCCAGTGCTGTGACTCCAGGTGGCTCTCCTGCCAGTGTTGGGATTTCTTGTCACAGCAGGTGACAATGCACTGAATGGGGCACAAAGGACACACCCCCTGCTTTGGGACTCACCTGGCCTGTGGCAGTCTCACGGGGGACTTCTGAAACTTCCAATGCTGGGTCATACCACATGGCAGTCAACCCTGCTGGATCCAGGTTTCCCGAATTTAATACTTCCCAGGTGACTCCAAGGTATGACAGCATCTGGGGATGATGCCGTAAGTGCTCCTGTGAGGGAGACAAACTGTAGGCCTAGGTAAGGGGGAAGCATCTGCTCAGAGCTGTTAAAATGCAGAAGCCTGGCCCCTGCCCTCTGCTGACTCCAAGGCGGTCTCCAGGTATTTTAAAGGCACGTTAGTTTATACGGGAAGCAATAAAAGTGGTAACAACCATTTATGCAGCTCTTAAGCTCGCTCCATATTGATGAGTATGAGGGACAGTAATTGGTTTTTGATAGGAATAGAGTCCTCTGGAGGCTGCACTGCCTCAGGCTGGGAGTGGGGAGATGGTGGGGATGAGCCAGCCCAAAGCACCTAGAATATTCTAGAAAACAGAAAATAACCATTGTCCCAGGCAAGGAATACGACACCTGCTCTTTGCTCCCTCTGGGGGTGCTGGACAAGACCAAGGAGGAGAAGGAGTTTAAATCAGGGGATGTCCTTGAGGAGCAGACGCTGTATCAGGGACAGAGACCAGAGAAAGCTCCTGTTTGGTTGCTTCACAGGAGAAGATACTTTGAGCTTTGAGTTGACACAGTGTATGTGGCTCCAAGTGGCTGGAGGCTTTGAACTGTCTCAAGTTCAGTGCGGTCAACAACATCTCTTCTGCTACCAGCTGGACCAGTGAGATTGCTACAGGCCTGCCAGGAGCATCGGGAGGAAGGATAGGGAGGGTGTGCTAGTTTTCTGGAATGTTCTCACTACAGTGGTGTGGCTGAACCACGTGGTCCTCCTGGTCTTGGCCTCTCTGCCTATTTTCCCTGCTCCTCAATTCCAGTGGTATCAGATACATATTTGTGACACTGGGAGGGTCAGTTTCTAAACCCTGAATTCTTCCCATTGATCTGCTCAGTTGTTGTAGAGATGAGGTCTGCCATGTTACCCTGCCCCCTCTTCATCCCATGACTCTAGGGTGGCCCCTCCCCCGCCCCCCATCCTTGTCTGTGTACTTTGAAACCTTTTTGTTCAGCTTGAGACAGACACTGCCAGTGGAGGAAGACCTAGCACACTGAAGTCTCCAAGGTTCCCATTCTGGGAAATGAACTTTTTTTCTGGCTTTTTTTGCTATCTGCTTTCATCTTGTTTCTCTCTTGGATTACTCCTGAGTGAGAACAAAAAACCCTTGGCCCGAGGACTGTAAACCCTAAAGTTTCTTTAAAATGTAGTAGTAATAATAATTTCGGGGCTGGAGAGACAGCTCGGCAGTTGAGAGCACAGTCGAGGAGCAGGGTGCAGGTTTCCAGCTCCCACATAGTGACTCCTAACTATCAGTAACTCCAGTCCCAGGCAATCTGACGCCCTCTTCTGGCCTCCTTGGCACAGAACACATGTGGTACACAGACGTGCATGCTGGCAAACACTAATTCACATACAAACAAAGAAATGTATCTAAAATATAAGTAATAAGAGGCGGTGTCTTTGCTCACTTGATAGAGTGCTTGTTGGGCACGCACGTACACCTGACTTTGGATCCACCACACCTACATAAAAACCAGACACACACTAAGTTGTAATTTTATTTCAGTGAGGGGGAGGTATTCTGAAGACTTGCTCGCTAGCCAGTGTAGCCAAAAAAGCAAAGCTCCAGGTTGCATAAGAGACCGTGTGGGCAACACCACACCTAGGTAAATAGGACTGGACTACAAGAACAATAGCTCGACAGGAACCAGAGAACGAGCCAGGAAACGGCATTCCTCCAAGGTGCCTTCCTTACGGCTCCTTCAGGATGGACTGTGACCCTGTAATATGAAGTCAACCCTTTCCTCCCCATGTTGGTTTTGGTCATGGTGTGTGTCACAGCAATGGAAAGCAGACTAAGATACTATACTTCCCCTTCCTCCAGGAAAAGACAAAGCAAGGACCACTTAACTTCCATGGCTTATAGTTTGCCAATCTGGTATTCTGTCTGCTACAGTAGCACAGACACCGAGGTGGTTATGGCACTGTAGCCACGGTGACATTTGACTGTTTGTTTGTTTATTTATTTATTTATTGGTGGTGTTTTTTTTTTTTTGTGGTTGTTTCTTTTGTTTCAGCTGTGCTTGAGGGATGGAACCCAGGGCCCTGTCTGTGCTAGACACGTGCACTCCCGAGGAGCCACCACACACCCAGCCCGTCTTCCCCATCCTTTCCCCGTTCATCTTCTGTCTCTGCATTTACTTCATGCTTCTAGTAGACACTGTTTACTTGGATGAGATCTGCTTATTTAAATATATCAGAATAATTATTCAGATTTCTGGCCAAGTGAAACAAAACAAAACAAAATTAAAAAGAAATTAACAGAAGACTGCCATTGTACAATTTCAAATAATGTGATTTTAGGCAAATTACACATACACACACACACACACACACACACACACACACACACACACAATGAATGAATGAAGACAAGACAGAGCCTAGAGACGCACAGATTCACGACAGAACCATCTGTCTGAAAATGGTTTAATAATAAGGGCATTTTAAAGAGGTTCCTTTACCTGTAAATACCTGTGTGCCACCGATGAAACTTTTCTCCTGGTGCCTCTTGCTCAGTGAGCGACTTTGTTCCTGTTGTTCCCTTCACTCCATCCAGAGCTGGACACTTACACACTGCCCTTCCATGACAGCTCATCACTATGATGCTTATTTTATTTATTGGTAGAGATGGGGGAGGGGAGGCATTCAAGTGTACCATGGCCTGTATGTGGAAGTCAGGCGACAGTCCTCTGGACCCGGTTTTCTCCTTCCGCTGTGGGATGTGGGGTTCAAGCTCAGAGGATCCAGCATGCTATGCTACCCACTGAGCCATTTTGCTGTCCTAATTTTGGCAGTTTGATCATAAAGGCACATACAGAAAGCAGCAAACTGCCTCCCCCGACACCTACCTCATCTCCAGGTTTCCCGGTGTTTCTAAACGATGCTGAGGCGGGAATTTCCCTCCCAGGATTCGCATGCTTTGTCTAGTCTCTCCAGCAGTCACCATGACATGTTCATGTTTGCACCTGTGTTTCTTGCTTGGCCTCTGTCTCCCCAACATCCCATGTGAGACCAGGGGTTCCCTGAAAACAAGGGTTCTTCTGGCTCTGTTCACTGCTGTATTCCCAATGCTTAAATCACACCTGGCAAGGAGAACTTGTCAATGATAAATCAACGAGCTGTTGAAGGAGTCCAGTGTTGGGGTAATGAAGAACACACCTGGTCTTTCTCTCTGGTTTTTGCATTCAAACACCCTGGAAATTTCCTGAGTGGCAAGAGTGTTTGTTATGCTAATTAGGTGCCTCCTGGTGACACCTTCTGGGCTTCAGGAGAGCAGCAGTTCTTAGAGAGCCAAGCACAGGATTCATGGGTGGAATCCCTCTCTGTCTAACCTTTGGGAGGTGAGGCCAGGTCAGGCTTGAGGCCTAAGACTAGAGACATCACAGAAACTTGGACACTGAGGCGTCTCGGGACTTCCTGATTGGCAGGCATCGTGGGTTATATGAATTGTCAGCCTAATGGGATCTAGAATCACCTAAGAGATGGGCCTCTGTGCAAGTCTGTGTGGAAGTGTCCAGCTTGGGTTAATTGAAGTAGGAAGACACATCCCAAACATGGGGCTCCCAGGACTTTATGATCTGAGGTCCAGCACTGAATAAAAAGAGGAAAATTAGCTGAGCAACAGCATTCCCCCTGCCATGTGGACCATACCCTCAAACTGTGAGCCAAAATAAGCCCTCATTCCTTAAGTGAATGTTATTAGGCCTTTTCTTACAGCTCTGAAGAAAGTAACTAATGTAACATGCCAGGTGCTATGAGGCTCTGTTTTCCACTCCCAAGGCGCCCACCGAGTCTCTCCAATCACCTGGTCCTGATCTGTGGCCACTGGCATAGTTAGCAGCAGGGAGACCAGCTCCAGAGTCATCGTCTTTGCCAACTGTCACAAACCTAGGCACACCTAGAAAGAGGGAACCTCAGTTGAGGAATTGCCTCCATCAGATTGGCTATTGGTGAGTTGGGCATTTTCTTGCTTAATGATTAATGTGGGAGGCCCAGTCCACTGTGGGAAGTGCCACCCCTGGACAGGTGGTCCTGAGTTGTTTAAGAAAGCAAGCTGAGCAAGTTCCACCATGGTCTCTGCTTCAATTCTTGACTCTAGGTTCCTGCCTTGAGTTCCTGTCTGGGTTTTCTTTGATGATAAACTATAGTAACCTGTAAGCTAAAATAAACCCTTTCCTCCCCAAGTTCCTTTTGGTTAGTGTTTATCACAGTGTGGTGGTTTGAGTGAGCATGTCCTGTGATGCTCTGTGATGGTCATTCCCAGTTGTTAACTTGACTACATCTGGAATGAACTATAATCCAGAAATTGAGGGCACACCTGTGAGCTCTTGGGGTTAGAAGACAAAAGGCTTTTGATTTGGATCTTGAGGCATAGTGTCTTGAGAAAAACGTAGGCCCAGGCAAGGTAGTAGATGCCTTTAATCCCAGGAGACAGAGGCAAGCAGATCTCTGAGTTCAAGGCCAGTCTGGGACAGAGCAAGTTTCAAGTGAAGAACAGTTGAGGTCCAGTCATTGTGTACACACCTTTAATCTGGGCCATACCTTCTGTTGGAGGCCTACATGGGGACATTGACAGAAGGAAGGCTTTCTTCTTCACCTGCTTGCACTTACTTGCCAGCACATCTGTTGGAGCCTACTTCTTCAGGATTCCAGCTTATACAGAAGAGCAGCCTCGTAGGGCTGAGCAGCTACTAGGTTCTTGGACTTCCCATTCACAGCTGCCCATTGTTGGGTTAGTTGGGACTGCAGACTGTAAGTCATTTCAATGAATTCCTTTAATATATAGAGACATCCATAAGTTCTAGAGAACCCTAACTAAGACAGGTTCATATATTTGAATGCTTGGTCTGAAGTTGGTGGAACTCTTTGGGAAGGATTAGGAGGAGTGGCCTTGTTGGAGGAGGTGTGTCACTTGGGGTGGGCCTTGAGGTTTCAAAAGCCCACACCATTTTCCAGTGTCTCTCTCTGCCTCATGTTTGTGGATTAAATATGAACTCTCTGCTGCTTTTCCAATGCCATGCCTGCCTGTCTACTGCCATACTCCCTGACATGATGATCATGAGCTTGCCCTCTAAGCAAGCCTCCAGTTATATGCTTTCTTCTATAAATTGCTTTGGTCATGGTGTCTCTTGTCAGCAGTAGAAAAGTAAGACACATAGCAACAAAGAATAAAACTAGAACCAGAGCCTTAGTGATATCCTAACAAGGACAGACCTTGAGAGAGTGTCTGTCTGAGCTCACAATTCACTGGTCAGAACCGTACGGGTTCTGAGACCCAGCAGCCAGGATATGAGGTATTGACACACTTAAGGAGGGTTTGAACCCTAATCGGTGCAGCCTGACACCAAGACAGCAGCAGGCAGTGTCAGAGCTGTGTTATAGAACATGGAACAAGTAATTCAAGTGGAGAAATGATATGATTTAGAGAAAAATGAGTCTGTAGATCAATGTGAGAGGCAAGAAACATGGATAGAAGCAATTTCACAGAACTAAAATCTTAAAACCCCAGACTGGGTGACACAGAGAAATTTTAGTGTCATATCCTGGCATACCAAAACTCGTAGACTCTCCAAACCCATGAATGTCTGTGTGTATGCAAATGAGCTAACTGGTGGTGGGGTTGCTGCACAGCTTTGAGGTGGGGCTGGTCCTCAGGGGACCCATCCATGTTGTAGAAGGTGGAATTTTCAGCACCGGTACTGGCCGCCACTCTCATTGTTCGCCATAGCTTTTACCTGTTCTCCAAAGTTCCTTACTGATAGTTTGGTCCCCATTGTACTGTGTGAGGCGGTGAAGTCCTGGAGAGGCGGAGCCTAGTGAGAGGTCTTTATGTCATTGGAATCTTGTACTCAAAGGAGGTTGTGGAAAGCAAGTCCCTCCCTCTTCCTCTTTTGCTTTCACTTCCCAGCTGTGAGGTGATGGAAGCAAGCAGCACTGCTCCCCACATGTTCTGTGTTTTCTTGCCACAGGCCTAACGCAATGGGTGGAACTGATCACAGATGGAGACCTTTAAGACTGTGAGCCAAAATTAAAATGGCTCTTTGTAAATTGTAAAGTTGCATATACCTGGGATATATTTGTTACTTAGTAACAGCTAACACCAGTGCCTAGAGATAGGATACACCAGCTCTATGGGGGGGGGGGGATGGCAGAAGCTCCTGTGCTGGGAGCCCTCCCTCACCTTTCCCTAAAAGTACTTTGTAATAAATCAGAACGAGTAAGTTGTCTTTGAGTTTTGAGTGTTTCACCTACAAATGACCTCACCTCTCACCCCTCACCCCTCACCCCTCACCCCTCACCCCTCACCCCTCATCCCTCACCCCTCACCCCAGGAACATAGTATGAACCCTAGTGCATAGCAGCTCAGTTAGCTTCATCAGAGCCTGAGCTGCAGCAGGCCTCTTCAATGGAGATGGGGTGCTCCCTGGGACAAGGTCTCCAACCTGTAGTGTCTGACGCAATCATCATATTAGCAGTGAGAGACCTGAGCTGCACTGTAGGGCGCCAGGCTAATGCCTGCTGGAGATGAGCTCATCATGGAGGAAGCACGTATATGGACAGCTAGACTTAAAAAAGTGAGGGTGCTGAGTGAGAATTCAGCAGAGGAGAACACAGTTGGTGTTTACCCTTGGAGCTAAGCTGTCAGTACAGTAAAAGTGGAGGTGTCGTTAGCAGTATAGACATTGAGGGCATGGGTGGTAGCTGCTGTGGTTCCGGGATGAGGAGGGGACTGGTTTTACGAAGGATGAGCATATGAAATAAAGTACAGCGTTTACTCTGTGGATGGGTCTGGAATAGTGAAAACCTGGACAATGTCACACAAAATACAGATGATCAACACAGTTGAAAAGAAGCCTGGAAGGTGATCCAGACCGTGAGCTGTGGAAGAACTCCATACATTTGTCCAACAGCCACAGTGGTCAGCTACAGTGGTCTGCTACAGTTCTGCAGTTTTGGCTGGTAGGATCCCCAACTCATAATTCTGAGGAACTACGTCTGTGAACCTCTCACTGGAGTTCAAGAGGGTCTGGATTCATTGTTTTTGGCCAAACTACCATTTTGTTTCTTGCCATGCACAGCTGTTCAGCTGCCTTATAAAACTAACTGGCTTTTCTCCAAAGTCGTGGAAACGCAGTAGAATATTCCCTCTCTATGAAGATACCAAGGAGATAGCACTATGAAGCACCCACCTTAGAGAACTCAGCCTGAGCCTACAGCGAAGAGAGTGCTCTCTCTCTTTCTCTCTCCTTCCCTCCCCCTTCTCTCTGCCTCTCTCTGTGTGTCTGTGTGTCTGTCTGTCTCAGTTCTGTCACAGAAACAGAACCTGGAAGTTCATGAAAATATTTTTGAAAGAAAAATAGACAAACCCACACTGAGTTGCACGCTGGGAAAAGTAACTTGCTTAGGGGACAAAGTTATTACCTCTAAGAAATAGAAAGTACTTTTCTAGGGTGAAAAAGAAAACTTGATTATTTTTTAAAGAGGAGGTGGGGTTGGGGGGTGGATAAGGAAGAACAAAGGCTGATACAGTCTCCCTTCAGAGGTGCCTCCTCAGGAAGTTGGGGAAGCCAGTCTGCAGAGGCTTTGTTGTTGGAGGACTGTGTGTCCTGAGCTTCAGCCACTGAGCAGTGGATTTCTTGGCTTCAAACCTCCTCTCTCTGGTTGTTATCTCGTTCTGCTTGCATTTCCTTTTGATAAACAGCAAAGTTGTGGGAGATTGTGTTTATTGATATGGAAACTAAGGTAAAAAAATATTTTGATTAGATGTTAACTCGTTTCACCCCTGAAGAGAAGACACAGACGAAAGATATCATCCCTCCCCTGCCCTGAGGATGTGGAGCTTTGGTCTTCTATGTTGGAAGCCTTGGTTGTGATTCCAGATACAGCCTTGGGTGTCTCCCACACTTGCGGAGGGATCATGAAGGCAGGTCTTCAGTGAATTCCCATCTCCTAGAGAGCAGGCTGGGATTGCTCAGTGAGACATCAGCTTGGTTGCCATCCAAACAAACCTGACAGGGAGAGCACCCCAGGGTCATAGGGCCCAAGCCCTCCTGAGGCCAGGGTCAGCTTAGCTTCTTTGCACAGGTTACTGTCTGCTTCTTAATACTCTTTCCCATGCGTGTGGAGGCCTGCTAGACCCCACTAACACAACACTGGGTCTTACTTGGCACTCAGGTGACCAACGTAACACCTGAGAGGACAAGAGGCTCATCCCTGGCCCATCCTATGTCTGTCTTTTTCAGTTTCTTGCTTGAACATTTGCAAGAGTCCCCATCATCATCTGACGTCTTAGGATGTGGGAGGGGAAGCAGGTGGCATCATAAGAAGATAAGAAGAAAGTCACTTGTGTGTGTTCTGGCCTCTGTATGAGTGTGGTGTGTCACCTATTCCCAAGGTGACAGAAACACGCATCTACTCTCCCCATCTGGGGAGCCTGTGACAGATCAGGGTGCCGCCAGCGGTATTCTCATGAGCTTTAAGCCTCACACAATGAAGGAGTGGGTGGCGTTGGAGCTCACATTTCACTTAACAATATTTGCGGACATTTTTCCACATACGCGCCTACATCTTAATTGCCAGTATCTAATCGAGTAATTAATTTAATTCCCTATGAGAAATCAGGTATTTGGAAAGATTCTTTTTTTTTTTTTTTTTTTTTTTATCCAGCCTGCAAAAGCAACCTCAAGTAGGCAGCCATCATGCTAAAATCCAGCCGAACAAGGAATAAAATGTAATCTTGGTTTCCATCATCCTTATTTAACATTTTCCAACCACTTCAGTTACATATGCACCAGTGATAAGAGGTATAATTCTTCTAAGTGAAGATACAAAATCATAATTATTATAAATGATATGTTTATATGTCTATATTTCCCAAGAGTATCAGAAAAAAAAATAACTGGAATTAATTAAGAAGCTCCAATCTGAGGGAGTTTTCCTCAAGTACCTGGCTTTTCTATGCGATTCCGGCATCTGCTACCATCGAAAAAGATCTCATTTGCACAGGGACAGGAAATATTAAATCCTCAGGAAGTGCTTTCACAGAAAATTGTGAACAATGTTGTAAGGAAATGTACTATGTATTTTGCTGGAAAAGATAAATGGAAGACTTTAGTTCTGGATATATTAAAAGAGGTATTGTGACAGCTAAGCATGGGGAAGGATCGCAACAGCATTTGTCACTGGGAATACAAACTGAAACAGTGTAATTCACAGGTGGGTTAGAATGGCTACAATCCAGAACACTGGCACGGGTGGGGGCGGGCCAGACAGAATGAAATGAATAGGCCTTAGTTGTCAGTGAGCCTCAACGTGGTGTGCTCACTCTGAAGTCAGTTTGGCCATGTCCCACATGTTCAAGCATATTGTCACTATACAGTATGCAGTTCCTACTCCCAGGGATTTGCCCAAATTACACACACACAAAAACTTGCTCATAGATGTTCATAGTGGCTTTATTTTTAATCATCAAATCTTAGAAGCAGCCAAGAGCTCTTCTGTAGGTCAGAGGATGAAGTGAGGTTCAGCTGATGCTGTGGTGTATTTTTTATTATTATTATTATTATTATTATTATTATTATTATTATTATTAT
>JANHMN010000008.1:25628564-25666699 GCA_030674055.1 Rhabdomys pumilio
TTTTTTTTTTTTTTTTTTTTTTTTTTTTTTTTTTTTTTGGTTGCTGTGATTAAACACTACCAAAACTAGTTTGGGGAGGAAAAGGTTAGTTTGGCTTACATGTCCTTGTCACTGTTCATCCTTGAGAACAGAAGCTCAAGCAAGAACAGAGGCAAGAACCATGACTGTTCATTGACTAGCTGACAAGAGGTTGCTCAGCCTGCTTTCTTATAAAGCCTTTCACATAAATCCTCCTACTCAGGGATGGCCCCGCCCACAGTGGGCTGGGCCCTCCCACATCACTTACACATCACGAAAATGCCCCACCCACACGGCCACAGGTTCCTTCTTCCCAGGTAATTCTAGTTTGTGTCAAGTTGACAGGAACTAACCTGCATGCTCCTACTGTGAAATATTATTTAAAAATAAAAAGAAATTAACTATTGATTTATGGAAAGACATCAAGAGCTACATGTTATAGGACTTGGGAAGATGTTGAGTTTAGGGCTAGCCTGAACTACACAACAAGACCTTGCTTTTTAAAAATTGAATAACTGCAACTAGAACATAACTCACTAACAACATGAGAATTGATCTTTAAAACTACTTGTTTATTATATGTGTATTGTTATTTTGCCTGAAAGTATGTCTGTATGCCATGTGCATGTAGTACTTGTGGAGGCCATGAGGGGGCTTGGATTCTTGTGAACTGGAGTTACTGGTTGTGAGCCACCCCAAGGGTGCTTGGTATCAAACCCAGGTCTTCCTGAAGAGAAGCCAATGCTTTCAACCACTGAGCCATCTCTCTAGTCCTTCAAAAATGATTGTAAATGTTGAAATGAAAGTGAAAGAAGTTAATCTGAGAGGGCAGGAGCTAGGTGATTCCAGCCATGTGACAAGTATATAAGGAGACAAATATAGAAGCTACTTAGGGCAGTGACAGTACTCCATCTGACACATCAGCGGTGGACACTACAGTACTAAGAATGTACAATACACCAAGAGACTATCAGTGCGAAGCAGGAGCTTTCCTTAGTTACAATGTGTGCAGCTTTGTGCCCTCATTCAGTGAGGGTCCATAATGCTACAATGTATTGATAGCAGGGGGGCTAGGGGGTGGGGACAATAGAGGCTTCAGGGAAAATGCTATGTGCTCTGTTCAGTGTTTCTGTAAACTTAGAGCTAACACACACACACACACACACACACACATACAACTTGCATAAAGAGTAAAAATCCATTGGGGTGGGGGGGGGGGAAGAGACCGTATCAAGCCACCAAAAGCTGCAGATAAATTTTAATTGTTAGGTGAAAGAGCCAGACAAGAAAAAGTTACACACTATCTGAGTCCAATTATATGACATTCTGAAAAGGAAAAACTGTAGAGATGTTTGAAAATCAAGCCTCGGGGGCAGGGTGAACAGATGAAGCGTGGCACGGTGGTAGAACTGTCTTGGATGTGTCTGTAGGGGACACGTGACACTCACACTTGTTCAAACCCATGCAGCTTTACAGCAGCAGGAGAGAACATTGACGTATTCAAACTTAAAACTTATTCATGAAGTAGGAGGATTCCGATGTGGAAGGCAAAGGGGGGCGGGCAGTCCAACTGTTTGACACAAGTGTGAGCAACTCCACAGCAGGGTGTAGAGGACAAATGAGTGCTTGGTGCCTTCAGGACACAGTGGAAGCCAAAAAATGCCCAAGCCCAAGGGGATGTTCCTGTAGCACTGTGTCTGAGTGAAAGGTCTCCCATGTGGCACCACTGAACGTGTGTCATGAGACTCAACAATTATGTTAATGAAGTGTGCATGGCAGGGAGCTAGGTTTCTCCTCATGGAAGCAGGAGGAAGAGATGCTGACCCAGGAGGCCATGGACCAGGGCGGGAGGCATCAGTGTGGGCTCATGGGTAGCTTCACAAGACATAGATGGTCATGTACAGAAGTTACATACATGCAAATAGGTAAAGGACAAATGGATAGATTGGATAGGAGGATGGATAGATGGATGGATGGATGGATGGATGGATGGATGGATGGGTGGATGGGTGGGTGGGTGGATGGGTGGATGGGTGGATGGGTGGGTGGGTGGGTGGATGGGTGGATGAGTGGATGGGTGGATGGAGAAGGTGGATGGATAAGATACAGATATAGAAGATGATAGATTGATAAGGATAGTAGGTGATTAGATGATAGATAAACAGATGAATGATTGACAGGTGATAGATAATAGAAGAACTGATTGACTAGGATACATAGATCAGAAAATGAAAGAACATATAGATGATGATGATAGATAATGGATAGATGGAGAGATAATAAATGATAAATATATACATAGATGATAGACAGGCAATGTTTGTTGTGTACACACACACACACACACACACACACACACACACACACACACACACCTGTTCCCTATAAGTTAAGCAGAACTGAAGCAAGAACACTCCTATAGTAACAAGCAATCTGCATACCCTGACCTTATCCCCTAACAAAGGACACACACACACACACACACACACACACACACACACACACACACAGTGGAAACTTTAAGGGTTCTTTGGAAAGCCAGCTATGTTGGATGGTGTTTTGCCGGGGCAAACACGTGAAGGAATGTTTCGTTAAAATGAACACAGATGTGAAAGGCTAAGGCAGACATGTGAAGGAATATTTCGCTGAAGCAGACACAGGAGGGAGTATGTTCTGCTAAAGCAAGCATGTGAAAGGACATGTGATGAAGGATTGTTTGCTAACAACATGCATGTATTGGTCTGTCTTACATTGCATAGTTGAGCTACATTTGTCGGGACTCTATAGAGAGAAATGTATCAAAAAAAAAACTTCTGGTGGTGTGCTGCAGTTTGTTGTTGCTTCCTGGGACTCGGGCTGATTGGCAGAGTGATGTCAGCTGAGACAGATACACGTGCTGAGATAAGACATGTGCTGAGTCGAGACCAGTGGAGGACACTGATGTTTCGAGGATGTACATAGAGCTAGATGGATGGTGACGGAGGCTGGCCTTGGCTTGCTTATAGAGCGAGCTGGGCAACGCTTGTGGGTCTTACTGATCCTTACTTCCCTGAGAGAGGTAGAGTTGAGAACATTTCCAGGCATTCCTGTTAGCCCTGGTCCTTTCTGCTGACTCCTGCAGAGGCTGAGGCCTGGCTGTCTCTGCTAGGTCTCATTACAGCTGTTGCTAACCCAGTTGACTCTACCAAACTAGACTGCTGGTGTATCCATGAAACGTTTGAGAGAGGATCAGGCTGTGAATTGAACTTCTGGTTTTCAGACAGCACAGACAGGAGTTGCTCCTTTCTGTTTAGAAAGTGTTCAAAGAAGCTTTCTAAACAGGTCCTCTTCCCCTGTATCCTTTCTTTCCCACTATCTCTGGTGGGTGGTGGGCTACAAGGGAGGTTAAAGCCTTTATAAACCATCATTAAAATTAAGGTTTAAAAAAAATTAAAGATACACACTATTTAAAAATAAACAAAAATATGTGTCAATGCTTCTGCCAATTTACTAACTTTAATTTAATTTAAATCGTCAGTATGTTCTTTTCCCCCTAGCTTGATGAAGGGATAGCTAAGTAGTTAGTGGAACAGTCAAGAAGGAAGGCCAATTTCTATAGCTTACTAAACCCTTAAAGCATAGCCTGGAATCCATGGTTCTGATGCCAAAATGGGCTGAGGGATGGAACCTCTGACTTGAGACTTATTCAAATGAACTTGGCAGAGATGGCCACTCTGAAGGCCCAAGAATGTCATATTTGCAGACAAATTCAGCTTCTTCCTCAGTTAGTGGCTGGTTCCCCTCATCCCTGTGCAAGGCTCTTTCTGATGGTATTTTGTGCTCTCTGTCTCCTTTGTCTCTGTCTCTGTCTATACCTCTGCCTCTGTCTCTGTCTCTGTCTCTGTCTCTATCTCTATCTCTATTTCTCTCTCCCCTTATTCCTGTGAGCAAGCAGTTACAGAGACTAGGTATATTTTGGCTCATGGTTTGAGGGTACAGCCCCTCATGGCTGCAGGAGCATGAGGCAGCCACACTCAGGAGGCACAGAGAGATGAATTTTGGCTCTCAGTCCAGGATTCCAGTCCATGGGATGTTACTGCCTACATGCAGGGTGGGTCTTCTTATCTCAATTAACCTACCTAGAAACGCCCTCCAGGCATACCCAAAGGCTTGTTTCTATGGTGATTTCCATTCCTATCTATTTTGCAATCAAGATTAATCATCACAATTACCTTCTTCAAATACATGATGCATTGCCCAGCAATTGGGACACTTTCCAAGATATACTTCTGTCAATTTGCAAACATGATGGAATGACAGCTAAAAGGTCACCAGGAGGCAGAATCTTGTGGCAATCCTTTGGTTTCTTTTTGACTGACATGCTGTATTCAGCTTGCATATATATATATATACATATATATATGATTAGGCAGATTGTGTTTTTTCCCTTCCCCAGTAGGATGTGTCACACGCCCTCTGCAGTGTTGTGCTCATTCCGTGTCAGATGCTCTGGCCTCACAGCCACCGTGGTTATCCCTCTATTCCTCTGGCAAGGAAGGTGTAGTGCGTTTCAGCTTTGCTGGTTCTCAAAAATAACAAGGTGATGTCAGCCCCTCCCTGCTTGGCCGTGTTTCTGACAAAACCTGATTTCTCTTGGGATTGCTCTGCATGGGAGTAGCTGCTGGTCTGCTGGACCACTGGGCACACACTGTACTTTACTCTCCAATGGCTTGTTCTCCAGAGTGCCTAGAGTCACATTGCAACTAGAAGAGCCCAGGACCCCACCCCACCCCTGCATCTCCTTGACACTGGCTATATTGGTTACTTTTCTGTTGTTGTGATAACCACAACCAAGACAACTCTAGAAAAGGTTTATTTTTTATAAATAAAAATAAATAAATAACATTCTGGCTAAAAGTTCCAGAATGTTATAGACCATAATGGCAGGCAGAGACAGTATGGCAGCAAGAGACAGGCATTGTGGCTGGAACTGTGAACACAAAGCAGAGAAAGCAAACTGAAAACGGCGTGAATTTTAACATCAAAGCCCATCTCCAGTGGTGTACTTCCTGTACCAAAGCCGAACTCCCCAAGTCTCCCCAAACAGAGCCACCAACTGGGGAACAAGTATGCAAATGCCTGAGTGTATGGGCATTCTTGCCCACCTAGTGGATTTGTAGGAATGCTTCAGTGTCTTTTCTGGGAAGGCTGATGTCATTTCCTGCTCACAGTTCTGGCTTCCCCTTTAGTGGACCACCCCTTCTGCTGTCCTTTGCTTGTCCCTCACTGACTTTTGAGAGTCCTCATGCATACCACAGACCCTTTGGCCTCATCATGGTCAACCACAGGCTGTGGCTTACTTAAGGTAATTTGAGATGATGGGACTTGCTCTCAAAAGCACCCCTCCTCAGCCTCCCTTCCCAGCCCTTGTCACTGACAGCCCATGACTGTCCCCATGCATTCGCAGAACTGTAAGCACCACCAGTTGCTCCTGGAGCCTGCACCGCCTTCAGTGTGGGCGTCAGAGCCCTTTCCCCTCACTCTGTCTCTGGAACCTTTCTGAGGCTCTCTTGGGAAGTCATGTCACATGATAATTTGACATCTTACCTACAGCCAGAAGACAGCAAGCTACATGCCAATTTTCCAAAGAAGAAGAATTTTGGAGAAAACATTTAAATACTTTTTATGTGTGTGTGTTGAAAGTATATTAAAGTGTTTTCCAGGGAAAACATGTAATTATTGTGTTTGCCACATCTAGCAGCTGAAAGCTGCTCTTCCTGTTTTCTCCAAGTCCTCATCATTTTCTTGGTTGGTGGCAGACCAAATTACCACTCAGCAGCCCTTACATGACGCTTGTAACACTAAATAGAACAGCGCTCCCGAGTATTCGCCACAGGCTTGGAACGAGACTTGAATCTGAATGGAAGGGAGCTCAACCAGACCCATCTCCTGCATGCCCTAACCTGTGGCTCATTCCTTTGAAGGAGAACATCTGCTCCCCATGGCCACACTCCCTCAGGAGCCATGGAGGAAAGGTGCTGGCATCCATTTTTTTTTTATTATACGTTCTTGTGTGTGTGTGTGTGTGTGTCTGTGTCTGTGTCTGTGTGAATGTATATGTACATGTATTTGCAGTGCTTGTGGAAGCCAGAAGAGGGCAACAGATCCCTCCGAGCCTGAGCCAGCCTAGGTAGACCTGGGATCTCAGCTCCTATCCCTATGACGGGACAGCATGTGCTCTGAGCCATCTCTTCAGCCTTGAATCTATGTTTTTAATGATTCAGGTGATGCCAAGAACAGCCTAATGAATGAATCCCTGCTGCCTGTTGCATAGCCTCCCCAGATTATAGTGCTCTGTCTCCTGGCTTTGTCTGCAGAGCTTCTGGTTAAGAGGCACTGTGCACTGCTTGGTCACAGGGTACACAAACTGGGTGTTTATTCACGGCCTTCCTTTAGAATGAATGCTCTTTGTTTTCTTTAAGACGGTGTTTTAAAGTTCCTTCCGGAGGACTTAGATGGAGTTCTGCTTCTCTTGCAGGGCTTCAAAAATATATCCTTGCCTCAGCTCCTCTCCCAAGCTTCCGCTGGCACAGAACCCTCACTGACGCTGTCTTCTCGACACACACTGAAGATCTGTTGACATCGCCAATAAGAAGTCTCTGTCAACTGATTAGCTGTTTTCAGACAATATATCTCTTTCTGTCGTGGTTGCTTTTTGCTGGTTCTCGTTGCCTCCTGTTTTTGGCAGGTTCACCCACACAAAGCTTGGTGTAAAGTTATTTATTTTTATCCTCTTTGCAAATTTCCATTCTTCTCTGAGCTCTCACGCTCTCTCAGCTTCAGAGCATTTTTGCTGTGTTCTCTGAATGGTGCCTCTCCACCCATTAAGTATGCACTGAACCCATCCACAATGTAACTCCTCTCTCTCTGTCTCTCTCTGTCTCTCTCTGTCTGTCTCTGTCTCTCTGTCTTTCTCTCTCTCTCTCTCTCTCTCTCTCTCTCTCTCACACACACACACACACACACACCATCTGCCTTGTATTAAAATTTTGTATTTTTAAGCTATGTTTTTTTTTTTCATTTAATTTTCAATAATTATATTGAATTCTGTGGCCCAGGACTTTCCATGCCACAGGAAGTTTGCTCTGCCACTTGAGTGATGCACACAATATACATACAGAGGCACACGCAGAAGGGTACTTGTCTGTGTGTACCTGTGTGTGCATGTGTGTATATGCATGCATGCATGAACTTGTGGAGGCCAGAGATCAATCTTGATCATTCTGCAGGGACTGTTGTCTTTGCTAGGGTTTCTATTGCTGTAATAAAACACCATGACCAAAAAACAAGTTGGAGAGGAAAGGGTTTATTTGCTTACACTTCCACATGGTAGTTAGTTCATCACTGAAGGAAACTAAGACAGAAATTCAAGCAGGGCAGGAACCTGGAGGCAGAGCTGATGCAGAGACCATGGAGGAGTGCTGCTTACTGACTTGGTTTGCGTGGCTTGCTCAGCCTGCTTTCTTATGGAACCCAGGACCACCAAACCAGGGGCCTCCACTTACCATGGGTTGTGTCCTCCTCCAGCAATCACTACTTAAGAAAATGCCTTACAGCTGGTTCTTTTTGTTGTTGTTGTTTTTCAAGACAGGGTTTCTCTGTGTAGTCCTGGCTGTCTTGGAACTTATTCTGTACATCAGGCTGGCCTTGAACTCAGAAATCTGCCTGCCTCTGCCTCCCAAGTGCTGGGATTAAAGGCATGTGCCACCACTACCCGGCCATTATTTTTTTTTAATGTATTTATTTTATGAACATGAGTACACTGTAGCTGTCTTCAGACACACCAGAAGAGAGCATCAGATCTCATTACAGATGGCTGTGAGCCACCATGTGGGTTACTGGGCATTGAACTCAAGACCTCTGCAAGAACATTCAGTACTCTTAACCACTGAGCCATCTCTCCAGCCCCTTACAGCTGGTTCTTATGGTGGCATTTTCGAAATTGAGGCTCCCTCCTATCAGATAACTTTAGTTCTGTCGAGTTGACATAAGATGAGCCAGCACAACTGTCTACTTTGATTTTTGAGACAAAGTCTCTCACTGGGACCTGGAGCTCATTGAGTAGGTAGTCCTGTCTCTGCTTCCCCAGAGCTGGGACCACAACTCTTGAGCCTCTGTGCCCAGCTTTTTATATGGGGTCTGGGGCTCAAACTCAGGTTCTCATTCAAGCACTTTACAGACTGAATTATCTTCCCGCCAAAGCTTTTTTTTTAAAGATTTATTTATTTTATGTATATGAATCCACTGTCACTGTTTTCAGACACACTAGTTGAGGGCATCAGATCCCCTTACAGATGGTTGTGAGCCACCATGTGTTTGCTGGGAATTGAACTTAGAACCTATCTCTCCAGCACCTGAAGCTTTTTTTTTTTTTTTTTTTTTTTTTTTTTAGCAAATTTATCCTATCACTTTCTGGAGGTGTCAGGAGTAGGAGCTGATAGTGCATACTCTAAAGTGACTGAGCCTGGATTATGCCAACTCATGGCTCATTAGATCTGACCTTGAATGAGCTTCTTGTAAGCCCCTGTATAACACAGATGAGTAATGGCAAATGTGTTCAGCTTACCCGAGGGTATATGGTAATGGAGACTTGGTCCCCTGGGTGGCTCTATTGAGACATGGTAGAACCTTTGAGAAATGGAGCCTGATGGGAAGAAGATAGGCCATTGGGAGTATTTATTTGGGGGGTGTGGGGGTAGAATGAGAGTGGTCCCCACAGGCTCATATATTTGAATGTCTAATCCCTAGTTGATGGACTGGAGAGATATTGAGAGGTGTGACCTTGTTGGAGGAGTTGTGTGGGCTTTGAGGTTTCAAAAGCATATGCCAGACCCAGTGCCTCTTTCTGTGCTGGCTGCCTGTGGATCAGGTGTAGCTCTCAGCTACTGCTCCCGTGCCCTGCCTGCCTGCCTGCCTGCCTGCCTGCCTGCCTGCCTGCCTGCCTGCTGCTATGCTCCCTGCCATGATGATGGACTAACATTCTGAAACTGTAAGCAAACCTCCAATTCAATGCTTTCTTTTATAAGAGTTACCTTAGTCATGGTGTCTCCTCACAGCAATAGAAGAGTGACTGAGACAGAGGGGATTGTGGGGCTCTATTCTGTCTCTCTGCCTTCTTATCTGGCCATGTAAGTGTTTCTTAAAGATTTGATGCCACAAATAAATAAGTAAATAAGTAGTCTCTGTTAGTTATTTAGCTGTTTTCAGATATGTTTTTCTTCATAACTCTTAGCTTCCTCTTCCTGCTGCTACACACACACACACACACACACACACACACACACACACACAAACATCTCTACCTACGATACTGTGAGCTAAGAAAACCTTTTCTCTTTATAAAGTTGGCTGCCCAAAGTATTGCGTTATAGTAATACAAAGGTAGTTAATACAAGATAAGAGAGATTTTTCAGAGCCTTAAAAGAAATAATGAAACAGTCATGAATAAAATTGTTTGTAAGCAAAAAATATTATTTATGAGCCAATTCAACTGATGTTACCATAATGAGAAAATAAAAAGACCTTAGTTTATTGGAAACCAATAAGTATAGTTTATAATTTTATACATATATTCAAGTGATATTGTCATGAAGAAGATAACTAAGAAGGTTTGGAGAGGTGGCTCAGCCATTGGGTACACCTCTTACAGAGGACCAGGGTTTAATGTCTAGTACCCACAGTGTGACTCACAACCATCATTAACCCCAGTGTCCTGAACAAACTAAATAAATAAATGTGAACAAATAAATTAATTAAATAATATAAAATAAAAAGAAGACTAAGGAAAGTTTGATTTCCAGTTAAATCCAAATGTCATGTTGGGTTATTGTTGCATTCTCATGAGTGGTGGGGAATGAGGTGGTCTGGATTCTAGGGTCTGGAATAAGAGTGGGGTTTCCACTCTGGTTATGCCCCACAGACTATGGACACTCAGTCCTCAGTCCATTCATCTGAAGAAAGAGAATGTTGATTGTGCTCACAGCTGGAGCTGCTGAGAAAGTGGAAGGTGTAAACGCAGGGTGGGACTGAGAGCCAGAGTCTGGCACACACAGGGTTAACAACCAGTAACCAAGAGGCACTGTGAACTGTGAGAGGCCTCTGTCCTGCTGCTCTGCTTAACCCACCTCTTCTTTGTCAAAATTGTACTCTTGCCTTTTGGAGAATGTCTGCCATGGTCTGAATGAGAAATTCCCCCACAGGCCCGAGTGTTTGAACACTTTTTCCCCAGTTGGCGGTGCTGTTTGGGGGATGTTTGGGAAGAGTGGCCTTGCTGGAGGGAGTATGTCCCTAGGGGTAGGCATTAGACATTTAAAGACATTTCCAGTTTCCTCTCTTGACTTAATGCTATGGTTCAAAATATGAGCTCTCCGCTTCCTGTTGCCATGCCCACTAACTTCCCTGACAGCAGAGCTTAAAGTAAAGGGCCATAGAAAGCAGGCTCTGGCAGCCGGAAATGACATCATTAGGCTGCTTTGACTCCGTGGCAGTCAGAGCCAGACAGATTAGAAAACTTGTGTTGGAAGGGGTCCCCGACTTTCTCCTTCCACTTTTCCCAACTCTGCTGCAACATTGGGGGGTGGGGGAAGGGAGAAAATAGTGGACCTAATTGAGGACAGTCTCAGGTTTGGGTGGGCTTTCTTAGCTCATTCCTGAGTGGTCCCATTTTATACCTCATTTGCATGCGCGCGCGGGCACATACCTAGCCAATCACGGTCAATGGGCTCTACACAACAAGGCGTACAGTGTTCTCCTCAGTTCTGGGTCCAGTTGGAATCCAACTCTTCTTGCACGTAAGGACTTCCCTTTCTTCAGGGCAGACTCACTGGAAACTCATCCAGGCACACGTCCTCTCTGGCTGCCACTGCTCTTCCCAGGCAGGGGATTCCTTCTTGCCTTGAGGGCTGTTTGTTTGTTTGTTTGTTTGTTTTTCCTTGTCTCAGCGTTTGAGATTCACTGTTTATCTGAACCCTAGGGAACTCACTCAAGGGAACTCAAGCCTTAGGGGACCTGCCACTCTCCTATGCTCATTTATCAGCTGAGTGCTTTCTGCAGAGTTGCTCTGAAGGGCGTGATCTAGGTCAGCATCCCGAGACCCTCCAGTTCCTCAACAGGCTCCCTGATGGCTGAGGAAAGCACAGAGACTAGCACAAGTAGCATCTCTTGGTTGATATCCTGCTTCCATCGAGGGTCTCAGAGTTTCTATAGTCTTGTTTAATTTGTTATTTTCCTATTTGAGTCATTACTCCTTCTTGAGAAGAAAAAAAAAAGAAAGAAAGAAAAGAAAAAAAGAAACAACCCCCCAAACTAAACAAAAACAAAACAAACAAACAAAAAACAACAACCACCCAAATCAAACCAAAACAAAACCAAAAAACCCTTTCTTTGAGACTGGGTCTCACTGTGTATCCCTGTCTGGCCTAGAACTCACTACATAGATCAAGCCGGTCTGGAACTCACAGGATGCCCCCATCATCACCACCACGGAGTGGAGGTGTGTGTCTTTAATCCACTCCTGGCTGGAAGTTCTCCTTGTTTTCCCACCACTGTCAGTCCACTCCATTCTTGGAGGGAAAATGGGACAAGACCGTGAGGTAGGAGAGCTCTTGGAGCACACATGGAGTCACCATGGAGCACACAAGGACCCAGCTTCTAACTGACAGCTTGAGAATCGAGGCCTGGAGTCTTGGAACAGCCAGATAGTTAACTACTGATTGCTAATAATGAGTTTAATAATGATAATAATTAGCAAAGTATTTCAGGTAGGTGTTGGATTATAACACACAGTACAGAATGCATATCCACAAGTCGATGCCAATGTAAGTAACTAAATGACTCCCTGAGGACAGCAGACTGATTTTCCAGACAGGTCTTCCAGCTTAAATACTCTGCTCTCAGGAGAGGAGTGACTTCCCCAGTTACAGAACAGAAAGAGAAGGATTTCTTGGTGGGGGAGGGGCTTTGCAAGCTCTCCCTCAGTCAGGTGACACGCAGCTTGGGTAGCGTGGGACCTTCAGAAGGTGATGACAGAGTCCTCACATAAGCATAGTCCCCTCCCAGTCTATGAGAGACACCAAGTAAATTCCATTCCAGGATAACGTCCCTAAGCCCGGCCACATTCATCATTGTCAAGGTCACCGCTTAAGGACAGCCTGAGAGACTGCTATAGACAGTGGGGAGCCTCCACTAACATGGGAGACTGTGGGATAGAAAAAGTATCAATCGGTAAAAACAGGAAAGCTGCACAGATGGGGGTTTCAGCTTACTACCTGTCAGTACAAGATCAACTCCCCTGGGACTAGAAACATACTAACATGGGATTAATGACCAAAGAGCAGTGATTGTACATGAGTTTTTGGGGAAGGCACATAGAACTCTGGGGAGCCATTCCACACAGACAGACAGACAGACAGACAGACAGACAGACACAGACACAGACACAGACACACACACACACACACACACACACACACACAGAGAGAGAGAGAGAGAGAGAGAGAGAGAGAGAGAGAGAGAGAGACAGAGGAAATTAAGAAAAGATAAGGGATGTGGTGGACCACCTGTTATCCCAACTTTGCCTCCAGTCCCTTGCCCACCTGGATCACATAGTATCAAAGAAACAAAGGAAAAGAGAGAGGGAAGGGAAAACAAACAAGGGAAGGAAGGAAAGGGGGAGAGAAAAGAAAGAAAAGGGGAGGGAGAGATAGAAAGGGGGCTTTATTGGGGGGAGTGTTGCTGTGATGACACCATGGCCAAAGCTACTGGACCAGGAAAGTTTATTTGGCTTACATTTCTGCATCCCATCCATCATCAGAAACTAAGGCAGGGACTGGGATACAGGAACTGAAGCAGGGACCATGGAGGAATGCTGCTTCCTGGCTTGATTCTCACTTCTCACTCAGTCTGCTTTCTTACAAAACCCAGGACCACCTGCTCAGGGATGGCACCACCCACAGTGAGCTGGGCCTCCTACATCAACCACCAATCAAGAAAATGGACCACAGACTTGCTCACAGACCAGTCTGATGGAGACATTTTCTCAACTGAGGCTCCTTCTTTTCAGGGGATTGATTCCAGCTTGTGTCAAG
Source organism: Rhabdomys pumilio (assembly GCA_030674055.1). NCBI lineage: Eukaryota > Metazoa > Chordata > Mammalia > Rodentia > Muridae > Rhabdomys > Rhabdomys pumilio. Next base: position 25,641,707 of record JANHMN010000008.1, read on the forward strand.
TTGACAAACAAAAACAGGAGAGAAGGAGGGGAGGGAGGGAGAGAGAGAGAGAAAGACCAACCAGGGAAGCAAACAAGAAAGAAAAATGACCTGTGCTCAATCTCCAGTACTGTAAAAGGAAAGGATGAGAAAAAAGAAAACAAGGGACTTGTACGTAGATGAGTTGGTTAGAGTGTTTGCTTAGCGTGCCCTGGACTGCCTGTGCTGCATAAGCAGGTGTCTCTGTGTTCTATTCCTGTGAGGATACACTGTGGCCAAGGCAACTCTTAACAAAGAAAGCATTTAATTGGAGATTGCTATAGTTGCAGAGTTAGTGCATTATCATCGTGGCAGGAGGCATGGCAGACATGGTGCTGAAGAATTGAGATCTGGAGGGGGAGAGAGAGGAAGGAGGAGAGGAGAGAGTAAAGGGAGATAGAGAGGTAAAGAGGGGGAGGAGAGGGAGGGAGAGAGAAACTAACTAGGCCTGGCCTGGACTTTTGAAACCTCAAAGCCCACTCCCAGTGACATACCTCCTCTAGCAAGCCCACACCTCTTAATCCTTCTAATCCTGTCAAAGAGTTCCCCTTCCCAGTGACTAAGCATTCACTATCTGAGCCTGTGGGAGCCATCTTGTTCAAACCACCATACCTGGCATGGTGATATATCTGTAATACCAGCAGGGAAGGTGGGAGCGGGGGATCAGAAGTTTTAAGGATTTTCTCCACTTCATGTTCAAGGCCATCCTGGGCCACGTAAGACCCTGGGAACTGGGCTGAGGGAGGAAAAGAAGTAGCCCACTTTTCAAAGCCCTCACAGTGACAGGAAACAGCTGAGCCTCTGAAAGGCTGGAAGGGTTTCAAAGAGCCAGAGGAGCTGTGTGAAGAGGTGAAGGAGATGCTGTCTCAGTTACCTGCATGTGTTTACCAAACCCACTGAATGGTGTGCTTGAAACAGATACATTTTAAATTGAAAAAAAAAAAAGTTGTTTTTTTTTTAAGTCAACAACAAAACAACAGAATAAAGTCTAGCTGGAGGTTGGCATGGAGATACATGTGTGTGACCCTGGCTACTGAGGTCAAGGTGGGATTTGTCTGGCCAGATCCCATCACAACACATTCAAATGTTTTAAAGGGTTGAGAATATAGCTCACCGATCTTCCAAGAGGCTTCTGATCCTCAGCACCAGAAAAATAAAGTGAAAAAGCTAACTGAATCACATCCCTTCTGCACTAATTTGAGATGCATTTTTTGATGATTGCTAGAGCTCCCTTCTTTCTCCCTCCACTCTGTTCCTCCACTCCAGTGCGGTTGCTTTTGACCTCTTCCTGTTCTGGTGGTGCTGAGGACTAATCCCAGGGCTCCTATCCTGGGCAGCCCTGCCACTCACCCTTCCCACAGGTTGCATGATGAGTCTCAACGGATCTCTAGGCCTGTCCCAGTTCTAGAGGCTTTTTATGAAATTTCCCTTATCCACCACATGTGTTTGATTGGATGGGTGTTTGAGTACCACTGTGCGTGAGGTCAGAGGATGATGTTCTGGGAGTTGGTTCTCTCCTTTCACTACGTGGAACCCGAGGTTGAACTCAGGACATCAAGCTTGGCAGTGAATGCCTTTATATCCACTAAGCTATCTTGCGGGTCCCTCCTGCTGTCTGATCCTCTCCTGCCTGTGGAAGGGCAGCCTGTACCATCACCAGCCTTGGCCATACAACTTTTGTTTCCCTCTCTGAAGGCTTCTGCCTACTCACCACTTACTGGCCTTCCAAAACTCCAGGTACCACCAGAGGCTCAGTAACTCCCTGAGTGAACTAAGCACTAGACAGCAGCCAGGAGGCCGGCTTCCAAATGTCTCATCTGTCAACTCCATTGTCCAGTGCTGTTCCACAGTCTCTAAGGCCCTGGGAACAGGGCAAGATGGGCACAATCTCCGTGACCCACATGCCTACCCTTAGCCATGGCACCAACCCTCTATCCTGGACCCCGTTTCTTCCCGTTTCTGGCATAAGCCCCTCCTCTCTCTCCCCTTTTCCTCTCTTCCTCCCTGTAGCCTGGCACACCTAGCAAACCCTTCTCCTTTCAGCCTATGCATCCCTCCCTGAGCTCCTCATAACTGATTCGGTCCACCCTGTCACCCCAATACCCCTTTCTCTTCCCTCACTTACTTAAGCTTAATATTTTCTGAGGGTGATATGATTAACCCACCCAGCATTTACCTCTATGAATGATTTCATACGGTAGGCCCTGTTTGACAGATTGAAGAGGGGCCCAATGAACTTACAGAAGCAAGCTTAGCCCCGCCTAATAGCCTTGCCCACTCCTGGAACCCTATAAGAGCAGTTGTTCTTCAAGCAGGAGGCCTGAAACTTCTCATGACAGAGGTAACTTTGACCTCAGTCTCTGAGACCTCCAGCTACCAGAAGAATCTCCAAGACTTCCAGGCAATACCAGCCAAGAAACTGCTTCTCAGACTCCAGTGTCAGCTCAAGGAGTGAATCAGGAAGCCAGGTGTGCATGATGGGCCAGGGAAGGGTTGACTCTACATCATATGAGGATAAAATCTGAGTGTAGCAAGAACTCTGTCCCCAGCTTGTCCCAGCCCTATTTCCCCTTCCTTTCCAGGTGATGTCGTCTATTCACTCAGCTAATGCTTTCACTTTACCATAATAAGTACGACTCTAAAATCTAAATTGGAGATGGTTTGGGGATCAAAGGCCACTGGATCTCTATGCTGTTTCCAGTGTGCTGAGTTTGGGGCTGGCAGCTCTGCCCAGATACCTGGCAGGCAGTGTCCAACCCAGGGCAATGTGTGGTTTCAGCTCCTTGACTGTCTCTCCCACCCTCCATGCAGAGTCTGACGGAGATCTCATGGCAGAAGGCCCACTTCCGAGTCAGCTTCCGTCTGAGACATCCTATCAAGGTATTGTCAATGCCCGTCGATACTTTGAACCATTTCCCCAGGTTCCTCTTGATTTTGGGTATTTTACAGCCTCAATATCCATATAGAGCTCACTGTGAATCACAGCGCCACCTCCTCTCAGTTTCCCACGCCATAGAGCCAAACATATCTATGTGAGTGGTTCTTTAAAAATGAGGGAAGGGTTGCACATGTACCACAAAGCATGTGTGGAAGTCAGAGGACAACTTGAGGCAGTTGGTTCTCTCCTTCCATGATGTGGGTTCCAGGATCACACTCATCTTACCAGGTTTGGCAAAAAGTACCTTCATCTGTCAGGCCCTCTCACCGGGCATGGCACCACCCACCAGCACCTGCTGAGCCCTCACACCTGTGCTATGTGAAGTGTTCTATTGGGATCTGTTCTCACTCATTTTGGAGAAAAGCCCTCATTCTAGCCAAAGCTAATCTGTGAGTTTGGATTTAGTGTGGTTTTCTTGCCTCTATCTCCCCAGAGCTGGGATTACAACTATGTTTTACCATGTCCAGACCTCTTTTTTCTTTGGTACTGGAGGCTACAGCTTAGGATCTCTGTATGCTGAGAAAGGCCACTACCCACTGAGCAACAGCCTCAGGTCTGCAACCTTATTCATTAAGTAACTCTCTCTTAGACTTTTGCCATTTACTCCCTAGGAGACTAATCTAACTTCACATCACATCTACACCACTGTCCTGCCCACCCATGCAGGCCCCACCCTGGCTCTACAGAGCCCTGAGGTATAGGAGAGTCCCCTCCCCCTCTTGTAGAGCTTACCTGGGTTATTACAAGCTTGTTTATCTGTAGTCCACTCTCAAAACTTTCTATGCATGTTTCTATAAAACACAATCAAGCTCTGCATCTCCCCATTCTCACCTCTTCAAGGCTGGCTCCAAACTAGATGAGTCAGGCTGTGCCTGCTTTCCAGCTGCACCCTAGGGTCCCCATCACTATCTGGGAGACTCCCTTAGTTTTCCCATTGGATATTAACCCATTCCTTTCCCATATCATTTTTACTTTCTTATATTTTACTTTAGTTAGTTATTTTACTTTTTCTGTTCCGCCTTCTGATAAAAATGGTATAAAAGGAATTTATTTAGCCAGGCTTGATAGCATATGCTAGTAAACCCAGCACTTGGGAGATGAAGGCAGGAGAATGATTGAAAATTGAATGCTGTAGATGGCCTACACAGTGAAACATGGACTTAAGGAAGTGTGAGTGGGTTATTTCACAACTCGTATATCTGAGTGTTCTTACTCTGTTGCTCTTAAATCCCAGGGGTAGTTTAGCTGGGTATTGAATTTAGGTTGGAAATCAACTTCCTTCAAAATGTTTGAAATGTTTTCTCTTATCTTCCAGATTCTAGTGTTGCTTTTGAGATTTTTAGTTCCTCCTCCCTGACAGATACTTGCCTTTGATTTTCTTATACTTTATTCTTTCTTTCATCATTTTGGGGTTTTGTTCTTTCTGGGAACATTTCTTCAGTGTTGTCTTCCAAGATTTCCATAGAGATTTTAATTTCTGCTTTCCTGATTTTAATTTCAAAAATTTTTTTCCTGGATGTTCTTTGTGAAAGTATCCTGTAATTGATTCATCAGTATAATTTATTCTCCTGTGTCTGAAGGTATTATAGATTGGGGGAGGTTTCATCTGTGGCATCTTTTCCTGTTTGGTTGATTTGCTTCTGGTCTCGTGCTTGGTTGCATGCGCTGATCCCCAATAGCTGCTCATACTGAGCCCTTGGACAGGGTTTATCCCCCGTGGGTCCCCTGAATTTTAGTGGTTTGATTATCAAGTAGGGAGCCCAAGATGTGATCTTTGGAGTACTTTGAGGCTGTGGTTTTTCAGAGAGTATCTTCAGATGCTCTTTAAGGTTATGTCTATTGGGGACAAAAATCTCCTCAGTTACATGTCTGGTTCTGTGGTTTCTATTCTTTTCCTTTAGTCAGTCTTTTGTCTACATAGAGAATTTAGGGATTTTTGGTATATTTTTTTTTTTTTGAGGAGTAGAGCAGGGAGGGTCTCACTAAGGAGCACTGTCTGGTCTGGAGCTCATTATGTGCAGCAGGGATTAAAGGGGTGCACAAATCTATGGTTGTGTGCATGAGAGGGGAAGAGGGAGGAGGACAGAGAGGGAGGGAAAGAGAGAATGTATGACAGTACTAGGGATGGAAGCTTAAGCCTTGCACATACTAACAAGTTCTCTACTACTCATCCATGTCCTCATTCATTTTTATTGATTTATTTTAGATCCATTCCTGGTCAGTTACCCAGGGTGACCTTGTACTTACTTTGTAGTCCAGGCAGAGCAAGCTCTGGACTTGGGGTCCCCCTGACTCATGGCCTTAGCCTCCTGAGTACCAGATATGACAGGCCTGTATCACAGGCCAAGCAGTCTGAGTCTTTATCAGGATAATGGCTTCTGTTCTGGCAGACCAAGTACCTATACCTGGAAGTTTTTCTAGAGAGACTTAACATTTGACAATTTTCACTGAATTCCCCTGAGCTGTTGTCTTCACACACTGTCCTTCATCTCTTTAGTCTTTGTGAGCTGGCGAGCTATTTCTGCAGTCTGAGGTTATCTTCAGTTCATAGTCAGCATCTCAGATGCAAATGGACCCTTTGCTTTTCTCTTGTTGTGATTTGCCTGTGGTTTCTTTGCTTTAAGAATTATTATCATTTTTTTAATCATATGTATATGTCTGTGTGAGTGTGTGCTGTGTGTGGGTTCCCTTGGTAGACAGGTCCCCTGGGGCTAGAGTTGCAGGTGTTTGTGAGCCACTTGATGTTGGTTCTGGGAGTCAAACTCAGATACCCTGGAAGAGCAATGTGTGCTCTTCACTAACTGCTAAGCCTTCCCTCTAGCCCCTTTCCTGTGTGCTCAATTTGGTTGCTTATCTCCTTCATAGTGAGTTTTAAGTGTCCTCTGAGCTCAGCTGTCCTCCATTAGTCTGCCTGCTCCAACTCCAGGGGTCACACTAGGTCAATAAAGGAAGAAGGTGGTTCACACAGGATTGTGAAATTGGAAGGAGTGCTCCATGCTTAGTGTCTTCACCTCCACTCTTGTATCTGGTTATTGTGTCGTACAGGTCAGTGAACCCCTAGACCTCTGCTCTCTGGGATGCTCTAGAAGCAGTTCTGTGAGCTGAGACTGGGTTTGGAGAGGAGGTGCAAGAAGCACTGGAAAGCCACAAGGGTCAAAAAGGTTTTCACCTGTGATGTCCACTGTGAGTCCCCAGACACTCCTTGAAGCTCTCAATATGTGTGTTCTGTGTCCTCTTCCTGTTTCTCCTGTCAATGACTGAAAGTGGGGTCAGAGAAACTGCCAACAGGACCATTAATATACCACAAAGCACAAGTACCATCACAGAAAACTGGCCACGTCCCACCATCCCCTGAGAAGGGTCTGCAGACAAACCTCAGATAATTCATATAGGTTTGAGCTTTTGTTTTTGTTTTTAAAATTTATTTATTTTATTTGTATAAATACATTGTCACTCTCTTCAGAAGAGGGCATCAGATCCCATTACAGATGATTGTGAGCCACCATGTTGTTGCTAGGACTTGAATTCGGGACCTCTGGAAGAATAGTCAGTGCTTAACCACTGAGCCATCTCTCCAGCCTCACCTTTCCTTTGTTTAACCACAAAGTAGGGAAAGCTTCACTCATGAGGGTCTTGTTCCTTAGTTGTTTTTAACGATTGTGGAATGTTCACAGAAACACCTGTATATGAGTTCTGTGGTGATGATCGGCTTCTTCCAGGCATATCCTGTTACCTTCAACGTAGCTGGGCCAGCCTAGTGGAAATCCCAGCCCAGCCCTACTCCAGCTGCACTCACTGTGTCTGCTCTCCTCTCATTACCCCTCCCCCACCCTGCACCCAACCCTCTGGGTTTCTCAGAGAAAGCCTTTCCACAGCTGGCCCACTCAGGACTCCACAGCACTTCCCACTAGGTAGGCTCTGCTCTCAGACTCCGAACCATCTTCATGCCCACCCAAGCATTCCCTCCCTACTTGGTTTGGAAAGGGCCTTTGCTCTGGCTTCCCCATAGGTTGGCAACATGAACCTTTGGCTCCTCTAAGAGGCTACCCTTGTATCTCCATTCTCCCTGCTGACTTCCACCAGCCATGAGGATGATGGATCACAGCAGAGTGAACCAACCCTCCCTCCACACACATACTGTCCAGGAAACAGACTTCATGGAGCTCTTCATGGGTTGCAGAGTTATTGGATGTCCATATACCTCAGTTACAAATCTAATATTGAGTGAATGTTTTCACCTTAGCTCTACCCTAGGGACAGGGATCTCCAGTCCTCCTTCTCCTCGAGTGTCAGTAGGTTACTTGGAACTGCCTGTGGTGGTGACAGGGGTGTCTCTGTTATCTCTGTTCCCAGTACCTTTCTTGAACTTGCTGTCTTGTGGCAGCGCCCTGCCTCCTGTATGGCTACTTCCCTCTGGCCTCCTTTCTGAAGCCTGCCACCTGAGGATGCTGCTCCTCCCACAGAATCTTCAGGGGGCCCCTTGACCTCAGGATAGCAAAACTGGCTTAGCTTAGGGCTGCTGCTTTAAGAACTGTGCCCCTTCCCTGATGAGTAACTGTTTGTAGCGCTGTGAAGAGATACCATGACCACAGCAACACTTATAAAGGAGAACTATTATTGGAGCTGGCTTACAGGTAAAGAGGTTTAGTCCATTATCAACGAGGCAGGGGGAGGTATGGTAACAGTGCAGGCAGACATGGTGCTGGAGAAGGAGCTGAGAGTTCGTTCTACATCTGGATCAGCAGGCAGCAGGAAGAGAGAGTGACACTGGGCCTGGCTTGAGCTTCTGAAACCTCAAGGCCTGTCCCTAGGGTCAACAAATCCTTTCAGTTAATGCCTAAGAGATATTAGGACCATTTTCATTCAAACTAAGACAGCTTCCCTCCACCATTCCTAGCTCTTTGCATCAGGGAAGCTCTCAGCCTCTCCTGAGGGCTTTGCAGCCACCCAACTGTCTTCTAACTTCTAGGCCTGTGCCTGTTCACTGCCTCTCACTATGGTGTATGGCCCATGCTACCTCCTTCAACCATCCCAGTGTATAGATGAGAAAACTTTCCTGGCCTGGCACCAGTCTAGACACTTATAGTGACTCAGTCCTTGTAACAACCAGAAGTTTCTAGAAAGAGGAAACATGCCTACAGGTGTAACTGCAAGCTTTCCTACCTGCACATAAGCTCCCTAAAAGAATAGCTCTGAGACTTAATGCATGTGAATAAATGCTGAGTCCAATAGCTTTGGCTCTGTTCCCCGACTAGCTCATCTCTTAATTGCCCATTTATTTTACTCTAAGACATGCCACACAGCTGGTTACCTGGTCCTCAGTTTCACATGACCATCCCCTTCTGTGTCTGGTGTAGATTTTCTCCTGCCTAACTATTTTCCCAGAATTCCTCTTTCTGTATTGGAACTTCCATTTCCCTATTTCCTGTGTAAGATAATAGGCCAATAACATTTTTAATGACAAGTGGTGCTTCCATACAAGATAAGAGATTCTCTTTACAAACAGGCATGAAGTAAATCTTAAGCCTTCCAACTTAGAGCAGCTTCTCCATGCCATTGTAATCATCTACCCCCCCCCCCCCCGCCCCGCCACACACACACACACACACTGAGTGACAGCCCTCTAACATAGTATGTGTATGTGCTTTTGTGTATGTGAATGTGGACTTCTCTTTCCGATGCACATAGGGAAGATACACCATATCAAACTCAATATCCCTACTGAGTTTCAGACTCAGTTTTTCTACCAGTAAAATGGGGCTATAATGTCCCAGCCATGGGTTGTCTGGAGAACCTGAGCAAAACCTGTTCTCACTGTCTGTTTCTCTCCAGACTCACATGAGCAATCCAGCAAGCAAAGTGATCCCTGTGTGGAGCGAAAAGACCCAGTGGAAGTAGATGAGCCTAAAGGGTCAGACCAACCTGCCAAACCCATCGCTTATGTGAACCCCAGGAGGTGTGAGCCCACAGAGCCAGCTGAAGCTTCAGAACATCATGCTGGCAGAAGAGACAACCAAGAACAAAGAGTTCACTCTGGAAGGCAGAGGCAGAGGCAGAGGCAGAGGCCATGGCAGAGGCCAGAGAGAGGCAGCCACTCACAGGCAGCCTTCCAGGAGTGGCAGGAACCCTCTGAGGGACTGGTTCCACAAACATCCTTTAACCACACTGAAAGACCACACCTGGACCTGGGAACAGGGGCTAACATGAGTGTGTACCCCACCTTTACTCCAGTGCCAGTGGAGATGGTCCAGTGGCCACACGTGGTTTATGGGTACTGGGTTTTCATGAAGCACCAGGGCCTGGCTACCTACTCCTATGTTGCCTTCATCCCAGTAGCTGCCGAAGTCCCGTACTTCATGCCGTTCAGAGCCCCCATGTTCACCTCTGTTCCTCGGTGACTGGTGTCTCTCAGTGTCGGCCCTTCCTGGCTGTTTGTTTATCCCGAGAAAAAAAGCTCACAGAAGAAAAGGTTTACACAAAAAGAATCACAGTTTAGGTCCCAGTTCATCACAGCCAGGAAACCAGGGTACCCAGCGCTTACAACTGGTCTTCTCACACCCACAGTCAGAAGCATGAATGCATCACAGGTTCCCAGGGTACCCAGCGCTTACAACTGGTCTTCTCACACCCACAGTCAGAAGCATGAATGCATCACAGGTTCCCAGATGACTCTAGATTTGGTGAAATTGACAGTTAACACTAACCAGCACACTATTTGTCCCACCTGGGGTTTATTATTTGAATCCACACACACCCCGCACACACACAGCAACCCCCCCCCCCCCCCGCATACACACACCCCGCACACACACAGCACACACACTTCCTCTCTCTATTCTTTAAAAAAAAAAATCTGTCATGCATGTGAGATCATCTACCGGAGTATGGACAAACTACTGCAGAAAAATGACTCTTCCTCCCCTCGCAACCATCAATCACCAACAGCAACTTAGCTGGGGGTGGAGCCTTATGGAGCCCCTCCCCATCCATGTCGCAATATTGACTGTCTTGATCTTGCAGCACGAGACTTACCCAGGAATTTTATACCCTCAGGAAAATGGGGTGATGCTGTACCCTGAAATCATGTATATGTGTATAGAAGGAGCCAGTTACAGACCTCAGGTGGAAAATGGCTACTGGGATGCAAGATTACAGATTTGAATCAACAACGGATGGGACCGAGGGGCACGTCTGAATACCGTGCATAGAAGCAGCTCTGGATTATTGCAAAAGGGAGCCAGGAAGTGAGCAAACAGCTCCAGATGCAAACCCAGCCATGCCTAGAGCCAGGGAGGATGAGTGTATGAACTTGTTTTCAGAAGCAGGACTTCCCAATGTGGAGCCTTACAGTATGGGACAGCACTAGCTGTTCCTGAAATGTTTTTATGACATGTTTATTGTGTGGATCTGTGTGGACATGCATGTGTCACAGCCTGTCTATGGAGGTCAGAGGACAACTTGCAGAGACGGCTCTTTCCTTTAACCCTGTGCAGACCTGAGGCTTGAATCTAGGCCTGTAGGCTTAGCAGATTTTTTTTGTTTTGTTTGGTTTTGTTTTTTACCTGAAGTACTGTCTTACCAGTCCAGGATTCCCAAGTGAGTTGAAAGGAAATAGGAAAAGTTCAAAATAGATTGAAAATGAGTAAATTAGAGAAAGTTAGACAAATCAAAAGAGACAAGGGTTTACAAAAGGAATCAGCGAAAGCCACATTTAAAATGCTGAGTAAGAAGCTGGTGATGGTGGTACATGCCTTTAACCCCAGCACTTGTGAGGCAGAGGCAGGTGAATCTCTGTTAATTCTATAGGCCAACCTGGTCTGCAGAGCAAGTTCCAGGTCAGCTAGAGCTACAGAATGAGACCTTTCTCAAAATAAGGCTAAATAAGGAATAGTTTGGTAATAATAGCCTCTTGGCCTCAGTGTCTTTTTTTAAAAAAAAAAAACAAAAAAAACAAAAAACAGGAATTTCCTATCAGGTTTTTTCATGGATGTCTCTGATCAGGTTAAAGTGGTTCCTGTCTTCAATACTCCATAAAAGGTGAATTATAAATTGGATTTTGTACTTATGAAGGCTTTTGATCTTAATATTTGTTTCTAAGAGAAAATGTCCAAGAGGAGTTTTTATCCTGAATTTGAGTGTGTGTGTGTAGTTAACTATTCTTTTAAATAAATCCTCCTTTCGGGCTCTGGTTGTATGAAATTCTTTTTGTAAAATTTCACAAATTACCAATTTAAAAGCAAAATGTGTTTAGAAAAGCTCTCCTCCTGAAATTAGGAAAGACGGTAGGTTTGCTATTTTCCTGTAGCCACAGAAACCTGCTCGACATGTGTGTGCTCTAAAGTCTCTGCTGTAGTTTGATTCCTCACACGCAGTGCTCTGTCCACGCTAGTCACACATTTCTTGTTGCCGAGCTCAAATGTCTGATAAGATGCTACTTAGGGAAGGGTTACCTTGGCTCGCAGTTTGAGGGGATACATTCTGTGATGGTGGGGAATTCATGGAGGTAAAGTGGAGATGCCTGGTCACATTGCACCTGCAGTCAGAGGTCAGACAGGGAGTGGGACAGGGCTACAAAACCTGGAACCTCACCCCTAGTGACTCACTTTGCCCAGTGCAGGCTCCACCTCCAGGAAGTTCATAACCTTTTATTTCTAAATAGCAGTAGTATATGGGTACTGAGTGTTCAAACACATGAACCTCCTGAGGACACTTTATATATAAACCACAGCACCATCTCCCAGAGTCACCCAGAACCAAGCTCAGGGACTAGGCAGGTGTCATAGGTGTGGCAGGTACACTGGGAACTGTCCCTTTGTACCCCACAGCTCCTCCATCTGTCCTTGAAAGCAGTGGGGAGCATAGTGGACAGGCCTGTGGGGTTCCTTGATTTGTGGTTATCTCCAGTGAGCCTGCAGGATGTCACCCCAGCTCCCTTCCACATGTACCTCCTCTTATCCTCACCAGCATCTCCACACATAAAAGTTCTGGCTATGCCATTTCTAAGGCATTCCGTGGCCACAAGGCCTCATTACACATCTACACAGATCTTTTTGTTGTTTTGAGACACAGTTTCTCTGTGTAGACAAGGCTGTCCTCCAACTCACAGAGATCCACCCAACCTTGCTTCCCAAGTGCTGGGGTCGAAGGCATGCACCACCAGGGCCCAGTTTATACACAGATCTTAAGGAGCAGCCTGCTCTCGTGTTTGGTTTTTATTGTTTTTGTTGTTGTTGTTTTTGTTGTTGTTGCTTGTTTCTAAGTTTATAAAATAACTTATCAAACTTAGACAATGGTATGGTCTAGTAGCTGCTAAGAAACCGCATCCAGATTAGCTCTCACACAATGCCAGTTTATGGCATGAGGCGGCGTTGCTGGCAGGCCTCATTGGGGCTCTGGAATTTTTGGCAATATCTTAGATAAAAACTCATTATCTTATTTTTGTTCTAATTAGAATTGCCTTGGCTATTAATAAGGTTCCATATCTTTTTATTTTTATTTATCTACCTGTTTAATTTGCTGGCTCGTCTTATTTCTTTGTTGCAGGTCAGCATATCTCCCCTGCACATGCTCTGTGGGGTGCCACTCCTTTGTATCCTCCTATGGGAACATTACTGTTAGAAGCAGCAAACTTGGGGGTTTCTGCTCACACCACCTTCCTCTTCCATTCCCAGGCTGCCTTGCTTGTGCTGTGGGGTTCAGCTCTGTCACCTTCTAGTTCACCCAGGGAGCAACCCCATCACCAGGGCAGAATCTCACTGGGACCTCTTGCAGGTCCCATCTAGTCTGTGATACTGAACTTCAGCCTGACTTAGTAGGGGCAAGCCACATTCAGACATCACCATAGGGCATTACAAAAGTCCCTGGATTGGCCTGCTAAGAACAAACACCTGCAGGCTCTCCCAGGCCTGGGGAATGTTGGCCTCTGACACCTATCTGAAGCACCTTTTCCAGGCATTCCAATGGCTAGCTTTGGGTGACTCAGGCCTGCCTGGAAACATCATGGACTCTCCTGCCTTTGGGTGTGTGGAGACCCCATGCCTTCCTGCTTTATGATCATCAGTTAGGATAATATCCAGGACCAGATGACCAAAGCTGGCAGAAAGTCTTACTTCTCTTGGATTGGTTACCTCTTTGTCGTGTCACTTATTCTGGCCACAGAGGACCTACCATTTGGCAGGTTTCTTTTGTGAGTCTCCACTCAGAGCAGACACTCCAACCTTCCTCCCTGCTGCCCGTGGGTTTTATGAGCTGTCTTACCCCCTCAAAATGCTTTGGTATTTGAGATTTTTCTTTTTGTTGAGACAGGGTCTCATGTAGCCCAGGCTGAACCTGGATTTGCTATTTAACTGGGGCGGTTCTTCTGGTCTGCTCGCCTCCAGACCTCCCAAGCGCTTTACCCACCAAGGCCCGGCCCCAGCCCCTGAGCTTTGGATTTTATAGTTAAAAGAAAATTGAATTAGCTAAACAAGACTTGAAGGGGCTCCTCTAGGGAGTCATTCCTTCACATGGCATCAAGACTCAAAGGTCACAACTCATGGTATAGTCAAGATGGCATATAGAAGTGTGATCATGTGACAAGGGAGGTTGGTGAGTTAGGACCTGCTGACATAAATCTGTGAACAATGTTCACTCAACAAATTGTTGAGCCACCTGCTTTTCTTTTCTTTCTTTTTTTCTTTCTTTCTTTCTTTCTTTCTTTCTTTCTTTCTTTCCTTTCTTTCTTTTTTAAAAAAAAATTTTCCTCAACTCCTTATACATAGGCTCAACATTCCAGTATCTGGGTTATGGCTCAGTAGAAACCAGAATAATAACTTTGCTGTATTAGAGTGTTTCCCAAATGTGTATTGTTTCCCTCACTGTAAATACTGGTGAACAGTGGTCAACACTGTGCTTTTTCTAAAAATTCAATAAATATAGGGGCTGGAGAGAAAGCTCAACAGTTAAGAGCATGTTCCCAGCATCCACATAAATCGGGTGGTACCTAATTGCTTGTCACTCTAGCGTCAAGTGTATCTGACATCCTCTTCTGACCCTGGGACCAACTGAGCACACACATATATACATATAATTAAAAATAAAGGGCTCAAGAAGTGGCTCCGTGCTTAAGAGCACTTGCTGCTCTTACAGAAGTCTTGGGTTTGGTTCCTAGTGGCAGCTCACCCCTCTGTAATTTCAGTTCCATGGGATCTGACACCTTCTTCTTGCCTCTGTAGGGACCAGGTACAACATGGTACACATACATGCAAACAAACATGCCTACACATAGAATGAAAATAAATCTATAAACAGAAAAATATTCCATAAATATGAGTAGGCTGACATGTTAGAGCCCCACTCCTGGGCTCACATCCCACACTGGTCTTTGTCTACCTTGGTCTTTATTGGTTTTTCTTCTGTCTTCCCTCCCTACACAAGTCCCTGCACGTGGTCCCTCACTCAGCCTTTGGCTCAGAATCAGCTTCATCCCCCTGCCATCACCACCTAACACAAGTCCCCAGGCACAGGGACTCTTGTTGTCCTGCATGGGCTCACTCTGTGCCTGCCCTACTTTGTGAAGAAAGGTCACAGGTGTTTTGAATGTTCACCCCATGGGGGGCCACCGTGGACACAGAAAGCCCAGTGGACCTTATTAAACTTTTATAGAGAATCTGATTTCCCAGCAGTCTTGAGTGGGCCCATTTCTGCTGTGTGTCATGTGAAGTCCCCATGGAGTCTTAAGCTTCTTTGGTGACAGCACAGGCAGATATTTCCTCTGGCTTCTGACGCCTTGTTCTGACTCGGGATCTTTCCATTGTTCCATATTTTGGTTTATTTTCATGTATCTGTGTTGGATTTGTACTTTTTGATGCTACATTCAATCAGCTTTTTCATTTAGGTTTAATTGATTCTTAACAGTCCATTTCGTTCTTTTCAAACCTAAAGGCAAAGGCCAGTGAACGACTCAGGAGCCTGTTCTCTCTTTCTACCACATGGGACCTTTGGATCGAACTTAGGTCAGCAGCCTTGGTGGCAAGCTCCTTTAATTACTGAGCTATCTTGCTGGCCCTAAACCTGCTGTGGTAGAGGTCATTTGATCTGTATTTCTGAATTATAAGGTTCATTTGGGGGCTGAGAGGGAACTGTGCTTTGCAGTCCCAAGGCTCTGGGTTCATCCCCAGCACCAACAGTAAAAAGGTCTTATTTTATCTTTTAATAATCTAATTTTTAAGGTCTCCCTGTGTTTGGTTAGCTAGTCCTCAGATGATGGAGCCGCCCCTATTGGAGCTGGGCCCCAGGCTTTGCCCATTGGGGCCTGCAACACTGGCATGCCTTTCTAGTGTGGCTTTATTTGGGCTTTGTGTTAGGGCTGGTGGTGACCTACAACCATACAAGTGAAAGTTTGCCGGCTTCTCACTCAAGGTCTCCTGAGCACAAGGTAGTTTAATGTAGAGGGCAGGGAATGACTTGGTCCTTGCTTGACGATTCTGCCCCTCGTTGAATTGTAGAAGAGCAAGGCCCGATTCTCATCAAGAGAAAACCATCCATCACCTATGGTTCCAGTGCCTCATCTTTCACTGTTCCTGCCATAGAGCTCTCAGCCTGGGCCTGTGGGGTCCATAGTGAGAAGCATCCACGTTGTCCACACTTGGCTTCCAGCTTTGCTCTGACACTCACCCATGCTTTTATTTCTTCCATTGATACTGTTTCCATTGGTCCTGCATGAGCAGGGAAGGAGCTATCTCAGCTTCTGGGGATGGCTGGCTTGGACTCTAGTCCTGGGTCTCCCACCTACAAGCTGAGAAGCTACATTCATGTCCTCAAACTCCTCCATTTCCCAAACTACAATATGAACATCCACAAATAACCAGCCTAATAACTAGTACATGAGTCCATGGGTTGGTCTAACCTGGGCATCAGGAACAGCAGTTATCAACAGAAGACAGTGGACACAGCAGACTCTTATTTCAAAACGGGCTGGAATGACTCTACTTCCTCCAGAAAGCTAAGGGCTACTCAGAACTTCTGTCTGTTCCTTCCTCTGCCATGCTTACGGACTATGGGATAAACTTTATACTTGACTTCTGAACACTGGCTCTATTTACAGGGAGGAGATACTGGATTACTTTGGGGTGGGGGTCATGGCATATATCTGTAGAAGGGAATAATAACTAGGTCTTTAAAAAATTATTTTTATTTTTAAATTACATTTATGTGCACAAGCACACAAGTGAGTACAGGCCTCAGGCACCAGAAGAAGGCATCAGATCCCCTGGAGCTAGACTTAGAGGCAGCTGTGAGCCTCCCAATGTGGGTGCTGGGGACCAAACTCAGAAAAAGCACCAAGAGCTTTTAACTACTGCACCATCTCTCCATCCCCTAGATTTATTTTTCGTCGTGTGTATGTTTGTGCTTGTGTAAGTGTATGTGGTCCCCTCTGAGGCCGGAAGAGTGTTTCGGCCCCCTGGAGTTACAGGTTCTTGTGCAAGGTGAGAACCGAGCTTGGTTCTGCAAGAGCAGCATGTGACCATTCAGCCCCCACAAAAGGATCTTGTGCAGGGCTGCAGAAAGAGGGAGGGAAAATGGAATCCTCTTCTCTACAGTGGTGTCTCAGTCCATTTTCTTGCTGTGGCAGAAAACCACAGGCTGTGATTTACAGAAAACAGAAGCTGATCTGGTGCATGGTCCTGGAGGCTGAGAAACCTCGTGGCCACTGCTGGTGAGAGGTGGAAAGACCAGGAGAGTGAGGGGCAGCGGGTAGGAGTGGCTGGATTCTCACCACAGCCTGTTCCTGCGAGCAGGGCTTCAGAGCCTCTTATGGTCTCCTTTCTTAACATCACAATGGCAATTAGACATAACACGAATAGCAGGGCTAGCTATGAATCACAGTCTGCATGTGGTAAACTGCCTAGGAGCTTAGTCTTGCCATGGTGTTTTCCCCCACAGTTCTATTAGAGAGAGGCTCAGACAGGTGGCCATCAGTGCTCCACACAACGTCAGCTCAGGTGGCCTGGACTGTCCATCATTTTCTGAGGTAGTGTCCCACTCACGCATCAATTGATTTGTGGCTGTGCTTATGTGCAGGTCCTCTGTGGTCATTGTATCGTATCCTCTAGGTGTGTGCACGTCAACTTACCCATCACCATGGAGATGAGCTTTGGGCTCAGGCTGTGGTTTGGATGTGAAGTTGTCTCCCAAAAGGCTCATGTGAAGTGGAAACTTCTAATTTCTTTGGAAAGTCAGTTATGCCAAATGATGTTTTGCTGGGGCACACAGGTGAAAGGATGCTTTGCTGGAGCAGATGCAGGAAAGAATGTTTTCCTGAAGCAGACACAGGTGAACGGATGTTTTGATATAACAAACACGTGAAAGAACCCGTGATGATGAAGTGTAAATATGACCCCACAGACAATGGGAGACGAGCTTTGGTCTGCTCCATTATTTGCTAACAACAGGCACATACTGGTTCTCCTTACATAGTGTGGTTGAGCTCCACTTGTGGTAACACCACCACTGAGAGAAACTTGACAAAGAACTGCTCATGAGTTTCCTGCAGCAACTGGCTACTTCGGTGGCCTCAGCTCAGGCTGGTTGGTGAGCCTGGTGGTGTCTACCTGCCTAGAGGACTGGACTGTAGCTGCCGAGTCGGATTTGGTGTTTGATTTGTTTCAAGGACTGAACTGCTTGCTGCTAAAGAACGGGCTCATCCCCAAAGAACCGTTATTGAACAGATCCACCTCTCCCAGAGCCTAATAACTTTTCTCTTCCACTACCTCTGCTGGGTGGTAGGCTAGAGGAGAGGTTGAACCCTTATTAAAAATAGTTGCAAAAAAAATTATGCCTACACTCATGAGTCAAAGGCATGGTCCCTAGTTCATGGGGATATTGAGCGGTGATCAGTGGGTTAATGCATTGATGACTTTGTAGTTTGGGAAGTGGGGACCGGTTTCAGAAAGTAGGTCACAGCAAATAAAGGATACAATTTATCTTCAGTCCCAAGCTCTCTCTTGGCTTCTGCACCTCCGGGAGATGAGCAGCTTTCCCACACAGTCTGGCTGCCATGACGGTTCTGCCTGTCTGTAGGCCCAATGCAGTGAATTGAAGCTCCCGAAATTACAAGCCAGAATAACTCCCTACCTTCATGCTTTGTTTTGTTTTGATGAGGCATTTTGTCATTGCCACAGCCATAGACGTTTTCCTGCATCTCTTCCACTATGTAGTGTCACTGTGAACATTTGGGACTTTTTTTTGGGGGTGTTGACACATGCAAGGCTTTGCTTGGGCATGCATCAGAAGGTAACTCCACTGGGTTGCAGGGAATGCTTCTGGCATCTGTGATGTGACACAGGGGAGGACTATGCCTCACACACACTCTGTATCATCAGACTTCTTGCTATTTTGCCAATAAAAATGGGATCTTGTGGCTTGTGTCTATGGCAGCAATGGCTACTGCCTCTTAGAGGTCCAGCAATACTCCCAGTTCCGTGTAACTGGCGCTTAGTCTTTGCCCAGTGCAGTTTGTTTTTGTTTTTCTGTTTCTTATGGATTTAGATGTCCACTCCATCTCGATGCCTCTTTGTCGGCATCCCTCTTTGTAAGGGCCTTTCCACACTTCAGCCTTTTTACTTCATCTGAATTGTTCTCGGATTTTCAGAAGCTCACGGTGTTTTCAAACACGCCACCTCTCCCTTTACTTGAGAGCTTTTTGTGCCTTAAGAAACCCTGCATTGCCTGGAGATCGGAAATTCTCACCTATACTTTCTTTTTGTAATTTGAGTTCTTGCCTCTGACATTTGCTCGGCTGTAGTTCTTAATCCATTTTGAGCAGAGCGGGGTGCATCATTCGCCGAAGGAACAGAAAGCCAGTTCTTCCAGGTGTAGCGATTAAAGTGGCCTCTTTCCCCACTCGCTGGTAATTCAGCATGACAGGCTGCGCCCACCCCAGACCCTTCTAAGTGCTCTGCTTATCCCCACACTGACACCGCACACAGTATTCATTGCTAACACCCTGCAATAAATTTCCATGTCTGGCACAGCAAACCCGCCTTCCTTTTCAGAGCTGTCTCAGAGTGTCTCTCCTATGTTAATTTTAACATTGAATTGTCAGTTTCTGCAAAAGACCCCGTTGAGTTTTGATTGGCATATTGTGTAATCATCTCATAAATTTGAGATGCTTAGATCAGAATATTAAACTTTTCAATTCATAAACACAGGATACCTTTTCATTTATTTGGGTCATAATATCCTGCAGGGGAATTCTGCTGATTTCGACATGGGATCTTTACAACTTTACCGAGGTCGGTTTCCGGTTACATTTGTTGCTGGTTACATTGTAACAGCATCTCTAGGTTTCTCAGTGCTAAAAGGACACTCAGCAGACGTTTGGATATTCAAATATGAGTTACATGGCTGAACTACCCTGCTCTTGCTACTTATTTGTCTCCAGGTTTTTCCTTGTCTTACTTCACTGTCCAGGATTTTTAATAAAACTTGGAATCACACTAATGCCTTTAATCACTTTCAATTGCTTGATTTTAAAGCAGACTTATATAAGTGGACTCCCCGTGTTGTCCCAGTGGGCCTCACATATGTGTGTCACTTCAGCAGAGTTGACAAATCCTCATGTTAATCTGTTTCTTTTTCTCTGGGGCCTCAGAGCCATGAGTCTAACTGAGCCAACTGAAGTTTTACACAGGACCCTGCCCTTGTCTCTCAGGCAAGTGTCACTCTCCTCTCAGAATGTGCTTTCCCTGAAGCCTTCTCTGTGTCTGGCAAGGTGCAATGTGTTTAACACTTGACCTCTGACCTCAGCTCCTGACTCTGGGCTCCTAGTGTAACAACAGGTTAATGTATTGGTTTTGTTCCCAGTTCCCTGCTCTCAGACTCTTGGAACTTCTTGAGTCACAAAGTCAAAAGGATTATTTTGTTTCATTCATAGCAATCATTTTTAAAACATGTCTAAGTTTATTCTTATAAAATGAATAGCCTCAGAATCTTTCAGTAGGTACTCCTTGTTGCCAAGGGAACTAGCCTGTGACTAGAGTGTTGGAGCTCTGGGCAACCTTCCTGGACCTTGAAGAAGAAAGATCTGGGCAGATATCACCATAGCCAGTGTTGTAGTTAGTTATCTATCGGATACACTTATCTAATGGAGCCTAACTGAAGAGGTTCAGGGATTATATAAACTGAAGAGGGCATCAACATGCCAGGAGGTTGGGACATCCCAAATGCCATGGACACAGAGCCTGGGATTCTTCCTGTACTCGCCTTACATGTCTCTTCAGACTACCCATTTCAACCCTTCACAGCAACTTGGTCTCTAAATAATAGTCTTTCCTTGAGTTCTCTGAACATTCTAGAAAATCATCTGATGTGAACAGGAGCTGCAGCCTCCTGCTCTGTAGTCAGATCAGTGGAAGGGAGCCTAGGAAATGAGACCTGCAGTTGGTACCAGAAGTGGGGCAGTCTTGTGAGAATTCATGCGGTCTGTGTTCACTCTAGAGAGTCAGAGTTAGACCCAAGTTAAGTTGTAAGCAAGCATTGGCATCCACGGGGAACTCAAGAGTTGCTTGCTAGCTCAGCAATACTCACAGAGAGCCAGGATCATGTTTTAGTTTGCTTTCTATTACTGTGATAAATGCTACAACCAAAAACAACTGGGAAAGGAACAAGTTTGTTCGGCTTACGTGTCCTGACCACAGTCCATCACTCAGGGAAACCCAGCAGGAAACTCAAGCAGATATCAAGGCAAGACCTGAGACAAAGACTTTGGAGAAACACTGCACACTGGCTCCTTCTCCATGGCTTGCTTACCTTCCTTTCTTCTACAACTCAGAGCTACCTGTCTAGGGGATGGCACCACCCACAGTGGGCTGGGCCTCCTACATCAATGGTTAATCAAGAAAGTGCCCCCACAGGCCAATATCACAGTGGCATCTTCTCAACTGAGAGTCCTTCTTTCTCGATGACTCCAGCTTGTATTAAGGTAACAAAAAATAAACAAACACCCATAGATATATACCTAGGAAACCTTGCTATGCCCCCTTTAGTGCCCAACAGAACATTCTACCTCAAGATTTATCTGTCTATTCCTACCCCAAGTCAGAGCCAGCATGGCTCCCAGGGCTGCAGCAATGGCTCTGAACAAGTCTTTCTCCTTGGGCTTTGCCTTTTTTTCAGAACATCTCCACCTTTGATGCTTGATTCCTAAAATCTATAGAACTCCAAATGAATTACAGAATTCTCTACCTAAAAGCCTCCACTGGCTTTGACCTTGATGTAACTGATTAGGAACCTTGGTGTGTCTTGCCACCAGCTTCTTCAGCCCTTTCCCCACAGGCTGCTGCAGCTTAGCTATGTTCTCCAGGTCATTCAGTTCTAACCTGGATGGTCAGTACCATAGCAACTCCAGTGAAGTAAGCACCCTTAGGGCCACAGACAGAAGACGGCTCACATAAGAAAAGATACAGGCAAAGGGCTGAGCATCCAGATATGACCTTGTCCCCTTAAGTCCTTGGGCAAGGCTATCTGTTTTCAGCCCAGTGCCGCAGGGGTAACTATGGGGAATGGAGAGGAGACAGGTGAGGGGGGTTAAGGTGAAATATCAGGTAGAAGATGACAGCATGATGCCCTCGCTGCTCCCCAGAAATATTTGGAGAATGATTAGGGGACAGGTAGGGAGGGCTTGCTCCCCTGTCCCTTTCCTGCTGCCTTTTTCCCACCTGCCTCTCTAGTTGCCAAATTGTCAAGAATGGAATGACATCATATTTCTGCTGGGCAGGGCTAGCCTTACTAATGGGCTCCAGGCAACACTTGCACACATGAGCTGAACACTGCCCTAAAGCTCCTCTCATCCCTGGGTGCCTTCTGGATGTGAAGACCCAGGGCCTCAACAGGAAGGAAGAGAGGAGCCTCTTTCTGGCATAGTGTCATCTCCTCTCAGGAAGGGGCTGGTTCTGTCATTGACTCCCCTGCACAGTCTCTGATGCTGATGCTGTGTCCCAGGCGCCCCTCATTATGATGTCTACTGCCCAGGGCAGCACCTGCCTGCTCTCCTCGCTGTCTGCTCTGGTGTCTGCTCGCTGAAGAGGGCAGGCTGGATTATTAATAGCCACATTAATAACCCACATTTATTGGACACTTAGGATGTGCTTGGCGCTGTGCTAAGCATCTTAAATGCATTATCTCAATTGATCTGCTCCAAGCTGCTGCCTTCCCACTTGTTTCTTGTGCCTCTCTGGAATTCACCAGACTCTAGGCTTAACACTTGAACAGACTGAGCCCCTAGAAAAAGCATGTGACTGATGAGGTCACCCAGCACCTTGATAGTGAGCAGTGGGCAGTGACATCTCATTCTGAGAGCTCTTCACCAGCCCAGCTCTAAGCTGAAGGGACACAGGGAGCAGTGGCTTGGACTCCATGCACCTCTGTCCACACAGCATTGCGTGCAGTACGATCAGCGTGAGGCCATAGCCAAGGCCAAGTTCCAGGTTCATACATGAACTAATAATGAATATAGTTCAGTTGGTTCCAAGGCTTGGTTAGCCTAGTGCTAGGAGTCAGTATTGTCAATGAAAAGTCAGTGTGGGCTCAGGTCAAAGGTCAGGGTAGGCCTGAGATCAAAGTGAGAGTGCCACTAGGGTCAGAGGTCAGTAGAGATGTGGATCTAGGAGTCTTCAGGAGGTTAGATCAGCCAGGGCCAGTGCTCCTTAGGAAGCTGAGCTCATTCTGTGGAAAACCAGACTTTGGCCCCAGTGGCCTCAGCTGTGTGAGTCAGGGTCTGGGTAGGGGTATAAAAAAATGGAAAACACTGGGTCTGATATGAACTGAAGCCCCTTGTAGCAGGACTGCTTAGGTCCAACCCAGTCTGGGAGGGTTTAGAGCTAGCTGAAACTGAGCAGTAAATAAAAGAGGAGTCTCTGGGGTGACTCCATCCTGCCCCCTGGTCCCACCATGCCCTGCCCTATCCCTCAGCCTCCCCCAGGCAGGCCCCAGGGTCTCAGTGCTGGCAGAGCCACCCACCTCTGCTTGCTCCCTGGGGACCACCCCTGAGGTGCTGTACTTCTAAGTATGCCATAATTCTCC
Organism: Rhabdomys pumilio; assembly: GCA_030674055.1. Taxonomy (NCBI): domain Eukaryota; kingdom Metazoa; phylum Chordata; class Mammalia; order Rodentia; family Muridae; genus Rhabdomys; species Rhabdomys pumilio. The sequence goes on from JANHMN010000008.1 coordinate 25,664,724, forward strand.
TTCCTCATCATGGCCTGCCCAGGGCCTCAGTCCCCCACTCTGCCCGAGGAGCAGCCTACATTTCTCCCCTCCTCAGCCTGCCTGTGTGCTTCCCTCCAAGAGCAGGGAATCTATGAGATCACCATCTTAACAGTGCTGTGTCCCAGCTGTGTGGGATTCACTGGGTCACATGGTGTGTGTACGGTGTGCACTGTACAACAGAGAATGTCCCTAGGAAGAAATTCTTATGTCTGGAAGAAGGGCCCAGGGACACTGCTGTCCTCTGCCCCTGATTCATGTTCCTAAGAAAGAAAGGATGCTTAGATTCAGCTCAGGAGGCACCAGTTCCTAGCACCCGGGTCTGAGCAGGTAGCTAACTCCAGCCCTGCACTTTGCTGAGAAACCGGCCTTACCCATGCATGGCTTGGTTTGTAGTCAGTCTTGTTCCTAGGCTGTGATTGATGCTACTTCTCCACGAGCAAGGCAGAATTTCCTTTTAAAACACAGAGGCTGGGATGGGTGCCCACTTACCTCCCAGAGTTCTGACAGGGGGACTCATCACCTGTGGGAGAGTGGACTCATTAAAAATAATTGCCTGACCAGAACCATTAGCCCTGCACATCCCTGTTCTAAAGGCTTTGCTGGCTCCTGGTCAGGCATCTTTCCTACTTCTAGAGCCCTATGCTGCCAAGAATCAGAACATTGGACCCTGGGGACCCAGCCTGGAGGAAAGGAAGGACAGGAGATGAGATCAGAGCCTTTTGTCAATAAGAGTTTGTGCACAGTGCCCCGAGTACCCATGGGCATTGGTACTAAGGACTTCAGAGCAGTTCTGTGGCAGCACTCCCATATCCAGCTGGGGATGGGAGACAAGGCTCAATGACAAGGGCTTCGCTGGGTTAGCAGCCAGTAAGGTCACAGCAGTGTCGGGGGTCCTGCCATTGCCTGGCTACAGTAGAGAGGTATGTTCAGTCTGACCTGAGTGTGACCAGGTCAGGGCTTCTGGGAACAGGGCATAAACAGGCCATGAGCTAGATGCCTGGACAGCAGCTCAGCATGTTAGCTGTGTTAGCGCTGGTATGGCAGGACTCCTAACAGAAACAACTTAAGGGCTGAAGGATTCATTTCAGCTGATGGTGTCAGTATACCTCAGTTCCCCTTAGTGAGGGAGGCACTGGGAAGTGACTCCATTTGCAATGGTGGGAGTGTGAGGAGAAGCCTGCTCACATGGCAGTGGACTGCAGAGCAGAGACAGCTGGGTTGGAGCCAGGGCAGGCAAGATCTTCTGATACCTGCCCCAGTGACCTGCTTCTGACAGCCAGGCCTCACCTGCTAGAGGCTCTACAGCTCTCACAATGGTGATGTAAGCTCAAGGCTGAGCATTCCTACCATGGGCTGGAGAGTGGGGAAGATACTGGAAATTCAAACGGTGCTGAGGTAGCCTAGTACGGGACAGCCAGTGTTTCCACAACCTAATGGATGCTGCATAGCCAAGGCCCTTGCTGCTGCTTGGCCGGAGTCCCTCCAGGCCTGAAAATAACCACCTATCCCAAGGCCAAGAACTGTAGCATCTGGACAGGCAGGGCCATTTGTCAAGTGTGACTCCAGGCAGGTTAAACCCACAGTCAGATTGAGTGTCCCCAAGTTCATATGCACAACCATAACCCACAAGAGTTACAAAGGTCACAGAGGTCACGAGGGTGGGGCCCTGAGCCTACAGGATTAGTGTCTCTGAACAGAGACTGAATCCTCACTGCATTGCGCACCCACAGCCTCTGCTTCTAGGCCTCCAGGTTCCTTCTAGACTTCCCTTTGTGATAGACTGTAAGCTGTTCAGTAAAATAAACCCTTTTCTTCCCAAGTTGTTTTTGGTCGTGGTGTTTACCACAGCAATAGAAAGCCAACTAGGACCGGAAAGTGGGTGAGTAATGTGTTCCATATGCCAAGCCTGAATCAGCCTCGCTCCCTCCCCCTCCCCCTCCCCCTCCCCCTCCACT
>JANHMN010000008.1:25667099-25693466 GCA_030674055.1 Rhabdomys pumilio
CCCCTCTCCCTCTCCCCCTTTCATTTATGAATTTATTTTTGGTTTTTGGAGACAGAGTCTCTCTGTGTAGCCCTGGCTGTCCTGGGACTCACTTTGTAGACCAAGCTGGCAACTTGGAGATCTGAACTCAGAAATCTGCCTATTGGGGATGGAGAGATGGCTCAGCAGTTAAGAGCACTGACTGAGTTCAATTCCCAGAAACCACATGGTGGCTCACAACCATCTGTAATGGGATCCAATACCCTCTTCTGGTATGTCTGAAGACAGCTACAATGTACTCATATTAAATAAATAAATAAATAAATAAATAAATAAATAAATAAATAATTTTTTTAAAGAAAGAAACAAAGAAACAAAGAAAGAAACTTGCCTTCCTCTGTCCCAGAGTGCTGGTATTAAAGAAATGAACCACCACCACCACCACCACCACCACCACCACCACCACCACCACCGCCCTCCCTGGCTCAGTGTCTTTTCTATAAAGCAGGATGAGGCCCAGGGAACAACTCTGTCAGCAGGGGAGAATGAAATAGCATGTGGCCCATTCCTATGGCTGGAAAGACACTGAGGTCAGCAGAGCTGGCAGGAAGTGTTCATGCCCCATCTTCTGGGTGGAGAGCCATTATCTGTAAGAAGAACCCCTTGGCGGGACAAGGCCATGTTCCAAATCTTGATGCCCAGCTCCAATTCCCACACTTCCCAGGTCTTTCTGTTCCTGGTGACCAGAGAGTCCCCATCTGCTGCAGGCAGTGAGACCCTAACTACTCCAGAGCTCAGGTTCCCTGGAGGGTTGGATGCAGTGAGTGGCAGGTGTTAGCTGGGTTCCTGGCCTCTTAGCTGCTGCCTTCATATCTGCATGGTGTGTAGCCCTCAGTGTCTTCCTCTGAGTTCTATAACCAGTTTTTGTTTGCAAGTCTCTAACCAGAACTTTATAACAATTATTTCTTATTTTTGCAGCAATATTCTTCATCACCTTTCAGATTAGTCAATGCCGTTAAGTTCCTCTATTAAGTCTAACACACTGTTTTCTTCCATGGCCTCTGCTCTCCTCTTGGGGGCATCATAGAACATTCCAGAACATATTTGGCTCTCAGGGTGGTAGTTTCCCTTCACCCAAACCACTTGCTCTCTTACTCCCAGGAAATCAGTCCGTTTTCTTCCTCATTCAATATTGTTCTTGTGTGAAGTGTGAACATCTTAGACTGTCTTGACATTCGTTAAAACTGCTTTCCTTTTTAAGACCTGGGCGTGGATCTCCAGGCTCCAGTCCTACCAGACTGTCACGATAACCCCCAAGTCACTGTGGATTCCACGTGAGAAAGAAGATGGTGGCAGCCTCAGCATTTTGTGAAGGGTCAGTTGGTGGCTTCACGGCTCTGGAGCCATAATGAGCATTTCATTCTTACAGTAAAGTTGGTCCTGGGTTTAATCCCAGCTCTCGGGAGGCAGAGGCAGGCAGATTTCTGAGTTCAAGGCCAGCCTGGTCTACAGAGTGAATTCCAGGACAGCCAGGGCTACACAGAGAAACCCTGTCTCGAAAAACCTTAAAAAAAAAAAAAAAAAAAAAAGTTGGTCCTGGGGTGTGTCAGCAGTAAATGGTGCACATCTGGAGTCAGTCTGCACATCTGGAGTCAGTTTGCATCTCTCCAGAGAGTACAGACCTGCAGTACACAGTATCGGGAATGCTAAGACACAGGTCTGTACCCTCTCTGTACGGACGCATGTCCATGACCCAGAGTATTTGCTATCGGGTATTAAAAATAATATAGGAATCATTTCAACACAAGTGCTGTGCCCTTTTGATTGGGAGAACTGAGCATCACAGATACTTGTGTCTAAATTTAGGGGGTCCTGGGCAGTCTTCTATAGCATACATGTGCATGCGGCAGGTATAATCTCAGTGGTGGTGGGTGCTCCTGGGAAAGCTTTTGGTTTATTCCCTGTGTTAGACCACTTGACTGAAGACCCTCAATTAATTACAAGTACCTATTCCCTTCTCTGTATGGGGCCAACAGCTGTCAATTGGAAGTGAAGTAGCCCCACCCCCAGCATTTTTGCATATTCACGGGAAAATAAACACCAGGAGCACTTATAGTAAGCTTATTCACATTAATGTGGCTTTTAAGAGTATCTAACAGCCACTCATGGTGCTCAGCCCCTGTCCAGCCCCCACCCCCGGGAGAAGATCTCCCCTCAGTGTCTTCTGACAGGTGTGCATCTGTGGGATGGCTCTTCCACGTCAGACCTGGAGGTGAGGGGTGCAGGTATGGGAGAAGGCCCCTAGAGGGAAGGGACTGGAGGACACACACAGGGGCACAGGAAGAGTCTGGGCTGGTAGCCACAACACACTATGCCACCATCCTTTGGCATTGTTCTCTCCTGCCAAACTCCTGGTGGGCACAAGGGTCCCATGAGCTCTGTGATCAGGAGTGGATGCTTCTCAGAAGCCAGCTCTGAGGGTTTCATTTCCCCACCCCCATAGCCTCTGCCCAGCACGAGGTGGTTGGGTTACATCTCTCTTTTCCCCCATACTGGCTCTGTCCTTCTGCCCAACATGAGGTGGTTAGAAGGCACTGGTGAGATTCAGCTTCTTGGACCTTCCAATCTCACAATTGCAAGACTGTTGAGTTTCTGCTCTTTGTGCAGAGTTGGGTTACACACTGGTGAATTCTGTTACACCAGAAGGTGGACCAGGTCCAAAGCCACAGATGCAGGGTCCCTACTGAGAACTGGAATGGAACTGAGAGTGGAATGACTCAGAGATGGGGGCATCAGGCAGTAGGGACTGTTGGGTTTGATAGAGGCAGCTCTGTGGGAGAGTGCCAGCAGCAGGGTTGAGTACCTCTGGACGGCCATGCAGCAGGCTGTGGTACACAGCTCCGATGCTGCCAGACCCACTATAAGCTAGCTAGGCTTCTGCGCTGGCACCGGTAAGGAGCAGGTGGGACTGGAGTTAGAAACCAGGATTCTATCATACATCGTCACACACTGAGGTCCTCTGAATGCCTGTGCGAGGCAAATTGCTGCTGATTCAGAACTTTTGGGTCAATCTTTCTGTAGAAGGATCCAGATAAGAGAGAAAGAGAGAGAGAGAGAGAGAGAGAGAGAGAGAGAGAGAGAGAGAGAGAGGTGTAAATGATGGGAAGGCCTCTCAGACAATTTCACAAAAGGCAGAAATGTGAAGATAAACTCGTATTACCACAGAAAATACCTCTGAAAGGGAGGGAAGTGGGGAAGGAGGGAGGGAAGGAAGGAGAGAGGGAGAGAACCCTTAACATACAGGCAAAACCATGAGGTTGGTGAAGCTTCGAGAAGGCAGTACACACATGAAAATCCCCGTTTACCTCATGAATAATTAGACTTTTAAAAAGGAAGGTTGTGGGATTGTTTCTTGCAGGCTGAGTGGCAGGTTAAAGAATTCAGTCAGTGGGTGGGTTCTGTGGAGAGCGTGGCATTTGCACGTGTGGCTGGGGGACTAAATTGGCATAACCTTTGGGTAGAGTGATTTCCAAATTGCAATTGAATTTCAGATGTCTGCTCCCTCCTGTCCCCCATTTTCCTCCTGCCCAGTGTGAATTGTTACTGAGACAGGCAATTTGCAGGTGCTGAGGCTTTTGAATGCCTCTGGTGGGAGGCAATTCAGGGGTGGAAATTTTGGAACCTAGTGGCTTTGTTAGGGGAGAAGATAGTCTCAGGTTTGAGTACACAGGGTCACCCAGCCCCCTCATCTCATGCTCAGTAAAGAACACGGTGCCCTGGTACCCCTAGAGGGCAGAACTTTCCAACACTGGGCAGCAAGGGACCCCCTCCATAGTTGAGTATTAGAGGTAGGCAGGAAAGATGTTCTACTGAAAGGGAGTAGAGGAGGAGACACAGACCCAGGCTCAAGGGAGCTGGAGGTATGGACTATAGGAGCAGAGGCTGCATCAGGCAGAGGCAGTGCTGTCTATCCTGGAGCAGAACCAGCATCTTCATCTTTTTCCCAGAAATCCAGGAGGTGGAACTGATCTCAACAGTCCTTTGATGCCTATCAAACACAAGAGACTTATTCCAGCTCTGATCCATGGCTCCTTCCTTAAGCTCCAGGAAGCCAGGCAGCTGCTATGACAACCTCACAAAAGCCAGATGCCAGTGAGAATAAGAATATGTATCCTCAGACCCCAGGTACTCAGAGGCCCTACCTGGAAGACTCTTCCCCTCCCACAAGGACTCCCTCCACGGAGCAGTGGTGGCATCTTCATTTCTGATTGGGTTCTGATGGTGCACCCTCACCCTTATGGCTTATCATAAAAGCCTGAGGTTCTGGCTCTCTGGGCAGACATGCTTAGGTATGAACTCTAGTGTTAGCACTTGGAACATGATGCCACTTCATGGCCTAGGAATGAAGGATATGGGGGATGCTGCCCACTTGGACCTAGGTTAAGGATGGCCCATACCACTGCCCAACCCACAAACGCAAAGACGAGCATCTGTTGTGAGTGGGGTCTTCACAGTCTGTAAACCCTGTGTCAGTGTAGCCATTAGAAAAATATGAGGCATGTACAGAGAGTGCTTAACTAACCTCAGGTCACAGCAAAGAAGGGCATGGTTTTCTATCTCATAGCCCAGGCTGCATACAAAAGTATCTTTAAGAAAGACACACTCACACACACACAGAAAGAGAGGGGGGGCACGGAGAGGGACAGAGAGGGACAGAGAGACAGGGACAGAAGGACAGAGAGAGAGAAAGAAAGAGGCAGGAATGTGACTTGCTTGGTAGAGTGCTCACCTACCCTGTAAAATGCCAGAGCTGCAGAGGGTGGGAATTGTCTTTTGTGTCTCAGCTGTAATGGAAGTTCCTTAGCATGAGGGGTGAAGGGCAGGAGCTACAGAGGAATTCTGTCAACAGGGCTAGGTTTCCAGCAGAACAGTGCTGTGGTCCTGAGAGAAGACAAGGAGCTGTCTGTGATAAGGCATTGGGGAGGGAGGGAACTAAGACCTTGGTCGTGTACAGGACTGGAGATGCCAGCGGGATTGAGAAGGGGTAACCCCGTTTACATTTCTAGAGCAGTAAGTACCAGGGTTGGGAAGAGTGGAGGAGACTGGCGTGATAAGAAAGCACAGGAGCCAAATTAAGAGACAAGACGGTGGGAATCAGGACTGATTGGAGCAGTGGGGGAACAGATGTGGCTGAGGAAGGGTGCTGGGCCTGGAACTGGGACCAGCAAGATGAGATTGGCAGTTGCTAAAGAAGTGAGGTCAAGGATACAGGTGTGACAGTCGGGATAAGAACTGCCCTACTTAGGATAAGGCTGTGTCATACCAGGAAGACCTTGATATCACAAGTCCATTCTCTCCAAATTAATGCATTTCACATCATTCTACTTCAAAATTCAATTTTTTTCTCACTTTGGATCTGCATAAGATAGCTTTAAAGTGCAAAGCGGCATTGAAGCAGAAACACACCCACCTGGACTGTAGAATGACACCCATTGGGTCGGGGTGGTGACTGGTGGGGTCCCCCCCCCAGCTGAGAACAGCATAATGAGCCCACATGCACCTGAGTCCAGAAGAAGAAAACCACTCCTGGGATTTCTCACAGTTAATTCTGTCTGCCTGCTGCCCTGAGAGCAAACAAGACAATGAAAAAGAAAGAAAAATGTAAATGAAACTTTTATTTGCCTGATGTAATTGTCATCTGGGAGGTTTAATGCTGAATAAACTCACCCTTTCTAGCTCTTTCTGAACTCTGGCTGGCTGGTTCAACTCAGTTGTTCTGGCTCAAACTCCTCTCCAACCTGACTGATTCAATCTTGCTTCTCTTAACTTCTCTCTGCTTGACCTTAAATTGACTCTGTCAATCTGTTCTAATCCTCTGGCTCCTTCTCATTCTCTGGCTTGCTATGTTGTCTTCACCTGCAGCTGTCTCTGTAAAACTGAAAACTGTCTCCTAAAGCTGCCTTCTCTCTCCTCCTCCTCCTCCTCCTCCTCCTCCTCCTCCTCCTCCTCCTCCTCCTCCTCCTCCTCTTCCTCCTCTTTCCTCCCTCCCTCCCTCCCTCTAACCTCTCCCTCTCCCCCTCACCAGCTTCTCTCTCTGCCCTGCTCTCGGTTCTCGAGAGTTGAGCGTATCCTATCTCTGACTCATTCTGTCAAATCATTCTCTGATTCATCACTTTGTCTGCCCCTCAATTAGATGTCACTTTCAAGCATGGCTGATTTCTTCTAACTTTACCTTCAGTGTTTGATGTTAAAGGTGTGTGATGAGGGAATGTTTATATTTCAGCCAGAAGGATTAAAGGTGTGTGATATGTCTGCATTCCAGGCAGATCACACAGACCTAGATGCTCTTTAGATGTGATCTCTTGCCAGAGCAGCCATCTTGCTGTATTAAAATTCCTCTAGGAAAAATGACCACCCCCTCCTAGTCCTGCTCCTGTCCTCATCTTGCTGACAAACATGTCCTGGATATGGGGATTTTGCTATATTTTTTTTCAGCATTGGAGCCTTTCAGTCCTGGGGGAGGTAGCTGCAGATGTCTTGGGGGACAAACAAGAAAAGATAATTTGGGTATTCCCAGGAAGCCCTGAGGCTGTGGTGTAAGCATTTGGCCACAGCATGGTGGAGGGACAGCGGGCATCCCAGCTCTGTGTGGCATGTGCTCCATCCCTCTTCTGCTGCACAGTGGTCACCCCTGACTTTAGCCTACCAGGGCTCTCATCCTCTCTGCTGATCTCTAGTATTCTGACTCCAGCTTCTAGTGAGGTATACCCCAGGGTCAGAGGCCTTCATGTTTTCATTCACCCCTAGGGGCAGATCAAAGGGAATCTCTGGGGCTGGTGCATTGGCTCAGTGGAGGAAGGTGCTTCCTGCAAAGCATGAAGACCTGAGTCCTATTCCTGGTACCTGCATGGTAGAAAAAGAGACCCAACTTTTATAGGTTGTCTTTTGACCCCCACAAATAACTAAATAAATGTAACAAAACATTTTTTAAAGGCAGCTCTGATTCTGCAGCTAAGAGCTCAAGGACTCTTCCTGACTTTCCATTTCTTGCTGGAACATCTTTTGGGTGCCTCAGTGCTGCTGGGGTTTCTACCTGGGAAACCCAACGCTCAACTCTCGAGAACCGAGAGCAGGGCAGAGAGAGAAGCTGGTGAGGGGGAAAGGGAGAGGTTAGAGGGAGGGAGAAGAGGAGGAGGAAGAAGAGGAAGAGGAGGAGGAGGAGGAGGAGAGAAGAAGAAGATGTAGTGTCAACTTGCTTTGTACACATGAGCTTTCTGATTTAAGCATTCAAAGTTGGTCCTATCAGCTGCTTCCAGCACCTACCATACCAGGACCTGAGTGGCTTCATTTTGCTGGGTCTAGCTACTGAATATGTATACACATTTAATTTGTAGAAGCCCTCATTGGTCAGCAAGGGATGAACGCTTCAAGCCTCCCCCACCCTTCCATGAGCCAGTTTCAATGCCCGAATCAGCCATATTTTTAGTATTTTGACATCCAATGCATTGAAATGATGCCTGGATGCTTTAATTTACATTTTACCCAATAAACCACCATTTGCCAGCTTCTGGGGTTTTATCTTTCTGCCTGTTCCAGTCCTTCATCTCCCTCCCTAAGAGCACTGTGATCTTTTTCCTTTTGACTTTGCAGAGCTGTGTCTGCAGGGACACATCGGATGGTAGACACCAGGCTCTTCCATCTCAGGCTCTGGAAAGTGTCCTGCACCAGCTGGCCTGCTGAGCAGAAATCCTTCACTTTGGTAGATTTTCACTTTGGGGTGAAGCAGTTCTCTCTGCTCTGGGTCACGCCCCCCCCACACACACATCATCTTCTGTGTATCGGACACGGGCAGGCACTTTTGTCGGGATCTGTGCTGTATGTAAACCATCCCCGAGACTTCTGGCTTCAGAGGCCACCCCAGAGACACAGAGGAAACAGCTCAGGTTGCCCACTTGTTCAGTTCACTCTTTTCAGTCACCGAGGACAAGCCTTGCTCATTGTGACACTCAGTTCTCCAAGGGGAGGTGTCCTCACCTGCCACTTTCTTCTCACAGCAGTCGTTATCACTGCATCATTTTAACTTCCAACAGTATTAATGTGAAAGTTCATACGCTTATGTTATTTTTAAAAAAATTTCTTTCTCAGTAATTTCATGTAGTAATCTAAATCTTAGGCTACAACAAGGAAGTAGGCTTCAGACATGAAAATGACCTTGGGCTAGGACAGGGAAGTAGGCTCAGATACTTTGGTCATCCTGATAAGCCCTTAGAAACAGTGATCATGGGAGTGTTCACGTAATTGGGTTTAATGCCTTGATTTTTCTTTGACTATTTGTGTTTATTGTATTGCTTGTTCCTTGACTATTTGCATCTATTGTATTGCTAGAACCTCAACCTAGAACTGACCTTAATACTTACATGTAATTAAAATAGTATAAAAGCATAAAGGAAGAGGGGGTATAGGATAGGGGGTTCTAGGAAGGGAAAATGGGGAAAGGGGGTGACATCTGTTTTGTAAATAAATAAAATATCCAATAAAAAAAGAAAGAAAGCAGCTGAGCAAGCCATGAGGAACAAGCTAATAAACAGCCTCCTCCATGGCCTCTGCATCAGCTCTGCCTCCAAAAAAAAAATTCTTTCTCAAGTAGAAAAATTATTTCTTTGATGAATTCATACATGTAAACAATGTATCTCTATCATATCCATTCTCAAATCCTCCTCCCACTCTCTCCAGTGCCCACAACACATCCCCTTCCCCTTCATGTCCGTCTACCCAGTCCCTTTTTTAAGTAGCCCACCTCTCACTGCTCTGGCATGTTGACTGATCTTGCTGGTTTGGTCTTGTAGTCTTTTTCAGCTAGCACAGCTGCCAGAAGATCAGCGGTGCTGTGACCATGTCATGTCCCGAGGACAGCAATTCACAGCTCTCCTCCCATTCTACAGTGCTCACATCCTTTCTGTTCCCTCTGCCGGGATGTTCCTGTGATGTCACTGAGGGAAAGGTTGATAAGTTGTTCTGTATATGCCTGAACACTCAATGGTCATGTATTCTCAGTACTTTGACTGGTTGGGAAAAGTCTCTATTTCCACTCTGGTTTTTAGTTTTTTATTCACACACACATGTGTATGTGCCTACTTGTGCACTACAGACATGCAGTTGCTCATAGAGAACAGAGGAAGCATCAGATACCATGGAGACGGAGTTGCAGACAATTGTAAACTGCCCAATATGGGCTGGGATCTGACCCTGTGTTCTCTTCCAGGGCTAAAATGCACTTAACAGCTGAGCAGTTTTGCCAGTCCCGAGTCTCTCTTTCTCTATCTAAAGGCTATTTGATGAAGGATTCTTTCCCTCATCAAGTTCTAATTTATCACATTATGATGAGTAGTGGTCACTCAGGACAACAAGGTAAGACTTCCTATGTGGCCTATAAATGGTCCCAAACCTTCCTCTGAAATTCTAGGTGTTAAAAGAATGTATATTCTCCATATGTGCAGGTCGAGTCCTAGATATTTCAAGTAGCTCAGGTTTGTTGATTGAATTAGTAAGCTGTTTTGGGATAATCCTGTAATAACCAGGGGGCTAGCTGAGTTCTTTAGGGAAATAGAACAGAAAAGGAGAGGGGGGAGAGGGAGAGAGAGAGAGAGAGAGAGAGAGAGAGAGAGAGAAAAGGAAGGAAGGAGGGAGGGAGGGAGAGGGAGATGGAGAAAGAGAGCAATGTTTTAGTTCACAGTGCACTATATATATGACAGTCTCTACTATGCAGTACACCACTGATCCTTGGGATACAATAGGCCCTTTCTTCAGGGCCTGGGTCAGCACACCTGCACTCTGAAGCTCACACAATGACAAAAGTCACCCACCACATTTCTCATAACATACCCCCACCACTAAGCAATACTGCTGTGTATGCTGAAGGGAATTAGCTCTCAGTTATGAAGGGGAGCACATCCCAAGACCTTCAGGGTGTGTCTGTGAGTAGCAGCTCAAACCCCAGGAAGTGATCAAGATTGGCAGACCCAGAAGGGATGTCTTAGTTAAAAGTCCAGTGGTGGGGAAAAGCTAGTGTTGCAGATTAAAGGTAGGCAGACCAGAAATATTCTCTCATCCTCAGGGGTCCTCAGTGGGTATGCTGAAACCCTCATATAGAATGGAAGTAAAAAACTTTTACTCGGTCCACAACTTAAAGGTAAGTTTCATCTGAAAACACCCTCATAGAAACACCCAGAATTAGGATTAGCCAAGAATCTATCTACCTTGTACCTAGTAAGACTGACTCACAATGCCAGGGTCTAAGGCTCAAGTGGAAAACCAGTTGATGGAAGACCTTCCTGCCTGCCATAGCTCGAGGGAAGGGAGATTGAAGAGGATGGCAGCTCGGTCATTTTGTAATGGGCTGTTAAGCACAGAAGGGAAGTAAACACTGGCCCTCATTCTGAGAGCTGGTACACCACTCAGGAAAACCAGGGAATCTATGTCAGAAATGCCCTCTTTGGTGCTGATGAAATGTTGATGAGGGGGGTCCCCACTTAGATTCAGTGTCAGGGGTTGGTCACCAGGAAGACTGAGGTATAAACGGAATGGGTTAGTACTGTGGGTCCAGCCCTGACCTTGGGAAGGGGAGAGCAAAGAATGCTAACCACTCGTGCCTAGTCACTGAAGCTCCCTTCCACCCTGAAAAACAGGGCTTAGAGAATGTGACAGCTGAGACTTCAGTGTCCCTTAGAGGCCATTTGCTGAAGGCTTGGTTGCCTGCCTGCCTGCCAGCCTTGATATTGAAAAGGTAACAAAGCCCCTGGGAGGAAGTTAGTTCACCAGAAGTGTGGTCCTGAAGGGAGTATTGGGGCCCTGGATCCTTCTGTATTATTGGCTTCTAACCTGCCCTGTTGGACGGTGCCGAGCACGCCCTGCCTTGGTGCTCCGCCTCAGCATGGGCTCAAACTGATGGGCCCAGAGACCATAGACCAAAGCTTCAGAAACCTTGACCGAAAGAAAATGTTGCTGTCCATGCCTGTCCCAGGCATTTTGTCACACTGATGGGAAGCTGGCTGACACAGAGCATTCCCATGGTGAACACCAGCCGCTCTGGTAAGATAGCATGCCTGGAAGTTCTGCACCCCTCCCCCACGGCCAGCCATTTCCATGGCTGGGCTTTTCCTGAGGTCTTGAATCATGTTACCAAGTTATTGAAACTGAGGAGGAACATTAAGGGAACCCTCACGTTTGTACGAAGCCAGCAGAGTGTGGGTGTTCCAGGCTCTCATCAGCTGACATCTGAAGAAAGGGTAGGCTTTGGAGTTGGAGTCTTTAAAACTGTGGTGTCTGATGTTGACCCGGGGTTGGTGTGAGGCCTGAAATGAACTGTTGGCACTCAGTTGGAGTTAGACAATCTGGGTATGTATCAGGAAGGACAAACCTTCAAGAACTTCTAAAGCCCTCTGCCTTCTCTCTGAAGTGATAAGTCAAGTCACAGAACCAGAGAAAATGAAACCCATAATACAAAAAAAAAAGGAAACCTATAAAATTAAAAGAAGCAACACTCAAATTTAGAGGCTGGCTCAGTGGGTAAAGACACCACCTCCTCGTGGTCTGAGTCTGATTCTCTGGAGCCTGTATAATAGAAAAAGAGAGCCGACTCTCACAAGTTATCCCCTGATCCTCACAGCACAACACCTGCTCCCTCCCAACACTAAATAAATACATGTTGAATAAATGAAGATAATTCAAGTCAAAGCAAACCTCCAGGCCACAGAGGAGAGAGGTTCACAGTTAATGGAGACTAAGCCGTGGCTTTTAAAATGGAGTGTCGCACCTACAGTGGTAGGAAAAAGACAAATCTGAATTAAAAGGTGGCCAAGATGGTGAGACAGTGACTAAGAGGAAATGGCGTCACAAGCGTGTGAGCGCATGGTGATGTTCATGAAGACTCAGAGGAGGAGGGTGGCGAGACGGCTGGCTGGACATAGCGCTTGCCATGCAGGTTTGAGGGTGTAAGTTTCAAGGCCCAGAACCAGTGGCAAACATTGGTGGGAATGGTCTGTGACTCCAGCACTGTGGGGATGTAGGAACCAGACACAGGAGAGTCACTGGATGCTCTCGGACCAGCTAGCCTGGACTTCACAGAACAAACAAGAGACTCTGTCTTCAACATGGTGCAAGCCCATGTTCTCACACAAACACAGCACACACTTATATGCACACACAAAAATAAGACAGCAGCAACAACAAAGGATTGGGAAATGTACTTTAAAATGGCAAAGGCTGGAGAGGTGGCTTTGGTGGTTAAGAGTGCTTGCTGCTCTTCAGGACCTGAGTTCAATTCTCAGCACCCATGTCAAATAGTTCCCAACTAACTCTAACCCTGGTCCAGGCGACCCACCACTCTTTCCGGCAGTATATTCATGTGCACAGACACATGCATATATATGTAACATGACAAGCTGCTGCTCCAGACCCATCATCTTTACAACAGGACACAAGGAATAACAGTGAACACAAAGAGGGAACATGGAGCAGCATGCCAACCAGCCACTCGGGTAGTCACACCCGGGAGCTGATTCTCCATACATAAACCCAGGCACCTTACTCACGTAGCTGGGAATGGCAGTGAGCTTACCAGCGAGGTTGGATCTCAGAAACATGTGGATGGGAAAACAGTTACAAACTGAGATGTGGAGTGTGATAACACAAACTTTAACATGTGCAAAACAAGTCTACACATGACCGAAAGACACCCGAGAGAGTGGTGCAGCGGCACAAGAGGATGGGAGGGACTGGAATCCCCTCTCTACGCTGCAGTCAGTGTGGCAGGCTAAGTCTGTTCAATTTGCCACATTAGCGGGGTAGGTACTTATTATCTTGTTCTCGGTGCTTTTCAGGTGTGCTGAGATACCTCATAATAAAAAAAGAAAATAGGTAACCAAGTCAGGAAACCCAAATTCTGGGTGAAGAGCAACGAAAACAAACCAAAACAACCAAAACCTGCAGACAGGGGAAATTAATACATTGAGAAGCAGAAATCACTTTGCGTTTTAAAATATTTTTCATTAGTATTTATCAATACAATCTCTCTTTTTTGAGATTCACAAAGCTGGCTGCTGGCCAATCCTGGAAAGAAAGTGAGCCGGAGAAGGAGATGGGTGGGAGGAACACATGAATTCATACCACAGAGAAATGGGATTTAACTTTGAAAGAGATTTTTAAATCGTAAGACCGTGTCACATGTAATTATTATCATTATTCTCTAAATGCTTAATGAAATGGGCAACTTTCTAGGAAAACTATAAATAATAAAACCAGCCCAGGAAAGTAGGAGAGCGAGCTCGCGAGCTTTGAATAAAATATAGTTGCCAGCCATTGGTCTGCAGAGTGTTTTGGGTGAGAAAGGATTTCTGGGTGCATTCCACCAGACCAACTTATGAAGTCTGTGTGAAGACCAGCTACAACCAAAGTCAGCTGTGGCCAGTGCCACTTCACTACAACAGCAGTGGCAGGACTCTCAGATGGTGACCCAGGCCTGATTGCACAGCTGGGGGAACTTGGCAGTCACTACTCTTGGCATTTCTTGTTACAGAGGCTACCGGCAGTTACCATTTATGTATTTGTTACTTAAACCTGAGTTGTTTGTTTCATAAAACAGCACCGAGCTGAACTGAACCTAGTCAATGGCACCAGGAGTTGGTTACAGCTAATTTTATCAAGCTAGTAACACAGAAGGGAAGATCTCTGAGGGGCCATGGCAGGAAGTGAGGCCTGAGAGGTTGGAGGCATGGGCTCAAGGTGGGAGTGGAATCAAGTCTTAAGAATGCAGAAAGCTCTGGGCCCAGGTGGGTTTGTGGATTCTTTGTAACACTCTTAAGAGAAGCTGTGTGTGACAGCCACACTGTGTGAAACAGTCTCACCATCTTCCAGGTATAGCCGGGGCTTTCAGAGCCTGGTAGTTCCTCAAGGAGCAGCATCAGCATCAAC
The DNA here is from genome assembly GCA_030674055.1 of Rhabdomys pumilio. NCBI lineage: Eukaryota > Metazoa > Chordata > Mammalia > Rodentia > Muridae > Rhabdomys > Rhabdomys pumilio. The sequence continues at coordinate 25,681,047 of JANHMN010000008.1, forward strand.
AGAGAACTTACTAAAAACCAATCTCCTGTCTCAAACCTGCAGACTCAGTGTGTGTGTGTGTGTGTGTCAGCCTGGTGTGTTGCCACAAGCCCTCTAAGCTACAAGATGTATTGAAAATACTTGAGGCTGGAGGATATCTCTACTCTGGTGCCTGTATTTGTTACTTTAAAATATTTAATAGCTTTGTGAGCCAGTCACACATGTCATGGTGTACCTGTGGAGATAGGTGGAAAACTCAGCAGGGCCAGTTCTTTCCTTTCACCATGTGGGTTCTGGGGATTGAACTCAGGTGGTTAGCCTTGGCAGCAAGCACCCTTATCCACTGAGCCATGCTGTTGACCCTGTGTTAGTTACTTTCTTCATCCCCGGGACAAAATACCTGACAGAAACCATGTAGCTGGGAAAGGATTTGTTCGTGACCGTGGTTCAGAAGGGCCAGTCCACACAGCAAAGCTGAGCCTGGAAACCGAGCAGCTAAACTCATGGTGGTAACAAGATGGAGACACAGCCCTAACATCATGCCTCAGAGACTCACTTCTGCAGCCAGGCCCACCTTCTCCCCAGCGGTGTGGCTGCTGTGAATCCATCAGACAGAGCTCTGGGGACGGCTGATTCTGGAAACACCCGCACAGACATCCACCTGGCAGTGACCTAGCCAGGTTAACAAGCATTGGGTGCCACTTTGTAATGGCCCACTCTGTTCTGTTCTGCCCCTCACTTGGAGGCCACTATGTTGTGGACCACTATGTTGCGAACCACTCTGCCCCACGTTAGGCGCCACTTTGTTGAGACCCATACTCTGCCTGGCTTGGGGGCCAAAATGTCCCGGCTTGCGCTGCTGCTCCAGTCCACGGGTCAGGGTCTCCTATTGGGGCATATTGACTCCTTTTGCCTCCTATTGACACCAATTGACACTATTACAAGGAAATCTTGGGTATTTATAAGCACACGCAGGAGAACACAGGTGAAGACATTTTACCATGTGCACCGTGCAGCTGGGGTCACTAAACAGCAAAACAAGCTATGTGGGATAAACAAGATATTTATTAGAGTGTGCTCAGCTGTTGTAGGCTGCTGAAAAACAAGTCTCTTTTCAGGGTATATGGCTCGAGATGGCTGCAAAGATGCTCTAGCCACTTTCTGCTAAAAGTCGACTCCCAACAAACAAGGCCACCCACAACGAGATCTTTACATTTTGACCTGTCCTTCTCCACCCGTCACAGATTCGAACTCTGTCTCCTACAGTTGGCTTTGTCTCCTTCTGCTGAACATCGCATTATTCACCAAGCAGAATCTTCAGGGCTTTTATCTGCTGTTTTTCAGTTCCTATTTTAAATAACAGGATCCTTATCAGATAATTTATCTTCTATTACCAAACTAATATATCTTTGCTATCAAAAAGCAGAAAATGTGTATGCATATAATTGCAACGCATAATCTCCCATTGTTCTAGCACTCGGGGGTCACCGTGTCACCACTGGGTCATGCACAGCTCAGATCTTTTTTGTGTGCATAGATGTCTTTCCACCACACACTCAGTCAACTTGCCTAATTGCAGAGTAGCTTGCTTTTCTCATTTCATAACATAACGTGAGCCATTTTCCTTGTTAATCAATAAACTTTTATTACATTTTTCTCAAAAATCCTCACTGTATAATTTTCTGAACTGGTCTCCTATTGTTGGAGTACTGTGCATTGATTAAATGTGTTCCAATTGGAAAGCACGGGGAGTGGTGCCTAGCCATTACTATATAAATAATTGGCTTCAAAACATGTTAGTTAAAAGCTACGAGAATGCAGAAGAAACAGGCAAATCCAGAGTCAACCACGAAAGATGCTTTAAAAAAAAAAAAAACCACCTGCTGTTTGAAACAGTCCTCGTCAAGAGTTCCACAAGCAATGGCAGAGCCGTGAAGGTTACCTCAGTTTAAAAATTAGAAAGCAGGCAGAGGAGGGCCTCATTCTAAGAGCACACCCTCCTTCCGTTTCAGTAGCTGGGATACAGGACAGGTCTGCATCTTGACAGAGGCCCCTTCTTCCTATGACCAGGGACCATGCTGGTCCACTGCACTTTCTAAGCCTCTTGGCCATGTCTAACACTGGCCCTGCAGGACATCACAGCCTCACCTAGGAAACTCAAACCCAAACTCACCTGTTTTCACCAAAACTCCCCTAGCCCCAGGACAGTGGCAGGTGGGACCACTTACCTACCTGATCCAGCGACCCTGTCTCTTCTTCTCCTTCCCTCCTGGGAACACACACACCAGGCTGAAACACACACACACACACACACACACACACACACACACACACACACTTGATTTGAGAACAAGATCATTACCACAACTTTGGGCCAAGTTTGAAGCAAGTTTGATTTTATTGGGGTGCACCCAAGAGCTGGCCAGCAACTGCCTCCTAAATTAAAGAGAGCAGCCCCAAGTCCATTTCTTGGGCCTCTTTTAAGGAGTAAAATCATAAGTAGTGGGACAATAAAGAAACACAGAAAAATCTCAAAAAAAAAAAAAAATCCAACAAAAAAACCACTATGTAGTCACCACATAATTAGGAAGAGTGGTTGGGGGGAGGGGTTAAAGTGTTCTCAAACACAAGTCAAGGTCACGGGTTGAGGGTAGGTCAGACTCCAGGAAACAGACTCAAAAACAGCAACTTGGCTCCTACAGTAAATTGGAAATTTATTTTTAACAATACAGTATAATGGCTCCTTCCTTCAAAATGGAGTCAGGCAGGTTCCTCATTACCCAGCAGGATTACCTGGCTCCTGCTTCCTGACTTCAGATCTCAGCTCCTTCTCCAGACTCCAAAGACTACATCAGTTTCCACCTTGTCCCTTCTTTACTGACCTCCCTTGGGTGTGTTTGCCTTTGGTTCTGGAAAAACAGATGGTGGGGTCCACCCAGTCTACTCCCAAGCCCCTCTAAGCCACCCCAAATCACATCCTAGAGGTTGTGCCTGCTTCACCCACGTGACCATTTGGGGTTTTACCCTCTAGCATAAGAGCACCAGCATAGGGCCAAACCTCAGGCCTGCTACCTCTGTTGGAGCTGGGAGAAGGCAGTTTCTTAGTGGCTACTTTGGAACTCTACTGCCAGTGGCTATCCAAACTGTGGGTACCCAGGACCTCAGCTTCTTCATCCAGTACACTTCATCAATGGAACAAAAGCTTTAAGGGGGATCTGGTGTGTATGCTGTAATGAGCTCCTTCTGCCCAGCCCTCGTGGTCCCTCCCCTTCCAGTTGCCCTTCCTTATTTAAAGTAAACCTACCTGTTCCTTGTCCACCTCTCCCCAGCTGCCAGCCTTCCAACAAGCCCCGTCTACTACCGTCTCTTCCCTCAGGGCCTTCCTGCTTCAGGTAAGGATATGGGTACAAGGAGGGTCTTTAGCTTTGTCATTTGATTCCAGGGTTTGGAGTGATATTGCCCTGAATGTTCACTGAGTGATCTCTGCCAGTGAAAAGAGCCACTTCTAGCCAGATCAGATTATATTAAATGCAGGTTTATTGGAAACCTGCTCTCAGGCAAGCTTACTGGCCCCAAGGATGGAGGCCAGGGAAATCAGGAGGGGAAGGAAAGGAGTGGAAAGGGGAAGAGGGTGCACTCAAGAGAAGGGAGACCAAAATGTCTGAATTATAAAGGGAGGAGCCTCTAGGAGGGAGTGCAGCACAGCTCCTGGGCTGGAAAGCTAAGGGTTTGGGGTGGGGTATGCCAGGTAGGAACTGAAGGGTTCTGGGAGAACCTGGAGGCCAGATCTGCTTTGATATGTCAAATATACTCCGCAGTCCCTTGTCCCTGAGTCTGATACTATACACTACCCCTCCAATCCTACCTTCTTAGTTCAAGGGTGTATAGCCCTATCCTTACCTCTGAGATGTCAGATCTGACTTAATAGTTAAGGGTTTGTTTTTGGTTTTGTTTTTTTTCCTTTTACTTTGCTGGCTACAGGGATTTTTCTCAGGAGTCTATTGGAATGTGGTGTTAGGCTCCATGCTAAGTAACCAGCTGTGTTAACACTCAGCTAACTGGAGTTCTGCTCAGCCAGATAGAAAGCACAAGCAGGTAAAGACACTGAAGTACAGGCTGTCCCAGTCCTTGAATGCCTGAGCCCCAGGAGCTCAGACTGGCAAAGCCAGAGACTGCAGCTCAACAGGCCTTCTACACACACCCCCATCTCTCCCACACCCCACTCCTGTGCCAGCAGCAGCATGTTCAAAGATTTCCAGGTCAGGGCTGGAGGCTAGCACTGGGCAGTTATTGGTAACTCCCAGGAATGAGCAGCAAGCTGGTTTGCTCATATCACTGTTCTGGCTGGGCCTTGGACTTGAGACCCTCAGCTCCTCCAGCACATAGTGTTTCAGGCCAGGCTGCCTGGGAGCTTTGGACCTTATGGCTTAACAGAAAAGTCCTTTTCTGTCTCTGGCTTGTTATAGTCTCTTCAGCCTTAGCTTTCTCTGCCTGCTGTCACCTCAGAATGTCTAGACCATCTCTGTCCTCCATCTTTTCTGGCATGCTACTCTCTGGGACTCTAGCCCTTCTCTATCTGCTATCAGCTCTGGGAGGCAGTGGCTATCTTTGTTTCCTATGATGTGCCTGTCATCTCCTCTTCACAATAAACTCAACTCTCTACCTATAACAAAGATAAAAAGACGAGGGCAAACCACTTGAAACCTACTAATGAGCATAAGCCAGGCAGTGCCAGAGGACAGGGTAAAGGGATATTCAAAAGCAAACTAGGCAGCCTGCCCTTATAGCCACACATAAGTGTTTCAGCAAGGGTCTCTACACCAAATATAACAAGTCCTTCATGCATTTATACCAAACGTAGTACAGGCTTTTCATGCAAATGAAGGATCATGTTTGAGCCAATCACAGGATTTCTGCTGGGACATTGCAGCCACGAGAGCATTCCTTATATTCATTGCCCAATTTCTATGTGTGTCCCAGGGAAATGAAGAGGTGAGGCAGGCAGAGGGACACAGGAACCAAACACAGGAGCAAGACATAGAGAAAACACAAGAAGCTGGATCACAAGAAGTGACCAGCTGAGAGGAGAAGTGGATTGGATGGGGGGACAGAACCAACTGGAGAACAGAGTGCTCGAGCATATTGAGAGAAATTTGTCAGTTTTCTTGAATTAGAGAAAAATGAATAACATACCTGCTCATCTCCGTGACCTGCTTGTCCCTAAGTGAGCTCAGTTCTCAGTGGCCTCATCTCTGCTAAGGAAGGCACCCTCAGAACCCATCTAAGGAGGTAAGTGGGGTCTCTGCTTACAAAGGAGGTGGAGGACATCCTTCTTATACCCTGGGAAGAACCCCTCTGTGCCAGCCTCTTCTGGGTCTACTTCTGACACTGGGGCTCCAGACCCTTTTAATTTGTTCGACTTTCACTTGATGTCTGTGGGGCTGAGACAGTCTTCCCGGCTGTTTGTGCCACATCTTGGAGTGAGGGCCAGGGGCTTCCTGAGGCTCAGAGAGAAGAACTTTTAATTGACTTGAGATACTGTCTCATTGATGGACCATAGCTGGGCCAGGATGTGTCTTAGTCACAGAGGGCTCACCTAGCATGTATGAGGTCCCAGGTCCCATCTTCACACCCAAAAGAAAGAGCATCTCCTTTGTATTCTGTCTGTTATGTAAGCTGTTGTGTGTGTGTTGTGGCTGCTACCTTGTCCCTCTGCCACTCCCCAGGTGGGCCTCACACCCCTCCTAACCACTCTTCTCTGACTGCCATCCTCTCCACAGGAATAGCTGCCAGACAAAGGGACTGGAAGTTCAGCCTTTACATTGAGCTGAAGCTGGGGGAAGAGCAGAGCTTGTTCACAGAGAAAGCTACCACCCAGGAACAAACTATGAGAAGAAACATCACCTTCCAAGCACTCAGAGAAATCCAGATGCCTGTGATTGCCTCAACCAATACACTGGGTATTAGGCCTCCCTATAGTCTCTGGGGTGGTATGAGGAGAGGATACCTAACTGATCCACTCCCGAACCCCACCACCAGTGTTTCCTATGTTGCTTACAACCTTGGAACCAGCCCGATATCAGTCCTCCCAGTTCCCATTGCTTACACATGGTTACCGTGGGATCTGAGCCAGACTGTTACTGTGCCCTCAGTGTGGTCAAGGGAGGCCACGGACATTTATCACCAACTTGAGAGCCAGTACCCAGCTGCTGTGGCACCCAACGAATTTCCTTGTAGTTTTGGGGCAATCCTATCCCTAATTTCTTAGTCTTTCTTTCTTTTGCCAATGACATTTCCAGCCATTGTCCCCAAGTTCAGTACTAGAGTCTAACCTGCCTAGAAGGGTAGAAGAGGCCTTGGGGTGGTATGTGAGTGACCCAGATACCTGCCAGCCCAGCTCTCAAATGTTTGCTCCTTAAACCCAGCAACCCCAACTGCCTACCCTGTAGAATCCACTGCTGCCTCTTTGAGCAGTTGGTGGAATGTTCAGAGCTCAAGATGCCCCATATTGTATCCTTTGAGCCAGTAGTCAGCCTCTACTGCCTTAAGGATCTCAGCCACGATGCCCCACCCCCATCCTTATATGCCTACCTGGCCTTGAAGGGGACCCTATTGGTTCTTTTGGTCTTTTCTTCTTTTCTTTTTTTTTTCTGGACTCATTGTTGACACCTTTTCCCCCAGCTTTCATTCTGGACCAGTTCTCATGTGTCACCCACCTGGACAGATAAGTTTTGTGTATAAATGTTTTTTTTTTTTTAATTACACAATAGGCTGAGAAGCCTGTAGACTATCAAGACCCATCACCTACACTAAGCCCTCTTTTTCATTGAAATGTATCTTTGTGTTCAGTACCTGGGCATCCTGTGATACTATCGAGTCTCTAGTGCTTACAACATGGATGCCCTGGGCCAGTTATCTCAAGTGGCTTCTTCTGTGCCCTCACTGTGGTCATGGGAGGCCACCAGCTTTTATCACCAACTCGAGAGTTAGTACCCAGATGCCATGGACTCCAATATATTGCCTTGTTTCATGAGATTCCTACCCCCTAATTCCTCGGTCTTTCCAAGCCTCTACCCAGTCCCCGTCCCTCAGAGAAGATCCTCTGCTCCCTGACTGCCATGTATGACAGCTGTGTCCTCCAGGTAGTGTCCCTAGAGCATCCTGGGACCACAGAACCTAGCAGGCACTCTCTGAAATCTCTTCAAAAGCCCCACTTAATGGGAAATGGACTTAAGTGGGGGAGACAGCCACATGTTCACTGCACACGCACACACCACATCATCTCCTCTCAAGAGCTGGTGACACGGTCCCATAAAACATACTGACTTACATGTTGTTAATATTAAATAAATGACATTCTAGCAATCATTTTTCTTAATTTTCACCAGTTAATGTATTTTAAAACCCCAGCCTAATCTGCAAATGTGAATAGTACATTTGTATTCCCAAGTTTATTGGCATAGGAGTTCTCCTGTACTTCCTACTGGTTTTTATTGTGTATTGTACTCTTTCTTTCCAAATGTCAAATATATTATCTTACTATGTTTCTAATGATTTATGTGTATGAGTGTGCTGCCTGCATTTGTGTATATGTACCACTATGAGTGTGCCTGGTCCCCATAGAGATCAGAAGAGAGTGTCAGATCCCCTGGAGCTGGAACTATAGAGGTTTGTGACCTGCCTGGTGTGTGTGCTGAGAACTGAACTCGGGTCCTCTACAAGAGAAGTACACACTCTCAACTGCTGAGCCATCTCTTCAACCCCATATTTTTGTATCATTGTAAACAATCACTATTAAGGGGTCGGGTAGGGGGCTGGTGAGATGGCTCAGAAGTTAAGAGCACTGACTGCTCTTCAGAAGGTTATGAGTTCAAATCCCAGCAACTGTATGGTGGCTCACAACCATCTATAATGAGAGCTGATGCCCTCATATGAGTGTCTGAAGACAGCTACAGTGTATTTGAGGCCAGAGTGAGTGGAGCAGAGCAAGAGGGAGAAGGGAAGGCGGGAGAAATGGGTAGAGGAGGGACCGAGTCAATTTTCCAATTGTCTTCTTAAGGCCCAACAAACCAAAACTGTCTTTGTACTTTTAAAAGTTTTTTTTAGTAGGCTGGAGGTGAAAGCTCAGTGGGAAAGCTCCCGACTGATTTACCTGAGGTCCCAGGGTCCATCCCCAGAGATACCAAGTCTCTCCAGTATTTCTCTCTGGCTGCAGTTACCTCCCCAGAGTTCTGATTCCAGTTCCTGCTGCCCTGTGGACTAGTGATCACTCTGTGTTTCTGCAGCAGCAGAATATTCATGTGGAAGCTTACCACTTCGAGGATGGGATAATAACTGCACATTCATGATCCCCAAACAACAGTTCACTGGGCAGCAAAGCTCCATCCAGGATTGTAAAAGAGAAATCATTAAAAATACATGTGGAAGGGTAGAAAACTCCCAGGGTTCTTGGTGTAGTTTTGGAATCTGAAATAATCGATTGTTAGAAGGTTGAGCGAACTTGAAAACACCCTGCTGGAGGCTCCGTGACCTGCAGCCTGTGGTGGGGTGTCTGCATGAGATCCTAGAGGGACAGAAGGGCAAGGAGCTGCAGGCCTCAGATGCTCAGTTGAGGAGTGGGAGTCCAGCACAGCCTGGGGAGGGAGACCTGCACCTGATGTGGGGCACCCTGAGGCCTAGCTTGCCTGCTGAGGAGGTCTTGACCCCAGAATTTGTTCCCTCCTCAGGCATGAAGGGCGTTCTTCCAGCACTGTGCAGGGCTCGCTCTGGTTAGAGAACATTTTGAGCTTAGCAGCATTTAAAAAGACTTGCTTCAATGCTGCCTGCAAACCCTAGCCCTTCCCATGGGTGCCATGCTCTTGGGTCAGAGTGGTGGGATGTACACACAGTCCCCCTGCAATCCTAACTGCCAAGGTCTGAACAAACCTGCGACGGCAGCTACACAGAACTGTCCCCAGAGACCATGGAGGGCTGGGGGTGGCACTTGGCTTTCATGTGCTCAGAGCAAGTTGGACCATCACCCCTTGGTTTCTCTGAAGCCTATCACAGGCTGGATTCCCCAGGCCCAGCAAAGCCCAGAGACACCTGCCCCCAGGTGGGAACCTGCAGATTGGCTGCTTGGCTCAGGGGTCCAGGACCATAAAGAACTCGCCTGTCCCAAAACTGTGCGTGGTGTCCTTTCCTTGCTCTGTCATTAGTCTTTCTTCCTAGATTTATTGAGTTCTAACTGCATTTAAAAATTTTTTAAACAGAAGGTCTGTGTAGCCCAGGTTAGCCTTGAATTCATACTCCTCCTGCTTCAGGCCCCTGAGTGATGAGGTGACAAGCTTGAGCCAACATATGCAGCCATTACCACACTGTTATTTGAAGAATTTCAGTTGTAAGAAATAATAGGAAGAATGGATACTGTTATATTTTTTTATCTAAATATGAAGACAGTTAATCCCCCTGCCCCCATGTCCACCTCATCGTTCTATTCAGAAACAAGCAGTTACAAAGGTACAATGTGCCATCTGTTAGATTATTTCAACCCAAAATGCAGGTGTCTGCCAGGTCCCTGCACCTCCAAGAAAGGAGACTTTCTATATGGCCATCTATCATAATCACACAGAACAAAGTTAGTCTTCTCATGATCCAGTGCTCAAAATGCATTCAAATATTCTCAATGGCACCAACCAGACACTTTATAGGTTTGTAAAACCCAGGTAGGGCCTATTTTTTTTTTTTCTTCCTTGGGCTGGTATGGGCTGTGTGTGCTTATGACATATTATTATTGAACATGTGCATGCTTCTTCAATTAAAAGGGTTAGCTATACACACTCCCTGTGGCTTTCCCCTCTTTCCCTTGTCTCTGTTTCTCTGTTTCTGTCTCTCTCTGCCTCTCTGTTTCTATGTTTCTCTCTGTCTGTCTGCCTCTCTCTCAGTACATGCTGGTATCTGAGTGAGCTCAATTAATCATGCCCATGTATGGAGGCCAAGGCTGATATCAGGATCTTCCTCTGTTACTCCCTGTCTTATTTTTTGAGAGCAGTCTTTCACTAAACTTGGAGCTCACTGACTCAGTACAACCAGCTGTCCATCGAGCCCTGGAGTTCCTCTTGTGTCCCCAGTGCTAGGATTTCAGGCACAAGTTCCATGCCTGGCTTTGTACCTGGGGCTGGGGCTCTAACTCAGCCACAGCAAGCACTGTGCACCCTGCCCAAGCATCTCTTCAGCCTTCTTTCTACTCTTCAAATGGCATCTGGTGGTCAACAGTTCTGAATTGTATAAAGATCTAAATTGTTAAAATTTTCTCTTTGGGGCTTGGAAAGATGCATCTAATTTCCTTGTCCCCTCAAGGTTGTGGGCGTGTTCTCATGCTTTTTTTTTTTTTTTTAACTGAAGCTTTATTCTGTTAACAGTATTTCATGTTTACCTCTCTTGGCTATCTGACATTAATTTTGACATTAATTTCTTACTTTGGGCCTAACATCTGGTACTTTAGAAGATTTTTTTTTTGTAAATTTTAAGATTCTTTAGTTGTAGGATGTAATACTCTATGCCATTTAGTTCAAGTTAGTTAATCATTTTGTTGAATACTTTCCATACTACTGACCTTATTGTTGTCTTCAGTTGTTGAGAATTAAAATATCAAGATTGAATGTAAATTATTCCATTTTTCCTCTTAGTTATATTGGTTGTGCTTTATGTTCTTAAACTTATACTATTTGGCATATACACATTTAGTATCTTCACAACAGTGGGTCCTTTCTATCCTTATAAACATCTCACTTGACATCTTTCAGTGCTTGGAGCATAGTCTGTCTAACGCTGTGTCCTGCTCTGGTTTCAGTCAGTCTGGGTCTTTGTGTTCAACTGTGCCTCACATACAGCAGATGGTGATTCTGGTTTTTAGATCCAGCCTGATTTGTTCTTTGTCTTTTAGTTATATTGTTTTTTCTCCATTTATATTTAATGTAGTCACTACTGTTATTGACCGTCAAACCACCACCTCTCTACCTTATTCTTTTCTACTTACTCTACTCTTTGTTATTTAGTACTTTTTTTTCCTGGTACCTTTCACACAAAATACTCAGATGAGATCAATCATGTTTGGGGTGGTATGGTTAGAAGCCCTTTCATAAGGCAACCCACATGCTTTTTATTACCTGGTTCTCCTTATCACTGTTTAATTATACAGTCATTTGGTAGTTACTTTAGAAATTATAATATGTGCCCTCCATCCCCTGGTCTGCTTTACAGTGGTATATTTTACTGCTTCCTAAACAGGCTGTGCCTTCCAACAGTTGTAACTGCCATCTTCCATCTGCCTTGCACCCTACTGTTAGAATGTTGCTCCAGTTCACGCTGGAGATGTGGCCTTATTGCGCACGAGACCTTTATCTCCAAACATGTCCCCAGTTGTTTCTGTTTCCAGCCCTCTCTTTCCTGGATCTTCATACCTCATTTTCTTTCCACCTGGAGACCTTCCATAGTGCATCCGTGGTATGTGAGAAATCCCTTCCGTTTGTATCTGCCTGGGAGCATTTCTGTCCTGCTTCTTTTTATTACAATATCTGTACAGATTTAAGGGGATATTAAAAAGTCAAAAAAGAAAAGAAAAAAAATAACAAATGCTGCCTGGGCCGCTGAGAAAGGGAACACTTCACACTGTTGGTGGGGGCGGTTATTCCTGCATCCGAGACGGAAACCACCATGGAGAGGCCATTAAAAACTAAAAATAGCATGAACGAGGGATCGGGTAGGCCCTCTGCTGTGTGCACATCCACAGGAACAAAAATCCTATCATCAGAGAGACACCTGCAAACCCCCGCCCATTGAAGTACCAGCCTCAACAGCCAATACAGACTCAAGGGCAAGTCTGCTGAAGGATGAGTGTGTAAGGAAAATGTGCTGTGTGAACAGAGAAGAATATATGCACAAAAGTGCATCAGCCTCTTTTCTGAAAGTGAAATCCTGAGTGTGCGCGTGCGCGTGCGCGTGCGCGTGCACGCACATACAAACAGTGGAGATCCCGGTACTTGGGGAGGATCAGGAGGATCAAGACCTTGGAACTAGTCTGGGATACTCAATGAGCACCTGTCACAAAAGAGAAAAGAAAACGGACACACACACACACACACACACACACACACACACACACACACACACACAGCTGAGGTATCATTTGCAGCAGCCTGGGTGGACGTCGAGGTTGTTGAGGACCATAAGTACAGGTGGCTGCATGGCATTTGCCAACACGCCTTCTTTGCCTGATCCCTTTCTCTCCTTTGTCAGGTTTTCCTTTCTGTCTCCTTCTGTGTTTCTTGGAGGGTTTGTATCACAGAACAAAGAGGCTTCTTTCAGGCCTGGAGCTGCTGCTCAGCCATGTGATGGCACCCAGTGCCCAGAACATCACTGTGGTTTTTTTTTTTTTTTTTTTTTTTTTTTTTTTTTTTTTTT
>JANHMN010000008.1:25693566-25706583 GCA_030674055.1 Rhabdomys pumilio
TTTTTTTTTTTTTTTTTTTTTTTTTTTTTTTTTTTTTTTTTTTTTTCACATTATGAGCTGTACGTTATTCCCATCGCTCTAAGACAAGGTACATGTAAACCAGTTCTTTGTGGGTTTTTTTGCTCTTATTAGTCCAGTAACTTTATTCTGAAGTGTGTATGTTTGTTGAAGGGGTTTGTCTGTATCCTTTTGACCACGGTGCTAAAGCGTGCATCAAATCTTTCAAATGCTTGACTGTAACTTTAATGTTTTTCAAATCCTATTTTTAATGACAGTTTTCAAATGCTTTAGTTTCTCTTATAGCCCACCACCCACCAAAGAGAGTAAACAAGAAAGGATGTGGGGAAAGTGGACCTGTTTAGAAAGTTCTCTGGAGCAACTCCCGTCTGTGTTGTCTGGAAATCAGCGGTTCAGTTCACAGGTCGGCAGCGGCAGCTCGATCCACTTGTAAACACTTCATGGATACAGCAGCAGTCCAGTTCTACAGAGCGGGGATAGCGAACACAAATCAGCAGTGGCGGCATTACCTAACAGAGACAGCCAGGCCTCAGTCTCCACACCAAGTCATCAAGAGGGACCAGGAGGAATTCTCGGCCCTGCCTCTCTCAGGGAAGCGAAGACACTGCACAGCTAGCTCTGAGTGCAAGCCTAGCTCAGCCTCCATCGCTGTCCATCAAGTTCTATGCCCTCCAAACATCACGTGTCCTCCACTGGTTTTGCCTCAACACCTGTCTGTCTCAGCTGACATCACTCTGCCAATCAGCCTTAGTCTACGGAAGCAACAAGAAACGGCTGCACACCGCCAGAAGTTTTTTTGGTGTGTTTCTCTCTACGGAGTCCAGAGAAATAGAGCTCAACTACACAGCACAAAGCAGACCAATACATGTGTGTTGTTAACAAAAAAAATCATGCGCCCCTTTACGTGTTTGCTTCAGCAGAACATCCTCCCTCCTGTGTCTGCTTCAGCAAAATGGTCTTTTATAAGTCTGCCTTAGTCTCTCACCTGTGTAAACTCCACGTGTTTGCCCCAGCAAAACATCAACCGACTTTCAAAAAAAAAAAAAAAACCCTTAAGTTTCCACTTCATTTGATCTCTGTGTTGATTAAAGACTTATACAGAGTATAAGATTATAAAGCTGTTTTTTACTCCTGGTGTTTTTGAGAGCTTTACAAATTGCAAATGTGTTAAAAAATGTATTTAATACACCTAGAAAGATGGCTTAGCAGTTAAGAGCACTTGCGGAGGTCCTAGGTTGGTTTCCCAGAACTGACATGAGAGCACACAGCGTCTATAACTCCCACTCCAGAGCATCTGACACGGTCTTCTGACCTTTGCAGGCACTGTATACACATGGTGCACAAACGTAATACAGGCAAAACAACCATGCACATAGGATAAAATGTTTTTTAAAATGACAAATCCCACCAGTCTTTTTCTGTACTCCCTAAGCATTATTTTGCATGAATAACTTGTCACCTCCCACAAGTCTACAGAGTAGTGAGCTACGTTGATTCACACTGGCTGTGCTGAGATGAAGGAAACAAAGGCTTTTATTTTGTAATGTATCTTTCATAGTATTTGTTGACATGGCATTTATAATATTTTACACAATGTAAAAAAGAATCTAGTTGTGTTTTCTTGTACTAAATCTTACCAGTTTTGAATTCCAGGCAATACAGCCTCAAGAAGTAACTCAAGAAATAAACAACAGAAGTAAATTTCACTTTTCTTTATTTGGGAAAAATTTCTCTAGAAGTTATTTATAAGAAAGTTTGGGAAATTAACCTGTAAAGCTGTTCGTGGCTGGGATGTTTGAGGAATAGTAGGGAGCTATACCTGTTGGCCTTTGTCAACGTGACACAACCTAGAGTCACTTAGAAAAAGGAAACCTCAATTGAGAAATTACCTTCATCAGATTGGCCTGTAAGCAAGTCTGTGAGGACATTGTCTTGATTAATGACTGATGTGGGTGGTGCCAGCATACTGGGGGGGTAGGGGGGCTTCCTGGACAGGTGGTTTGTGTGATAAAGCAGGTTGAGCAGGCTGTGAAAAGCAAGCCAGTAAGCTGTGAAAAGCAACCCCTCCATGGCCTCTGCATCAGTTCATGTCTCTAGATTTCTCCTTGAATTCTGCCCTAGCTTCCCTTGATGAAGGACTGTAAAGTGCAAGATTAAATTTCCTCCCCAAGTTGCTTTTTGGTTGGTGTTTTAGCACAGCCACAGAAAAGCACTAAAACAGAAACCATCCGTCTGCTTTTACATTTAGTTGCAAGTTGGTAGTGTCTGGATTTTTTTTTTAATAAGTATATACACATTTTATTATTTTTTTAGATGTATTTTTATTTTATGTGATTGGGTGTTTGCCTGCACTTATGTATGTGCATAGCATGTGTGTAATGTGCATTGTGGCCAGAAGAGAGCATTATATCCCTCTGGAACTAGAGTTATAGACAGGAGTCATCGTGTGGGTGGTAGGAATCAAAGTCAAGTCCTCTGGAAGCGTAGTCAATGGTCTTAACTGCTGAGCCATCTCTCCATCCAAGTGGACTTCTTATGTAGTTGTTGTGTATATTTTTATTAATATCAAGTTGTGCTGGTTTGGATAAGAATGGTCCCTATAGACTCATATATTTGAATGCTTGGTCCCCAGCTAGTGGACTATTAAGAAGGATTAGAAAGTGTGTCCTTGTTGGAAGAGGTGTGTTACTGGGGGTTGGCTTAGAGGTTTCAAAAGCCTATGTCAGGCCCAGTCTCTCTCCCTGAAACTTGTAAATTAGCTGTGAGCCCTCAGCTTCTTTTCCACTGTCATGCCTGGCCATCTGTCTCCCTGCCACCACACTTCTCCAGTGGTGATTGTCTTAGTTAGGGTTTCTATTGCTGTGAGGAAACACCCTAGTCACAGCAGCTCTTGTAAGGGAAAACATTTTATTGGGACTGGCTTACAGTTCAGAGGGTTACACCATTATTGTCATGGTGGGAAGCAGGGCAGTACGCAGGCAGACATAATACTGGAGAAGTAGCTGAGAGTTCTACTTTTGGATCTGAAGGCAACAGGAAGAGAGAGAGAGCCACTGGGCCTGGCTTGAGCATTTGAAACCCCAAAGCCCACCCCCCAGTGTCACATTTCCTCCAACAAGGCTGCACCTCCTAACTTCACTCCCTTAGCATTCAAATTTGAGTCTCTGGGGGCTATATTCAAACCACCACAACAATGGTCATGGACTGATACTGAAATGTCAGCAGGCACTTAACCTTCTTTAATTAGACTTCCTGGTTTTTTTCAAATTGTGTGTGTGTGTGTGTGTGTGTGTGTGTGTGTGTGTCTGTGTGTCTGTCCGTCTGTCTGTCTGTCTGTCTGTGGCAGGGGTCATTTCTCTGGAACTGGAGTTACAGGCATTTGTGATGCTGGAATTGAACTTTGATCTGTGAGACCACTTATCCTCTAAAGCTCAGCCATGTCTCCGGCCCCTGCTGATGGCTGTTTTTTGTTTGGTTTGGGTTTTGATTTTGTTCTTCACTTTTCTCTATTCCTCTGTTAGTCTGTGTTCAAACATTTCTTTGTTTTATTTTCACAGATTTGTCCTATTTTTCTAACATAACTTGAATGTGCAGCTCTCTCTCTCTCTCTCTCTCTCTCTCTCTCTCAGGCTATGCATTTTCTGGGGTGCACAGACTGTTTTAGATTTGGGTATGCAGTGTATTGTCACTTCCAGCTCTGTAGAGCACAGGAACTCCAGTGAGACCAGCTTCCTCCCCCGCAACCCCCACCCTCACCCCGCTCAGCCTTTGCTATGTTGCAGTAGCTGCTGAGACCAAGCTTTGCTGAGCACTGGGCACTGAGCTGCTCTTTGCTGCTTCTCTCTGTCTACCTGTATGTGTGCACCCCAGTGACTCTTCCAGGTTATCCCACTGTGATGGCTATTCTTGTTTGTCAACTTGACTATATCCAGAAGTGGGCACACTTGTGAGAGATAGTCTGTTTGGTTTGAGATGGGCTGTTGTGGCCCGCACTGCTCCATGCTTGGGGGCCAAAATGTCCTGGCCCAAGCTGCTGCTCCGGTCTGTGGGTCAGAGTCTAGCAAGAGAGAGAGTGGGGATAAAGGGGAAGAGATGCGAAGAATGGAGACAAGACAGAGGTTCTGATCAAGTCTCAAGTCTCCTTTATTGTCTCTCCTATTGAAGGGAAGGCCGGGGGTATTTATAGGATTTTGCCACTGCCTTGTAGGCCATGGATACCACGTGCCTTGCAGGCGTGGATATCATATGCGCCTTACAGGCGTGTATGGCGTGGACAGCACGTGCACTGCACGCCTTGCAAACGTGGATACCACATGTGCCTTACAGCTGTGGGCACTAAACAGCAAAACAAGATATGTGGGATCAAAGTGTGCTTCAGCTGTTGTAGGCTGTTGAAAAACACGTCTCTTGTCAGGGTATATGGCTCGAGATGGCTACAAAGCTGATAGCTGCTTTCTGCTCCGAGTCGGCTCCCAACAGTGGGCGAAGCCATTTCTAGTCTGGACCTTTGAGGTAAGAGGGCACACCTCTGATCCAGATCTTGAGGCTGGAAGACACACTCCTTTAATCCAGATCTTGAGATGTGAAGACACACACCTTTAATCTGGGCCACATCTTCTGTCGGAAGCCTATATGGAGGAAAAAAGCTTTTGCTCTTTGCCTATTTGCCCTCACCTTGCTAGCACATCCATTCCTTCACTGACATTAGAGCCTATGTCTTCAGAATTCCAGTATATATACTGGAGACCAGCTGAGACATCCAGCCTTGTGGACTGAGCAACTACTGGATTCTCACAGCTGTCTGTTGTTGGATTAGTTGGACTGTAGCCTGTAAGTCATTCCAATATATTATATTATATATATATATTATATATATAATATATATATGGAATTCATATATCCATATATATATATATAATATATATAATATATATATGGAATTCATATATATATATATATATATATGGAATATATGTACGTGTATGAGTATATATCTATAAATATTTATCTATAGATATAGTATAGATAGATAGATAGATAGATAGATAGACGATAGACAGAGATATTGATTCATTCCATAAGTTCTATGACCCTAGAGAACCCTGACAAATACACTCACACGAAGACATAGGCCCAAGCAACTAAACCTCACAGAGCAGGTCTGAGGAAGACCTGGGGGAGCCATACCAAGCTGCTGTCTATGTGGCCATTGCTCTTTTGAGCTGAGTGAAACATGTGCTCAGCACAGATGGTGCAAGGACCTTGTTTTTCTGACAGTTACAATGTGCTGTGTCCTGCTTTCTTGACCTGACTGAGGTTGGCTTTCTGTAAAATTGTTCATGTCTGATGAAAGGCCAGCACTGACCCATAGTAAGCTGTAGCTGGCTTCCCAGTGGCAGGAGCTGCTCTTTTCTCTCCTCACAGAGAGACCACTTATCCTCTAAAGCTCAGAGCCATGGTGGGGCTCCTCACAGCTGCCTTCATCCAGTTTGGATACTGTCTCAGGGTTTTTATTGCTGTGCAGGGACACCATGACCACAGCAACTCTTAAAAGGAAGGCGTTTGATTGGGTCCGGCTTGCAGATTCAAAGGTTTAGCCTACTGTCATCATGGTGGGAAGCATAGTGGCATGCAGGCAGACATGATGCTGGAGAAGTTGCCAAGAGATATATATATCAGGATTGGCAGGCAGGAGAAAGCGAGAGTGACCCCAGGCCTAGCTTGAGCTCCTAAAACCTCAAAGCCCACCTTCAGTGACACACTGTTTTCAACAATACCACACCTATTCCAACAAGGCCACACCTCCCTTTGAGTCTATGGGGACCATTTTCATTCAAATCACCACAGATCCCTGTGACCCTGGCCTTCAAGCTTCCTAAGAGACGGGTGATTACATCACACACCTGAGCATGGAGATCACAGGGGATAAGATGTTGGTAACCCCTCCTTTCCAGACGAAGAAACAAAAGCACATAGACTGAAGGCCCAACTTGCTGCTTTAACTCTGGTAGTAACTGATCTAGCCTCTCATAAGGTGCCTGCGCTGTGGATATTCGGTGGTTCACTGAATATACTGTCCCTGGGTCTCAGCTCTGTCCCCCTCCCCACTGCCCCTGCTCCTCTGGTACCCCTGGCTCTCCAAAAGGTTGTTCCCTAACCTGCCCTTCCAACGCTGTTACGGCTAATGCTAACAAGTGCTGACATTAATTGAGAATCTACCCTGTGCCTGAGGCTATATGTGGCTCCTGAGCTTGCATGACAGCATCGCTAGGCTGATGCCACCCTCAGGGCCACAACACAGATAAGCCTGCCAGAGTGACTAGATGCTTTAGATCAGACATGCCATGTGAAGTTCCAGTCATCCTGAGGGGCAAGTCCAACTGTCGTCCCAGGGAAGCCCCTCCATCCCCTTCCTACTCCAACACAGTAAGTGAGCATCTCCTGTGTTTCTTACATAACCCACCACCCTAGAGGCACTTGCTGTGGGCTCATTTTCTCCCATGCTTGTGGCTTAATGACTTTAGCCCCCAGACAAGGGGCAGACACTGAGGGCAAATGCAATCATCAGGAGGTAAGGCTGTCATGGAGATTCTTTGGCTCATGTAGATGAGAGCATGGGGAAGCCCACGATTGCTCCATAGAAGCCAGAAGTTTTCACCTGCTCCTAGAGAGGAAGGCACATAAGGTGGGAAGCTGGGAACCAAGACTGAAATTTCTGTGTCTTTTGAACAATGAATGTTAAACAGTCAGTTGCACATTCCCAGCTAGGTCAAGGCCCTGGTTCTCTTAGGCCTCAGACTAGGGTGCTGAGTCAGGAGCAGCAGATGGCCACTCTGGCCCTACAGTGTTCCCCAAGATCAAGCCCATATATAACTAGAGATCTCAGATACATTACAGGTGACACCATGTACCTGTAAGTGGCTTCTTGCAACACCCCAGGGGTACTGACTGGTTAGCCTATATTTCAGGAAGCAAGCTCTGGTCCCCAACTTTCATCTCATAAGGAAAGCCACCCTGCAAAGTGGCTGCTCCTTGCCCTTCATCTATGCATCTATGTGTAAGAGATAGAGGGAGGACCTCCCGAGATGGGACTGGTGGCTTGTTCAGCTGGGCTACAATGTGAAGCAACTTTTTGCTAAGTCATCAGACCTTTTTGCCTTTGACACTAAAGAGTCTTCTGTCTGCCATTGGTGGGAAAGAGGCAGCTGATGGATGCTGGCTGGGAAGATGTTGGATTACCAGCATCTGTCTGAACCACTTTACACACACACTTCCCAACAGAAGTGGGAAGTGCTTGTCTTGTTGAAGTAGGCTCAGCACCATGGCTAGACCTGCAACAAAAAGCCTCTTCTGTACTTTGCTCTCAGATAGCCCAGGATGAGGCAAATGGGGAGCTCATTGGAAATTCTCACTACAAACCTTCGGCCAGCTGATAATATCTGCCAAGAAGAACCTAGCAGTTGGTAGGACCATATTGGCTGGGGGAGGGGTACAAGATGGGACAGAAAAACTATGGACTACTTGGCCGGGAGAAATGCGGGATAGCCAGAGAGACTGTGGCCTCTATGAAGATGGTTGAGCCTTCATAAAGAACAGGAGTCAATTGGAGAAGCCAAAGCTCTTGCTGTCTATCAGTTGGCCCCATGTAGCTAGAGCCTCCGTGAGAACAAAGCACCTGTCACTCAAGTGCCAGGATGGCTTCTTGGAGACCCTTAGCCTGGACAGGGGAACAGTGCTGATGGCTGCGGTGTCCCGGCAGTGGTGCTTTCTTCTAAGAGCTGCAACAAAAGGCATGTCTTGCTGTGTGCTAAACGGGAAGCTTCGGGACACAGAAGACTTCCATCTGTGCACCACCCCCCCTCAGCTGGCAGAATTCTCAGGAATATCCCCAGGCTATTGGAGTCAGTGGGCAGAGACTTTGAGAGGTCTGAAGTCATGCATAATCCCTTCTGTAAGCGGGGCCACTCCAGCTTGACAGGGCTTCTGGGAGTTCAGACTGCCCACTCAGTGCTGGATCCACAGGATGGTGTCCACAAAAGCAGTGCAGTGAACTGAGAGCTTTAGAACAGTAATGTCTCACTTGGTTTTTCCACAGGAGAAGGGGGTACTGAGTGGGGACAGCAAAGAAGTCCCTGAGGACTGGAGCATGGCACTGTAGTGCCAGCTTGCCTAACATGCATGGAGCCCTGGATTCCATCTTCTGCCCTGAATAAGGACAGTAAGACTATTGAGAAAATGCTGGGGGTGGAAATGTGAAGCTTTGAAGACCTGAGCAGCAGGAGACAGAGAGTTAATGAGCCAGGAGATAGGCTGAGCTGTTGCTTAGAAGGCAAGTGGAAAGGGCAGTTAAGAGGTATGAGGACCAGAGCCCCCACATCTGGATGCTGGAGTCTCAAGGGAAGACGGAAAGATCCTCAGAGAAACAGTATCTGAACACATAGTGACCTACATTTGCCAGAATTAAAGTCACTTTAAAGATTAAGACATTGAAAAGAAGAGAAAAGCAAACACCCACCATCTGGACCCACGATGAGATGTAACACTTTCCAACAGAAGGAAACTTCCAAAGATTCCCAGGAGGGAAGCATCGAGTAGCAGGGATGATCCGATGGTCCACCCTGCTCTCCTGGATGGTCACAGGAATGCAAAAGGACAGAAGAGAAGCTAGTAGGTACCAAGTGGCAATCCTAAGCTACATGGAACTGCCCCCAGTATGACCCAGCAGGTAGGTGTCACACCCCTGACCCTGACCAAATATCACATGTCAGGGAAACTGTCCTATCTGAGCCATCCAGTTCACTGAGCACACCGTAGGTTGCTGAGAAGGACGCCTGCTCGCCTTCCTTCAGCTCTGAGCAACCTCAAAGGCACCCTGGATTATATCTTACAGGTTTGATCTGTGTGGATCTGAAGCTTCTTTTACTGGTTGGAACATTAACTATCTCACATTTCACGATGTTCTAATGACACCGAAGTCGAGGCATTGTGACTTCCCGTTCTGACATGGTGGAGGTGCTGTGCTTGTAGAATCTCCTGCTAAATGAGACAGGAATCCAGAATCTCATCTGTAGGAAAGACAGCAAGGGACAAGGACAGCGGAAGATCCCCAGTGATTACATCCTATGCAGCATGCTGAGGAAGCTTGTAATATCCAGAAATGCAAAAATTAAATAATTTATAGAGAAAAAAGCCTCTTGTTTTTGGCTAGGGGACTAGGAAATGGGCAGCCCGGAAAAGTAGAAAACCTGCAGACAATTATTAATAATTGCTGGCCAGACACCACAGAAAACTGTGATTTCAGTCCAGAGGCAGAGAGAACCCAGACCCCACCCTTGCCTGGCTCTAAAGAAGTATTGGGATGCTGGAGAAGCCTGAGCAAGTTGCTAGAAGCCACTTGGAAAGCCTAGGTTTCCACATCACTATGTCCCTCCCCAATCCTGTCAGAAACGCCTTGGGAGCAAGCCAAAGCTTTACCACCATTCAGAAGAGGCCATCTGGGGAACAGAGCAGGGTACCCATAGGTCTCTGTGATATTCATGGAAGCCTGTGGGGAGGCTGAATGTCACACTCCTCCCCAGGATGCCCCACTTGCCAGGCTGAGAATGTAAACCTTTATCACCTCTGAGAAGTCACTGGTTCCTTCTCATCACATCTGGAACCAGAGGAGTCCGGAGAAAATCAGGTTTAAATACAACCAGAGTTTCATAGCACAGCCCCCAAATGTGCACCAAGCTACAAAGGTTGCCTGGAACTGAGAACCTAGGAAACCTCAACTTAAATAAAACTACAGCCAACAGAAACCTGTGCTGAGCAGAAGTCAAAGTCAGAATCACCTTAAGGGTCCTCTTCAGAACTGGGATGCAGCTCAGCTGGGTGTGTGAAAGGCCCCGCGTTTCACTGCCAGCACCCCTTAATTAATTAAACAATTAACAAACCCATGAAGGATTCTTCAATGAACAAACAGCTCAGAATGTTCTTGAAATAAAATAGAAAACCTTGGCAAAGAAAAAGAAATACAGCAAACAATTGGTGAATGCTTAACTATCTTGCTGCATGTCTCTGTTGGGTGGGGTTGGGAGCATACATCCATGCACACAGGAGCACCAGGAGCTTGCAGCAGCCTTGTCTCTTCTACCATGTGGGTCCTCGGGCTTGACAGCAAGTGCTTCAAAGTGCTGAGCCAGCTCACCAGTCCAAACTGACACATTAGAACTGAAAACCACAGTGTGGGAAATTTTACAGCTCAAATAGCTAAACAGCTCAACAGCTAAATGAAGAAAACTTATGCCCAGTCTGAACACTGAGCGAGGGAAAAATAAGCCGAAACTATGGGATTTTTGCATCTCTAAGTAGACTGTCTATTGGGGGAGTGAGCAGGCAAAAGAAACCAAAGGGGTTTCTCAAACTCCACCAAAGACTTAAGGGACTCTAGCCAGCTTGAACACGGCAAACATGGCTCTAGCAAGCCCTGCCCTTCTCCCATATTTCCTCAGTTTTGCTAGGAAAGAAAAAAAACTTGTTAGATTGTATTTCTAAGGCTAGCCACCAAGGTCTGTTCTCTTATTTGGTTACTTCTTCCTCCTGAGGCTGACTACCAAAGTCAAGCTATCCAAATATTGAAGTCCAACAATCAAAAGGCCCATTGGCTCACCTAGTTAACATCCCCAGTTAAAGTTAAACACCTCTTCCTGACACCATTTCCCATTTTACCTTTATAAACCACTATTTTCCTATGGACCACATCTATCTCCTCTCTATCCAGAGGCAGTCCCTTGTCCTCCAAGACAAATATCCCTTGTCCCTCTCCCTTGTTCTCTTCACCTTGTCCTGAATCCTCTATCTTCTGTCTTTGTCTCTTATTTCCTTCCATTTGTCCCTCTGGAGCCTCCTGGCTAGCACACTCCATGGATGGGAGCCTCCAATGGGCAGAAGAAGTAGTCAACCGCCATGCTGTAAGTGGAATGTTCAAGCTTCTCTCACCCCAAAGCTGGTGCCCAGCAAGGTTTTCTTTGGGGTTTCTTGTGAATGACATAGAGGGATTGCAAAAGGAATGACATACCGAGGATTTTGGTTCTTCTCTTGCAGTTCTGAGGATTGAACCCAGAATTTCAAACATGCTAGGTAGCTACTCTGGCCCTGAGCCCTAACCCAGCCCCTCAGCTTTTTTAATCTTTTCACTTTCTGTTTTGAAATAGGGTCTAACTGACTCACTCAGATTGGACCGGACACTTGTCTTGTAGGTCAGGTAGATAATGGTGATATTTTATCAAAGCAGCAAGAAAGAAATACAGACTTATTATAATAATACAGTGTTCAGAGGATCTCTTGTGTACTGTATGGAAACATCATCTGTCAATAAAAAGCTGATTGGCCAATGAACTGAGGCAGGAAATAGGAGATGGGGGTTCTGGCAGAGAGAGGATTCTGGGATAGTCAGGCCTAGGAAGAGATTCACCCCTTGCTCTGGGGAAGATCACATGGACCTGAGAGTACCATGTGGCAGGACTTAGAATAAGCGGGATAACTGAGTTATGAACTAATGGGACTGAGCCAAAGCTTCTGGTCTAGGCAATTATTCATAAATAATTAATTTAGTATCAGAGTGGAAAAGCCCCCAGTTGCAATACAGATATAACAATAAATGAGAATACAGACCTTATCTCAAAAAATAAAACTGGAAAACAAAAGAAGACACCTGGGGTTGTCTCCGTGAGCATGAAAGCACTTCCACCTTCAAACATGTGCACCTGTATGTACTTGAGCATGTACACACACACACACACAAACATGTGCACCTGTATGTACTTGAGCATATACACACACACAAACACGCAGATCTGTGCAGAGATACACGGAGAACAGTGCAGCTCAATCAAAACAGGCTTCTTTAAAACACTCAGGCAACTTGTGGGAAGTAAGACAATGAAAATCTGAAACAAACAAAATCCCTCTGGGCTGGAGTTCCAGCTGTAGGTACTACCCACAGTACTGAAGAGGAAGAAAACAGAGTTAACTCCCACTGTAATAAGTGCATGAACCGGAGTGACTGCCTATAATTTCACTTGAGGGAACAGCAGGGCCTGAGGAAGGTGGGGTGCTGCCATGACAGGAGCACTCGAGCCCCCTGAGATGTTTCTGAAGTGTGATGCAGATTACACATCAGATACAGCGACATAGACCATAAACCATGGCACCAAAACCAGCTCCTGCCTCCATATTGTATTTAAGCAAGACAGGATGTCAGCACTGGAGGAGAATGAGACCTCTCTCTGAAAAAACAAAAACATTTTGTTCTGGGGGTTGGGGGATGGTTTCTCTGTGTAGCCTTAGCTGTCCTAGAACTTGATCTGTAGACCAGGCTGACACAGAGATCGGCTTGCCTCTGCCTCCCTGGTGCTGAGATTAGAGGTGAGAGCTGTCATCACTTTCTCTCTGCTATCTTGACACTTTCCTGAAAGTCTGCAATAATTACACATTTGAAAGAGTCACAGATTGCAACCAACAAACCTATTTTTAAAAGACCAAGGCACTCTTGTCCTAGGAAAGAGAAACCGAAGTGCATTTCCGAGGCTTCCGAAGTGGCTCAGGTGGTAAAGTCTGTGCCTGACATGCTCAAAACCCTGGGTTCAATCAGCAGTGCCGCATAAAAGCAGTGTGGGGGTGCACACTTGTCACCCTGCACTGGAACGGTAGAGGCAGGAGGATCAGATGTTCAAAGCCCACCTTCACTATACAGCAAGTTAAAGGCCACTCTGGGCTACCAGAGACCTGGTCTTAAAAAAATGTTTTTTAAAAAAGTATTTCTTGGGCTGATAAAATGGCTCAGCACTTGGCAGATAAGGGGCTCTCTCTGTCAGGGCTGATGAACTAAAGCCTGGATCCACAAGGTGGGAGGAGAAAGTTGGCTCCTGTGAGTTGTTCTCTAGCCTGTATAGGTGAGCTGCCAACTCTGCACACACACACACACACACACACACACACACACACACACACACACAC
>JANHMN010000008.1:25725858-25773216 GCA_030674055.1 Rhabdomys pumilio
TTTTTTTTTTTTCCTCCGTTATCCCTGATCGATCAGTCACAGCCTGCGTAGAATAAATTTGTGTCATCTGCTTACTAAGATGAGCGTCTGAAGATGAAGTCAGGTCCAGAGTCTGTGTGGTTGTCCCTGACCAGTCAGTTTTTGCTGCCTAATTCAAATAAAGATCTTGCTTTGCTGGACTTTCATGACTGCTTGGGTCATTTTGGTTTTTTGGACTCTAACAATTCAGATCTTATACTAGGTTCCCCAGGTACAGACAACAGCCTCTGTCTGAGACCCAGATCCCCCTGAATAAGTCTTCTGGGCCCTCCCATTATCTCTCCAATCCTGCCTTTTTTAGGACAGAAATGTCACTGAAGGTCATTGTCTGTATACCTCTGGGTACTTCACCCACCCCATCCTTTTTTTCTGCTTTCCAGGATTCCAAAATCAGTTCCTTCGTTCAAGATTCAACATGGACACCCCATACTGCAGCCTTCATAGAGACCCATCTCTGAGTTCTCCAGGGGTTCAGCTCTGAGTTGTATTTTGTCTAAGGATACTGATAACAAACACATTCTTTTCGATCCTGTCAGTGTTGATCTTTCAATTAATAATTTGACTCTGTTCACATTTGTTTATCTCAAATTAGCAACTGACATCTTTCTTCCCCTCCAAGGAAACAAGCCTCTTACTAGCCTGTGTTGTCTTCTGAGAAGCTCCTAAGCATTCTGTGTGGATGTTTGGAATCTTGACTTGATCTCAGTGTCTATTTTTTTTTTTAATTTGTGCTTTATTAGACTTGGCAATAACTCTCACACTTGACTGCCTCATCACTTCTGACCTACATAATTTCTTTCTGGGTGCATTTCCTTATAATTTTCTTCTTCAGCTTCTATAACATGTAACTCATAGCATTCCATCATTCACGTTCTCCTTTCATTCTTTGGTGAAGTTTGAAAGGTTTTGGGTGTTTTGATTGACAGTCTGTTTGGGTTTAGAATTCCAGGTTGCAGAGTCTTTGCCCTTAGTTTCTTGTTTGCTTGGTCCTTATCGTTTAATTTACCTCTTCCCTCTCTTTTGCTGCTGAGAACTGTGATTTTTATCAGAATCTGTCTCCTTATAAATACTCACTTTTCTGCTTGTGAACTAATAGGATTTCCCTCTTCCTTTGATATTTCGACCTGTCACTGGGTTGTAATTACACCTTTTTTTTTTTTTTTTTTTTTTTTTTGCTCCTGCAGGGTTGTTCTGCTACAAGCTTAGTGTGACCTTTCCACTTGAAGTTTAATTTCTTTCTTCAGTTTCAAACATCTTACACATTCATTATGTTGATTAATGAGCTGCCGATTTCACCAAAGAAGTCCATTTCTGATACATATCATAGCATTCAGCCAGAAACAGCCAAGATGATCTTACAGAAGAATGAAGTTGCGGAATTTACAATGCCAGAAGTTAAATCCTACTAAAGATACATCAAATACGTCAGCATGGTATTTATGTAGGAGCAAATAACTAATGAAATAAAACACGGGGTCTGTACACAGACACATAGCCATGTGCAGCAGAGGCGTGGATAGCATGCAGGTTCAATGCAGTACTGAAGGGCTTTTCAGCTTATGGGATTGGAGTTCACAGGTTCACATATTAGAGAGAAATACACAGTTCAGGCATCGGACTACATGCAAATTTGCAATGATCACAGACCTAATTTAAATGACAAACTAGTAAGGCGACTTAAAGAAAAACATACTTTATTTCTTATATTGATAGTTGTATTCTGGTTTTATATGACAATAAAGAAGGTAAATGGCATAAATACTGAATTTTCTAGAACATCGTGCAACTTTCTGCAGATCCAGTTATATTTAAATAAATGTGAAAGAAAATAGGACAGTTTCCCTAACTTTGAGATATCCAAAGATTACCTAATGAGACACTTAATGTTGACTCTCAATCTGAGGTGTACCTGGAGTCACCTGGGAAACAGGACTCCAGGCAGACTGAGAGGGATTATTTAATTCAGGTTATCCTCTGGGCAAGCCTGTGAGGGATTTCTTAATTTAATTGAGGTGGGAAAACACACCCTAATGGAGGGTGGGACAAATCCCTGAGGTTGAGCCCTGGACTGCAGGAAATGTGAGCAGAGCATGGTGTTCCCAGGCCTCCCCTCCTGACTGCCTCAAGTTCTGGCCACTAGGAATTCCCTGCCATGGTGGACTCAAACTGTGAGCCAGGATAAACCCTCCCCCTCCCCCCTTACCCTCCCCCTCCCCCTCCTCCCCCTCCCCCTTCCCCTCCTCCATCTTTCTTTTGTGACAAGGTCTTTCTACGTAATCCTGGCTATCCTGGAGTTTGATATGTAGTCTAGACTGGCCTGGAACTCACAGAAATCCCCCTGCCTCCTTAGAGCTGGGATTAAAGGCATGCTCTGATGTCAGAGCAGTTAGGACTCACAACAGTTTTACCAAACAAGCTGAAAGACCCATCCCCCTGCACCCCCACGCTCCCAAGAGCACGGTAACATTAAGTACTGGAAGGCAGAAACTAAAGGAAGGCAATGAGGAGACAGAAGTACCAATTCAACTGACTTGGCCATTGTCTATCACACACCAGGATGGAAATACCTACCTCACTATATCCCATAAATAATTACAATGAAATGATACCTAAATTTTTAAATTAAAAAAAAAAAGTCAACGTCGCAGTGAAAAAGAAAAGAAATCCTTCAAATTATCAACTTCAAGCATAAAATCTGATATATTATGATCTCAGTCTGCACCGGGAGCAGATTCATGAACACCCACACCCGAGAAGGGGAGTGGCACACTCTCACACCCACCCTAGAAAAAACAGCTCTGATTGGATCAAAGGACACAGAGTGGCAGGCCTGGTGGCTCATGCTTTTAATCCCACCATTTGAGAGGCAGAGGTAGGCAGATCTCTGTGAGTTGGAAGCCAGTGTGGTCTACAAAGAGAGTCCCAGGACAGACGGGGGCTACTTCACAGCCCCTGAATCATAAAAAAAAAAAAAAAAAAAAAAAAAAAAAAAAAAAAAAAAAAAAAAAAGGACGAAGCCAATGCCTGGAACTACAAAGTTCTAAGTGTATAGAGGGCACAGTGAAACTACCCAACTGAACCACCCCATGAATAAAAAGAAAGTTGTATCAGGCATCACACTGCCAAGGCCGGGACAAACGAGAAGAGGAAAATAATGGAAAAGCCAACAGTTTATATCACAGTAGTGTGGTGTCTTTGAGCTGATACAGGCTGTTTGGATTGACCAGAAATGATGCCCTTGACCAAGGTAGTTGATCTTTGGGACAGGTTAAGGGAAGCTCCGGGTAACCAGAAGCCCAGCTTTAGGCCTCTGTTGGCCAATAACAATCCTTCTGTTGACCTGATGAAAGATTTGCTGTTTATGACATTGTATCCAGCACTGCCATTTGGGAGAGGGGGCACTTTAGCTACAACTACCAAAGCAGGAGCAACTAGAGAACAGCTGTCAGGCTGAGCTTCCCTTACTCTGAACCCAACCAAAAAGCCTGAACTTCAAAGGATAATTGTCTAGGGAGGCGGGATGAAGGAACACACCTTTAATCCCAGCACTGAGAAAGCAGTGTCTGATCTGCTGGTGTCAAGATCACCCAGACAGAAAATCCTGAATTCTGCAGGGAAAGAGGGCTTAGAAATATGATGGGCCCAGGAGGAACAGGCCTTTAATCCCAGCACTCAGGAGAGAAAGGCAAGTGGATCTCTGTGAATTTGAGGACAGCCTGGTTTATATTACAAGTTTCAGGCATGCACACAGAACAGACAATCCCACCGGGTGAGAGTAAGACCACTACCACAATTCTGAGCCAAATTTGAAGCAAGCTTTATTATCCAAGTACCCTCAAGAGCTGGCCAGCAACTACCTCCTAAGTCAGGTTTAAGAGAGCAGCTCAGAGTCCATTTCTTGGGCTTCTTTTAAGGAGGAAAATCGCAAGTAATTACAAAGCAGGTTTACAGAAGAGAGACAATGGGACAATAAGAAAGTACAGGAAAAAAAATCTCAAGAAACACTATGTGGTTGTCATGTGACTAGGGGATGTGATTATAAAGAGTTAGGGAGAGTTAGGGAGGGAAGGAGATTCTCAAAGACAAGTCAACTCAGAGCTTGGCAGGTTGATCCCACCCTTTAATCCCAGCACTCAGAAGGCAGAGGCAGACATCTCTGAGTTGGAGGCCAGCCTGATCTACAGAGTGAGTTCTAGGACAGCAAGACTACACAGAGAAACCCTGTCTCAAAAAAACAAATATAAAAAACAAACAAAAACAAAAAACAATTTAGCTGCTCTGGTAAATGGGAATTTATTTATTTATTTATTTATTTATTTATTTATTTATTTATTTTTGGTTTTTTGGAGACAGGGTTTCTCTGTGTAGCCCTGGCTCTCCTGAAACTCTGTAGACCAGGCTGGCCTCAAACTCAGAAATCTGCCTGCCTCTGCCTCCCAAGTGCTGGGATTAAAGGCGTGCACCACCTCCGCCCGGCTGGAATTTATTTTCAATGATACAACATAATGGCTTCTGCCTCTAAAATGAAATCAGGCAGGTGCCTTAATCCACACATGCAGGCAAAACACTCAAACACACGATAAATAGATAGATAGATAGATGGATAGATAGATAGATAGATAGATAGATAGATAGATAGACAAATTACAAAATAGAGCTAATAAGTTTGGTGAAATTGAAAAGTGCTAATAATACATTTTAAAATCTATTGCATTTCTGGATCTTGGGTGGTGATACATTCGTACAATCTCAGCATTCCAGAGGTGAAGGTGGGAGAGGCTCAAGTTCATAGTGAGTTTGAAACACACCTGGTCTACAGTGTTGACTCCATCTCAATCCCTCCAAACAAATCTATTATTTCTAAACAGTCACAGGAAGCAGTCATAAGTGAAAATTTAAAAAATCCATTTATAATGACATCAAAAAATAAGATATTTAAGAAAATATTTTACAAAAGAAGTCTGAGGCTTGTAACTGAAAATGGCAAAATATCACTGATAGAAATTAAAGAATAAAACAAATGGAAAGACATTCCATGTTCACAGATAGAAGACTTAATAGTGTAAGATAAATACTCCTCAAGTTGATCAGATTCGCCATAATCCCTCTGGAAATCTCCAGCTGGCTTTTTGCATAAATTAACATGGCTCATCCTAAATTTGTATGAAACTGTGGGAACCAGAAAACAAAGAAAGAAGAACCCCCTTCTCACTTTCAGCAGTAGTAACCAGCCCTGTGGACAGCTGAAGACAGTTGAGGAAAGATAAAACCATTCACTGACAGCTGAGTGACCTCAGATGAGGACTCCTTTCCAGAATCATACGGGGGTCTAGAAAAGATCTCGGGTGGTTCAGGTTAGCCAAGTGACCTTTTTTTGGTTTTGATTTCTATTTTTAGGTAAGTTTCTTATTACATATGTTTTTGTGATCGTTCATCTTCTCACATGCAACATTTCAGCCACCCCCTCTACTTGCCTCACTTGTCCTACCCTGGTTGACCTGGAAGCTGACCTCTGTGGCCTGTATCTCTCTCTGCAATCCAGAGACCAGAGAGCAAGAGAGGGGAGGCTCTCCATTTTTAGTTTGCCACTACATTTCTCCTTTCTGCAGCCTGCAGCTGGCCAACTGTGTGCCTGATCAGCTGCTTCTTTACTTCAGCTATAGATCCCAGGAGTCCCACCCTCTGCTTTTTTCAGGTACTTTCAGGTACTTTTCTGTGGACTCCTTTAGG
Organism: Rhabdomys pumilio; assembly: GCA_030674055.1. Lineage (NCBI taxonomy): Eukaryota > Metazoa > Chordata > Mammalia > Rodentia > Muridae > Rhabdomys > Rhabdomys pumilio. Next base: position 25,731,628 of record JANHMN010000008.1, read on the forward strand.
CCTATCAATACCTCTGTAGATAAATGAGCACTTCATAAATATTTCCTCTCATAGCCATTGCTAAAATTTCTTCTAGTCTGACCTGATCCATTAGTGTTAGTGTTGATGTGTGTGTGTGTGTGTGTGTGTGTGTGTGTGTGTGTGTGTTAAACCCAGGGCCTCACACATTCGAAGTAACTACTCCACCACTGAGTCACACTCAGTCTGCTTTTAACTCTTCCAAATGATCTTGCCTTGAACCTCATTTTATCCTGTGTGACTAATACTTCATCTTATTCCTTTGTTGATACTTACCTACTGGCCAGTCTTCATCTCATTGCAGATTTATCCAATCCACTCTCATTTACTGACCTTATTTGAGAAAATCAATGTCATGGTTTTTCTGGATGGAGGCAGGCTGCACAGAATTATTTTTTCTCATCTTGTTTCACAAATCCTCACACAGTTTCTAATCAATACTTCTGTAACTTGCTACCATTCCAAGGCAGCTCCCTGTCTTCCGTGGCTTCTATCTGGAGCTTGTGCCAATGCTGAGACTCTCCAAAATGGGGTTCCTCTGGTGTCTAATGGTGTAATAAACCCCTCTAGATTCTTTTTTACTCCACACATTCTTCATCACCTCTACATCTTAGTTCAAGTTGTGCCTCAGTAGAGAACTGTGGAGGTTTGAATGACAGTCACCCCATAGGCTCATATGTTTGAATACTTGGTCCCCAGCTGGTAGAACTGTTTGAAAAAAATTGGAAGGTATGACATTGTTGAAGAAGGTGTGTTGTTGTAAGATATTTGATCACACCATGAACTCTAAGACTGTGTTATTTATTGGAAGAAAAAAAAAACCTATTTCTAGTTATGGTGTGGCTCAGCCCAAGAACAGAGACCTTTAATCCAAGAGCTTTCTATTTATTGTAAACGTGGTTAAATAAAGTCAACTATAGGTCAAAAGGCAGAACAAGCAAGCAACCAGTTAACAGGGAGTAAAAATAGAAAAAAGAAAACATAGATTGGGAGGAAGTCAGGAGGAAAGATACAAAGTCACAGGAAGTAGAAAAAAAAAGACATTTGGTTTGCAGGGTTTTTTAAGACAGTGTGGAAAAGGAGAATGGGCTTTTTCTTTCTGAGAAATCTGTGAAGAGAAAGGTCAACTGCATACTTTCTCTGCCTCTCTGAGCTAGCAGGCTTTCACTCCAGTATCTGGCTCCAGAGTTTTCATTTGGTACAATAGAATGATTGGGATTTTGTTTTACAAAACAAATTTTAGTGCCTAGTGTGGGGCATGACTCCATAGATGGAGAAATCGCTCTAGCCTTGGACAAACTAAGAAGCCATCAGATTTGGTTAAGTCACCTGTGAAGTCCTCAAGGAGAGAGTTATGGATGGGAAATACCATAATACAAGGTGTTAGGACTTTGTATAGCTCTGCTTTAGATGATTTGAAAAAGAAGCAGAAATGAAAACCTAAATGACTTAATTACAACTGGTTCAATACCAATTGTGATTCTTATCATTTTGGTATTTCATCCTTTATCCTTAATAGCCATAGTGGCTTTCTGTACCCTTTCAAAGAGAAAAGCTTTAAAGATAAAGGAAAAGAAATATATAAAAAATAGATTAAGAAGATACAAGTCTTTAAAAGACTTATAAATGAAAATAAGAAGCCAGGCAGTGGTGGTGCACACCTTTAATCCCAGCACTTGGGAGGCAGAGGCAGGCAAATTTCTGAGTTCAAGGCCAGCCTGGTCTACAGAGTGAGTTCCAGGACAGCAAGGACTACACAGAGAAACCCTGTCTCAAAAAACGAAAAAAACAAAACAAAACAAAAACAAAAAACAAAAAAGAAAGAAAGAAAGAAGGAAAAGAAAATAAGAAAAATCCTTAAACATAGAGGAATTTAGACAAGGCTTTGATAAACTTATAAATGAAAATAGGAAAAATACTAAGACAGAGAAATTTAGACAAGAACCTGTAAAGTCTTCACAAAAGGGAAGAACTTCCTTCACTCAAACCTCGGGAATTCACGACCACTCAATAACTCACAATACACCAAACTCGATGCAAATAGCAAGAGGTATATTTTGATCAGCATGCTGAGGTCAAGACCTGTAACCCACGCAGGGGCAGTGGGGTCTGACCCCCGGGCTTTGGAGACAGAGGGAATTTAAAGGCAAAAGCCACAAGGAAAAAAACCACAACCCAGGGGGGAAACCACAACCCAGGGGGAGTGAGGGGAGTCACTGGAAAGCACCTGTGGAAAGTACCAGCCCATTATTCAGTTTGTGACAGGGTTCAAGGAACAGTCAGAGAGAGCATTTTTAATAGGCTATTCTCAAGAGCCTATTTGTATTCAACCATCTATCTTGTGATCAGCCAAATTCCTGAAACACAGAGCTCACAACCAAGCTGACTTGCACTCTTGGTTCCACTCAGCCTGCTAGGAGTTTTTGAAAGTTTTTAACCCTTTCAAATCTACCATGCCACCATATGATGAAACTGAAGAGGGGCAGCCCAAGGTTGTAAGAAAACCAATCTTTCTATCCGGTTACTATATAAGACCTACTAGCAGATGATAGACACCTGCTATGTTATGAAAAAATTAAATGGAATCCTATAGACATATTAGATTTGAGAAGATTTAAGGAATAAATTGTTTCATGTGGTATGCATTCACCCTGTGTGAAGCAGATATTAAATTCATGGGCAACACAGAACAGAATTATCTTCCGAGACTGGAAAGATTTGGCAACAGCAATATCAGAAGCTAGTCCTCAGTTACAATGGTGAATATGGTGGAAAGAGGGATCTAGGGCCATAGAAAAATGACATAGGCTAGAGGTATTAATATATTCCCAAATCAGTTGCTAAGTGAAGGTCCATATGCTAAGTTACAAATCCAGCTTGAATTTGATATTCACACCTTGTCACTATGTTGTTTAGCAGGTTTAAATGCTTGGGACAAGGTTGAAGAATCAGGAAAGAAGTCTGAGCCATTTACTAAAATCATACAGGGCCCAAAAGAAGCCTTCAGTGATTTTTTGCAAAGACTGACTTCAGCTGTAAATAGGATAATATCAGATTCAAAAGTCAGACAAATATTAATCAAATATTTGGCTTTTGAAAATGTTAATTTAGAATACAAAAGGTGATTAGACCTTTAAAGGCAAGATCAGTTCCAATGATGAACAGATCAGCAATACAACTGATAGTTTCTCACATTTATGATGCTACTCTTAGAGAAGAAGTAATTTCTAAAAGTTTAAAAAAATAAAAATGCCAAATGTTTTAATTGTGGTCATTTAAAAGCAAGGCCATTTAAAAAGGGATTGTCAACAAGGTATTCCTAGAAACAATATTTTTTTCTAGAACACCCCAGGCTTCTGGAATATGTAGAATGTATGGCAAAGGTTGGCACTGGATTAATGAGTGCAGATCAACAAGGGATAGGAAAGTTAGCCTTTTGGTGTTGGAAAATGCCTTAAGGGAATTTGGCCTGATATTAACTTTGATTCAATCATTCCCTGTCACTCACTCACAGAACAATTAAAAGATGTAATGTCTATTGTTAAAAACTACATTGCTCTGGATATAATCGGATATAATCAAAGACAAAACAACTTCAGTAGGAAAAAAAAAAACTCAGGAGAGACCAAAAAACAAGCATTTTGGCAAACTGCTATAAATTATTAGAGACCAAAGTTAAAAATACAAATAAATGACATTGAAATTGAAGGCTTAGTAGACAACAGAAGCAGATGTAATAATTATTTCACCAAAATCTTGGCATCCAGATTGACCTCTGCAAGAGGTAAAGACTCAGCTTCTAAGGATTGGAACTTTATCTCAGGTAAAACAAAGTGCAGGATGGGTTGAGTTTATAGGGCCAGAAAGAAAAAGAGGAAAATTAAAACCATATGTGGCTAACATAGCCATGAATTTATGGGGATGTGATAATGGAAAACACTGATTAACATCCCTCTAATCTCAGAAACAAACTATAAGATAAAAATGCTTCTGAGAAAAGTATTAAGAACAGTCACAGACTGTCCAGATTGTCCATAAGCAGAACTCAACTGCAAGGAGACACTGGACAGTTTTTTTTAAATGCTGAATTAAATCATGCTGTATGTTTTAAAGATCTGTGTACCTCACAGTGGAAACTGGACATGTGTTACATTGGGGAAGAGGTTTTGTCTTTGTTTCCGCAGGAGAGGAAAAGCTGTGGATACCATCAAGATTGATAGATAAACATTAGATTTGAACAGGAGAGATCTCCTGAATAAGAAGAGGTGATAATTCATCAGACAAGTTGGTCATTCTGTCCAAACTAATTTATAAAGACTAACAAACGTCTTTCATTTGTTCAGGCATGAAAAACAATTGTTTTTGAATGATAACTTACCAAAGACATAATTGCCTTACTGACATGAAATAAAAATTGTTTCTTTTTTCCTTTTTTTTTTTTTTTCCACATGGAGAATGTTAGCATTTGATTAACTCCCAGAGTGGCTTTTGTTTGGTTTTTTGTTTGTTTGTTTGTTTTGTTTTGTTTTGTTTTGTTTTACAAGACAGGGTTTCTCTGTGTAGCCCTGGCTGTCTTTTAAACCACCAGAACACAGGCACCTCCAACACCCTTAATCTTCTCTTCAGCTCTTCTGCTGAAATTTGGCCTTCACAATGACAGGTTGTTTAGGGAGCTTTCCCTTGCCCAGATCTTTGTAGTAGCCTGATCGAACAACTCCAGTCTTGGTTTTGGCTGCATTGACCTGTGTCTGCTTGCTGACCAACGTCCATAATTTATTCAGGTTGACAGTTGGGCAGAAACTCTGATTCGTCTTCAAGTGGTAATATGCCGCACACCAACTTTCCCGAAGTTTCCTGGATGATATTTGTCAAAGTTGATCCTGTGGTGGTGCATGCCTCCAGCATTCCCACGGCCCCCTGGATGCTTGTGGTGCTTACCGACGTGGCCGATGCGGCCATGGAGATGGCTGTGACTCACATGGCCCCAGAATTTCCCGGTCTTCTTCAGTCTGGATGGCGGAGGCAGAAAGGAAAGAGGAGAAAATTGGTTTTCCTAAACCATGTGTCTTAATTCCATGTTAGAATGTTAGACTGTAAATTTGCCACACGGCTCACATCATTTTGGACATAAGCTTTTGAGCTTTCTTCTTAAACAAAAAGGATATTCTTTGTAGTTTGGTTTTAAAGACACAGGTAAGAAACGTCAAACGTTTTAAATAAATTCAAAGGTTTATTACAATTCAAACTTGTTTTCTAAATCTCTAAGAGTTGGAGTAATTTGGAGCTAAGATAAAATATTTGAGTATGGCAATAAAGGCAATATGTAGCCCATGCCTTTAATCCTAGAAGAGACAGGCAGATTGTTTTCTAAATTCTAGAGTTACAGTGAGCAAGGTGGTGGGCCACACCTTTAATCCCAGCACTTGGACATCAGAGACAGACACATAAGAATTACAGTGATTTAAATTTAAAGACCTCTTGCAAAAAGCAGATTGAAATTCAAAATGAATATCTTTGTGATCTAACAATAAACACACTTAAACCTTGAATTTATATATTAAGAGAAAGGGAAATATAGGTATATTTATCCACTAAGATATATTTAGTTACAAATTTTCAAAAGATTTTTTTAAAATTTTAGTTGAAAGATAATATACTTTTTCTGTTTTCAAAAAAACATTTTGCCCAAGGAAAGATATAACCTGACAAAAAAGAAAGCCCTCAGAGTTAGGGTTGGGGCAGGGTTTTGCTTTTATCTTTCCAGGAGAATAAAAGCATCCAACTAAGGAATGTTAGTGAAACATCTGAAGGAAATGGCAGATCATAAGAGAAAATGTCCCAAGAAAAAGAATAAATTTGCCAAGCGGTCTTACTACCCTCTACAGACCTACATGTCAAACGGTCTTTATGTGGTCCCAATTCAACTAAAGATTAAAGCTGGCTTTGGGGTTTGAGCATGGCTCTCTCCTTCTCTAAACTACAAATGCTTATTGAAGGAAAACCCAAAATCTCTGTCTTATATCTGAAGAGCCACCTGGTATGGGACAGAAGAAAACAAAAAATAAGACTATTCTATAGCCACTATCATAATCTTTTGGTTTCATTTGACTTTTTAAAACTTTTTAAGGTATAAGTATCTCAAAATCTACAAGATGGAAAGAATAAATTGTTGTCATAGAGCACTAATTCTAGAAATAAGCTTTATCTAGCTTCATGTCTGTGTTCAGGTTTGAGTCTGAAGCAGGTAACTAGGAATGGTTTGTGAATTTCAGGTGAACTGTGGTCCTCAAACCTCTCTGAGGTCTGCTGAATATGGCGTTTAAAATTTTTAAGTTTTCTACCACTCCTAACAGAAACCTTGGAGGTCTCCAAGAAGATGGTGGGGCCCTGCAAAGATGAATCCTCGTGGTATTCGGTAACACAAACACACACTTCTGCCACCAGTTTCTGCTCAAACAGTGGACAATCCTGAATTGAATGCTCTGCTCTACATAGCCAGGATTGGCACTAAGCTGACAAACGCCAACCAAAGATCAGCTTTGGACTACAAACATCTCAGGTTGTTAAAATTGCTGAGTTCATCTGAGACTGACAGGAACATTTTACAGAACTTTGAACTCAGAAATACTTAATCTTAAAACTGCCAAATATAACCAAGCTGAACATTGTGGAAAGATTGGTAGACATAGCTTCATTATTTTAAATAGTTTTACTGTATTAGAGTTAAAATCTTTCCTTTTTATTTAGACAAAAAGGGGGAAATGTTGCAGGATAGTTGAACATACTGTGAACACTGAGATTGTGTTATTTACTGGGAAAAATAAAACTGGTTCTAGTTATGGTATGGCTCAAACCTAGCACACGCTAGGTTTGATCCAAGAGCTTCCTGTTTATTGTAAACAGGATTAAATAATGTCGGGCACAGGTCAAGAGGTGGAGCAATCAATCAGTTGACAGGGAATAAACAGAAAAAAAAAAGTCAAGAGTTGGAGGAAGTCAGGGGAAGGATAGAGAGTCACAGGAAGCAGAAAGGAGGGGCATTCAATTTGAAGGGTTTTTAAGACAGTATGGGGAGAATGGGCTTTTTCCTTCTGAGATGTCCATTGGGGAAGGTCAGCTGTGTGCTTTCTCTGCCTTTCTGAGCAAGCAGGCTTTCACCCCAGCATCTGACTCCTGAGTCTTCATTTGGTAAAACTGAACGATTGAGATTTTGTTTAAAAAAAAAAAAGTTTGTCATTGGAAGCAGACTTTGAGGTTATAAAACTTGTAAGCCAGTCTCAATGTTCTCTGTCTTCCTCCTACTTGTGGTCAAGATGTGTACTCTCAGCTATGCCTGCCAGCTTGTTTGTTCCATCATCACAGCAAGTGTAAGTCCAATTACACTCTTTCTTTTATAAGTTACTTTGGTCATGGTGGTTTTTTTTTTTTTTTCTTCATAGCAATGGAAAAGTAATTAAAGCAGGATTTAGTACCAAGGAGTGGGTTATTTATTGCTCTGATATCCCTGACCATGATGTTTTGGACAGGAATGTGGAAGACTGGAACTTTGTACCAGAAAGAGGTTGAACATTGTATGCAGGACTTAACAGACCATCCTAGATATGGAAGAGAGTAAAGCTTAGAGCAATGTGGACTATGGAAGCCAAGGCAAAGACATTTCAGAGAAAAATGCTATTACCAACTTCGGTAGAGACCATTCTTGTGATAGTTTGGCAAAGAATGTGGCTTCTTTCTGCCCTTTTCCTAAGAATTTGCTTGAAGATAAATTGGAACTGATGGACTCATTTCTTTGGTGGAGGAGACTTCAAGACAGGTTAATATTGGCTGTCACATGGGTGTTATTCATCATACTTATGCAGACCTACAAAGAAAAAGAGTGAACAGGGCAGAGAGGCAGGGACAGGACATTTAATGCTAGAGTCAAGGCTGGTGCTGAAAGAGATAAGGAGATGAAGGGGAGTCCTGATCTACAATGGAATACAAAGATCTGTGGTAGTGTGGCTGGAAATGGCCTCCACAGGCACACAGGCAGTGTCTCTGTGAGGAGGTTTGGTCTTGTTGGAGGAAGTGTGTCACTAAAGGTAGGCTTTGAGCTCTCAGGTATTCAAGCCAAGCCCAGTGTGGCAGTCTCTTCCTGCTGCCTGCTGATCCATATGTAGAGCTCTCAGCTATCTCTCCAGTGTGTCACCATGCTTGCCATGATGATAATGAAGTAAACCTCTGAACTGTAAGCCAGCACCAATTACATATTTTCCTTTATAAGAATTTCCATGCTCATGGTGTCTCTTTTCAACAACAACAAAAAATTATGACTAAGAAGTTGATACAGGAGTTGGCTATTGCTCTTATAGGCTAGATCATGCTATTTTGTTTTGTTTTGAATGTGAACTATGAGACTTTGGATTAAAAAATGGCTGAATGCTTTAAGTGTGGTTTTTAGGCAATCCTACTAGGAACGTGGAAGACAATGGGGCTGAAGGTAATTTGAACTATGGGGATCTGACTCAAGGGGTTTCAAAACAGAAGAATTTAGTATGTGCCTAGAGACTGGTTTTTGTGATATTTTGTAAGAATGTGGCTGCTTTGTGCACTTGTTCAGAAAATCTGCCAGAGGCTAAATCGAAGGGTTACGGATGAACAGTTTTGGCAGAGGACATTTCAAAACAGCCTAGCATTGACTCTCATGTGGCTATTTGTGGCCAGCCTTATGCAGATCTATAATGAAAAGGAGTGAGCTGAAGAAGGTAAGTTATAAAATGTAAAATTTGAGGAGAAAAGGATCATCGGGAAATGAAATTTAGCTAAGTCCTATAGTCAAATTATAAACAAATTAAGGGAAATCCCAGTGTTAAATGAAATGAGGTAGTGGTAACCTCAGGACAAGATTCCACCCTGTTAAACTTCTGGGAAAAGGAATTAAAGAAAAGTTTAGGGCCTGGTGTTGGGGTATACACCTTTAATCCCAGCACTCAGGAGGCAGAAGAAGGCAGATCTCTGAGTTTGAGGTCAGCTTGGTCTACAGATGAAGTTTTAGGATAGCTAAGTCAAGAACACCATCAGAAACAAAAAGGTGGTGAAATATACTAGATCAGGAGGGCCGTGTTCCAGTCCCAGCAAGCAGCAGAACTTGGTAGCTCCAGCCAAATGGTTCTGGCTGTAGAGTGAAGAATAGAAAAGAGGGGTTATGTATTTTTCCCTCCTTAACTAAGGAAAGCCATTGAAGTCAGGCATGTGTCAGGGGTGTCCCTGTATGGAGGCCTAGAGAAGCCAATGCATGAAGCTGTGAAGGTGAAGCCTGGGTTGCCTTGGAGACCCCAAAATGTTGGATATGCCAGAGCTATGGGATACCCACTAAGGATGGTTGCTAACAGTGAGGGGAACCATCCCAAGAGAAGAAAGTATGTTGCAGTCAACAAAGCTGGAAGGAGTTGGAGATCTGAGGAGTGCATTGACATTAGACATGGAGATGCAGAGTTTGGAGTTTGCCCAGATGATTTTGGTCTTGCTTTTTTATCCAGTATTTCTTAATTATGTTATCTTTACTCCCTTTTGGAATTGTACCATACATCCCATGCTATTGTATGTTAGAAATATGTGATCTGCTTTTTCATTTTGATTTTATAGAGAATTACAGATAAGAAATTGCATGAATCTCAGAAGAGACTTTGAACTTTGGACTTTAAAAAAAAGATTTATTTATTTATTTATTTTATGTATGTCAGTACACTGTAGCTGCTTTCAGAGACATCAGAAGAGGGCATCGGATTCCATTCCTGATGGTTGTGAGCCACCATGTAGTTGTGAGAATTGAACTCAGGACCTCTGGAAGAGCAGCCTGTGCTTTTAACTGCTGAACCATCTCTCCAGCCCTCGAACTTTGGACTTTTAAACAAGTTTAAGACTGTTATACACTATGAGAACTTTTGAAGTTGAACTAAATGCATTTTACATCATGATATGTCTACCTATGAATTTCAGGAAGTGGAATGTGGTGACTTGAATAAAAATGACTCCCATAAGCTCATAGGGAGTGACACTATTAGGAGGTGTGGCCTTGTTGGAGTAGGTGAGGCCTTGTTGGAGAAAGTGTGTCTTTGGGGCAGGCTTTGAGTTCTCAGATGTTCAAGCCAGGCCCAGTGTGGCATTCTCTTCCTGCTGTCTGCTGACCTAGGTTTGGAACTCTCAGCTATCTCTCTAGCACCATGTCTGCCTGAACGCCACCATGCTTCCCACCATGATGATAATGGACTAAACCTCTGAACTGTAAGCCAGCCCCAATTAAATATTTTCCTTTATAAGAGTTGCTGTGGTAATGGTGTCTCCTTCACAACAATAAAATCTAACCAAGACAACCGGGGTGTCTTTAGGGCAAGACCCCACCCAGCTAACCTTCCAAACTTATGAAAGCAAAATCCTAAAGAATTTTCTGCCCCTAAGAAAAAAATTGGATTGCATTGGAGATCCCAAGATTTTAAAGGTAACAAACCAATGGGATATCTGTCAAGTAAAGTTACACACAGTGAGTGAAGCAAGGCAGAGAGAGTGATGTATATTGCAGATAGCAAAGCTGGAAGGACAGAGCCTTCTAAGCCTTTTAACATCAGGCAGGGAGCTAGAGGATTTGAAGTTTTCCCTGTTGAGTTTGGAGCCTGCTATGGTCCAGTATTTTCTCACCATACTCAAATTCTTCTCTTTTTGCAATGGGCAAGTATATTCTGTGCCATTGTATGTTGAAAGTGTGTGATTCACTTTTTGATTTTACAAGGGGTTATAATTAGGAGATTTGCCTTGAGTCTTGAACTTTGAACTTTTAAACAGTGTTGAGATGATGGGGGGCATTTGAAGTTGGACTAAATGCAATTTGAAGTATGATACAGCCAGGAGGCAATGAGGGTGGAGCATGGTGATTCAAATAAGAGTGGTTCCCATAGTTCATATATTTAATTACTTGGTTCCCAGTTGGTGGAATTAATTGGGAAGGATTAGGAGGTGTGGTCTTGTCAGAGGAGGTGTGTCACTGGGGTCAAGCTTTAGAGAAATAGTTCTCAACCTGTGGGTCACGACCCCTTTGACAGTCAAATGACCCTTTCACAAGGGATGCATGTCAGATATTCTACATATCAGATATTTACACTATGATTCATAATAGTAGAAAATTTCAGTTACGAAGTAGCAACAGAGTAATTTTATGTTTGGGGGTCACCACAACATGAGGAACTGTCATATTAAAGGATCTTTGTATTAGAACGCCTAAGAATCATTGCTTTAGGGTTTCAAAAGCTGTGTGCTCTCTGCCTCCTACTTGTTGATCAAAAGGTGAACTCTCAGCTGTTCCTGCTTCCATGCCTCTGTGCCACCATCATGGACTCAAGCCTTCTGAAACCATAAACTCAATTAAACTCTTGTTTTATAAGTTACCTTGATCATGCTGTTGGTCACAGCAATAGAAAAATAACTAAGACAAGAGCTAGGCTAGGGTCACTATGAGCAAACAGCCTTGTGAAGACGTAGTTGCATTATTTCTAGTCTTAGCTGCTGCCACTTAACAACTGAATCTCCTTCTATGTAGGAAACCTTAAGTTTGCTTGGAACTTTTATGGAGTTCCATTTACCTTGATGTAATGAACTTTAACACAATGTACCCAGTTTTTTTTTTTCTTTTTGTTCTATGAAGATTTTATCTTCAATGTGCTCCTCATATTGATTCAACTTGAAAACTGTTTCATGCATTCTAGAGATTCCCAGCCTTATTATTGAACAATATGACAGACACTGGCTCTCCTGGTCTGTTCTTTGTCATTCTTGGAAACCTTGAGAATATGGATGGAAAGCGCAGTATCTCTGCTGTTTTTCCTCACACTCTCTCCAGAATTTACTGCTTCTGTGCTTGCATGGCTCTGCAATGTGCCAAGCTACTAATCTGTTATATGAAACATCATATACTCCATCTCACAAACCCCTTGGGTTCTTTCTCATACCCCTGTGCTTGTTATAGATGGAGTTTTTGGTCTTTATATCTCCAAGCATATTAGATGAATACACAGAGACACACTGGGTGTGTGTGTGGGGGGGGGGGGTAATGATAGAGACTCTAGAAGAGTCACAAGTTCTCTTTCTCAGGCAGGGGGATGGCTTTAACATCTCTACACGTTTGTTGGCCCTAGATGTACTTGGTGACTTGCTCACTCGTCACCCCTCTGGACAGAGATTTTCTCTGCCACGTGATCCCATATACTGTGTGTACATAGTCTTGGGTCCACCCAGTAATCCTCTTCTTATTCAGGTGAAACATCTATTTCTATCAAATTGTTGGATATTCATATTTTTTATATGTATTTGGCCCAGAAAGGGGCAAACCAAAGCTTAGATTTAGCACAGGAAAGGAGTTTTTATCACACTTTCTCTAAAGAAACATAATCAGTAGGAGAGAGAGAGATGGACTAATAGATAGTTAACTAGGTAAACAGATAGACAAATGATAGGTAACTAGGTAGCTAGATGATTAACTGACATGATAGATAAATAGAAAACTAGATAGATAGATAGATAGATAGATAGATAGATAATTACTAATTACTGTGATCAAGTACTTGACAAAAGTAACTTAAAGAAGGAAGGGTTTACTTTGGTTCATAGTTTCATAGTTCTGAGTGCAGTCCATTACAGCAGAGAAGGCATGGCCAGGAAGGAGGTGGAAGCAACTGCTCACAATGCATCCACACATGGGCAGCAGAGAGAGATGAACACTGGTGCTCAGCTCATAGTCTTCTTTTTATTCGGGCCAGGAATCCAGCCCAGGACAGTTCTCCCTACCTCAACCTAATCTAGGAAACTCCTCAGGACTTTCTCAGGCTCATGTCCATGGTGACTGTAGATCTCATTGGGTTTCAAACAAGATTGACTATACAGATGGATAATTATGTAGTCCAGTGGCTGAATAGAAGGATGTTTATTCTAGGAACTGATTCACATAGAAGTACAAAAATCCACCTCCACCTGCATTACGTGCAAGTTGGGAACCAAGGATGGTCTGGAATTCACCCTGAGATACTGTCACTCTGAAGTGCTGACATCTAGGGGCAGAAGATTCCAGCCCAGAGTGTGAGGTACCTTTCCTTGTCTCCCCAGCTGGGGTGCAATGCCTTCCACACTAGGGAGGATGAGTTATACTCAGTCACTGTTACAACGCCAATGTCTTTCAGAAACTTCCCTCAGACACATGAGACATGATGCCTCACCAGATACTTGGACATCTAAGCCTAGTTCCGTCTAACCTCACACATCACATGGCCCCTCTAGTATGCAGAGACCCTTGTCTTGGGCTAAGACTCTCCTCTGTTTTAAGTTTCTATTTAGACTCATTTACATTTTCATTTTTAGTTTTATTTATTTTATTTTATGTGTATGGGTGTTTTGCCTGCATGTATGTATGTGTATCATGATCATGCCTGCTGCCCAGAGAGGCCAGAAGAGGGCGTCAGATCTGGAACTAGAGTTATAGACAGTTGTGAGCTACCATCTGGGTCCAGGTCCTCTGGAAGTGCAGAGAGCTCTTAATTGCTGATCTGTCTTTCTAGACGATTCTTTAAGGTTTTCTACTTAACTATTTTGTGTAGAGCCATGGAAACTGTGCCTTACCAGGTGTCCATCCCAAGAAGGCTTGTGATCTGCAGTATATCTGCTAACCGAATCCTGAAGTTCCTCTGGAGACGTGATGGGCAACCTGTCTCTGTGCTGCTCATAATCTTTAAAAAGCTATTTGCTTGCATATATTTATCTTCCATTTAAACACCTACAGAAGCCTCTTGACTGTAATTAATTTTCTCTCTATTGAGGGGGATGTAAGCATGCCCAAATTAATTCATGATGAATGTATCTGTTTACCACACTGGTCCCTCCCATTTCAGCTTCTTACATTAGCCAAAAGCAAAGAGCCACAGAAGAAAAGTTGCTGAAGGCAGCCATCACTGAGAGCCCCTGTGGCTCTTGGTGTCACATTAATCTCCTGCGTGAAACCAGGCATTGTCAATGTTGTCTTTTCTTCCTCTTAAAGGAAACTCAAGTCCCACCAAAGCTCAGCAGATGGGGTCCAAAGCAAGAGGAGCACATGCCCAGTACACAGCAGGCTCACTCTCAGTGTCTTAGTTAGGGTTTACTGCTGTGAAGAGACACCATGACCAAGGCAAGTCTTATAAAAGACAACATATATTTGAGGCTGGCTTACAGGTTCAGAGGTTCATTTCATTATCATCAAGGTGGGAGCATGGCAGCATGCAGGCAGACATGGTATAGGAGGAGCTGAAAGTTCTACATCTTGTGCTAAGGGCAAACAGAAGACTGGCTTCCAGGCAGCTAGAGTGAGGGTCTTAAAGCCCATGCCCACAGTGACACACCTACTCCAACAAGGTCACACCTCCTAAGAGTGCCACTCCCTAGGCCAAGCATATACAAACCATCACACCCAGCAACTGCGTTATTACCATACATTGGTGATAAGGCATTGAAAGATTGTTTAATCTTTATGAGTCCCACCCCACACTCATCTTGGCAACCTGTGCCTACTGACCAGCTCTTGGGCTTCATGCTGCGGGTGTAAGTCTCCACTCTAGAATGTCTCCCAGAGATCTCTTCATGCATATGACTCTCCAGCTCTTACAACCTAACATTGTCTCTCTAGACCTACTGCAGGTCAGAAAGTTTAGAAAACTCACTGGTACTACAGACAGAAGTTCTCATATACACCGAGGTCTGGGAGCAGGTTGGTTCTGCTTTCCCATGACCCTCTGAGTCACTCCTTCCCACCTAGGGATAGTGCCTATCACGTGACAAGTAGAACCTAAGCAGGAGGGCACTTTCAAAAATTTGCCTATCCCTAGCTTGACAGAGCATGCCCAGATGGCAGAGGATGGGTGCTTTGAGCATATCCTTTCATTCTGTCTCCACTTGTCCTTCTCAGAAGGACCTTGTGTCTTCTTGTGTCTTCTGTGGATCAAGCTGTGTGTGCTGCCGTCCAAGGCCACATGTGATGACTGTTTTCCTCTTGCCCATCTTGGCTTCAGGGGTGCCACTGAAGTCCCTACTGGGATCCAACAAGAGCCTGGGCCTCCTTTACAGATCATACCACTCACTAGAACAGCCCAGGGTGCTCCAGGCCTGCCTGAAGCTTCCAGCACCTGCTAATTTTCTAAAGAGAGGAGGCTGGATCTGCTCACCTTGGCTTGAAGTAGCATCTGGACTGGGACTGTACGGGGTTCACTGGGCCCAGTCACAGTTGCTTTTTCCTAGGGCCAGTGGTTCTGACTCTCCTGCTCTCGGGAAGCCTGGAGGTGCTTCATTAGATATTTTTGTTTATATTTTCAAAGAGAAAACTGCATTCAGAGATAAACAATTACCCAGGTGGCACAAGCCACTGAGAGGCAGAGAGAACCACTCAAGGGCATTCCTCCACAGAAATGGTATAACCTGATGTGCAGGCTACTGCCGCCCTACCTGTATGGATGCTACATGCCAAGGTCTCTTTGTGCCCCCAATCCTCTCTAAAACCCTCCACACTCCCTACGCTTCTCCACACTCTCTCCCTGCCCCCTCCACATCCTTTCTACATGCCCTCCATGTATCTCTCTTCCATCCCACTTCCCCATGTGTGCAGATGCTCCCCCATCCTTCCCGGTGCATGTGGAGAGACTGAGGCACAGGGAAGTGAAGAACTGAGCACAGGCTACCCAGCTCAGTAGTTTGAATCTAGGTAGCCTCCCACAACATGGTCCCATCCACCCTACCCTCCTGCTTGGCCTCTTTGGCCATCAAAGGTATGGAAACGGTGCCTCCATCAGGCCTCCATCAAGGAGGAGGCAGGAAAGTGTGGCTCCTCAGTGTCCTTCCAGACTATGGTTGTGTGATATTGGCAGCAGAGGTCGCAGCCCTGGAGTCCAGCCCCTTTCCAGACACGGGTGTGTTTTATGGCTTAATTAAACAGAGAGGAGCATAATTGACGTGCAGCCCGCTGGGCGCTGCCGCTTCCTGGCTCTTCCCCCGTGACTCAGATGCGAGTGTGGGCTAATAGATTCGCAACGCTGATCGCTGCTCCAGACCCACTTAGCGAGGCTCTGGGAAGCTCTCACCGCCCTGGGATTGAATTGAATTGCTTTTCATTTCTAACCACGACCCATAAATCCCTCACACATCAGCCCCCGCAGAGAAGCCTCCAGGCTCAGGTCTCTCTGCCCGCCCCAGCAGTTAGCGGGGCGGCTGCCTCGTACAAGAACCACTCTGGCGCAGGGTCAGCTGCACGTTTATGGCCTGGACAAGCATCAGCATAAGGCCAGCCAGACCGGAAACTAAAGGACTGGCCCACGTTTCTTGTGGCAGCCGTGGCCTATGCTTTCCTGGGTCACTTTGGACTGAGGTATCTTTCCCACTGGAGGGAAACAAACAAACAAACAAACAAACACAACAACAAAATTGAAGCAATACCGACTCCACACCAGGGGCAGAGAGGCAACTGGGACTAAAGGTCTCACGGATTCTGACAGCCATCGGTGAAGTACCTCCAGCATGACAGACATGCTTTAGGGACCAGGACCTTGGTTGTGAGACTGTAACAAGTTCCGGCCCACTGAGAACTGGCACACCAATGGAGAGAAGCAGAGAAGGCAGAATAGCACTGGCAAGACAAAGGAAAGCCCGGGCAAGTGCAAGCACAAGCGGTTTGATAGGGGAGGGGCTGAAGCCTGAAGGACCAGTGGGAACCAGAAGGTCAGAGACAAGACACACAGGGTCAAGGCTCAGATCAGTAGTGCTAGAAAGAGACCCCAGGAACCAGCCAAGATCAGATGGAGATGCATTGTGTGAGGAAGGAATGGGTTTCTTTGTCACTCCCAAATGCTAACAGGAACACACAGAGTATGCCTTTTTACAGACCCACCCACGTGAGACTCTTCCTCACGACTCACCCCACCCAGCCCTGCCTGTCTCTCCACACCACTCACTGTCAACCTCACCTCCTTTGTCCTTCCTTTCTCCAAGGCCATGCTTTTCAGCAAACCCATACCTCCTACACCCTGGCTCTAAACTAGAATTGAGGAGAACCTTGTCCCCTCCTGCAAACATCTCAGGAAGTGGGCATCAGACTTCAATTCTCTGTCATCTCCTGAAAAAAAAAAAAAAACAAAAAAACAAAAAAAAAACAGAGAGCACAAATTTCCCTCTTTGATTCTCATGCCCTAACTGCCCTGCTTGGTGCAGCCCCAGAACCCTCTCTCTCCATGCATCACCCTGGGGTGACATGGCCAGTGGAGTCCACTCTAATGCTCTAATGGGATCCAGGCTCTGTGCTTTGGTGTCTAGAGGCCAGGGCTCCAGAAATGTGTCAAGTCCTCTCTGGACCACAGCTGCCACTCCCTGGGCTGCATTGCTGACAAGCAGCTGGGACTCCAAAAGACTCTGTGATGAGGGAAAGGGGAGGACACAAGATGGCAGTTCTGGGTGTGGTCATTCCTAACTACCTGATGTTCCTTCCCAGAGTCTGCTTTGTCAGCACTTACGTGTCACATGGTCATGCTTCTCTGGCTCAGCTCTGTGATGGCCACCTGTATCCTGTGGCCCCACCTTTACTGTCTAAGGGAGATATCAGCAGGCTTCATCTTGCCCTGTGGCCAGCCATGCTGGCCACATACTAGAAAGTCTCCTTGGCAGAGTGCCTGGTGCTCCTGCCTGTGGAAGGTGATCTCATCCCTAGGCAGTAACCATGGAAACAGAGCTACGAGCAGCTATAGCTTATGTGACGATGAGGTCCCTCAATGCTCTTCACCTGAGGTGCCACTGACTCCCCAGCCCTGCAAGTTCCCCCTTCTAGGGTTCTCAAAAGAAGGATGACACCTACCCTCTCCTGGGGAGGTGTCCTGACCCATACCCAATACCTACCAATTTGCAGCGTCTGTTACCCACAAGGGGGTACTTTAAAATTCTAAAGTGACTGTGTTTGTACATGTTAGCCCGTTGACAAGTCACACCTTGCTTGCTCCTCAGAGAGGGCCAGGTATTCTTCCACAGTTCATGGAAATTTTGAATTCAAGCCCTCGTCTCCTCTCTCCACCTCTCTAGGTCCAGGGCATTGTGGGAAAGGTAGGGAGAGACATCGTTGGCCTGAAAGGTGGTAAGAGAGGTGACACCTGAAGCTAAGATGGTCAGATGTGGGGCACAGGCTGCTGCAGCTGCGACTAAAGCTATGTGTGTTCTCACAAAGAGAGGCTGGAAGGAAGGACTCTGCCTGCTGGATGTGGAGAGTGAATCACGCACGGTCAAGAGTTAAGAACAGAAAGCACTTGCTCCGTGATGCTGAGCTCACTAGAGATCAATTTGAGGAGGGGGAAGGGATGGGACTAGGAATTGCTACCTTGCACTGTAGGCTCAATTACCAGAGACACAGTTGGTGTCAGTGTCCATATTTGGAAGCACGAGTGCCCATCTCAAAACTGAAAAGACAGAGATGATGTAAAGCTAAAGTTGTAAAAATAGAGCTTCCGAACTACATGCTATTTTTTAAGTGTGTGTGTGTGTGTGTGTGTGTGTGTGTGTGTGTGTGTGTAAACCAGAGGTTGATGTAGGATGTTTTCCTCCACTTTATTTACTAAGACAGAGCCTCTTACTGACCCCAGAGCTTGCTAATTTGGTTAGTCTGGCTGGCCAGCTTGCCTAGGGCATGCCCTATCTCTGCCGCTGGGTTATTATGGCAGCTTTCAAGAAACACCCAGCATAGATGTGGGTTCTGGGGACTCAGGTTTCAGACCTCATACTCTCATAGCAAGCATTTTACCCACTAAGCCATCTTTCCAGCCTCTATATACCATTTTTAAAAGAATATAAAAACTAAATTCTAGCAGGATAATACACAGATTTGCATCAGGAGAGACAAGGGTCAACCAGTGGGCCAAAAGCATTCTCCAAACAAAAGATCCCATAGGTTCTTAAGGCCTTGTGAATGTGCCTTGCTTTACCCTTCATCCAGGGGCTGGGGGTCAAGTGCTGAATGTCACGTCAGTTTTATATTGAGTGAGGAATTGAATGGGTGTCAGCTCTGTTGCTGGGCAGTGACTCTGGGTACCCCATGCTCAGCACAGAGTCCTCATCGTCCTCTCTTGACCTGCCAGCACATGTCCAGGCGGGGAGGGGGAAAATCACGAAGCTCCCAGATCCAGTAATTCCACCCCTGGGAATTCTCCCTGAGCAAGCAAGGCAAAAAGAACTCAGGGAGAAAAAGCCTCAGGCAAGAATATACCGGTGGAAGCACTTTTTAGCATTGATTACGGAAAATGTCAACTCCACACAAAAGTAGAGAGACAGGAATAACGAGTGTGTGCCAGCCCCAGCTTGGAGGCAGCATCCACAGCCGGTGTGCCTCCACCCCCAGCACTCTCGTACACATGATCCGGGTGGCAAGTAAGCCTCATACGTCATCGAACCATTTTATCATAAATATTTCAATTTGTGTCTCTGGCAGATAAGGAGTTTAAGACATCTAATCTCAGTATCATCACACTCAACAGAATTAATAATTCTTTAATATCGTTTAATTCTCAGCCAGTGTGCGAATTCCCAGATGTCTCCAGTGATCTCTTTGGAGTTGGTTCAGCAGGAGCAGTATCCGTCGGAATGCAAACAAGGATTTGCGGTTGTTGCTGCTGTACTTCTTTTAGGCCTCTTCTTCCAGATCAGCTTTCTTTCCCTTCCTCCCTTTCCCCTCATGGAAACATTTTAAAATAATGTCCTCAAAATGGAAAACAATCTCACATGTCCAATGCCAAGGACCACTTAGGCAGCGTATGGTCCCTTGGCCTGGGGAGCCCCAGCGTCCTGCTGTCCCTGGCAGTAAGGGCTAAATATAACCACGAGCAGCTGGCCGTGGGCTGCCTGGAACGGCTCTGGCCTGGCCTGGCTGCCCGCCACCCGTGGTGCCTGGCCTGCTGGCTTGGCTGTGCCCTCGGCTGCCCTCCTTGGGATCTGGCAAGCCACTCATGGCATGTCAGACCTGGCCCCAAATCTTCAGCCAGGCAGCTGTGCACAGCAGCTGGAGCAGAGCCTACCAGGCTCCCCTGACGACAGCACTCAAGTGTTAAATCAGCGACCAGGAGACCTTCGAGCTCTACATGGGGGTAGAGAAAGATCACTCAGGACTGCCCACACTGGCACCGAGAGTGTGTGTGTATGGGGGAGTGTCACAGGAGAAACAGGAAGGTCCATTAAGCAAAAAATAAGACAGGTTCCTGAGAGAAAGCCAGCAGTCGCTGTGAAAGAAAAGTAGGAGAAAGTGGAGCACGTGTGATTCTTTTTCCTGGATTGCTTTCCAATGCAGCCATGGCTATAGCAAACCTCTTCACCCCTTGTCTATCCATTCATTTTAGCTGGATCCACCTGTTGGAGAAACGGATTGGCTACTGTTCGTTATTCACTGGGTTGCTATAGGAACACTCTCCTGCCAGAGAAATGGGGAGGTACCAGTGGGAGGGGAGGTGTGGACTGTCCCTGCTACCCCAGCACGGACTTCCTCTGCCTTTCTTCTTCAAACCACCTGGAGGTGGCTGGCTGGCAAGGAAGGAGGTTGACAAGCACCCTCAGGTGTCTTCAAAACTGTGAGCATTTCACGACATGTTGTCATTATTATTCAGGTGTGGTGAGAGCCACAGGTCAGAGGACTGCCACTGAAGGAAAGATGGTTGTACCCCACGTTTCTTTCACAGCATTAGGGCCACAAAAGGAGGACAGGGCTGCACCAGGTAGGTCGGGGGTGGGGCTGTGGATAAGAGTACTGCTGTGGCATCTGCAGAAAGGACAGGGAGGGGATGAGCAGGGGTGGGGCAAGGGGCTAATAGGACAGGGGCCATCTCTGGTTGATGATGTCTGACACTGTAGGGATCCAAGAACCCAATGGAGGAAGGGCTGACTGTGAGAATGTAGATGAGTTAGTTTACATAGGAAAGCTGTGTGTTGTTTCTAAATCCTGGCTACACTGAAGGGCCTGTTCTTCTCTCTGGGGATAGTAAGGCCCCTGATATCAGAGTAAGACTATGAAAGAACTCTTTCCTCATCCCAGTCCATCTGTCTAATCAGCAATTGCTTTAGCACAGCATCCACATGGAGACCTGTTCCTTCATTCCATTGTCGCCAGCTTTCACCCAGCACCCTCACCCCCCTTGACTGACACTGTTCTGTCTTCACACACTCCCATTCATCCATCCCACCTGACCTCTGCCCAGGGAAGACCTCTTCTCCAAAAATAGCTGACACAATGTCTCTTGCTCCTTGTGTTCTCTGCAGGATGGCTGGCCCGTGCTGGACATAGCCCCAATGAGACTGACTGCTTCCTTTGCCTGGTTAGAACTCATAGAGCAAGAGATGATGGTAAGATCCCATAGAGATAGGGAGAACTAAGAGAGGAGGGAACAGGGTTTCCTGCCTTCTATGAGGCACAAGGGTTGTGTGAGAACAGAAGAGAGCAGAGCCCACTGGCGTTAGGTTGTTTCCATAGCAGCAAGAGTTAAAGCACTCCAGTGAGAGATGGGAAAATTGGGCCAGAAGGGTGGTCAGGAGCTCACAAGTCCTCCAATGGTAAGAAATTTAGCAGTTTTAGTGGGCACAGTATAGATTATTTTTTAAGTTTTAGTGAATTATATGAGTGTATTAGTTACCCTTCTACTTCTGTGATAAGACACCATGACCAAGGCAATTTATAGAAGGGAGAGTTTATTAGGTGTTTGCTTACTGTTTTAAAGGATTAGAGGCCATAGTGGGGAGCTGACACATCTCCAATAAGGCCACACCTCCTAATCCTTTTCAAACAGTTCCACCAACTTGGAACCAAGCACTCAAGTACACAAATCTATAGGAGACATTCTCATCCAAACTATCACATATGAGTTAGGGTTGTAAAGATTTGTTTTATATCTACAGACCCCCTGCTCTGAGCCTGGTACCTCACTCACACTGAGAAACTCAGGGTATAAAACAGATAAATAAGCCAGCTCTGAATGATAAACCAACAGCCACGGAGCTGGAAGGGGACAGGCTGAAGCTTAGACTGAAATCCTGAGTGTCCCAGAATTCCCAGAAAATAAGGGAGTATCTTAACCAACAAATGGGCCAGCAGCCCTCACCCAGGAGCTGGATCCCATATGTCTGGTCCCCATTACTCTTCAGGCCATGAGTAGTGTGTGAGTGGGTGTGTAAGAACAGGTCTAGCCACCTGAACCTTGTGTGTGCATGGCCAGCCTGGTCCTAATGACTTGTGTGTTAACCCCATCCCAACCTACAGTGAGCTCCTTACTTTCACCTCCTCCCACACCTGCCATCGGCCTGGAAATTATAGCTATAATTACAGCCTGTCTTCCCCAGGTCTTGTTTGCAGAAGACCATTCTCTCCAGGGACCAGGGAATAGCTACCGTTTCCTTCCTTCTTCTGTTCCAAGGCCACCAGGAGGTACATGACCAGTCTTGGGAAAGGTTCTCTGGAAGGTAAAGGCACTTTTGAAGGCTCAAAACATGCAGAGGGTCGGAGACTGCAGGGTTAGCTAGTGACTGGTGCCCCTGGAGTATGCAATATCAGCATTTTCAGCACGGCTGGGTGGACAGCTCCACATCCCTCCCCTCCCCCATCCCCAGGCTCCACCCTGCTCCTAGCCTGGGTTGAGGCTGCCTCAAGAGAAGGAGCCAGCTACTCCAGCAAGGCCAACCCAAGACAGAGAATACCCCAGCCAGGGTACAATACATCCCCTGTCAGTCCCAGATCTGTCCACCTGTCACAAAGCAGAATTTCCCTCAGGACAGAAACCTGCCCTCATATTTTCTTTAGCTGGCTGGTGCAGCCTCCCTACATCCCACCCAGTCCCTCCCCCTCCCCCAGTTCAGTCTTCCCTTTTAAGGTATTAAGTACAGAGATATTAAAAGGGATTGTTCGGGCCGGTTAATTAGCTTGGAAGAGGCCTCTGCAGTGGCCTGGGTCACAGACGTCCACCTCTCTTTATTAGCTGAATTGATGGAGACAGCAGGGCCCAGATGGGAATAAATTGAATCCGATGGAGAAGAGGCTTTTGCACGAGCTATTAACAGGAAAAAAAGTGGGCCTCACACCTCACTCCTGTCTACCCTCCTACCACCACATGCTTGCAGATGTATACTCAAGGAGGTTCCCCTGAGTGAGCATCAGGTCCTGAGAGACTCACAGGGTCCCATGCCACAGAGCAGCAGGGAACATTAGTTCAAGGAATAAGAAGTGCCTTGATCAGTCAGGACTCAGGGTCCAACTCCAACAAAGGCACCAAAAGCCCTGAAGTCCAGGGACACAGCACTCCTTCCCTAAGCACACCGTCAGCTCCTTTGTCTTCTCAGCACCGTGCTCTGGAGAAATCTGTCCCCACAATTGGGGCTCATAGGTGGCAAGAGACTTGTCCATGTTGCATAGCCGGGAAGGGCGAAGCAAGACACTACCAGCAGCCACTGGCCATGCTGTGGCTATAGGTGATGCAGCAGCTGGTTGAGTGGCCACTGATACCATCCAAGCTGCAAGAAGAAAACTTCTCACAGTGGCTCTGAAGCTTGACCAGAATCCTCAGCAGGTAGGGCAGCTAGCAGAACACAGTATCTATGTCCATTATTTCAGCTCCACACAAGGCCCAGACAGGCCTCTGATCATCCAGGACTGGTCTGGGTGAGCCAGACATAGTCCAGAATGGAGCTCAGCATAGTAAGTCACAACCACACGGATGGCAGGTGCCCACTCCAATTCTTCGTCAGCCACGTTCACTCCTCTCAGGTTCCTGTCTCAGTTCTGCCTCCCTCAATTCTATATCTTCTTTAGAAGGACCCTTGAGGTCACCTCCCCGATGACCTAATCCTCTTTGGGACAATCTTGTTCATAGAATATTGGCCTCAGGCTGCAGGAGACTGACTGACTGTAAGCCAGCCTGTGTGGCAGGGAGTGTTGTCACAGTCTAAACGCTGAACACATTATAGACCTTCACGCTCCTTTCACAAGGAGAACCTACTTGTCACTACTCACTGGGTGGGACTCTGAGGAGCAAAGGTGTGCCTAAAGAAATGGTGTCCCTGAGGCCACAGCTACCAGCTGCCACCAAGAATCTGCCTTCTTCCTTCTCAGCCCTGGGACAGAATGAAGGAACTGTCAGTTGGGAAATAGCCTGCATAACTTCCCAGACCCTGGAAAGGTACAAGGCATCCTGGAATCTCTGACCCACAGCAGAGGAGCTGAGAGCGCAGAGAGCCCCGCCCCCACCCGCCCCTAGCATCCGTTGTACCTCTGGTTTTTGTTTGTTTGGTTGTTTGTTTGTTTTTGTTTTTGTTTTCTTTTGAAAATGTTAGCATTTAATTAACTCCTGGAGTGGCTTTTAAGCCACCAAAACACAGGCACCTCCAACACCTTTAATCTCCTCTTCAGCTCTTCTGCTGAAGAATTTGGCCTTCACGATGACAGGTTGCTTAGGGAGCTTTCCCTTGCCCAGAACTTTGTAGTAACCAGATCAAACACTGAACACGTCAGTGATGCCAGCAGCTCCAGTCTTGGTTTTGGCTGCGTTGGCCTGAGTCTGCTCGCTGACCAATGTCCATAATTTATCCAGGTTGACAGTTGGGCAGAAACTCTGGTTCCTCTTCAAGTGGCAATGCCGCACACCAACTTTCCCACAGTAACCTGGATATTTGTCAAAGTTGATCCCGTGGTGGTCCATGCCTCCAGCATTCCTGAGGCCTCCTGGGTGCTTGCGGTGCTTACAGATTAGTGTACCTCTGTTCTTATCTCCATCCCTGAGCCGCTAGACCTGTCCCCTCTCACACACTGTCCCCTCAGGCTGCTCTGCTTTCTCTTGGTTTATCACAGTGAATTTGTTCTCAATTCAGAAGGTTCAGCTCTGCCTACCCACAGATAGTCCACCACTTCTTCCTGAAAGTGGGCTCTGCCTTCCAGGGCTGAGACTTAAAATGCTGGATTCATAGCCTCCTGATTCGTCCGGCAGCAGATGGGACAGAGCAGATCCAGGCGTCCTTGGGGATTCTTGCCTTATGAACCTCATGAGAACAAGTGGTTCTCCATGATTCTTTGCCAGATGCAGGCATGTATGAATAATAAGTAACCCCCAAGTATGACCTAGATGTATATCAACTTGAATTCTTGCTTTTCTCCATTCCCCACCTCCCTGGAGATCTCAAAGGATAACCTCTCTTGGGTCCCCAAGTCCTCAGTCATAGATGTGTAAAAATCCAGGAGATTCTGAGGGAGTCTATGCAATGGGGAATTTCCCCTTGGCTTCTAGTACTTTTTAACTCCAGCTGATACTCCTGCTGGTAAGAGAAAGTCATCCTGTCATTCAGGCATCCTGAGCTCTCTCCAGGGCAGCATCTGCACTGAAAGTTGCAGGGGAGCCTGGTGGGTGTCAGCCAGTGGGGTTCCTCTCTCACATAATACTAGCTTGGAACTCATACAGGGCCTGGCTCTTAAGAGAAGCATTTTCTTGGAGTGTTTTTTTTTTTCTTGATCACCTGCAAACCATCCACAGAGCCTACGTCCACCTTCCACACAGAGTCAGCCATGTGCCTTTAGCTGACATACTAGCTTCCTTCTGGCAGAGGACAGCTGAGCAGCCGGGGCAGATGAGGTCAAGGTCTGGTTTGGTGGGCAGCCCTACCCTTGGACAGCTCTCCACCTTCCCCCAGGGCCTGATTTCCTCAGCCAGGGGTAAATTTTGCATAGCTTGGTTGAGACAAAGAAATGCATTTGTTCAGCTATGCTATGAGCCAAACACACAGACACATGGATGGAGCCCATGAGTACCTCTGCCTGGGCTGCAGGGGCCACTGGGCTAGAGGATACCCTTTCTCATCCTCATCCTGCTCCAGGATGTTGGTCTTCCTGGGCTCAGCCTGCTCTGATCGAGCCAGCAAGGACACCAGCTCATCCGAACAACCCCCTTTTCAAAATACAGGGATGAAATGAGGAGTAGAGAGGCAAAGAATGGTGGGAGGGTCTCTACTTTCTGAGGGCCATGCCTAAGCCACAGTTAACCATTCCTATATCCATAACCCTGTGGCTCACTCCAACCCTGATTGTGTGTCTCTCTAAGACCCTCATGGGGGCACTATGCTTCCCTGGGACAAAAGAAACCCTGGAGGCAACGCATGTGCCCGCCCCAAGAGAATGCAGATGTGCTGGGCGTTCAGACAAAGGGCCACTTGCCTCGGCAGTGATTAATGTGTAGGTACGCACGCAGCGGGAACTCTGGCAGAGACAATGCCCCTGACAGAATCAAGTCACACAAGAATACACAGGTCCAATTCCATTTGCATGATGCTTTTTAAGAAAAGCAGCAAGCCCAAACAGTTGGGGGAGGGGGAGGGGGCGGGGGAGGGGGTTGGGGAGGCAGCTGCAGTCCACCAGGACTGGCCAGCAAAATGGTGTGGCAGTGTAGGAGATGAAACGTGGGGTTGGGGGAGCTGCGGAAGTCAGTCATGTCCTCTCGTTTCAGATTCTCTTCATTCTTTCTCAACCCAAAAACATACTGCTCAAGCTTTAGAGTGGGTTGACTAGCTGACAATCAAGCTTTTTAAATAAGCTTTTTAAATAAGGGGGGGATTGAATGCTGGGGTCAGTTTTAGGAGAACTAGTAGAAGGGAGAGAGTTGGGAAGAGACAGAGTCTGAGACCTGGAAAGGCACACACGTGCCCCCTGCTCCCACACTCAGCTCCTCAAATGTGCTTACACACTCTCAGATAATGGTCATACTTACAGACCCAAATGCTTGCACTCACACACAAAGGCTGCCACAGCCCCAGCAGGTCGTCTGACTGCTTCCTCTCCTCAGCTTGCCCCAGACGTGTGTCACTATTACAAGTTGTTGTCCCTGCTTGCTCTTAGCCCTTCTTGACCCAACAAAGCCGCTAGTAGCACCTCTAACCCTTGTACCAGGGGTGCCTCTGGTATCCCCACCCACACCAGCTGCACTGTATCTGTCTTCTCAAGGCCACCTGCCCCACTAGCTGTCCCCGTTGCCCCCAGTTTGGCCCATGTGAAGCTCTTCCTGTGTGAAACTCCATCACTGACACTGAGCAGCATCCCACGCAGCCCTGACCAGGGCCCGGCCCATCACTCCCAGCGATACTTAAAGCGTGCCAGTGACATAAGAGGACAGTGCTTCCCCGTTGTTCTAGTTCCCTTTCTGTTGCTGTTATAAAATACTGGTGAAAGCAGCTTGGGGAGGAAAACTATTTCAGCTCACAACTCCTGTGGCACAGGAAGGAACCAGAGCAGACACCATAAAGAAACTTGCTGGCTTGCTTAACAGCTCGCAATCAATTAGCTTTCTTAGGCAGCCCAGGCCAACCTGCTTAGGGAATAGTGCTTCCTACCGTGCGTTAGGCTCTCCCACATCAATCATCAATAAAGACGTTTTCCTAGAGATATGGCCACAGACCAAGCTGCTCAAGGCAATTTTTCAGTCAAGTTTCTCTCCGTTGGTGACTCAAAGTTGTGTGAAGTTGATAACAAAAAGTGACCCTCTCTCCTGTCTAGGCCATGCTGCTGAGTGCATGTGGTCCATGGGCCACGGGCCTGCATGAGTGGGCTGCAACCTTCTGTGCTGGTCAGTATTATATGTCCCTCAGAAAAGGGAAGCCTCCAGAATTTTGGGCCAGGGACAGCAGAGTCTTGGTCAGAGATCCAGGGTATCTGAATTATTGACATAGGCACAGCCATTTTCAAAGTCCAATGCCTCATACCTATAGAGTGGCAAAGCCTTCCTCAGGTCAGGCTCAGAAGGGTAGAGCCTTCTTCTGGTCCAAGTATGATTGCTTATAAATGATTCGTCGGTGTGTGCAAAAGCAAGCCACTGAAGCGTCCCCTTCCCAGAGGCTTAGAGCCTGACAGTGCTCACCTCTAGAGACCTCCTACCAAGACTAGCTAACAGTAGTTGGTGCAGCTCCATCAGAGTATACACAATCTACCTGACCTCAGCTTTCCTGTGTTTCTTTAGTGTCTGATCTTTCTGCATTCCCTCACAACCTCAGTCGAGTTTCTAGATCTAAGCCATGAGGGGTGCAGTACCCTTCCCCTTATCTCTAGCAGCATCTAGTCTCAGAGCCCTGATCAGGGACAGCCATTGGATAAATCAGGGGGTGCCATCCAGGCGACTCCGGGCCCAGTTTCCATCTGACCACGGTCATGGGAGAGGCAAGGGGACACTCACCTAGCTGTGCTCACCCATGAGCTCCAAGAACCAGGAGGAACAGGAGATGGGATCCCAAGTGTTTCAAGCTGCTTTAGCCAAAGCTTTGTGTCACATCTAAGTTCATGTGTTGACCCTCTACCCATAATGCATCTGGGGGAGGGGTCCTCAGTATATGTAGATAGAGCCTGTGGTGGAAAGTAAGCTAGATACTGTGAACAGCACAGGAGGATACAGCAAGATGTGGGTGTAAAGCTGGGACACAAATCCCCGCCTCGACTAAAACCTCCTGACTTCTTGACCCTGGGTTTCCAGCCTCCCAATGTGGTATGTTATGACGACTGAGCTGACTGAGACATAAAAGTCTGGTACACTGGACAGCTCACAGATCATTGGATAACATTATGTGACTCATACTGTGTGAGAGGAAAAAAAAAAAAAAACCAAACAGTTAATGATCTGGGTGTGGAATCCCTGATGTAACTCTCAAATGTCACCTAGAGAAGTACCCAAAACTCAGTCTCCCAGTCTGTTAAGAGAAACCAATGGTTTCTGCCCCACAGTTTGGAAGGGAGGATACAGTGAGTAGGTCTGTATGAAGTGTTTGATTAGCAGCTGGTACTGAGCAATGTTCAGCCATATTATATGTAAATAGGGATGGCAGGTTCTTTGTAGGAATTGAAAGTTGGTTAAGGGTCTTCAGTAGTGAATAGATCTCACACTGATGGGTGTTTGCTGCTTGCTGTTTGCTGTATTGTTGGGAACCATGAATGATGTTGTAAGAGTGCTGTGTTTAGGCCGGGCAGTGGTGGCGCACACCTTTAATCCCAGCACCTGGGAGGCAGAGGCAGGCGGATTTCTAAGTTCAAGGCCGGCCTGGTCTACAGAGTGAGTTCTAGGACAGCCAGGGCTACACAGAGAAACCCTGTCTCAAAAAACAAACAAACAAACAAACAAAAAATCAATAAAACAAAAGAAAAGAATGTTGTGTTTAGGCAGCAATCCACAGCGAAGGAACAGCCAAGATGGTGGGTGGTGGTTGGCGGTGGTGGGCGGTGGTGGGCGGTGGTGGGCTCAGGATGAGAGCCTTAACCCTGACAGAGAATTGCATGCCTCTGTCCAGCTCAGAAAAGTGAACCTGATGAGCTAGGCCGGCCCCAGAGGCTGTCGGACCCTGGAGCAGCCACCAGCTCGATGACCACAGCAGCGGAAGCCAGAAGTGTGAGCCTCGTACTAGGACTTCCTGTGAGACACTGCAGGGCACAGGTGGTCTTGGGAGGAGCTGGGGAGGAGCAGATATTTCTAAACCTGCGAGTAATTTACTATGTTTATTAAGTAGTTATTGTAGGTTAAATAACCAACCCCGGCTTATTAAAAATCCTCTGGGATGATAATCGCTCTCGCGTTTGTACACGCTGGCAGCAGAACTTGCCATCCTGCTGGGAGCCGGCTTCCTTAATGACTCGGCAAGGGCCTCGTGCAGCAAGCGACTTCAGGAATCCTCATCTCCATCGCTCCTGACAGCTTTATGCTCCATAAATACTCAGAGATTATTAAAAACATATTTATTTAAGATGAACTGCTCTCCTGCAGATACAAATCTAAGCCGATAAGGCATCGTAAGCCCACTTACAGTTGTCGATGACAGTATTTAAATACACCAACAGCCTTGCTTAAATTCCAGGTGCTCACCTCTGAGAGGAGACCTTGGCTGGGGTCCATCAGTGAGGGACACTAGGGCACAGAGGTCGGGTCAGGTCATGGCAGATAGAACCTGTTTCCTCCAAGGTAGCGTCATCTTTATAGGCCTCAGTCTCCTCATTCATACTAACAGCTGTGTTGATTTGTGTTAATTATCAATTTGACAAAAGTTGGAAGATAAGCCTGTATGTGGGGACAAGCCGTGAGAGACTCCCTCCTCTACCAGACACTCTTCCCTGTAAATGCCACCTCTCCCCCGCAGCCTTCCTTGGCTCTTTCTCTGAGCCAAGTGCTAATGGGCTTGGTACTGCTTAGCACTGGAGATCAGATGAGATCTGGTGTGTTCAGGGTGATGTGGCCACAGATGGCTGGTCCCTGTTCTCATTACAGATCATTACTAGAGTTTGAAGGGTGACTTCCTGTCTCGTCTCCTTGGACTAAGAAAAACCCCACCCCCAATCTGGTGTTTACCAGGTTGGTCCTTGTGCCCAGCACAGAGCCAGGATCCGGTGGTGTGGTGGTTTGAATATGTTTGACCCAGGAAGTGAGTGGCACTATTAGGAGGCATGGCCTTGTTGGAGGAGATGTGTCACTGTAGGGGGTGAGCTTCAAGACCCTCCTCCTAGCTGCTTGGAAGCCAGTCTTCTCCTAGCAGCCTTCAGATGAAGATATAGAACTCTCAGCTCCTCCAGGACCATGCCTGTCTGGATATGCTCCATCCACCATGATAACAATGGACTGAACTTCAGAACCAGTAAGCTAGTCCCAATTAAATGTTGTCCTTTATAAGAGTTGTCTTGGTCATGGTATCTCTTCACAGCAATGAAAACCCTAAGACAGGTGAGGTTCAAGTTTACCTCTCACGTGTGACCAGAGGACTGAGCTAGTAGAGTCTGTGAAAATGTAGCTTGTGTCCTGCAGCCCACACTGCACCAGACCCAGGAGCCTTTTAGACTTCAGTTCTGTTCCTATGCCAGGCTCTTCAGTGGCCATGACTTTCCTGGATTTCTATAATGTGTTAAATTCGAAAGGCACATTGGCCAGCTTTGCTGGCTTTCGAAAACAACCTTTGCTATTTTAACCATTTCACCCTTAGTTTTGAGACTAGTTTGTTAGAGTTGCCCTTCAGTCCTCTATTTTGATTGTGTGACTGGGAGGCAGGGATGGGGGTGAGACTCCTGGAGGTGGGCTGCAGTAGCCACACTAGCTCTTAGTGTCTTCCGAAGAAACTTCTTTTACTCTGAGTTATCTCTTGACATATGCTTTCTCTACCCACCTCTCCTCCTGAGGAGAGCAGCCAGGATTGAGGGTCACAGCATAGGTGTCAGCACAGCATAGCTCCTCTGAAATGCATTTCCAGTAGACACAAACAGCATCATGTTTAAAGCCCCCCTGAGGCTACTTCCCCACCCAGCCCTGTTTACTGGTGAGGTAGTTTTGTGTCCTCAGAGTTAGTCTGTCTGCTGTGACCAACTGCCACTGCATCAGTTTGCCTAGCCCCCAGCCTGAGCTTTCTGTCTGTAAGCCCAGTGTGTGTCTGCATGGCATCCCCTCACTCCTAAACAGGCACTCTCAAGGGCATGTACAGTTCACGCTGACAGTGAGAGCCTCCTACCTGCTGGAGTTTTCTGCTGTATTCCCACCCAAGGTCCTGAGGTGTGGCCAGTGTCACTTTTTTCCTTATCTTGAGACAATGTCTCTCTGCATAACCCTGGCTGCCTGGAGCTCACTATGTAGACCAGGCTGGCCTTGAACTTACAGATATCCACCTGCTTTTGTCTCCCTAGTCCTGGGATTTAAGATGTGAGCCACCAAGGCTAGCCAGTGTCACTGCTTAGGCAGAATGCCATGTAGAGTCAGCTCTGCCTTTCTGACCCCTGTGAGTTTGAACCTGTGCCCAGGTATCTCCTGGTGTGTGGCTTTCCTCTGGGGCTCTGGATGATCTGCAGGAGCTCTTCTTATAGGTACCTCCTAGACACCTTCTGCGATGTTGTCTTTGTCTCCAGTGCCCACCAACCTGAGGGCACTCTATTACGGGAAGAGTCTGAGGGTGGTTGTGAAACAGGTAGCCACAAGCCCCAGCTGCAGACAGTCTTCCATCGCATCAGCACAAAGACAGCAAGTTCTCACTCCTTCCCCCCATCACAGAGAGGCTGGCCACTTGACTGTGGTTGTAATGGGATCAAGATAAGCTGTTGGCCCCGAGACCTGGAAGCCACCCATTTTTTCATCCACACACCCACCCTTCCTTATCATCCATTAATTCATCTAGGTATCCACCTATCCCTGAAGTGGAAACTTCTAGTTTCTTTGGAAAGTCAGTTATGTCAAATGATGGTTTGCTGGGGCACACAGGTGAAAGGATGTCTTGATGGAGCAGACACGTTGAAGAATGTTTTCCTGAAGCAGACACAGGCAAAAGGATGTTTTGATATAGCAAACACATGAAAGGACTCTTGGTGAAAGAGTATAAATATGGCCCCACAGACAGTGGGAGACGAACATTGAGCATTGGTTTGGTTTGCTCTGCCTTCATATTCTTCACTAATGACACACATGTATTGGTTCGCCTTACATAGTGTAGTGGAGTTCAACGTGTGGTAACAAGGCCATTGAGAGAAACTCGCCAAAGAACTGCTTGTAAGATTTTTGTGGCAGCTTGCCGCTTCCACAGCCTCGCCTCGGGCCAGTTGGTGAACCTTTCAGTTCCTTCAGGATTGAACTAAGGCTTCTACTTAGTGCGTGGTGTCTGCCTGCCAAAAGGACTGGACTGTAGCTGCTGGTTTGTGCATGGTGTCTGCCTACCTAGAGAACTGGTCTGCAGCGGCTGAGTCGTATTTGGTGTTTGCTACAGGACTGAACTGCTGCCAAAGAAAATAGAGCTCACTCCCCCCTCCCAAAGAACTATTGCTGAACAGGTCCACTTCCCCCATATCCTAATAACTTTTCTCTTCCACTACCTCTGCTGGATTGTGGGCTAGAGGAAAGGTTGAACCCTTATTAAAAGTAGGTTGTAAAATATTCCACCTACCCACCCATCTCTTAATCCTTAATCTATATACCTGTTCATCCATCTGCCTACCCACAATCCATTCACCTACATGTCCACCCACCAATCCAGCCGTTCACCTGTCTACCATTCCTCCATCCACTTACTTACTCACCCATCCATCCACCTGTCTACCCACCCATCTTCTTGTGCTCTATTTACCCATCCATCTACCTGTCCATCCTCAGCACCATTCATTCACTCGTAACCATCTGTAGCTGCTTGTCAAACACCTGTGCAGGATATAAAGGTAAAGAAACAGATGTGAGCACTCATGCCCGTGGGCATCCGATCCTGAAGGAGGCAACAGACAGTCCTCAAGCTATAGAATATAGCAAGTAATGGTGGCATTGTGTGTGGGGGGTGGGGGATCAAAACAGAGAAGGGGGTCAGGGTGGCGGGTGGGCGTGAAACTTTAAATGTGTTGCCAAATGAAGCTTCTCCGGGGCTGTACTATTGAGTACAGGATGCTGATGAGCTGGGGAACCAGTGAAGGGAACAAAGGCAGAGGGGCCATTGCCATCCAGAGAACACAGGGACCATGCAGAGGTCATGGTCCTGCATAGCCGTGGACCATGCTCTGACCTCAGTGTGCCTGGAGATGGGAAGGCAGTGCAGGCAGGTTGGGCAGCCAAGGTGTGGGGTGGTTGTGGATGGCAGTGAGGTGAGGAGTTGGGCGGGGTAGAGGTGCCCCATGAAGATGAGGTTTTTTATAGTGGGAGCAAGACAGGCAGCCATAACAGATAGTGAGTGCCTGGCTAAGGTGAGCATTCACTCTAGGTGAAGGTAGAGATGTCAGCCTCTTCCTTACAGGAGCTGTACTAGCAGCAATGGGAGTCTGGGGAAAGCCGTGTGTGAGGACTCCAGGGTAATCGGATCTGTTGAAAATAACACTGTACTAGTTCTAATCCAAGGCCTCAGAAGGCTTACTTATATTCCCACCCTGGGAACTCTGGGATCAGAATGTGAAGAAGCTCAAGATAGCTGCAGTAACATAAGACCTGTAAGGAAGACTCTGTTATCCCAGCTGAGACCCATGTGGGAGTCAGATCCAAGAGAACAGCTCAGCCTGAATGGCAAACAATAGAATGGGAGCTCAGCGAATAATGGGTGTCCTGGTTGTTTTCCTTCCTTCCTTCCTTCCTTCCTTCCTTCCTTCCTTCCTTCCTTCCTTCCTTTTGGTCCTTCCTTCTTTCCTTTTCCTCCTTCCTTTCATCCTTCCTTTTTTTCCTTCCTTCCTTCCTTCCTTCCTTCCTTCCTTCCTTCCTTCTTTCTTTCTTTTTTTTTCTGACAATTTTATACAGGCTAAAGTCTTCTGAAAAGAAAAATCTCAACCAAGAAAATGTCTCTCTCATGTTCCCTGGAGGTTGATGGTTGACAGGGCATTTCTTGATTGGGAGCCTCTGCCATGGATGACATCACCATTGAGCTGGTGGTCCTAGGTGCTATAATAAACCAGGCTGAGCAAGCCATGGGAGCAAACCAGTAAGCAGCATTTATGTGGCTCCTGGCTTCCCTCAGTGAGGGAATGTACCTGAGATTTGTAAGTTGTCTCTTCAAGTTGCTTTTGGTCCTGGTGTTTTATCAGAGCAATAAAACCTAAGTAAAACAGCCGGTGTGAAACCATGAAGCTTTGGAGGGTTGGAGGTATGTGTTAATGCAGAAAAGGTGAGCTGATACAGCTTCCAACGCCAGCGTTTTCTTAGCTCCAGAATGACAACCTCCTCTCCATCAAGTACCCAGTGTCCTGTGTCACCAGCACACCCCATCACATTACAGCCGCTTGTGTCTTTTCCTGGGCCCGCTGCAGTCCTGCGCTCTTTTGCATCAGCTCATAGCACCTGCAGTAGACACATGTAACACTCATACACACAGAAACATCAAGAGGATCACACACGAACATGTATACATAGGTACATGTGCAAACATATATTACACTAAATCCTTACACACCGAAGAGTACATACACAGTGGTACACAAACATGTATGCAACTTCACACAAACATGCAACTGCCATGTGCACAGACCTGCATACACTCACAGGCCCACACAGCACACATGGCCACGCGCACTCTTTGATGCCATCCCTGAAGCTTTTATATGGATCTCATGGGAATGCTTGTCTTCTGCTAAGGTACAAGATATCCCCAGAGAGCAGGGCTGTCTGTCTGGGCTCAGTATGGATCACCAGGGCCTGGCAGGGGCCCATCATGCATAAAGCATGAAAAGTTTCTATCTGGTTGGCTGGAGCCCCTTTGTCACATGGTTGTTAAGAAGACTTAAATATTGAATCCTCACTGCAGCAAGTCAGTATTAACCACTGGCTTAACAAGCCGCCGTGGACTCTGCCCATGATGGGAGTCTCTTATTCATCCTCACCTGAGACGCTGACGTCTGGATCCCGTTTTTAGAACCCCAACTGTCTGGGAATGGGTCAGGTCTCCAGGCGGTAATCTCCATTCCCCAGAGCTTCTTCCCATCAAGGCTGATCTGGGGCCCTAGAGCCTGCCTCCTTCCACCTGTCAGCTCTCTCTGACATCCTTCTCTCTCCTCCCCTCCCCTTCTTACCTCCTCCCAGGAAATGTCACTGTGACAACATTGATAAATATTTATAAAGGCAGCCGAGGAGATAGCGTACCAACAAACCAAATAAATAAGCACATTTTAAACTGCAGTGCTTGACAGTTGACTTCCAAGTGTGTGCGCGTGTATGTGTGTGTGTGTGTGTGTGTGTGTGTGTGTTGGTCGTCATGCACATATACATACTACCTGCTCCACAGAGACACAAATAATGGCAGAGGTTTCAGATCATTTCTAGGCAGGGTCATTTTGCCCATTGAGATAAGCCCAGAACGACCCAGCTGGGTATAGCAGGTGAGGATACAAGCCTGGCACCTGCTTCATGCTAACTCATACAAGTCCTGCCACCTAGGAGGGTCCACTGTGACTTCAGTCTCCTTGGCTCCCACAATGCCCACCTACCTGCTGTTCCTGCTTCTGACCACACCCCACTGTGCCTCCAGTATCTCTATCTCCAGAACATACTCCACCTGTGATAACCCCTCCTACACACCTCCCATGAGGCATTCTAAATGTATTAAACTGATGTAGACAGAGTCTTCAGAAGTGACATTCAGAAGTGACACATCCCAGCCAATGGGGACACTCTGCAGAGTTTTGCAAGCTGCTTCCCCCTCCCCAGAAACCTCTTCCCAGACTTGAGCTCCCAGCATCTAACACATACGTGCTGTGACTCTGGACCCCAGAATTCACACAGAGTGCTGAGATCAAGAGATCTAGAGCACTGTCCTTTTAAATCACAGAGATAATCTTTTCTACTCCTGAAGAGCCTGGGAGTCTATGGAAGGGGGCTTCACTCCCCAATTTGAGTCTTCAGTAGCTGCACACGTGCCCAAGGTGTGGTCCAGGCCAATAGCCAAGGAGCTCGGGCCCTGGGTTGGGGCACAACAGGATACAGAGGTCAGGCAGGAAGCAGGGCCTGGGACCAACTGGGTTAGATCGTATCTGAGGCTCCTCTCTAGTCACATGATAGTGGACATGGGAGGATTCAAGGTGTTCCTGCCATGGGTGCTATCCCTATATCTTTGTTTTCATTCTCTCTTTCCCTCCCTTCCTCCCTCCCTTCCCATCTCTCTCATCTGTTTTTTGCTCTTTCCTGCTCCTACTTCCTCTGTCTCTTCTCTCTTGCTGTCTCCCATCCTGTCTCTGAGGATCTCTTTTCCCTCTGTATCTCTGCATCTGTCTCTTTGTCCCTCTCTCTATGCCTTTCTCCATACCCTTGTTACTCTTTTCCTGTGTCACACACACACACACACACACACACATACACACACCGCTCCCAGCTCACCATCCTCACAATCAGCCTTGTTGCCTTTAGCCTGAACCCAGAGCTCAGCATCTTCCCCTCTGGCCCCTCCTTTTCCTTCTCCTTCCCCAATTAGCCCAGGAAACAGGGGCTGCAACAGCCAATTCAGCCTCAGCCTGGGGCACGCCCGCAGCCAAGAAGCACCTGTCACTTTCAGATTCTGTCTCAGCTCACTGACGTCTGGCAGAGTACACAGCACACTCAGCGTAGAATGTAGAGGTTTTCAGGGCCAGAGAGGTGAGCAGAGAGAACATGGGGATGGAGCCTCATGCCTGCTTAGCCAGCAGCCCCTCACCCCTCTCTAATCAGCCACTAGAAATACCTCATGCCCTCTGTATGGTCGGCACTTTCCAGGTCCAGGGGTGGTATCCTGACCCCCAAAAGCTAGCCTTGCCCTGGAGGGGAAAGCCTGGCATCTAGAAGAAGATAGGTGCTCACAGGGAGTGTGCATATCCATGTGTGCCATGTGCACCTGAGTCTGAGCAGGTACGCTCCTGTTGTATATGCCCACTACCTGTGCTGCAAACGGATACAAAGGAACTCAGAACTGCTGCAGACATCCCCGTCACCCAGCGTCGTCACTCGCAGTGTCTGTTCTACTAGGTCAGACCTTACCCCACAATCTCAACAGTTGGAAGAACTGAAAGTGATCTGATCACGCACAGACAGTGAGAGGCAGGGGTGGCCTTGGTGACGGTCTGAGAAGCCTGTGCCCCGGGGTATCTAAAGCCAGAGTGCTGCACAGGACAGCAGACAGAGCATCAGGGATGTGAGCTCTGTGAGGCCTGTCATAGTTAAGGCCAACAGGAAACAGGCACACCCTACGAGTGTTACCCAGCAGAGGACGATGTGGTCCCCAGAAGTCTTCGCAGGGGCCTGGCACTAGAAAGCAAACCTCATTGCACAGAACCAGAGGGAACCTGAGATCTTCTGGTAGTAGGTAGGTACTGGAAAAGGTCAGTGTGAAAAGGAGCCCCAACTTCCTTTTTCCAGGGGCTCCCTAGCAGAATCAGCTGACCTGGCACACAAACACAATGTATCAGCCAATTTCTACCATGTAACACACCATCCAGAAGCTTAAGGCTCAAAAGAACTAAGCTCTGGGCATCTGGATACAGACGTAACCCAGCTCTGCCAGGCTCTCCCATACCTTGATTAACAGACAGTGCCATTAGACACTCCCGGGCTCCCTGGCTGTAGCCTCAGCTTCTCAGCTTCCTACAATAGTCAGCTGGCTCAGCCCATGGCAGCCTCTGAAGATAGCAAGTTCTTATCCACATTTCTCAGTGCATCTCAGCTAAACCAAGTCATAAGGCTGGGCCTATTCCAAGTGTGAGTAAGTAAACCCCTTGTGGAAAAGAAGTACCGCAGAGCCCTATGATGAGGGTTAAGCCCAGGCAGGAGTGGAGGGAGTATGGGGATGCAAAGTTTTGCAGATCAGTCTTCTGGAGGTGTGGCAATCCCCAGCGGCTACAGCACAAAGCCAGTAAGGTTACGTTGGTATGGTGTGCAGGCGGGAGCCAGCCTGGGTGCAGCCCATTGCAGGAAGTCAGGAAACCGTGGCTCATATAAGGATATCCTGCCTAAGCACTAATTCCATCTAGCACAGTTGTGCTGCCCACCCGTGTGGCTCCTGCTCCCAGTGGTTCCAGAGAAGTCAGCCATCTATGACTTCACACGAAGTCTCTGGAGTGTTGAATGTTATCCGCTAATTAAAACTCTTCCAGTGCTCCTGACAGCATATGTGCTTTGGAATGCTGTATAATGATGACACCACATGCCACAAGGGATGTGTCAACCCTGAAGGGACATGCAGCTCCCATGAAGTCCCGGTATGTTACAGAATCTTTGGCCAAGGGCAGGGGCAGGAGTGCTGGGCCAGGCTCTGGACTCCTGGGAGGCTGGTTCAGGAACAGGAATATTGGGGCTTGGGGGATGGGGAAGCTGTGGAATAACAGACTTGCAGACACTGGAGTCAGAGGGTGAGGAGGCTGGAGAACGCCACAGGCAGGCTGCTGGCTTGAGATAGGCTCCTCTCTCTTTTGGCTGCTGTTCACATAGTTGGACATAGACTACTGTGCTCAAAAAAGCTGAGCCTGACTGGGCTTCCAAATCAGCCCGGGCTGAGCAGTGTTGGGAGCCCGGGAAGGTACCATCTACAGTATCTGAAGCCCTGCAGTGTCTGCAACAGTGAGAAGAGGCTGGGGGTGTGGCAGGCTGGGCAGGGCTGTGGCAAGTTACTTAAGGCCTGGTGACCTGATTAGTTTTGTTAGCTTGACACAGCTAGAGTTGTCTAGAAAGAGGAACCTCAACCGAGAAGATGCTTCTGTGAGATTGGCCTGTGGCAGGTCTGTGAGGCCTTTTCTAAATGACTGATGTACAAGGACCTAGTTTACTATGAGTGGTGGCACCCCTGGCCAGGGAGTCCTGGGAGGTCTGAGAAATGTACCTGGATATCAGCCTAAGGAGTAAGCCAGCAAGCAGTGTTCCTCCATGGCCTCTTCAGCTCCTGCCCCTGGGTTCCTGCCTTGGATGCTGGCTCTGACTTCTATTCATGATGGACTGTTAGCTATAAACTGGAGTAAATTAAAGTTTGTTTTCTATTACTGCTATAAAACACCATGACCAAAGGTAACTGGAGAATTCCCCCAAGGCTGGGTTAGAGTTAAGGATCAAAGAGACTAAAGTTAAATGCCATGAAAGACCATGAGTCTCTAGCAACCTGCACCCTGGGGTTCCACCTACCAGGGACTCCAAGGATAAGACTTAGCCTACAGTGGCTCTGTCTCAAGCTTGTAAAGGAAG
Source organism: Rhabdomys pumilio (assembly GCA_030674055.1). Lineage (NCBI taxonomy): Eukaryota > Metazoa > Chordata > Mammalia > Rodentia > Muridae > Rhabdomys > Rhabdomys pumilio. The sequence goes on from JANHMN010000008.1 coordinate 25,771,308, forward strand.
CAGATGGTCTAAGGAAGGCCTGGCTTCTCTATTCATGAGGCTGTACATATTGAGGCTCCAGACCAGGGGCTCTGAGATGGACACTGCTCCTCTTCTGGGCAGGGGCACGACTTATGTGCTCCCCAGAGCTTGGCCTCATTCAGACAAGCCAGGTCCTCACACAGAGTAGTCCATCTGGCTGGCTGGAGGGCTGCACAGGCTACAGGATATCATGGCAATGGGAACCTAGAAGAGAGGCCTGGAATGGGCTGCGATGCTGTTATAAGAGGTTTGGAGCTTGCCGAAGGGACGCAAGGAAACCAGGGATGTAGCATGCTGGGAGTCAACCTGCCCACTTCTGCAGAAGCAGCCATCTGGGTGTCTAGCATCCAACATTAGAACCTGCTCTTATCTAAGATGAGCTTCTCTGCCAGGACAGCTCTGAGTTCCAATGCTTTACAATCTGACTTCTGTTGGGGTTAGTACATAGCAAGGCTGCTCCTGCCTCCCCCAGGGATGGCTAAGCTATACCAGTATCTCCTCTAGAGAGGAGAAAGAAGGAGCAGATGGCTAGCTGGGCCTGGAGTTCCTAGGAGCTCCTAGGGAAACTGACACAGCGTGGAGGAGAAAATGACAGAGTGGAAATTAGGTCAGCCTCTGAAGGAGGAGAGAAGAGCCCACGTGATGGCAGAGAGGGGCCCAAGAGGGCCAGCACTGCCACGCAGAGAACGGGGTGACGGGAAAACTTTCTCCAATTATGTGAAGGAGAGCCAGCATGTGTCAGCCAGGCTGCCTTATGAGAGCAAATGACTGGGAGAAGCAGGCGCTTAATGGGTTTTTCACTGCCATCAGTTAACCCGAGCAAGTGGCCCTGGTGACAGCACGGGACAGAGGAGGGTGCTGGGCTCAAGAGTTCTTGGGCTGGCTGATTTCCAGCCTGTACTTGGCCACAGGATTTCGGTGACCAAGGGTGTGCCTACTCCTCAGACCTGCCTCAGACCACCTGCTCTGCTTTAGCTGGCCTGGCTGGAACACTTGGTTCACTAGCAGGAACCACATGGACTCCCCTCTAAGGGAATACTGCCAAGAGGCAAAGCAGTGCAGTTGAAAAGGAGCCTGTACACATGCCTGGGGCAGCTACGCATAGATGCACAAACATGACTAGTCTAATGCCCACCAAATCTCTTATACACTAACACATATACAGATGCCCAGACCCAGTGGAACATGCAGACACACAGCAGGACACAGACCCACACACATACTCAACCATGAACATAGGCATGCTTAGTAGACATTCATGGAAATCCAGACCCAAAGGTACCAGACAACCAGATAACTGGCTACCTCCTCACAAAGCACCCAGGCACATATACAGAGACTCTGAAACAGACACAGGCAGATAAGGATACCCTCACACACATACATATGCATAGGCACCTAAAAACACAGGCATGGACACAAATGACATCCTGGACACTCCCAGAAGCTCACGACCATACACACAAACAGTGACCAGAACTTTCTTTAGGACACATAGATCCACATATACACACAATGCTCACAAACACAGCCCAAGTGAAGCACAGCTTTCCTCATAGTCAAATCCCTCTTCCTCATCATCAAGAGCCAGCCCCTGACGTCAGAGCTCTGTAGCATGTACACTTGGTCCCCTTGCCTGGTTCAACCTCTTATTGCGCCCACCTCCTACCTCCAGGCTTCCCATATCCAATTCCCCACCCCCCACTAAAGGAAACAATGTGGAACCTAGCTCAGATGACCACTCTCCCACTATGGGGCCCAATCTCACACCTAAGTAAAGCCACTCCCTCCTCTCAGCACTGCTGAGCTTCCACTGACTTCTGCCTCATGGTTACTGGCTCAGCCTGGAGCCTGGAGCCTGGAGCCTGGAGCCTGGAGCCTGGAGCCT
>JANHMN010000008.1:25773226-25816785 GCA_030674055.1 Rhabdomys pumilio
TGGAGCCTGGAGCCTGGAGCCTGGAGCCTGGAGCCTGGAGCCTGGAGTAGCTCCACTTGAGCTATACAGGTAAGAAGCCAGACTGTAGCCCACTTGAGCTACACAGGTAAGAAGATCACTGGCCCTACAACCCATGACACTGGGACCAGATAGCAGCGGGAGCCAGATAAAAAAACTGAATTCCAGGAGAGAAGATCTAGAAAGAGCAGGGAGGCACCTGGGATGTGTACAGTCAGGACAAAGAGAAGCAAGAGAGCTACCATGCACCCTGCAAGAGTGTGCCAACTATAAGACCAGTAAGACAAAGAGGGCATAGGCCTAGGCTGGACAGGCCCTACTGAGGGTCTGCCATTGAAAGACACATTCAGAACTGGACAGCAGGTAGACTGGGAGATGTGGGCATGGTTCAGAGGAAAGTTACCAGGTTCCTCTGGAGGGTTATCATGAGAAAGTGAGGAGGACAGGAGCAAGGCTGACCATGACTGAAATCTGAGGCACTGAGCCTGCAGGAAGTGCTGAAGGGAAGGCAAGTCTACAGTTCTGTTGGTATGTTCTACATTGATAAATGTCCTTAGAGATGTCCATATCCCAAACCCCTAGATATGTTGCATAGAAAAAAGGGGGAGGGTTCTGTATGGTTACAGAAAGGACCCTTAGGTAGAGAGGTGGTCTGGGTGACCCAGGTGGACCCTCATGTCATCCCCAAGGCACTGCAGGCAGGAGGTAGGAGGAACAGAACCACAGCACTCCAACGGCATTGGTGGCAGATGACTCTGGTGGTCATGGCAGTTATAATCTGTTACCTCTGCTGGACATGCCAGGTTCTCTTAGCCACTTCTGTCTGACTTGTGACCCCCAAAAGATGTCACCAGGATCTGAAGAGTAGAAGAGTCTATTAGCCAGGGAACATAGAGCTTTGAGAAATGGATTCCTCATCTTTTCCAGAGGGACATCCTTTCCTGAATGTCAACACCTCGACTCGGGGACATCCAACCTGGAGCACCGAGGGAGGGTAAACTGGCATTACTGGAGCCCCTTAGCCTGTTTGTTACAGCAGCAGGAGAAGGTCCGTGTGATAGGTAGGTGCTGGGGCATATGGAAAGCGCTTAGAATGGAAGTTGTTGGTTTCTAGGAGGTCCCGACGCTGGGGTAACCCCAGAACAGGTACAAGAGAGGGCCCTGGGGGTCTCAACAGAAAGTTGAGGAGATGAAAGAAACTAGAGAAGGAGGGTGGGGAGGAGGAGTCCTCTTGGAAGCCAAGAAAGCACGTGCTTCAAAAGGTAGGGTGCACATGTGTGTGTGCATGTGTATGCACGTGTGTGTGCGCCTGCAGTTCCTGCCTAGGAAAGCAGTTCCACACCATGAAGGGCTGCGCTGCCATCCAGCACGTGTCTCCACAGCGTCCGAGCTGAAGAACAGACTCTAAGCTCCTATCCCTCATTGCAGTGTGGCCCCAGGGCCTGGCTAGGGACAGCAGCAGTGATAGAAGGGAGGAGGCGGCTCTCTCAGTGGTTCAAGGGTTCTACATCTGATTTGTAGCAACAGCTAGGGGCATGAGTACATTCCTAAAGACTCGGGAGTGATCAGCTATTTCAGATCCCACAGGCAGATGAGGCAGGAGGAGGACTGAGGACAAACAGCCCCATGACACTCGTGGGGCATGAACCAGAGGTGGGCAAGATAACCTGGTGTATCCAGCAAAGGCATGGACTGTGACAGCCTGAAACAGGTGAACCATCTGTCACCTTCACTCCTGGTTGGTCCATGGACCTGTCATATGGCCTGCTAACTTAGCTGGAGGTGTCAGGAGCACAAGACAGGATGACTCAGGGAGGCTGTGGTATTCCCACCTCTGCGCTCTATGGCTGGATGTTGTCACATGAATGTAGGGTACCGGAAGTTACAGCAGGCATCCTTCCACCACCACACGATGCAGGAGAAAGCAGAAATACAACACTGCCATTCATCAGCTTTCTGAAGCTACCCTTGGCCGGCTTTTCTCCATCCTCCTCGATGTCTACCTGTGCCCCCAAGGATGACTGTTTGACTCTGCTAATCACAGATCAGTTTGGCTTCCCCATGATACTGAGGGCCAGCTCCAAAGCTGGAATGGAGCAGAACGAGGGGAAAAAAAAGTCATTGAGATCTTGCTTCCCCTCTGTCACATAGCTGTTTAGTGGAATTGAAACATTTCCTCTGAGAGAGTCTCTAGGACTCGGTGCAGGAATCTCCAAGTTACAAGATGCATAAGGCAACTAACTGTGGCTGGGAAGGGGAGACCCTCAGAGGAGCTACCTTCAGGCTGGGCTGGGGGCTCATGAGTGCTTACCCATGCTGGGGTGAGCTTTAAATCAGCCATGCTCTCAAAAGTAGCCCTTCATCTATACCCCATAAATAAATTCTCATTCACACCCTGTGAGTGACCCCAATAAACTCCATGACTCACCCAATTATATTTGGCTGGAATCCTCTATTTGGTTGGTTACTGGTGTCCTGTCTGGGTGAAGACACATTTATTTGTTCATGTCTCCCCAAGAAAAGTCATGCAACAAACACCCTTGCATTTTAGCTCTCTCCTCCTGATTTCCTATAGCTACTGCTATTCTCTTGGAGCAAGCCTGTCCCTCCCCTGGGTCAGCACTGTCTTTCCCCTGCCTGCTCCCCGTACCTTTCAGCCCTGGGAGGTGGCAATAGCTGCTGATTTCTGGGTATTTCAGTGATTCTTAAGATTTTCTCTGATCCTGTCTACACCAGTATAATAACAAAAAGGTCCCTTTGATGCAACCTCATACATCCCAATTTACCATTAGGACAATCAAGTAACTGGTTGCATTGGAGTACAGCTTGTCAATAAGTATTCTCAGGAGACAGGTGTCCATCTCAGCACACAAGCACCTGTGAGGAGCTGGCAACACCCTTATCAGAGGCCAGCACACCCCTGGGCATAGAAGGGAGCCAATGTGTCCCAAGCAGAAGAAGGTACAGTCTGTCTCAGTCAAGACGTACTGTAGTGGGAGTCTTCAATAGGAGGTCTCCAAAAAACTGTGTTCTGTTCTTGGCTGTGGAAACTAGAAGCACAAGGTTTAAAGCAGGAATCTGAAGAGATGAAAAAGGAACACATATGCCTTGCAACTCTCTGAGGTCCATCACAAGCCAAGGGGATGCAGGGCTGGGGAGATGGCTCAGTGCTTAGGAGCACAGGCTGCTCCTCTTCCAGAGGACCTGGCTTCGATTCCTAGCCACACTCATGACAGCTCACAACCTTCTATAGCTCCAGTTCCAGGGAACGGACACCCTTTTCTGACCTCTGCACACACTGAGTGCATACACAGCCAAGCAGGAAACACATAAAATAATAAAATAACTTAAAAAAATTTAAAGACAAGAAGATGGCCATAGGGAATCTGCCGTAGGGAAAGAAGAAACCCAGAGTAAGGAGACAGATGAAGAGGGGAACTATTAATTACAGTAAGTGCCTGACACACTGTTTTACAATAACCACCTAACTAAAGAGCCAATCTTTCCATGAGGAGTCAGACAATAACTGAGTAAGTACCATTCATATGAGATCCTTCTAATGCAAAGTTATAAAAGATAGAAACACGCCAGCATAAAAAATCAGAAGGAGCCCGTGGGTCAAGTGCTCACTTGAGGCTCAGTATCATATGACAGAAAGCACCCCCACAGTGCAGGAGGCCCGAATGGTCATGAGATCTTATGTACCCAATCACAATACATTCTAAAAGAAAGTGAAACTTATCTTTAGGTTTCTTTTTGTTTATGTGTATGTGCCCATATATGTAAGTGCACATGAGTGCAGTGTCCACACAGGACAGTAGAGGCTTGCAGATACCCTGGAGCTGGAATTATAAGATGCCACACGTGGGAGATGGGAACTAAGGTTCTCTGCAAGAGAAATAATTGTTCTTAACTGCTGAGTCACCTCTCCAGTCCTGAAGAGGGTTGGGAAAAACACTAATTGAAACTACAATTTATTTTTCAAGCTCTTGATGGCACGAGGAGACAAAAGAAATTAACGAAGAATGCAAATATGTGATTAATGGCATTGTACGTGTGCACAAGCACATAGTCATATGTGCTTAGGTGTGAAACTTGGGATCTGACATGTCAGCCTTTCTTAATGACAACTCAGGAATAAACTAGTCAAGTATTCAAAATAAACTGTCCAAATATATAAATAAAGAAATATTGATGCCACACGCCTTTTATCCCAGCACTTAGGAGGCAGAGGTAGGCAGATCTCTGAGTCTGAGGTTAACCTGGTCTATAGAGTGAATTCCAGGACAGCCAGGGCTACACAGAGAAAGTTTGGTTTGAAAAATGGAAAATAAGGAAGGAAGGAAAGAAGGAAGGAAGGAAGGAAGGAAGGAAGGAAGGAAGGAAGGAAGGAAGAGAGAGAGAAGAAAAGAAAAGAAAAAAATTTAAATGGCAAAAGAAATAATAGCCACCAAAAATTCAAAGGGGATTGCACGGACCCTGTTCTCTGCTCCCAGTGTGATTCTAACTCGGAAATGCTTTTGTTTTAACTACAAAAGTTTTCAGAAATATCCTTCAAAAGGCTTGAGACACATGCTTTATCATTGCTCAAAAAGGAGTAAATGCAGACACATGCCTTTTCAAAAAGAATTAGCCTTAACATGGCTCATTCAGCTTTACCCCACATGGGATGACGAAATACCATAACCCACATGAAGTTTCACCTCAAGAATATAACAAAACTGAATAGGAAGGTGTGGCAGGAATGGACAGGAAGAATTGAGAAGCCAACTGGAGACAGATTCACTCATCCTCCTGTATCTTCAGTGCACCCCCGATGAAGAACTCAAACATCCACAGAGCAGTGCTGAGCACAAGAAGGCAAGCACGTGATCCTGTGACACCCTGGGTAACAAGACAGTGAGCAAAAAAGGCTTCGTGTAGTAATGTCAACTAGCCAAAAAGCATTAAGTCCTAGGGAAAACATAATTTAAGAAACTAAGGATATTATTCAATTGAGTAACACTTGCCAATCATACTCGTGAGAGAGAGAGAGAAAATAAACAGATACATACATACATACATACATACATACATACATACATACATGATAGAAGATAGATAATAGGTAGATGATAGATTATATATAGATACATACATGATAGATATATACATAGACACATAGATAGATATGGAGATGAGATGATTAATCATAATGATGAAAGCAAAAGTCACAGTCTTTGACTGTACTGTCACCTTAAGCTTCTTCAGGTTTAACCAAATGAAATAAAGAAAATGAAAACTAAAAGTCAAGTGGAAAAGAGGTAATGGGTGTGGGAAAAATGGTTTCAGGACTCCTGTATGTAAAGGGTTAACATTTGTAACACATTAAAGAAACAAGAAAATATTAACATACAAATAGAAAAATGAACAGGGACTATGAACCCCCCAACTTTCAATGAAAGAAATGAAAATATCAAAAAGCATTTGGGAAAACCCGCTCAGCCTCATTAGTATTCAAGTACATGCAAATTAAAACAACAAGCCCCCAGTTTCACCTATGAGATTGCCTCTTCATTATTACTGGTTTTGCACCTGGGTTAGGGAGTGGGTGAATCTGGGCGTTTCTGCTTCTGGGCGACCTGAAGAGGCACAGCTTGTTATGGGGCAATTTCATCTTCCATAGCCACTCTGCTTACCTTTGACCTCCCTCTTGTAGAATTTTGCCTTGAAAAACGAAGAATTAGCTTGAAGGTTGTTTATTGCTGCCTTTGTTTTTTCTTGTAATGTCAGTTAATCGGCAGCTGCCTGCCTCTCTCTCTCTCTCTCTCTCTCTCTCTCTCTCTCTCTCTCTGTGTGTGTGTGTGTGTGTGTGTGTGTGTGTTCCATTTTCATACAATAGAATTCTATGTCCGTCCATGACAGCATTGCACAAGTGTTTGTGCAAATGCTATTATTGTGTGAAATGAGCAGGCGATGAAATAACGCGTGCAAAGATAAATCAGTCTCTATAAGAAAACCCAGACAGGATACACCAAGGTATCGGCACCTTCTCCCTGCATTGTGATTATTCCCACTTTTAAGTCTCTACAAAAACCGTGCATTAATTACACACTGCAAGTACATGTTTTAAAGGACGATGGAGACCACATCAATAGCAACCCCATCAGAGCGTCACAATCAACAGCCCAGGGAAGGTGTACAGTAAAATTGTATGCATGATATGAAAAGATGGTCAGCCTGTGTCCTTAAGTGAAGACAGGTTAGCACAAAACAGTGTGTGCGCCATAATCTCCTTTTTGTTGAGAATAAATACATCTATTTATATGCGCCGGACATAGCAGATTATAAAGTGAAACGCCGGGAATGGTGTCTCTGACTGCCACACTAGGGTGATGCGCCGGGAATGGTGTCTCTGACTGCCACACTAGGGTGATGCGCTGGGAATGGTGTCTGACTGCCACACTAGGGTGAGGCCAGCACGCTCTTTGCTTTTTGTATTTCTGCATCGTCCGCATTTTCTGCAGCTAAAATGTATTATTCCGAAATTAAAAACTTTCCTTCGTTTTAAGACACTATTCATGTCCTTATGTAGTGAAACCCCACCGTGCCACCTCTGTTTTGAGGAAGTGGTTCATCTCTGTGTCTGCTTTCCCACCCAGTGCTTCTGGTTCCCAAGGAGAGTGTCACAAGGGCCCTAGAGCGTCTGTCACACTGCTGACTATCACTCTGGAGATGCATGTGGCTTCTGGAAAGCATCCTAGGACCGCCCTCCAGCAAGAACTGTCTGCCTCAGCTGTGAAGGATCTGAGGCCAAGAGCCCTGTCTGAAATCAACACACTTGCTGTTACTACTTAGAAAGCAGAGTATTTCTTCCCTGTCTTGCAAAGGGTCACATTCAGAAAAGCCAGAAAGCTGAATGTACCTAAGAAGACATCCAGGAGCCTGGGGCATATGGAGGGTGTCTCATTCTATAGCAATCGCTATAGTACCCCAGGCATAAATCTCAAACTAGTTCTTACCAGTATAAGAAAATGCCCAAGAGGGACTTATTTATAAAGAAGAGACTTTATTTGGCTCCGGGTTCTGGAGTCTGGGAAGTCCAAGAGCACGGTGCTGGCATCTAGTGACATTTGGAAAGGCCTCAGTTACATCAAACATGACACAGGGTATCACATGGGAGGCAGAGCATCATTCAAGCTCAGGCCTCTCCTATTCTGCTGATGTCACCTTGGAGGCCTCCTTTAAGACATCCTTTACACCCAGTCACTTCCCAGAGACTGCATCTCCAGACACCATTAACACGTAAGTTTGGGGATGGAATCTCCGATACTTGAACTTTGGGGTAGGGCACGTATTCCAACCCCAGTAGCACAACAAACAGAAAAGGAAGGAGGTTCTACATGCAAGGCTGAGATGGGAGAGCACAGGGTGCTCAGGGCCCATGCTGGCTGGAGGAATAGCTATGGCATTGCTTCTGTGATGAACAGTACTGCAGCCTCTGCACTGGGACCAGAGCTCACCTCACCATCAAAGGAAGAACCAGAGCCATCTTGCCTTGTACCTGGGGCCAGACTGCCACAGCTGCCGTCTCTCTGCTGTCCTTCCAAGTGACTTCATTGGCTCACATTGACATGCCAGCTTTCAATGAGCCCAGAAAACATAGCTCCCATTCTCCCACCCTTAATGAGGGGAGCTTAGATCACACCCTCAGATCCCAGCCACCTCTATGTTCTCCCAAACAAGAACAGTACCAGCACATCCCATTTGTAGCCATCTCCTGGACACATCTGAACATTCTCACCTGCTTTCAGTTTAGTCACCGTGCAGCCTGGATACTCTCCAGCATTTTGGTTAAATGTTAAATGCCACATACTAAGAACAGGGAACAGAGAAGAAATCCGGAAACATTAGTGAATAAACACATCCTATGTAGGGGAAGATAGCAGGGCTATACTTCCTGATTGTGCAACCAGAGTTCCTTCCTTCCCTCTTCCATCTGCTTTAAGTTCCCTTTGACTCCAGTCAGCCCCTCTGCTGTGGTTCTTCACTAACAGTGAAACCAGCTGAACTCCAGCCTTTTCAGGTTGCTATCCTCTCTCACTGTCCTTTATCACCAAAGATTCACCGAGGTCCCCAGAGAGATTCCAGACCTGACCGCCATGGTCCGGATTACCCATTTCCCTTTGACAGACAGACAGATCTGTTCCCTACAACCAATACAAACCTCTCTTCCTTTGTTGGCTCAGATCCTGTAAAACCCAGGTGCATCACCAGGGGAACCCCCACTGCAGGTCATGTTGGAAGCATTGACCATCGGTCAAGTCTAGATTGTCTTCCCTGACACTCTGCCTCTTTTGAGAAGTTCACCCACCCTCCCCAAGTCCAAGACCCACTCCCCATGTACATGTAAAGGCACATTTCTGTTTAAGCCAACCAAACAGACCTCATCTTCATGAATTTCTGGTCTGGAAGCCTTGCTCTACCAAACAAAAACAAAACCAAACAAAAGCATCTGCTAACTAGGATTGTGTCTTTTCTTTATCAATGGGTCATAGAAAAATTCCCATAGTACCATAATGATCTCCTCTGAGACAAATATCCTGGGGCACAGGACAGGCTTCTGATGGCAGCTCCGGCAGAGGTGACTCAATGTTCTCCTGGAGAACTCGTTCTTGTAAACTCCTCACGGGCTTCTCAGGAAAGGAGAGACTCATCACTCCAGACAGCAAGAAGCAGCTGTTTTTCAGACTCATCCGAGTTCAATAACATGCCCTGGCACCCTGCTCCTCTCTGATCAGTGCCCCGGCCTTTATAAAACACATCTGTCAGAGCTGCAAATTCAATCGACATTGTCACTGTGCACCCGTGTGATCAAATTGTGAGTCTCGTTTTCAGCTGGATCAGCCCTGTAGCTACAAAGGAAACGAGATTGCTTCAGGATGCAGTGAGGCCCTATAATTCCTCCTCCCATCTCAGATTTCACAGCCTGCATTTCATTGCTTTCTCTCTGTATGCTTCCTAGGCAGTCAGAAATAGCTGGACAGTCACTGGGTTCCTATTGTCACCACCCTGCCTAGCCAGTCACCCAGTAGGCAGATGGGTAGCTTCTGCCCCATACCCTGAGTGAGTATATGGCAGGAACTGGTGTCATCCTCTACAGGTAACCAAGTGATTTTCCCTCCCCACTCCATATGTTTTGTTGTAATTTTCTCTGAGACAAACTTTCATCCTATCCAACTGGGAAACCCATTAATCAAAAAGTAAACAACTCAAAGCCTTCAGGAAGTCCCTGAAACTGACCAAATCCACTAAGCCCCTCCTCCCTAAGCATATATGAACTGCAGAGAGATGATCTCAAGCAAGCTGAACTGCCTAGCATAGACCTCCTGAGCTACCTGAAGGTAACATCTCCAACCTGTCAAGTTGTCTACATACTGTGTCATGTGCTGCAGGTATCTAGATTTTATGAGCTGCCATCCATGCTGGGGTTTTGGTGAAATAGTTCTTTTTGAGTCCCTTCTGCTCCTTTAAGTAACTCCTCACCCATACTCCTGTAGGTAACCCCAATAAACTTATTGTTTTATTCAGCTGGACTTTGGTCTATCATCAGTTCCCTATCTGGGGTAAATTCACATGTCCCCAGGCATAGTCACCGTAGCTTACCAATTGCATGACACCATGGCCCTAACTACCAACTCTAGCGCCAGGTTCACAGTAGGCACCATATAGATGCAGAACAGTTGTTGATGGGAAGAAGATCATACAGCCAGGGGACATAAGAAAGCTGGCTTGAAGCACCAAGGAACACAAGACACTGGGCTCCGTGACACAGGTGGAGACAAGGTCTCTCCAACATAAGCAGAAGACTGGTTTCTGGTAGCTGTCTCTTGACAGCAGACTCATCTCCAAAGGCAGAGTGTCAGAGGGACACTGCTGATTGACCCATCTTGAGACTCGTGACCTTCTAGAGATCTTCAGTAACAAGGCCCATCACCTCTGATGCTTATGCCAGCTCCTCAGAACCATATAGTGGAACAAGAATGGTTCTATGCCCAAGATGGGGCTTCTGATTTACTGAAAGAGACATGCACACCACATATGATGCACATATATGATACATGCACACAGAACACATGTGTATATATACAGACTCTTGCTTACACACCCATATCACACACCATGCACACACATCCTATATGCCTGTGTTTACAGACAACATACATACTTTGAGACAGGGCTCCTGTTTTATTAAATTAAGATGTACCAAGCATTTGCACATCACACATCCATACATATATACAGGGCACATGCCACAGATAAGCAATACAACAGATATGAACACTCAACATGCATGCATAAAGTACGTGCACAGCAAATACATATGGTGTGGTAATCATTTCATTACAAGGAGACAGGGGCTGGAGAGTTGGCTCAGCAGTTGAGAGAGCACGTATTGCTCTTGCTTTCTTGAAGTCCTGAGTTCAGTTTCCACCACCTACAGCAAGTGGCTCATGGCTGCTTGCAACTCCAGTTCCAGGGTATCTGGTTCCTCTGACCTCTGAAGGCACCTGCAAACACGTGGTGCATAAACTCAGATGAGCACACACACAGATGAATGAATGAATGAATGAATGAATGAATGAATGAATGAAGAAATAATCACATCTTTGCTGGCCATAGATGTGCGTGTCTTTAACTTCAGCACTCAGACGACAGAGACAGGTGGATCTTTGCATTTGAGGCCAGCCTTGTCTACACAGCAAGTTCCGGGCCAGGGCTATATAGTGAGACCATATCTCAGAAAGAAAAAGAAGAAAAGAAAGAAGACAGATACTGAGCTCGTGACACAGGCACATACCGCACACATGCATACAGCACACGGAGAAACATATCTTTGACTAAATAGAAAGAATTGGAAGCTATTTGACTGTCTGCCAGGGACTTGTTAGGAAATCACGTTGTATTACTAAGAAGAATGAGAGTGCTATACAGAGACCAAGAAATGTCTCAAAGCGCACCACCACCTCAGAGAAACCCGAGATGGCATAATGGTACACTGTGGGCCCATTTATTTTTTAAACAATAATTATATATGTATATGTATGTGCATTTTTAAAAGGTTAGGACAAAAACACAGATCTTTGATAAAAAAGAAAGTCTTCCTGCAGGGCGGAGGGGTAGTGTGGAGGAGGCAGCCTCCGGCAGACTGCAAGCTTGCGTTCTCTCTCCCCTATTCAGCTCAGAGCAGCACACAGGAGCCAAGTTTCCCAACTTGTTATGAGTCCTGAGGCAGGAAGACCAGCATGTCCTCTGCTTCTAACTGGGTTCTCAGCCTCCCTTAGGGTTCTTATATGGCTCCCCACTTCCTGCCCCTATCCTCTCTCTTGTCACTCTACCCACTTGCCCACACTGTCTTCTCCTTTTAGCCTCTGGACCATGTTCCACTATATGGGGCTTTGTTTTTCCTGCAAAAACCAGACAGGTCAATGTTTTGCCAGCTTGTGAAATCAACCCCATAGATCAAGATCATTGCTTCCGTCCTGCATGGCGAGGGAATATTTTTTTTTTTGGTTTTTTTGAGACAGGGTTTCTCTGTATAACCCCGGCTGTCCTGGAACTCACTCTGTAGACCAGGCTGGCCTCGAACTCAGAAATCCACCTGCCTCTGCCTCCCAAGTGCTGGGATTAAAGGCGTGCACCACCACCGCCCGGCATGGCGAGGGAATATTTGCCCCCACCTTGATTCTCAGGGCACAGAAAGGAAAGAGCCTACAGCTAGCTGCAGACCGTTCAGCCCTGATGTGGAGCTACCCTCCAGGACAGGGGGGAAAACCTTATGTGTGTCAAGCTCTTAGGAAGGTCAGATTGCAGATAGATTGCAGAGACTGCATGGGGACCCAGGACCTCAGAATGAAGCAATATCAACCTTCAGCACAGTCAGTTATGGGGTGCAGTGGTGGCCTCTATACTGGACTAACCTAGGAACCAAGGATGAGGCTGGGGTGAGGGAGAGAACTGCCCAGGACACAAGGCTGAATCCAACAAAGCCCTGAAGAGATTCTTTCAAAACAGCCCCAGACACCACTAGTTCTGTGCTGTGTCCTGGCCCTCCTCTCCCACTCTGGCTCTTTCTGATCTGCAGCCCATGCTCCAACCACACAGTCCTCAGGGTCTCCTTTCTCCTTCTGACCTCCTCAGCTGAGGTGGAAGCTTCCAAAGGCTTCCTGGGCTAGACCACTCCTAGAGATCTTCCCTGCACTCTGATGCTTGCTACTCACACAGCTTCTCACCTGAGTGTTGGGCGATTGACTGTCCCCTGCCTTGGCTGCCAACTTTCAGATGTGGAGACCTGTACCCACCATTTTCACTTCCGTTATTTCCAGGTCCCATCTCAGGAGCACCATGTGAGAGATTCTCAGTCACTGTGGCCACAGCAGCTTACCTCACCAGGCATCCCAGAGGGAGCACCAGGCATCCCAGAGGGAGCACCAGGCTGGCACCCATGTACCTGCTTTATTTTTCTCACTGTGTGTGACCATCAGTAGACATTCCATATCCTCACCCCATCCTGACCAACAAGAAAGGTGTGAGAGTGACATAGGGGTGATACAGCAGGCCTCCCAAACAAAAGGCAATACACTCCAGAATACTCCCCAAATTTGCTGTGGATATCTGGAGCCATGATGAGTATCTACCTAGTAATTATTGCCTTCTCAGCTTAGCTACAGGATTGACACTATGGCTATAATTTTTGGAGTTTACATTGTCTCAGCATACGTGACCCATATATCTTTTTCCATTCTTAGACTTCCAAGGCTGGGAGCTTAATTTGTCCTTAGGTCTCAGTAATCTTGGCGTGTGTGACATTTTTCTTCATCAAGCATTATGCATTATAACTCTTCTGTCAACATCTGAATAACCAGTTCTCTTGTTCTTTGGGGACACTGGTACCTATAGTAAGAGCCTCTTGGTGACAAGCACTGCCAAACTATGACAGACAGCCTGATCTCCAAGATGATTCTGAGAGACTATTGAGAGGGTAATGCTTACACTGGACAGGAGTGGGTCGCATCCTGACCAGGACAGGGTGATATAGTACCAGACCTCATCTCTCCACCCAAATGGCATGTAATTTAAAGCTCAAAAGCAATCAATTGCAATCTTCCACTTAATATTTTCAGGCCTCAGTTGCCCATAGGTAGCTGAAACTCTGAACATGAAGCCACTGGTAAAAGGAGATTTACTTACTGCCTTTGCAAACTGCTTAGGGTGGTGTCAGAACTCAGGACAAGTCACATCAGTGACAATTAGAGTCCAAGTCAAACTAAGCAAAGAGCAGGACTAGGTTAGGAACAGGACCACCTGAAGGTCTGGCTGTTCTGCTTTGTCCATCAGCTTTTCCAGGTCAGGAGAATGAGGAGCAAACAGGAGGTATGCTCAGCCAGGTGACACTTCTCAGAGAGAGGTCAGCAAGCAAAGAGGCTGACACACTGGGCTATGGCCAGCTCACAAAAGATATCCCTTCCTCTAGAAGAGGAATCAAATACACCAAAGTGATTTAAGGTGAATTCAGGCATGTGTTCCTCAGAGTCCTCAAGGGACATGCATGCCAGAGATGAGTTGGGGGCAGGTGCCCTCATACTTCCACACTTACAATCTGTTCTCCAGCTTCTCAGTAGCCCAACCTGGAACCCCAAACATCCATCATGGTCCTTGTCTTCTCCTGACAGGTTCAAGCCTGTCTCTCCTATCCTCCCACCTGAACCAGAGAGGCATGCACCAGGAAAAAAAGAAAAAAGAAATGCACCTAGGATCCCCAAGATAGACATCTGTGACTGCTCAGTACCCAGCATCCTTCCCCATCCCTCTTGGCCTATGTTTTGTATGGACTTGACCCTGCTGGGTCTGATGGCTGCACCTCACCCAGACCCAGGAGGCCAGATGCTTCATCCTCTTGGTCAGGAATGAAGCACACAGCCTGAACTTAAGAGGGAGTTTTCTTGCAAGGGTAGCATTCCCTGTGCTCCAGAGTTGCTGATGGCCAGATCATCTGTGATCCAGGAGCTGAGTGGAGGAACACAGAGGACCATGAGACTGCACAAGAACTAGGACAGTGTAGAGTGGCTGTGTCCACGGGTGACACTGAGATACAACACATATAGGGGACAGACAAATTGTCTGAAGTTTCATGTCAGTTAGCTTTTGCTATGTAAGATATGAGCCCTAAAGCACACTGAGCTGTGGGTTCACCATTTATTTAGCTCAGAATTCTGGGGCTGGTGTTCAGGCCTAGGCTCCCAAAGGAGTCTTTTAGTCCACTGCTCTCAGCTGGCTTTGGGCACATTGACTCTTCCACAACTGCTTATCTAATGTACAGAATTGTGGGGCAGTGAGCTGTGAGAGGCAGCTGGGTACCTGGTCAAGCACAGGCCTCGAGCCCCGGAGACCCTAAAGGGACAGTAAGTCCAGCCTTGCTCCTGGGCCCTGGTTCCTTTCACTTAGGACAGCCCTCTACAGCCCCTTCCAAAGAGAGGTTTGTGTCAGGTAGCACAGGTAGAGGAAGTGACTACAGGCTGCAGAGCCTCAAGAGATCTCCATATCATGAGTTATCTAAAGGACAGAGTGCGTAGCCAATTAATCATTCCTTCCTAGACTCTGCTCCTACTTGCAAAAGGTATTTAACCTCAGGCCCGCCCTGAGAACACGGGGTACAGCTTCATCCACTTTCTGCCATGACAATAAACCTTTTAAAACCATGGACTACCTCTCGTACTTGGGGACCGCTGTGGGGTACCATGGAGAATGTCTTCAACTAACGAGCTGCCATCTAACCTCCTACCTATGACTTCTCTGTGTTCTAGCCACAGAGCCCAACAACTCAATCAAGCAACTCAAGCCAGCCAAGGCCCAGCCAAGTGAGTCACCATGACCAAGAGTCTCATTTCCCCACAGGGCACCACCGGAGCTCATCTTTTCCCCCTTGCCACTTCTTGATCCTTCTGCAGCCTCTCAGCGGTGCCTGGGAGCCCAAGGGCTTGAGACCAGTTGATCCCCGCCCACCTTCTTGCCCAGGGGTCCCCAACCCAAGATCTCTGGCCCCCGAAGGACCTCAAACTGGGATCTCCCCATGCCCAGAGTAGAGCTCTGTGGCTTCCCGTAGCCCAGTGTCCTCCCTGCATGGAGTAAACTCAGTCGAATTCCCATGCTTCTCCCCTCTGAGCCACAGTTCCAGCCGCCTGGAGTGGCAGACACAGGAACCCACAACTCAACCCTAAAAGACCCCGCCCACATGCACAAGCTGCAGCTCCACACAGAATTATCCTCCGCACCAAACTGCCTCCATGTTCAGGAACCCAGCTGGACCCCCTTGGTAAAGATCATCACAGTTGAGTGTGTGGGCTATTGACCTTCCCTCTTGGAAGGATAGAGTGAGGAGGCTCATGGGACCCTCACCTGAGTATCTAACCACCCTTTCCAGTCAGTAATATGTAATTCTGCCCTAATTGCATATATCCTTGGAGTCTTTGGGAGGGGCTAGAGGATATGGGTGGGGGAGGATTAAGGGAGTAGGCATCGTCTACACAACCACAGGGAGTCATCATCTCTATTAGCTGTGGACAGCCTGTGTTTAAGGTTATTCATGCTCCTTGCCTGTAACCCCTCACCCATTATTCTGTAAGCCTAATAAACTCCTTGATTTCTCAGAGTGAACGTTGGTGGAATCACATCTTGGTTTGTCTTTGGGATTTTAGGAGGAGCAGCAGGTGATCTCCACAAGAGAAGGGGTTTTAGCAATACTGGTGGAAACAGGGCTCAGGATGGACTCAGCAGGCAGTCTGTTCCACAAGTGTCCAATACTATGGCAGGGTAGCCAGGGCTGGTTCTCACTGCATGAATACAAATCAACCACTGGAAACTGAGGCTGGAAGCCAGCACATTCTACCAGCTAAGACAGGTCTCAGCCAGCCCAGAGTCAGGGGCTGGAGAAGGGACCCAGCCCTTAGCCCTTTGTGAGAGATGCTGCATTGTGGGGAGCCAACAATAGGCGGCTATCATCCTTGCAGCCATCTTGAGCCATATACCCGGACAAGAGATTTGATTACAATAGCCTACAACAGCTGAGCACACTCTGATAACATCTTGTTTTAGATACCCAGGATTTTCCCTTGGGTGTGTGAGACTTAAAGGTGTGTGACTTAGGGGTGTGACTTAAGAGATCAGATTTAGAGATAAGGCCTAAGGGCATGACTTAAAGGTATGGCTTAGAAGTGAGACATATAAAAGGCGAGAGGCAAACAGAAGAAATTATTAGGGATTAGACACTTGAGACAGAAGAAAGAAACAGAGAAGTAGACATTAGGCACTTAGCACTTGGAAGAAGTAACTTGGAATTTGGAGGCACCAGGGACTAGGAACTCAAGACTTGGGACTTGGACTAGGAAGAGAGACTGAAGAATAAGTGGGATTGAATCACACTCTGTCTGGTCTCCATTCCTCACGTCCGTCCTCACTCTCTCTCTTGCTGAACCCCGACCTGCTGACCTGAGCAACTTGGGGCAGTGCAGGCTCTAACAATTTAGCCCCCAAGGCTTTTGGCAGTGCAGGTCCCAACATTGACAGAGCGGTCTGCAACATTTTGGTCCCCAAGCACGGGGCAGAACAGTTCTCAACACTTTGGCGCCTAACGTGGGGCAGCTCGGGCCGCAACACTGCATCATGTAACCAAGATTTGGGGTGCAGAGATTGTGCAAAAAGTACAGCTATTTTTGGTACAGGTGTGCAGGTTGAAACAGGGTAAATTGTAGCTATGATTAAAGAGTCGACCACAGATTCTCCATCACTGATGGACACCAAGAAAGTCTATCAGAACTTCAGCAAACCATTTCCACTTACTTCTGAAGTGGATGGGCCAGACCCAACTAGATGGCTCTGAGAGACCTGCCAAAGGCTCCTCCTGAGGAAACATGAAAGAAGCCCTTCCTTCAGAGATGCTGGGACTTTGGTACAGCAGGCCAGCCCACTAAATAATTGAAGAGTCCCTGCTGCTGACAAGCAAAAACAGAATAAAATATGACAAGTGCCTCCTTAAAAGCAGAGAATTAGGTCAGGCAGTGGTAGCCCATACCTGTAAGCCCAGAACTTAGGAGGCAGAGGCAGGTGGATCTCTGAGTTTGAGGCCACCCTGGTCTATAGAGTGAATTCTAGGACAGCCAAGGCTATATAGAGAATCCCTGTCTTAAAATGAGAGAGAGAGAGAGAGAGAGAGAGAGAGAGAGAGAGAGAGAGAGAGAATATAAGTGCAAAAAATGGCGTGGAAGAGTGGGAACTCAGGTCCTGATGGCACTGTCAGGATGAGACTTTGACACAGGGTAAATTGGAACCACCCCTGGTTAGAGAATTGGGTTACAGAGACAGCCTGTCCCAGGTGTGAAGGCTGTTCTCTGGCACAATGTTCAGTAGCTAATGCATCTATGGTGTCCAGCCCAGGAGTCCCAGACAGACCTGTGGGAAGGCAGATCATGGTTACCACAGCCAGGGTGAGAGCCCATGTCTATGATGGCCTATCCAAATGTCCAGGACATGATTAAAAATGGACAGCTTCTGTTGCATTGGCCTGTTTGCAATTTAGGACTAACTGGAGGTGCCAACTGAACATGCTCAGTGTCACACAGGACCCTCCAAGTGTCAAACAGGGTGTCCTCAGTGTCACACAGGACCCCCTCGGTGTCACACAGGGTGCTCTCAGTGTCACACAGTCAATGGAATAAACTGGAGGGCACTGAGGACTGTCAGAGCAGATGCGGGACACCCAGTTACCACGGCTCAATGACTCACAGCAGAAACTCCTAAGGAGGAACAAAAGAGAACTCGATGGTTCAATGTAAGAAAACAATTTGCTGTAAAGTCCAAATTCATGGTTGGACCCATTGCAGTAACTGTCAGGGACACCCAGGGACACTCTCCCCCACCATGTCCACTTGGCAGAGTACCCATGACAAGAAAATCTAGTTTGTAAATTCTAGGAAAGAAAAAACAAAGGCATTCTCCACACCATGTGATGAGACCTGACGTTGAGAGTTATAGAATTAGAAACAATTTCGTCCAATTAATTCAAGAGCTGGCAAAGTTGTGGGGCAGGGGATCACAGCACAAAGAGGAACTGTGTCCTTGTGCCACAGCAGCTATCAGAATTTTTTAATTTTAAAAAGATGCTGGAAAATACCACAATGCCTGTATAGGATCAGGGAGAAATTTAGTATAAAGTTATGCATAATCTTTGCGCAGAAAATTATAAGACCTTATTGAAAAACATAAAAGAAGGCCGGAGCAAATTAGTCAGATATACCACATTCACGGGTGAGAAGGATTGACGTAATAAAACTGACAATTCTCTCAAATTGATCTATAAATTTAATTTAATCTCAACTAAATCCCAACAGAGAATTTTAGAGAACATGACAAGCTAATTCTCAAATTTACGTGGATGAATAAAAGAGTCGGAAGAGTTCTGAGCTCCTGGATGAAAAGGCGGGGCTCATCCTAAGGGCTCTTAGATCCTTGAAAATTTCACAGACTGACAGAGTGAGGTGTTGGGCTCAGGAAGAAATCAAATCAAAGGGGCAGAGCAGGGCAGGGAGGGACAGGAGCTCAGACTACAAGGGAAAGAGCTGTCACATCAGGTCTTAGAAAATGTGATTGAAAACTGGAGTGTCTGTTGTCTGTCTGTTGAGACAGAGTCTTACTATGTAGCTTTATCTGTCCAGGAACTCACTATGTAAACCAAACTGGCCACAAACTGGTAGAAATGTAACTGCCTCTGCTGGGATTAAAGGTATGAGCTAGCATGCCTGGCAAACATAGAACTTTCTAGAAAGGAGAGCATACATATTGGTGCCACTCTTTTTGGATAACTTGAAAATTAATAAAAAAAAATTTTAATTCAAGGATAGAGCACTTTAGAATCCAGGCACGTTGCAGAATTAAACATGAAAGAAAAAAAAGTGGACTTCCAGGAAGCTCTCTATGCGTTTCAGGTGGAAATGACTCACTGACAAGGGTAGAAGATCACAAAATTCAGAGGAAGAGACAGAACACACTGAAGGCATTCAGATGTAAAACTCAGGGAGACAAACAAGGCAGATCAAAATGAAAACACACGCCAGCTGGGCAAGCTGTCAGCACCACAATTACCCCACAAGGATTGGTACTGAGAATCTGGGAAGAGCAGGAGTCAGGGAGATGCTAAGGGTCCTGACAAAGATGAGCAAAAGACAAGGGGGAAATCCAGGAGGGGACTGGGCAGTGTTAAGTCACTTGAGAAAGGACTCTGAGCCCAAAGGAACCTAGAAGACAGAGCCAGAGTTCCCACTGGCTTCAGGTTTTGTTGGGGTTTTGTTTTGTTGTGTTGTTAGAGTGTGTGTGTCTCTGTGTGTCTGTGTGTATCTCTGTATGTGTCTCTGTGACTGTGTCTCCGTGTGTATATATGGGGGTGTGTGGTACGTGCATGACTATATGTGTGTGGTGTGTGCCTGTGTGTATTTGTTTAATTGTTTGCCTTCAGGTAGGGTCACACTGTAGTCCAAGCTGGCCTTGAACTTGTGATTCTTCTGCCCCTGCTTTCTTTGATGCACACTTATTAATTGCCCACCTTTCCCATCTTTCATAGGGCATTTGTCTGCCACTTAGAACACCGAATGTATGTACATAAGTAGAGGGATCTGTCTACCCCACGACCCAGTGACTCCATTCCTAACCCCATGTATGACAAGAACGCCCACAAATGCCCACAGCTTTTATGAAGAAAAAAGAGAGAGAGAAGAAATCTAACTGTTCAGCTCAGTGAGACAAGGGATACAAATTGTCTATTCAACAAAAAACTCAAACAATTGTCTCCTTATGCAATGAAAAGCAGCAGGTTGCAGAATTTTGCACATGACACCCCAACTCCCGAGGGATTTTAAAGCATGTGATGTCTCTATGTATGTGTCTGTATGTGTCTACATACACCACTACCTTCCCTGGCTACCAAATACAGTTGTAGTAAAAGAATTACTTAGATCAACTTGAAAAAAACCAAAATCCCAAGCTCCTGCTGCTGGCTTTGCTGAAGGGGGAGAAGGATGGGACAGGGATGAGGCACTTGGGGATAACATCTAGGGGGGTGGAACCTTGGGTGTTACACACTCAAGACAGTGTTCCTGGGGACAGTACTCTTCGGGCATCCTAAATAGCATCCTGCAGACAGCACCTTGACACAGCACCTTGGGAACACAATCCTAGAAATAACTCCTTAGCACTCTGATAAGTACCCTTATACCACTGACTTGGTACCCTGGCACAGCACCCTGACACAGCACCCTGACACAGCACCCTGACACAGTATCCTGACACAGTACTTGGCACAGACATCTGGGGGAAGTCCTGCTTCTGCTTTCACTTCCCTTGGTGGTAGAGACCTCTCCCATTCCTGTACACACTTCCCTCCCATAGCACTGGCCTGAGTGTCTGAGTCAGTACTGCAGCAGTGCTGGGCAAGATCTAGCATAGCCCTTGGAGTCAACTGGGGTACTGTGGACCCGCCTTCCCTGGGCTGGAGCAGCTTGCTGTCCGTGGACATCAAGGAAGGGTGGCCTGCCAGAGGATGAAGGCAGTAACAGTGAAGGAGAGACCTGGCTAGCCTGGCTCCACACTGGCAGACCAGCCATTCCTACAACTCATTCCAGTGGCCTTTGCATGGTGCTTATGTCCTTCCCTAGAGCCAGAGAAGTCTTGGCTGGGCAGGGTCCTCAGGTAGATAGATCACAATGTCCAGGAATCAGCCCTGAGCTGTGCAGCCAGACACAGCTCACACTAGCATCTAGCCCATAGACAGTCAGTGAAGCCCCTCACAAAGGAGTTACCTCCCTCTGACCCAAGACAGTCCAAGAGTCACCATCTTCATTTCAGAGGAGAGAAGCTTGAGGATGAGAGGAAAGACGTGTTCTTGCTTAGAGGGGTGGGCAGCAGAGGGCTGAGCTGAAACACCTACTCCTCTCTCTGTGACCTCTCTTAAGATTGTCCTTTCAGGCTCTGTCCTGCACCCATTTCTAAACATGCTTCTCCCAACTCTATCTCTCCCAGTGGGTAGCTGAGAATCAAGTTCCTAGATACAAGCCCTTATCCAGATCTTCCCAGTGTCCAGGCAGAGCCTCACTTCACATGTGGGGAGAGGTGAGTGATGGAGGCAGTGCTTACACACCTCATCCAGTGTAAGAGGCCTGGACCACCCTCCAGAGTGGCAGCCCCATCTTTCCTGGGCCCCCTCCTTGGTCTCCACACATGGACCTGGACTAGCAGCGTGGCTGCTGTTGGCAGATTAGTCTTCTTAATGGACCGACGTCCTTGGAGAACCAAGAGCAGGATATGCCTAATAAAGTCATTATTCTGCCGCCCAGCTGCGCGGGACGTGAGGATGAGAGAGGGAAGTGGAAACTGGCACTGGGAGGTCTCCAGAGCAGGGACAGACAACTGAGCCAGTTAATTATCAAGCTGCAGACTCTGTAAACCTGCATACAAGCAGGAGGGGGCTCTTCAGAGCCCAGCCTCACTCCACGGAGCTGGTTCAGAAAATGCAGCATGGAGCACCTCAGCCCCGAATTAGCTTGCTCTCTGCAGGGCTGGTTTCTGCCCTGACTCCAAACCTAAAGAAAAGGGGTTGGGGAGAGGGGAGTCCAATCCCAGAATCACACCCCCTCCCTCCTTCTCCTTCCAGCTGCAGACCCAGCCCTGTGCAGAAAAGCCTCGGCTAACTGCTACATGAGAATGAGAGGCAAAGCCTGCTGTAAGATGCAGCTGAGTCAGGCTCTCCAAAAATTCTCTCCTCCACAGAAGCACGGAGCACCCTGGCATAGATTGTCAGAATCAACATTTCAGAACTCTGAAAATTAACCAAAGGCTGGCAGCCCTCCGTGGGTGGAGTGGAAAAAAAAAAAAAAAACAGCTGACTCTTAAAGAACTCACAACTTGGTGGCATTTTAATCTGTCCCATCCCATCTCCCCTCCCCCACTACTCCAAGAGACCTCAGACTCCAACAGCCTACAAGCACAGAGAAGCCAATAGCCTAGGCAGCCAATAGAGAAACAGGGTCTTTATTTGACCTGTCTGGTGTCTTTATTTGAATGAACTCAGAGTTTACTTAGGGCAAACAGCCTGTGTCTCAGAAATATTTGTCCCAGACTTTCAGAGACAGTTGTAGCAGATGTGTGAGGCTACACAGAACAGTGAGGCCGGTGACAGGTTTACCAGAGAGTAAAGGGAAGCTGGGGGTGGGGTGTCTACAGGGGTGGGGACGCTGAACCCACCTGATGCTGGTGCCCTGTAAGATATTGCAGGAATGAAGGGGGGAGGGAGGGGGAGAGACTGTGTCTGCACACAGGATGTGCTCAAGCTGCCTCAGGAGAAGGCCTTTGAGGCTGAGGCTTCAAGCACCCACCAGCTGGCTGACTCAAGGGCCTGCGCTGGAGGAAGGTAGAGCAGCAAGCTGCTGAAGGCGTGGCCAGCACAGAGCCCCCTCAGCTGGGGATGAGAGACACATCCGCTCCAGAAATTTGGGAGATCTCTGCTAATATTTGAGCTGACCCAACAGAGAAATCCCAAACCACAGAGGACACATTTGCATTGAACATTTTGCTGAACTCAAAGGAATGGAGGGTGGTCAAATCCCAACAGTACAGTCAACTTCAAATTACAAAAAAAGAATTGTGGTCTAAGAGAGGTATGGTAGGGCACAGGTTGTCAGACTCCAGTGTTCGTCTGTTCCCACTTTCATTCATCTCTGAATGTACACACATCCTGGTGTTTGTCTCAGGCTTTTGAAAAATCAGATTTACTCATTTTGTTTTATGTTTATGAGTACTGCTTGCTTGTATGTACGTGCACCATGTGCATGCAGTGCGCAGGAAGGCCGGAAGAGAGCATCAATCTCCTGCAACTGGAGTTAATGATGATTGTGAGCCACCATGTGTGTGCTGGGAACTGAACCTGGGTCCTCTTTAGAAGCAGCAAGTTTCTCCCAAGTCCCTGTTCTCAGTTTTTGACACTGTCTCCTGATCCATTACAGCAAGAACTTTCCAGCCCAGACATGAGGGAATATGCCATGAGGGCTTCCACAAGAGCTATCTCCATGAAGGGAAGTGCTTCCACAGCTCAGCTTGCCAAATGTGTACCAGGTCTGCACTGGATACAGCTTGCTTCCTGGTGAGAGCCTGGAGCAGTGATGCTAATATCAAAGCACAAGCACACACACTCAACACACGCTGCACATGCACACCACATGTAAGCACACATGCATGCACACTTACACGTGCACGCATGCGAGCACACACACATTCACACACATACCATGCAGTGTTCCCACCTTTCCAGATCCTTCTGTCCTAAACACATGGGTGCTCAGGAGTTCTGCAGGGGGTTAGAGATCGTCACACACTGAAGCATGGACTCTGTCTCTACTGTTCTAGTAATGACAACTTTGTAAGATTTTAATTTGTTCTAGGAATTCAAGCGTGGCTCAGTATTAATAGTAAGAACATGACAGTGATAATTTAGGGTATGAGGTCCACTCCAGATTAAGGGTCAGAACATTTGTTCTGTAAAAGTTTAAACGAAAAATGTCAGCATTACCAGCCATATGCAACCCCTGCTGCAGATTGTAGCAAGCGTCTTTAAGTAGAAGGGTACTCTCAGCTCACAGAAACAGGTCACCTAGATTATGTCCTTGGATCTGTCAGCCCCTGATCTTGACAGATATATGAAAAGTATTTCTGAAATAACATATATTTTTCCTAATATAACTGTTGACAAGATAAAATGAAATAAGAAGTTTCCAGAACATGAGAAGAGCTACCTATTTTAAATTAGAAGCAAAAATTACTCTTAAAGTAACACACTGGGAGAGTTTCCACTGACTTTACTCAGAGATGAGTCAAGGATGTTAGATATTATTGATACTATTGTTTCAAATTGCCTTGGAAGTTCAAGCCAGTGCCATAAGACAAGAAAAGTAAATAAAGTTTAACAATTAGAACATAAAGTGATTATCTTTGGTAGAATTAATTGATTGGAAGTATATTTTATTAAATTAGCTACACAAAAATCAACCTATAATAAAGTTGTAATATATATTTAGGGGGAAAAAAACATTTCCAGACCTAGTTTGTTTGAATATTAAAATACTAGGAATATTGCCAAGATTTTCCTGAGAGTCCTGAGTGTTCTCAGCAGCCTCCCTACCAGATGGTAGCTGACGTGGCCTCTCTGGCCCTCTCACCTGTGAGGAAACTCCACTCTGGGAGTTTCTCACTACCCAGCCTGAGTCCTTTAGGCTCTGTGCCACAGGAATGAAAGGGACAAGGACATTCTGCTAAGCCCAGGTAACATGCATTCCTCTGGACTTGGTGGCAGGAGAAGGCCACCTGTGCCACAAGCATGAGAGAAGATGATTCTCTGTAAGAAAGTCGCCTGTTGTGACAGTGAAGAAAGGAAATTAGTCCTGTGCAGAGAAATAAAGGACTCAGTCTCCAATGCAGGTCGTTCCTCTCCTGGTGTGGTGTCTCCATTGTCTTTGGTATCTTCATGTCACCCTGTCCTCTGTCCCGTCAGACGGAACTTGTTTGCTAGTAGAATGTCTAGTTCTTCTGAGATTTCATCCCTTTGTTGAGCAGTTCCTCAGAGAAAACAATTAGTGAACTGGCTTGTACCAGTCCAGACTAGATCATACCAGAACAGAACAGTTCAGGCCAGTCTAAAATCACCAGAATAGAACAGACAAGCCCAGTTTAGACCAATCCAGACTAACTTAGACCAATTCAGACAAGGCTAGAACTCACCAGAATTAACCAGCCAAAACCAGCTCATATCAGACCAGACTAGGCTAGACCCTATCAGCACAGACCAGAACAAAGAAAAATAAACCAACCCCCGAAATAGACTACTAACACCAGAACACCAGAACACCAGAACACCAGAACACAGAAAACAGAACAGAACAGAACAGAACAGAACAGAACAGAACAGAACAGAACAGAACAGAACAGAACAGAACAGAACAGGTTGGCTTAGACTAATCTAGACCAGGCTAGAACATGCCAGCACAAGCCAGACCAGACTAATTTAACCAGTCTAGACCAAACCAACTACACCAGAATAGTTTAGACTAGATTAGACCAGGGTAGATCACACTACTGTAGGCCAGACTAGACTAGCTTAGACAACACCAGAATTGACCAAACTGGGCCAGGTTAGACCAAACCAGACTATACCAGAATAGACTAACCTAGTAAATCCTAGATCAGCCCAGAAGTTAGACCAGAATAAACAAGACCAGGTCAGCTTAAATGAATATAGGTTAGACCTAGACTAAACTAGACCAGCCCCAACCAGATAAAGCTATATTAAACCAGACCAGACCCCAGCAGTCCAGTCCAGGTTAGCCTTGACCAGAACATCCTACTCAGTTCAAGGTCATGTGATGTGTGTTGGGTCCCAAGGGCTGGTTGTATCCTACACACAGCTCACTCCAACGGTCAAAACAGGTAGCTGGAGGTCACAAGTGAATACAGTCTGCAAGTCTGTCAGGGCCACCACTGTTGAGCCATTGTTCCTACTTAGACACTCGTCTCCAACAGCACTCCCCACCACACACACCAGTCTAGCCTCTCAGAAAGGAGGGAGGCCTGGAAATGTGACCCCCCTACCCACCCCCTTGCACACAGGCCCACCTGGGTGGCAGTATCCACAGATTGCTTCCTTTGAGCCAGGCCCCTGCTGTTCCCGATGTCTGAGAAGTGCTGGTTTCACTGAAATCCCAGCCCTGCCACGTGTGAGTGAGGCAGGCTTCCTGCTGAAATCAAAAGATGAAGAGGGACCTAGCGGCTGGCTTTTACCTGCTCATCATTTCAACCCCCCTCTGGGAAGCGTCCCCTTTCCCACTGCAAAGTGAGCACCAATCCAGGTGGAACATAATGAGGTGTGTGTGTGTGTGTGTGTGTGTGTGTGTGTGTGTGTGTGTGAAAAGAGAACTGAGCCAGGATCCCGGATCAAAGATACCAACCAAGGCTGAGGCCAGGGTGGCCAGGGCTCCCCATCCACTGCCCTGAGTGTTCCATCTCTTGGGGACAGAGTGGCCTCCTCAAAGGCATGGGCTGGGTAAAGTTGTGCAGGAGGGCAGGGTCCCCATGAATGACCAGGCATTTCCACCTTCAGTTTTGCCTTCATAGCTGGAGAGCAGTGGTGTGTTTGTCTCATTATCCTGCACGCTCCATGATGACAAGAATCTCAGTCCAGGGGCTACAGAGGTAGTTTCACAGTTAAGAGCACTGACTGCTCTTGTAGAGGACCCTGGTTTGGTTCCTGGCACCTACATGGCAGCCTACAGCTATCTGTAACTCCAGTTCCAGGGGATTCAACACCCTCTTCTGGCCTCCAAGGGCACATGGTGCACATACACACAGGCAGGTAAATACACCACACACATACACACACACACACACACACACACACACACACACACACATCATATATATATATATATATATATATATATATATATATATATATATATAAAATTTTTTAAAGGAATCTTATTCCATCTTCTCAGCAGGCTGGAGGACATAGTGCCTTTCATCCATCAGCAGACAGATGGGAGGCAAGCTGACACTCACCCTTAGTGGTGTTGCCCAAGGCCCCCAGACTGAGTTTACTCTGAGATGACCTCATTCTGTCTTCTCAGTTTGAGATTCGGTTGCCCGGGCAACAGTGTAAGGGGTGGAGCTTAATGGGCGGTGCTAAGGACAGGAGGTTTCCAGCCTCAGGAAGATAGGAGTTTTAACATAGCTGGTTCTTGTGTGCTGTTTTGTCTAGAGCTGGATGAGGCAGAAACAGCCCCCAGCCTTGAGACCAGGAGGAATGCATCTCTTTTCCTACACATAACTCATCCTGCACCAGCAGAGAGAACACCTGCCCCTTCACGCAGTATTCATTCACACATTACCACCTACACTTCACTGAGGGGCAGGTCATGAGAGACACCCAGATGTTAAACATTCTGGCTGTTACTATTGTGTGCACGTACGTACATGGGCACATACACGCATGAGTGGGTTTGTGTGTGCGTGTGCATGCATGTGTGTGTGAGTGTGTGTGTGTACACATGCATGTGTGTTCCTGTATATGCAGGTGGACTCGTGAAGAAGTCAAAGGTCAGTCTTGGGTGTTGTTCCTCAGATACCATCTACTGTGTTTTGTGAGACTGGGATTCTCGTTGGTCTGGAGCTCTCTAAGGCCAGCACACAGTACCGTTTTCAGCTTTTTCTTTTTTTAAGCCTGGGTTCGGTTCTGCGAGTTGAGCTCACATCCATGTGCTTGTGAGCCACCTCCCCAGTCCTTTTTGATGTGTTTATAAAAAAGATAAAGAGATATAGAATATATTCTATGGATGTGTGGTGAGGTATGGGGGAAGGAGATGTCTCAGCAGGACCATGTGGAGGCATCCCTTCCCCCTGAGTGACCAGCCACACGATGGTATAGTATAGAACAGAGTTTATTCAGGCCATGGGTAGGGGAGTTAAGAGGGTAGTAGAGGAAGAGAGAGGCAGAGAGAGGGAGAAAGTAGAGAAGTAGAGGCCGCCCATGAGCATGTGGAGAGAGGGAGAAGGGAATGGGGAAGGAGAGAGGGGAAGAGCCTAAGAGGGCAAGAGATTGGGAGAGGAAGGGAGGGAGAGAGGAAGACAAGAGTGAGAGAGAGAGAGAGGGAAAGAGAGAGAGGGAGAGGGAGAGAGAGAGAGAGAGAGAGAGAGAGAGAGAGAGAGAGAGAATGGGAGAGAGAAGGGGTAAGCAGCCCCTTTCATAGTGGACCAGGCCTACCTGGCTATTTCCTGGTAACTGTGGGGAGGAGCATACCTGGCTAACTCTGGGAGCAGAGTTTAGACAGAATGCTAACACTCTTGTTTTGCTTTGCTATTTGAGACAGGTGCTTGTTATAATAGCCCAAGCTAGCTTCAAACTCCCCAAGGCTGGGATTACTACCACTCCCAGCTTGATTGCTCCCTTTTTAAGGGGGTGGTTTCTTTTCTTTAAGATTCACTTTATTTGTATTCATGTGTGTGCCCATGAGCACTTGTTATGTGGGTACCTATAGATGCCATACAAGTCACCAGATCCCATATTATAAGACTCTGATGAGTCTTAGCTTACAGGGAACCCCCTGAGTGAACAGGGGGTCAATATAAAAGCAAGAGGAATTTTATTGTTCCAGCATGCTGGGGTCATCCTGCATCCAAAAGGAAAGGCGATGACCCCCGGGCAGCTCGTTCAGTGGACCTTTATACAGTTTCTAGGGGGCAGAATAGAGAAACAGCAGTCATTAGGCACAATATGGTTGGCAGAACAGTGTGACTTTTAAACTGATTGGTCTTTAGGGAATGAGATGGCAGGGACTTCCCTTGTCTGCGGGTGGCCAACGGTCGGTCCTGTGGAATATGTCCATGTGACCTAGGCCTCCCCCCCCACCGCAGGTTGGTCCCCACCCCCTGTGGTCTGAGAAATGTTAATTAACCTCTCTTTTCCAGAGGGACAAGTGTTCTAAAGTTCCTGAGCTGACCTCTTCAATGTAACTGGGGCCACCAGGTGGGTTATGGGAACTGAACTCAGGTCCTCTACAAGAGCAGCAAGTCTTTTCCTGACTGAGCCATCTCTCCAGCTAGGTTGTCACATTTTTTTATGAAGATGCAGGGAGAATACATTTTCAAGTTTATTAATATGTATAAATTATTTTCCTGTCACTATGAACTGACACAAGATAAAGAAGGCTTGCTACACAGCCTCTGCAGTTCCTTTTGCCCTGTGCATGCCTTGGGCTGAGGACTCTGCATCTCCACATTCCAGCCCGCCGTGCTGCCAGGACCAAGCTCCTCCTGTCTGGAGAGCTCCACTATTGAACCACAACAGCCCTTCCCCCTCTGCTGCCCTCCAGAGATACTGGGATTCTGGGCCTTTGATGAGCTGCTTCCTGTTTCCGGAGATTACCCACCTCCCTCCCAACAGGTGCATATATTTGCATACAATTGAACCATGAATACCTGGGTTTCAACTGCTACTGCCTGCTTTCTGCTGACAGAGCTGGTCCTCTTAAAGGGGAAACAGGTTTCTTCCTTCTGAGACTTTGAAACTATGGCGATGGTGTTTTCTGGTCAAAGGACATGGTAACTTCCTTGATGACTGGGATGTTTAGGGGTAGGAGGCCTCATCCCTTCTGGCTCCTTGTTTCTCAGCTGCCCTTGTGGAGAGAGGCACTAATACGGATGGGGGAGGGGTGGGAGGCCTACTGGCTGGTCTTTGATAAATAGCTGAAACCCCTTGAGGCTCACAGTGAGAGCGCTCACTGCTCAGTGTGGCCAAACCACTGAGCTGACCTGAGATCTACAGGGATGGGGGCAGGACTTTAGTTCTAGAACCCACAGCATGGCGAATGGATAGGACTAGAGACTTTTGGGTCAGGTGGGCCAGGCGGGGGT
This sequence comes from Rhabdomys pumilio, assembly GCA_030674055.1. Lineage (NCBI taxonomy): Eukaryota > Metazoa > Chordata > Mammalia > Rodentia > Muridae > Rhabdomys > Rhabdomys pumilio. Next base: position 25,802,777 of record JANHMN010000008.1, read on the forward strand.
GGGAGACATTTAGGAATGGAGGGAGGATTGTGGTCCCAGACTTTGACCCCAGACTCCTCATCCTAAGTCTGTAACACTGCTCCAATGTTAAATGGATCCTTTGGGACCTCTGAGGTCTAGAGTTTGATGAGCAGGGGTTCAGGAGTTTATACTCCCTGGTCCTTATGAGCCACAGGAAAGTAAAACAAGAGTTGGGGGCCAGAGGCTAGGAAGGTTGGAATCTGTCTTGCCATCCTGGGTGAGTCAGGCCATGGTCACACAGTCATACTGAGGCCGGCTCCAGGCTACATACAACACATGTTATTGAGGAGTGGGAACTCGGCCTGGTGTGTTTCAGTGTTGGGATGCAGAGGTAACTGGATGGACTCGACACCTTGCTTGCCCCGAGCTGTGTCTCCCCAATGAAAATGCTAAGCAACAGAGAGCATGCCCAGAGCTCAGCAGCACCTATGGCTGGGAAAACACAAACCACACTGAGTGGGCACCGCACAGGCCTGTCTTGGCAGCGTTGTGGAGCAGGGGGATTATCAGTTCATGGCCCATCTGGGCTACAAGGGAGTTCAAAGCTAGCCTGAAACCTTATTTAGGGTTTCTATTGCTGTGATGAAACACCATGACTAAATAGCAAGTTGGGGAGGAAAGGGTTTATTAGGTTTACACTTCACTGTTCATCACCAAAGGAAGTCAGAACTGGATCTCAAATAGGGCAGGACCCTGGAGGCAGGAACTGATGCAGAGGCCATGGGGGGAGGGAAGGATGCTGCTCACTGGCTTGCTTCACCTAGCTTGCTCATCCTGCTTTCTATTGAACCCAGGACCACCAGCCCAGCGATGGCATCACCCACTGTAGAGTGAAAAATTATAAAGCCCATTTTATAAAATATACAGGCTCACTAGTTCCAAGACGGCGGAACTGAATGTAAGATTTCAGGCCTTCACTGCCCTGGGATACATCCCGGGGAGAGTATTAACATTCCTCAAGCCTCAGGGAAAAGAACCCACCTGTGGGTGGAGAAGGCCCAAAGCAGGAAGACACATTCCTGACCAAAAAAAGATGCAAGTCATCTGGGTGGGGCTGGGAAGCTAGTAGCGCCATGATGACAGGGCAAGTGACAGGGTAACAACTGAGAAATAGTTGAACAAGTGACATGACAAGACCACATTTTTGTGAGAAATAGGTGTGCAGAGTGCTTTCCACACGATCCTGTATCATTTAGGTTTGGGCTCCTCTGGAATGTTCCACTATTTTTATGTTATGTATCCTTGACAACCCCTCACCCCCTCCTCACTCCCCTGGTTTGTGGTTTTCCTCTTTAAAAGGCCCCTTAGCCCGCCACTCGGGGTCCAACTCTACTCCTGCTCGAGTATGCAGTTTGACCTTGGCTAACCAACTCTCTCCCCAATAAACCTCTGCTGATTGCATCCAGGTACGGTGTCTTGGAGTTTGTGGGTGACCTCAACTTCCCGAGACTTGAGTAAGGGTCTCCCAAGTTTTGGGGGTCTTCACCACAAAGGGCTGGGTCCTCCCCCACTGATCACTAGTTAAGAAAATGCTTTACATCTAGATCTCATGGAGGCATTTCCTCAACTGAGGCTCCTCCTCTGATGTCACTAGTTTGTGTCAAGTTGACACACAAAACCAGCCAGTACACTTTGTCTCACAGTTAAAATACAAATATAGGGAGATGGTTGAGTAGCGAAAGTGGCTGCTATGCAAGCAGAAAGGCCTGAGTCCAGAACCACAGCACCTATAGACAAAGTCAGGCAGCATATCACACATTTAGAATTCCAGCGACTGGGGAGGTGGAAACAGGGTGGACATTTGGGGTTATCTACCATACACTCTAGTTGGTAGTTTCCAAGTTCAGTCTTAAAAAATGGAGTGAAAAGTGGTTGGGTTAGTATTCTGTCTAAACTCCACCTCCACAGTTACCTGGCAACAGCCAGGTATGCTCCTCCCCACAGTTATCTGGCAACCACCAAGTAGGCCTGGCCCACTATAAAAGGGGCTACTTGCCCCCTCCTCTCTCTCTTAATCTCTTACTCTCTTACTCTTAATCTCCTACTCTGTTGCCTCTCTGTCCCCTCCCCCTTCTCTTCCTCTCTCTCCACGTGGTCATGGCCGGCCTCTACTTCTCTTCTTCCTCTCTTCTTCTTCCCCCCACCTTTGCCCTATCTCCTGAATAAACCTCTCCCTCTTGGAACCGTGTGGTCTAGAGTGGTCTGTTTACTGCGGTCGGACGTCTAATAACAACTAACAGGTTGCACACATATAGATAGATATACAGATAGATCAATTGATAGATAGATTGATTGATAGATGATAGATAGATGATAGATTGATAGATTAATAAATGATAGAAAGATGGTAGATAGATAAATGATAGATGAATAGATGATAGATTAATAGATTAATAGGTAATGATAGAAAGATATAGATAGATATAGAAAGATGATTGATAGATTAATAGATTGATAAATTATAGAAAGATAGGTGACAGATAGAAATATAGATAAATAGATAAATGAATAAATAGTTAAACAAGACTGGGACCATAGCTTAGTGGAGAGCACCTGCCAAGCATCCAGGAGGTCCCAGTTCCATCTCTAATGACATAAAAATAAAAACTTTGATGAACTTTCACCTCACACCCATTAGGATACTCACCATAAAAAGAGAAAACTGATCATGGTGTGTGTTGATGAAGATGTGGCAGCCTTGGGGGTCTGGGGCACTGTGGCCCACAGTATATGGTGTGAGAGCCACTGTAGCAAAAGCCTGGAACTGAGGCAAGAACTCAAGCAAATGTTTGCACACAGCACAAAAGCAGTGCTTTTCATTGCCGTATGTTTCAATCAAGTAAAAGGTCAAACCCTCTAAATACATCTATGTACTGAGTAGAAGTAAACCCAGGAGGATCGAAACATACCGAGGAATACTCTACAGCCTTATAGAGGAAGGGATTCTATACATGTTAGAACATGTGTGAGTCCTGAGGACACGATGCTATGAAAAATGCCAGTCACAGAAGATAAGCCCTGTGTGAGTCACTCACAGGAGAAGTCAGATTCTTAAAGTCATAAGTGGAATGTGACTGCCGGGGGCTCAGGAAGAGAGAACTGGGTGTTTCCTGGACCAGTGAGGAGAGTTCAGGAGCATGCTGCCCTGACAATCCCGCTGTTGTCAACAGCAGCGAAGATGATACTGTGCTCTGCACATTTAACCACAGTTAGAAAGTTCACAAATAATAATTAGAATGTTCAGTTAAGAGGTGATCTCTTAATAAAAAAATAAAATGTACACAACAAAGTTAAAACAATATCAAATGGGAAAATGTGCCCCTCCTGCCCTGCAAGCTGCAGGCCGGGGAAGGCAAGCTGCTTTGTGCCATCCGTGACCTTCCAGGTTGTGCTGTCCCTGAGCTGGCATAGAGAGGAGCCAGCTAAACAGTGCTGACACAGGCTTTCGAGAATGAACAGTTGGAGGTTCCAGAGGGTCCACACAGGGTGGCAGAACACTTGGAGGGTCATATGCTACACCCAGTGCTGTGCTTGCTCTGTCCCCATGGGAAGCTGCACTGGCTCTCCTACTATGGAGCCAGAAAGCCAGAGCAGGAGGTTATGTGAGCTAGTCACCACCATCTAAGTGGACAGTCAGAGACAAGCTGCATCGCTCTCCACTGCCATTTAGGGCAACCCAGGGATGGAAACCCAGCTTCCCAATAAAGGACTTAAGGGATTCTCTCCTGCATAGGCTTCAGTATCATCAGGTCCCAGGCAGATGTTAGAACTGCAGAGGTCCAGAGCCCATAGTGGGGTGTCCAGCTATACTACATGCAATAGGAAGTGGGTGCCGTGGGAGAGGTCTGGAAAGAGTGGCTTGCTCTGCTCTTGTACACATTAGATATGAGAATGTCCGAGCAGTGCTCTGCAGCAGGAGCGCACGAAGGGGGAGGGGGCTGGGCATGAGTGTGGCCAGTGCTCAATCATCGAATTGGGAGGCAGACAGCTGAGCCTCTCTGCAGCTCTAGTCTTTAATTAAAGCATGCCAGGACCCAGGGTGCAGCCGGGGAGGGGGTCAGTGTGGCTTTAGGCCAGGCTCAAATTTCATCTTCCTCTATTCTCTAAAGCCAGGACAGAGCTGCAAAGCAGGAGCCAATGGGTAGCATCTCTGCCACAGAACTAGGCAGGGGCAGAAGGACCAGGGGGAGGCAGTACCACATCTACTGATGTGAAGACCAGGATTCAGCTAAGCAGCTTGGCCATTTTGCAGGCATGGAAGGAAGGTCAGACTTCTTGCAGCCTTCAGAAACAGGAATTCTGCTTTCCACTCTACCCAGAGCTAGAGTCCAGCAAGGGCTCATCTGGTCTTCAGCCTTGGTGGCCTTGGAGGTGATCTTTCCAGAGGAGGATGGGTAGGGCTGGGGGCACACATGCCCCTGAGATTAAGGGACTTAAGTTCCTTGGCCTCATCCCAGGACAAGCAGGGAGGCAGGTGCTATGGAGTCTCTCTTCTCCTGATTCAGGATGATGTCCATAGCCTCAGCTCTGCCCTTGCTCCCTAGCTGGAGGGAGCAGGCCCACTGTGACTTAATTATCTGCTGGCCTGGGTCCTGCCCTTGTTACTACAAAAGCATGGCCCTGGCAGCCAGCCTCAGAAGCTATAAGGCTTGAGTCTCCGTTTAGTTCTGAGAAAAACAGCTTTCAGACACAGATGTCTAGTCAGCTCATTCAATATATGTTATGGCCCCAGGGCCTTGGCATGCACTGTGCCTGGCCAGGAATTCAGTCCCACATGCTCTGTGCAGAGTTTTGATGAAATGTCACGCACAAGGCACCCTCCCTCAGCCACCACTGTCCATGGCTCATGAGACTAATGGTGGAACTTGGGGCTTTTAGCTATGAAACACTGGGCAAGGAGTTTTAGCAAAGAATCCTAGAAATCGACAAGTTCAGATTGCACAGAAGACCCACTCAAATGTGTGTGAGTGCCATGGAGGTAGGAGCCTCATCTCTGCTCTCGGTTCTGGATGAGCCTCTCTCTGCCTCAACCTACAGAGAAAAAAAAAAGTTGCTGGGTCCAGGTTGCCAATGGCCTTGAAGCTCCACCCAGCTGCCAGCCACCTCCATGTCAGTGCCCAGTGCCAATCAGAGTTGCAGACCTTCTGGTAGCAGGGTGCAACGCATGGACCTGGGGTCTGTGAGCCTCCACTCAGGGTCTCAGCCACTTCGGGCTCAATGAACAGAACCATAGCCCTGATCTACTGTGTCCCCAGCAAATGACAGGATTTTCAGGCCAGGGCAGAGACTTAGCCCATAGAAGGAGCTTCTCTGGTGGGGCCATGGGAAGAGCAGGTGCAGAGGAGAGAGAGAGCTGGGAGGTAGATTTGAGGATACAGGGTCTAAGTGAAGTCAGCCAGTTGCCTGCTAGACTAGCATCCCGAGTCCTTGGTTCCACACTCACCTACTGGCAGGGCTCACTCAGCATCCCTCCATGGGACAGAGGGTCAGACTTACCCTTCCACAGTGGCTACAGGCCCCATTGGGAGTATGCTGCTGGCTAACTCAGATCTCCTGGACTTCAGAAGACATGTGAGCTATGGGCTTAGCTGAAGGCAGCACCATCCTGGTCTCTCTCAAAGCAGAATCATACCTGCTCCACTACCCCAAACCCATGTCACGGAAGTGGACACACACTGGGATTATTGCTAGTCCTGGACCACAAGAGGCAGATAACTTTGGGTGATGACATGCTAACCCCACCCCACTCCAGTCCATCTCTGCCGAGCCTGGGTCCCAGGAACTAAACTTCACGTCGGCCCACATACTCCTCCCTGGACTCTGGTCTGGGAAGCCACACTAGGGACACCTATAAGACCAACATATAGACAGGGTCTGAAGCTGCCACAGGTCACAGGAGGGACTGATGGGGCCTTGAGGAAAGGATACAGAGGAATCTTAGATAAGGAAGCCTGCTGATAGAGGGCAATGCTGCCCACCAGTTGCTAAGGAAACAGTGAGAATTTCCAGGTCAAGTCCACAGGAGAAGATGCTGATCAGCCAAGAGGTCAGACCCCAGAGAGGGACTCTTAGAAGAAAGGAGAGAAGAGGCCCTTGAAAGCCCTTGCCCATGTGCCCAGCACAGAGGCATTGGGCAGAGCAGATGCTCACAGTGGTACCCAAGCTGGCCTTACAGAGACCAAGCAGGCTGTGTCTTTAAGAGGGCTTTACTTAGAGGAGCACATAGCCCAGACCCAGCACCCAAAGACCCCCACTCACCATCCCATAGTTCTTTTGTTGCCTGAGAGTAGGATAGTCCTGGTTCACACAAGCTGGAAATTAGGCCCCACCTAGCTGATGGCTCCATGTGGAAACCATAAAGCAGAGAGCATAGGACACTATCACTGACCGGTGAAAATCTAGGGTGTCCCAGGGTTACCAACCTCAGGCTAGACTCAGGACTATGGCTGAGATGCTGCCTCCCCACATTGATCTCCCCCTCTTAGCCTTGTCTGTCCTAACCAGGTTCTCATACTTCTATTCAAGAGATTGAGACACCTGTCTCAGCCTTTCCCTGGGGACAAGAAAGGCTTCCCTGCCTATCTCCCAGCCCATCTCTGCAGCCACAATATGTGTTCTGGTGACTCACAGTCAGAGCCTTAGCTGTGTCTAGAGAGCAGAGCAGCCACTTACCACTGTACCAAATCCCCATTCCCTGCCCCACAGAAAAGTGTACTTCTCCTGGGATCCATGGTCTTCCCCTGACTGACAGAGATGATGACTGCTGGTTTCTCATGGGACTTGCCACTCACTTCTAAGTAGTGGATTTTCTTGGAGCTTTCTCTTCTCTGGATTGAAGGGTCGCTATACCCCAGCCTGGTCAGTTGCCACATTTTCCTCAGTCTATCTAAGACGGAGAAATGAGGTGCCATCATATGTACCAACTGGAGAGAGGTGTTGGATGACTGAAGAAGAGCAGCCCAGGGCAGCCCAACATGAACGGTCTGCTGAGATTAGAAGAACAAAGATGTCAGAGCAAGGACAGGGAGAATGTTGTGGCCATCCTGGGTATGTGCAGCAGGTGTGTCCCTGCTCTGGTCTGGAATCCATGATGCTTTCCTCTCTTCAAGCCAATCCTACTCAATCCGCACCCCTCACCAGCCAGGACCAAGCTCTTCAGACACTGCAGCCCAGGGGTAGCCTCCTTGCCACAGCCTAGGGAAGGTCTGCTCTCGGCACTCACATTGGCGCTTCACCCTCAGTCCCACCCTGTCCTTCATTCTTTAGCCAGAGTCCCACCTTGGAAGAGCCACTGGTCCAGAGGAAGCAATAGGAGAGAGGCAGTGAGCAGATACAGGAAGTGTGCAAATGGCAGCAAGGGCTGCCTAGAAAACTAGGGAATATTCCAGAACCCAACAGAATCTTCCGCAAGATGGGCAGCTCTTTCCTGGCTGATTGTGAACGATGGGCTCCCGTGAGATGAGGACCTGAGGTTTTTATGCTTTATTGAATTTTAAGTAATTTAAATTAAAAAAATGGAAGCTCAAATCAGTTCAGATATTTTAGAACTACTTGGGTATGTAAATCTCTTTCAACATAAACTCTATCAAATCTAAATGCAGATCGAGTGCTTCTGATAAAAATTTAGCTTTGGAATTGACATGGGCCAAAAGTATAAAATTCATCAGATTTCACAGACTTAGCACAACACAAGAATATGAGAATCATTCGTTGATATTTTTACATTGGTTACCTACGGAATAGTAAATATTTTTGATATATTGGGTTAAAGGGAATTAAGATAAATATAGCTAAATATTTAATATGCATGTAAATATTAACTGTCCCAATTAGCATTAACTGTCAAATTGTTATCACCTGAGGAAGAGTCTGAGTAATTGTCCTTATCAGATTGTCTGTCAATGTGTTTGTAAGGGATTGTCTTCATTAATGATGTGGGAGGGCTCAGTCCACTGTGGGCAGCACCATTCCTAGGCAGGTAGTCCTGAGCTGTATAAAGAAACTAGCTAAGCATGAGCCTAAGAATGAGCCAGCAAGCAGTCAGTGTTCATCCACGGTTCCTGCCTCAAGGTTACTGCCTTGAATTCCTGCCTTGACGTCTTCCTTCAATTACACATGGATGGTGATCAGAAAGAGTAGGCCAAATCCTTTCCTCATCAAGTTGTTTTTGGCCAGAGTATTTTATCATAACAGAAAGGAAACTAGAGTAGTAACTAAATTTAATTTCTCATTAGCCAGGCTGTTGTAAATTGTTAAATTACCTACATGGCTTATGTGATCTTTCTATTCTACAGTCTTTTCTAGAACATTCTTGGATAGAGGAAGAAGGCCTCTTTGAAAACATAATATTGGTGCTGACTCCTTCAGGAATGGAAAGATCCTGGCACCTGGGGGACCAGCACATGCAAAGGTCCTGAGGTCCTTAGATGCATTTGGCATGCACGAAGGACTGAAGGAAGGTAGGTGCCTGGAAATGAGCCAGCAAGAGAGGAAGCAGACTCCTTTAACAGGCAAACCAGGGACAAGTTGTAGACAGAGCCTGATTTCCTGTCTCATGTGCTCCTCTGCCTGAGTGGCATGGCCTCTCCTCCCTCTGTTCTCTGGTAGAAAGTGAAGGTGCCTCTGCACACTGCTTCAGTGTGGAAGCTGTCCTTCCAGTGTTCAGAACTCACTCCTGACACCATGCTGAGGATTATGGGGAACAGGAGCCAGTCTGGAGGCACCACAGGCACAGCACAGCAAGTATATATACCACCCAAGGAACTGGAGTCCTGGACCCCACCTACTGGGAACATGCCATGAGATCTAGGAGTTGAGGGAGCACAAAGACTCCCTCTCCTTGCTGTGTGGGACACTGAGAAGGTTAGGGCTGGAGTGGAGGGCCAGTGACCTCAGTGCCCTCAAGGCAGTCCAACCTGCTGGTGGAGCCTACACACACTAGAGCTCCCAAGGCCTTCCTCCCTTTGGTAGAATCAGGACATCACATGGTCTTTCTGCCCCACAGCCACTGATCTGTTGAGGCCCACTAAAGAGATTACAGCATGCCTTCCACAGACACCCAGGGCCTCGAGGCCAGCACCACTAATCCCGACAAAGGATAACAGCCCCTAATTAATTCTTCGAATCTGATGGTGGTGTAAACGCCAGCCAGGCTGCCCGCCTTAATGAGTTTAATCGACTGGACTTGATGATTTTATTTGAAACCTAGGGCCGCAAATTAAGCTCTTAAAAATGTACTTGAACTTGATTGGCAACTGTAATCCCAACAAAGTCAGTTTAATCCCTGGGCTGCTTGGGCAAGAGCAGCCTGCGTGATGCTGTGGGCTCCAAAGCACCCACGGGAGCCCCTCCTTCCTGGGTGAAACTGGTTGCCCTTGGCCTCAGCCCTACTTTACCCTATTGACCACCTGGTGGAACCCTGTTCACCTTCAGACCCCAGTCAGAATGACCCCTGAACCCTTCATGAATTCCTCTTACAGCTCCAAGTGCCGTAGCTCTGTCTACAGTTCCGTTCTCACCCACTATGCCCTCCAGGGCAGAGGCCACTCTTAAAATCTGCTGGCTAAGCATTGAGATGGTCAGTTTGACCACACTGTCCCACACATGTGCTCTGTGGCCTCATGTCCTTCTAGGGAGGTGGACAGAAAAACTGGCCTCAGGATCTCCCTCACTTACACCTACAAGGTCCCTGGAAAGTTCTGCCTACCTAGGACACCTCCTCCCAGCTGGCCTTCCCTCACACACAGCTTCTGCACTCAGCAAGCCTGGTCCTAAACTGTGGAAGATCCGGCACAGAACAATACAACCCAGTGGGGCTCAGCCCAGCCCAGCCCAGCCCAGCCCAGCCCAGCCCAGCCCAGCCCACAGCATCTGTCCAGCTTGCCAGTCTTTGAGAGTAGTGTTTGGACAACTGTGTTTGGAGGTGACTGATACATACTGCTGCTTTCTGTCATCCTACCTCTATGACCCACCTCTCCACACAGCTGACTTTGTCTTCAAGGCCTCACCATGTTTAACAGTATCGAGCCTCAGCAATAAACTTCCCGAGACTAGTCCCTGAGCACGGTCCTGGCTATACCACCCTGCACCTGCTCTGGTCAACTGTCCTGTTTTCAGCCTTTGCCCAGGTGTCCCTTCCTCCGGATCTGTGGAAGATGACCGAGCAACCCATAAGGACCCTGTACTTATACTATAATCCCTTCTCTACAGATAGACAGACAGACAGACACACGCACACACACACACACACACACACACACACACACACACACAGACATACACAGACACATACACACAGACACGAACACATTAACACATGCACACACATTCACACACATGCATATACTTAGACACATAAACACTCACATGCACACACATGAACACAAGCACATAAATACTCATACGCACACACATGCATATACAATGTGTATTTACAAGCTCCTGTGCTCGAGTCACAGAGCAACCTGCCCAAAGAAGGCAAGCTCTTTATGCCTCTCTGAATGTTTTTTCTTACCAAATTGGACAGGCTCTTTCCGTTGGCAAGGCCTAAAGCTGTACCACCTGCTCACTGCAGGCACGCCTCGAGAAATAGCTGACGTCTTCAAATCAGCTCAGACAAGGGAATGGCATCTCTGCCGTCACCGTGGGGACACAGGTGTGTCCCCTACACTTCACCTATTCTAAAGCCACCTAAGTGCATGATTTGCAATAACCAACCACAAAGCGTCAGGGTGAGGAGTAAATGTGATTTGGAGCCATAGCAGTCACAGGCCTGGGACCCTGAGTGTCCTGTCCCCTGTGCCTACTGCACCTGGCACCCACATTGCCATCTGCATTGCCTGTTCACCCACAAAGCTGGTACAGCATATTTCCTGCTCACCCTCCCTCCCCATCGCAATATGCACGTTAAGAACATCCCCAGCTTTCTACCTCACCCCATGCCTGCAACATCCTGGGCAGTCTGGGCTTGATCAACAGCAGGATGCCTGGACCCCGCCCCCACCCCCTGTGCTCCTCATGTCTGTGACCAGAGGCCAGTGTTTTGATGAAATTTTCAGAAGCTATGCATCTTTCAGGAGCAGGGAGGTGGAGAGTCAGTGTGGAGGTGGGGAGTTGGTGTGGGGGTGGGGGTGGAGGGTGAGGAGTCTGTGTGAGGGTAGGGAGTCAGTGTGGAGGTGGGAGTCGGCGTGGAGAATGGTGCTCCATGGATATTTTCTCTTTGAGGAAGTTTGAGCCCAGTATCTGGGACAAACCAAGGCAGTGATATTGACTGTCAGTCAGTTGGCCCCGCTCTAGACAAGGCCTCTCTTGTCCTTGTCCTGTACTGAATGGCACAGGAGAGGGGCAGCTTCTAGCTACCGGCTGTTGTCTGCTGGGCCCATCCAAATCCTAACCTAAGTTTCTGAATTTTAGATGCTAATGCAAGACAGAAGGTGGAAAATTAAGGGGCCTGAGGAACGGAAGAAGTCCCTCATCCTGGGACCCGGTTTGCCTTCCTGCTGACTGAGCACTAGGACACTTCAACAGAACCGATAAAATCAAAATGCCTACAGAGGTAATGCCTGCTTTCCTCAGAGACAACTCTCACAAGGCTGTGGAAAACAGTAGGTTCTGCTTGTATGGGGACAGAAAGTCTGTCACCTGGAGTTTGACGCTGAACATTCTCTCATCTAAAGCGAAACGTGGCTGTCTGGTAACTTTACTCTTTCAGAAAAGAGAAAAGTGAGCCAGCTTCTATTTCTATGCTTAGTTTTAAACATTGTTAATCTTTAAGCCTTATTATAAATCACATCCTTTGAGCGAGTGACTTAGTAAACCCCAGGATCAAATAAAACCACTCTAAATACTCCCCAGCATACCTTACAGCCTTGCTTGGGTGTGGCCTGTCCTTTTCCTATGTGCCCCTCCAAACACTGCTCTGGGGTCTAAAATGTGTCCTCCTGTCGTCTTTTTTCCTGTTTAGAAACTCACTAACTCACTTCACTCCGGCTTATCCCAAAATTATTTGCTTGGGTGTAATCAAGGACCTGACTTCACCTGAGTGGAAGTTGCTAAGACCCAAGGGAACTCAAGCTGCTCGCATCCCTGCTGGCACATGATGCTGGCACATCAGCAGACTCATAGCCAGTCAGTTCTAGGAGCCCATTGTGGTGCAGGATGCAGGCCATACGGTCCAGCTGCCCAGAAGGGCCTGGTTCTGTCAGGAAGTTTTCCTTTGCACAGGAAGGAGGAACTCTGGCTTTCTAGCTCGTTACCTCTGCGTTGTCTTATTGATTAGTGCGCCATCGATCTCTCTTGTAGTCTTGCCGCAGCTGACCATCAGTCTGTTTTCCTTCCCTGGTGGCTTAGCCTGAAACGGGCTGGGTTGCCTCCGGGTTTTCCTCTCCATTTTGCAAACCCATTTTTACTCTGGCATCTCAGCCCTCCGCCCTCATTTTCTATCTCCGGTTTCATCTCCTGAGTCCCTGCTCCTTTGCAGCCTTCCATGGGGCAGACTTTGGTTGGTTGCATGACATCTCTCCATCTTCAATGTTACCTTCTTATCTTTTCCCATTCTTGACATGTGAAAACTCTCCCTTTTCTTACAATCCTTAATCTCTTCTTTCTAAGTCCATGTCAGACACCGATGGTGTCCATTCCTAGCTCTTGCTGAATTCTTTACATTTGTCTCTCTGGGGTCCTTTATGTCACTGGCATCTCTCACCTGGCTCTGCCCGTGGCTGCTCTTCACGATGGGAGGATCGAGGGAAGTTGAAAGTTGATGATGGCCCTGGATGACCCAGCCCAAGTACACAGTGCCTACAGCTTTAAGGACTGCTCGAAGAGCTTCTCTGGGACCACCATCCTCTGAATGTTCCTGGTGCATAGTTCATGGGACCTCGGGATCACCATACCACAGTGTGCAAGAGTTGTCCTTGACCCAAGGCCCACTCAGTCTCTCCTACAGTCCACAGGCCACCACAGGCAGGAGGCTGGTTTGCTGAGCCTCCGATAACTATAGAAGTTATCTTGAGTTTCAGAGGACCCCTACCCTTCCATGGCTCTGGCTACCATGGAAGTCTTCTTTCAAAGCCTCACAGCAAAATTTACTCCAAATGAAAGAGCTCTGAGCTCCACTTTCAACGTATTTGGGAAAATAAAATAGAAAGAAAGAAGAAGCTAATTCTATCTCCAACAAAGAAGGGCTGTACGAAAGCCCCAGATGAAGCCAGCCATCTGTGTTGTGAGGATGTGAGCAGGACGTGGCAGTCTGGGAACTTGCGCAATAGTGTTTGTGTAATCGTAGTTCAGATCTGAGGGGTCTCTCCCCAAAAGCTCATCCGCTGAACACTTGTTCCCCAACTGGTGGAGCTGCTTGGGGACGTTGAAGAGGCGTTAGGAAGTGAATCAGTAGAGCTGGGTCTTTGGTGGTCATTGCCATCCTCCTGGTTGTATCTTCTCTGTTTCCTGGTCCTGTGTGTAAACAGCCTCTGCCACACCCTCTACCAGCCACCCACAGCCACTCCTCCTGCCTTCCCTGCTACGAGCCAGTGAGCAAGCCAGAGTCTGAAACCTCCTGAAACCGAGAGTCAAAGTAAACCTTTCCCCCTTCAGATGCTCCTGTTGGACATTTTCTCACAGCAACACGGTATCCAGTGCACAGGGCCCAACCTGTTTCTGACGCATATAGTGGGATCCGGCTCTGTTTCCTCTCCTGTTTTTCTTTTCTTTCTTAAGGAGAAAACGATGTGTGGGTGTTTGTGGAGGAGTATGTGTGGAGGCGTAGAGGTGCATATATGGGGGCTGGAAAGTATGTGCATGGAGTGTGTAAGAGGAGGCATGTGTGAGGAAGGGTGTGTTTGTGTATGGGTGTGTGTGTAGAGGGGTGAGTGTGTATGTACCGGGATGTATGTGGTGTGTGTATACAGAGATGTATATGTAGGGTGTGTATGTGAGGATGTATATGTGGGGATGTATGTGGTGTGTGTATACAGAGATGTGTATGTAGG